>ML677333.1:65435786-65472706 GCA_007922305.1 Dermatemys mawii | reverse complement strand
GGGGTAGTCAGGGGGAGGGAACCAGGTGAGGGTCAGATAAGGGGTAGGGCCAGACTGTTTGGGGAGGCACAGCCTTCCCTACCCGGCCCTCCACACAATTATGAACCCCAATGAGCCCTCGGTCCAAAAGGTTTGCCAACCCCTGGTCTTGCACGTTCAAGACTACATTTTTCAATAAATATTGTGATTGTGGAATTAACTTTATATCTTATCCTGTGCAACTCAAGCTTGCTTTTTTTTATGCACCAGAGACTTATTGAACACAAGTCTCTAATACAGTTTGTTCTATTGGCACTCAACATCATGATGTACATGAACTTCACATTGAATAATCTGTAGTATCCTGTAATTCAGACTGATTACTTCATTGACGTCTCTTGCCAATTAGATCTCTTCCTTGTTCTTTGCCTGAATTTCACCGTAATCCAAGTCACCACTGGGTAATTAAACATGTATTCATAATTAGCCAAACAGGCCAATGACAAATAAAGTTATGGCTCATTCAGTCTCCAAACCCTGAAAAGAACAGTGTTTATTTTTGGTGTGATGCTGTAGTTTGCTTAAAATCTAACATTTGGTGCAGCTACTGATCTTCTTGTAGCCAAGAACTAGAAAATCCTGCAACAGAGGATTTTGAATAATGTCAGGAAAGAAAATGATTGTGAAATAAACAACTCCTTCCATAGCATTACAAAGAGAAGTCAAAGTTATGGATGACCATTGCAAAAAGTTTCAGTTTCTGCCATCCTAACGTTTCCAGGAACTGTAATATTCTCATTGGATAAAATCCTGTGTGGGTGTAAACTGACACAACTCCATTGAGATCAACAAATCTGCAACAGCTGAGATTCTGGACTGCTATTTTTAGATCTTCAATTTGTGTGTTTCCTGTAGCCCTGAACCATATTTTTCAAATTTACTTATAGCCAACATCCAATAACCTGTACTGAAACCAACAATTTATCAATGTCAAACAGCTGACAGGCCTATCCCTTGCCCTGAGAAAAATCAGGAAATCAGCAAGTTGGATCAAATCCACAGATTGGTATAAATCTACAGAGCTTGAGTTTAAGGATCTGGCCCAATATATGGATCCAGCAGTGCCATTTTTATGACATTTTACAGCACAGTATGCCTACCTTTCCAGTAATTAATATAACAAAAATTCCCAAGCCAGCAATAACTAATTCTAAAATTACAAAAGAAGAACGGAAAGTAACTTGCCACTGAAAGCTGTGGGCTGCCTGGACCTGCCTGTAAGAAGTTGCACGCTTGTCTTGCTGTTGTTGCAAAAAACGTGTGGGAGCCTGCATGACATAAGGTAGCAGACTCAGCCCAGCTCCCAACAGACAAGTTGCCATAGCAGAAAAGAGATAATGCCACCTCCACAACTGGAATCCTTAGCATCTCAGCAGATGCCAAGAGGGAATGTACCAATGGGATTGATGATTACAATGGTCCACTTCAGATCCAGTTTGAGCATATTAATGGAGTGGTGTGAGGGAAATTATTAATGCCAATGCCTATGTTACACAGAGGAGCTTAGTCTTCAGAGCTGCTAGGCTGACACCATTCATCAAAACTAAACTTTCCTCAGGGTTAAGCTCAGCAACAAGTAGTAGTGTGTACCTACAGTACATTAACTATGGAAAACTGCTCCATAACGGTAAACCAAGCTGAAAAATAAATCACAGCCCACTCCTCCACTTCAGCTGGAAAGCCGTTCAGGGAAAGAAATGGTAAAATAATATTTTTAAGCTAGTTCTACTGTGAAACAAAACTGACAGATCTGATATGATACACTGAGGGGACACAAACAAATGAGTGCTGTTTCTTTGAAACGTGAAGAAAATCTACACTAGTTCTCAGCATCTGAGTTGTGAACCTCGAAGGTATCACCCATGGTGTCATGATCTGATTCCCATTCCCTAGCCCCAGTTCTTTTACTCAATTCTTGCACTAGGTGCAAGTACACTGTGGGGAAAGTTGCTCTAAACCACCTTTGCCTTGCACTGCTAGTATTCTAGGATAGCCAGTGGCATGCCTGGCCTACAGTGCAAATTAGAGCAGCCTCAGGCTGCTGTCCTTCCCCTGATGCACCATAGCCCTCTACTCACTCATTCCCCACACCAGATGGCCACTATCATGTCTTCTACTCCAGTAGCTACAAGCAGGATTGGCGTAGACCCCTAATGGTAGGTCTACACTGGCTGGGAAGGCTCCTTGTCCAGCAGGAATTTACAATGGGCTGATTCCAAGTCCTTAAAGGTCCCAGAGCAGCATAAAGAGACTCAGGATAACTGAAACAGGCCAGTTGTCTTTGGTCTTCTACAGAGGTGGATTTACCCAGTCATTTGTCCTGACACCAAGAGTAACTCATTAACCATTTTCAGAGTACCCAGGAGTCACCTACTACAGGACAAGCCCAACAAAGAAAATAACAGAACGCCATTAGCTGTCACCTTCAGCCCCAACTAAAACCTCTCCAGCGCATCATCAAAGATCTACAACCTATCCTGAAAGACAATCCCTCACTCTCACAGATCTTGGAAGACAGACTAGTCCTCACTTACACACAGACCCCCAACCTGAAGCAAATACTCACCAGCAACCACACAACAAAAACACTAACCCAGGAACCTATCCTTGCAACAAAGCCCGATGCCAACTCTGTCTACGTCTTTATTCACCTGATACCATCATAGGACCTAATCACATCAGCCACACCATCAGGGGCTCATTCACCTGCACATCTACCGAAGTGATATATGCCATCATGTGCCAGCAATGCCCCTCTGTCAAGTACATTGGCCAAACTGGACAGTCTCTATGCAAAAGAACAAATGGACACAAATCTGACATCAGGAATCATAACATTCAAAAACCAGTAGGAGAACACTTCAACGTCCCTGGTCACTCAATAACAGACTTGGTGACAATTTTAAAATAGAAAAACTTCAAAAACAGACTCCAACTAGAAGCTGCTGACCTGGAATTAATTTGTAAATTGGATACCATCAACTTAGGGTTAAACAGAGACTGGAACTGGCAGGGTCCTTACACAAATTCAATCTATTTTCCCAAGTTAAGTATCCTCACACCTTTTGTCAACTGTCTGATATAGGCCTTCTTGATTATCATTACAAAGGTTTTTTTTCTCCTGCTGATAACAGCGCATCTAAATTAAATAGCCTCTTAGAATTGGTATGGCAATTTCCACCTTTTCATGTTTTTGTGTGTGTATATATACACATCTTGCTTCTGTGTTCCATTCTATGCATCTGATGAAGTGGGCTACAGTCTATGAAAGCTTATGCTGAAATAAATTTGTTAGTCTCTAAGGTTCCACAAGTACTCCTGTTCATTTTCAGAGTGGTAGCCATGATAGTCTGTATCAGCAAAAAAATGAGGAATTCTTGTGGCACCTTACAGACCAAATACATTTGTTAGTCTCTAAGGTGCCACAAGTACTTCTCATTCTTTTTTCATTTAACCATTGTGCAAGTTCCCCCAGTACCTCCTTAGAATCATGATGGGAACAGGGAACCATTGTCCTGGGATTCCACTGAGGTCCAGCTCTGAGTGGCTGATTGTGAGGACATAGTATTAAAATGGTAGTAAACCTCTGTTCTGCATGATTTTGGCAGCACAGTTGAACTCATGGAATTTTACTATCACATTTGTTGGCTTGAAATTTCACAGGCGATCCTTTGAGAGGATAACTTTAGTATCCTTTTCTATAGTCCTGACATGGCTGTCTATAGTGACTTTTCCTATTTCCTATGCAGGTGTCTCCAATGAGGGCAGGAGCTAAAGGGTCTGTGAAAGGTAAAACTGATACAGTTATAGCATTTTAAAAAGGAAACAGTGAGGAATTTTCTCAAAGCCTTAGTAACTGCAAGGAACCATGACATGTAAGATTTGAATTTAGATCTTGGGAAAGTGTAACTTACTTCCACCAGAGATAATGTCTCTTAATCTTTGAAAAGAACAACAAGAATAATATCCTTCTTTACAACCAATATAAAGGCACGGCACAGCATGGTCTCTCTTTTTTCTTTCTTCCTAAACTGTCCTCTGATGGTACAGCAAACAGTATGGCTGCAATTAGTTAATAATTTATTAAACCTTCAGAAAGTATGGAAACCTCCTGCTAATAACCTTCTCATCTCAAGTTTTTGGGAAGAGAGGCATCCCACCAGCTACCCTGCATCTCACCACTGTAACTCAAAGAGATTTAGTACCTGTGCTCACTTGGAGGAAACTAGTTTCACACTAAAATTGGCAGCAAATCAATACAACCTGCATTACAATCCATGGTTTTATGGCAGTGACAGGATACTTGTTAATGATCTCCCACTGTGTATGGCTTTTATGTTTCATTGCTGAAATGTTATTTCAGGGCCAGTAATTTCTCCCAGAGAAAGTTGCTTTTGTTTCTGCCAGCTCAAGCTCTTTTACTTTAGCACTGGCTGGCTTACTTGACATTTTCACCCAGCTCCACCTTCTCCACACAGGCAAGCGTGTGAGGAGACAGGCAGCAGAACTTGTTTTAAGGGATGCCATTTAAGGTAAACAAGCCTCCCAGAAAAAATGGAAAATCTTCAGAAAAAGGCTGAAGAACATAAAGAGCACAGACCAAGACCAAGAGAGACTTTGCACTGATCAATACAAGTTTAATTTGCAGCATTTCTGAGACTTCCACAGAACACTTGAGAGTAAGGGTTCAGCTAAAATGAGATACAATCTGCTACATGTTAAAAAAATGCATTAAAAGAAAGTTACTTTGCTTTCTTAGCTTAGTCCAAACAACCCAAACCTCTTTGGTGGAAAATCAAAATACTTTTTCCCAGTAAGGGCTAACAGGGAAATAAATACACAGTATATTGACCAGAACAAAAGGGAGTGTCCTCTTTCATTTCTTACAAAAATGTATCCAAAATTTTCCACCAGAATATTAATAGCAGCAAACCATGTGGTGCTGCTCCTTTGCAGCTTTCTTATTTGAACACATTAAATACATCACCTTTGATAACACACAATCTTTAACTACTATATAATACTTATGTTGATGACATAAACACCAGCGGAGGCAGACAAATGAATAGCTTAACAGAACGAGAGAAAAACAGTACAACTGCATAACCAGTATATTGGACTCTGGCTTATTTTTATAATTATTTCTAAACTCAAGGATTAGGTAAATGGTTATTTTAGAGAGAACTTTAGAAAAAGGAAGTATTTCTTGTGCAGGTACTTGGAAATCAGTCACAACTATAATGCCAAGCTCCTAGCCAGCACTTCTAATCCATAGAGCTCAAGCACTTTAAAAATAAGTATCAATACCCACATGTTAAAGATGCAGAAACAGCTTTAGAGAGGTAAAATGACTTTCCTGAGATCATCAAGCAGGCCAGTGGCACAGTTGGGACGAGAACCCAAGTCTCTTGAGTCGCAGTTCCGTACCCTATATACACTGCTTCTAAGAGAGAAGTAGGGGCAACATTGGAAACCAAATTAGATATGAGTTAGTAACATCATACAGAGAAGAAGAAGGAAAGATAGGAAGAACCAGCATGATTTTGGGCTACCTAACTAAAACATTACATAATCCATGATCCAAAGATTTATTTTTCTACAGATATTGATAAATCCAGAATACTGTGTTTAGTTCTGGCATATATTCTGAGTAGAGAATACTGCAGTATATTAATAAGAATAAAGAGGAAAAAACAGACAGTATAGAAGAGGTTGAAGAGAAAATTAAATATCTATACTTCAAGGTACACAATTAAGAGTAATATGAAAACCACACACAAATATTTGAAGTGTGTAAACACTCTATGCAACACTTCAGTGAGTATTGTGTGATCTTCTCTGAGGACAAATTTGTTCCCCAGAGGGAGGATGACTATATAGGCTAGTACAAGGGTATTTAAATAGGAACAATGTGATGAAATTACACAAAGAAAAAGATTAGATCTAAAAAAATCTTAATAATAAGAACTATTGCACTATGGAATAGTCTACAACAGAAGTTTTCTGTCTGTGGACCACTTTCTGGTGGTCCATGAAGAGCTGATTGGTCACATGGTGCTGATTTTCCTTGTTACTTCTTGATACCAAATGACATTAAAAGACATAAATTGCCTAATATTACTGTTCCATGTAAGCAATTGTTCCAGTTGCCCAATGCAGCTCTGTGACTATGAATGGGATGGGAAATGATCCATTTGCAAAGTAATAAAGAGAAGGGGAGGTGGCCACATCTCTCTCTTTAGGTTATATTGATGCCCATAACCATCATAGCTGAAAAATGAGACAGTCTGTCCATTACAACAGAAAAGAAAAGGTTCAAAACCCACACTGAAAAGTTGGAGAATTCCTGGCCTACAGGTAATTATTGAAGACCCATTGCTTGGATATTCTAACACTTCACAAATCACCTGACAATATACTGTAGGGAACAATCCTACACTGACAGCTGGAACAGAGGGATGGACTTGGGGACTGAATAGTATCTTTTCCCGTCTCTAATTTCTATGATAGTATGAGAACCCATTTTGAAATTAAATGGAAAAACCTGTGCATAGCCCCGTGGGAAAATAGCATCAGTAGTTTTTCCAGTCTGATATTTTAATGACCATGCTTATGTTAGTACTATTTTCCAGCTGGCTGATCACAAAGATACACAGATCAGGAAAGCACTCATCTCTCTGAATTTCTGCTTCTTTCCCTTTCACAAACAAATGAGATACCCATTCTTGATTCTACAAAGGGTACTAATGGAAAGCCATTTTTGGTGAAACAAATGATTAAAGCTAATGGATTTCTAATGTGTGTGTTATGAGCAAAATTATATCAGAGTCAACCCCTTAATTTTATATGACATGGTTAAAACAGGGGAAAGCCAAATCAGAGAGAAAAATTAACACTGGAGATTGATTTCTGTGCATATATCTATGTGAACTTATTGCCCTTCCATATGATCACCAGAAGGCAGAGCAATTCACAACCCACAGAAACAAAGTCAATCAGTCGCATTGGGCACCACAAAAGAGCTGTTTCTGTTATAGCTTTCATATATCACATAAGGGTTCCTATTTAAAAGCGTGTATTTACCAAAAGTTACCATGCAACACTATCCAAAACACTACTTATATCCTGGGCTAAGCATCAGGAAACTTTGAGACCATATCAGGTTCTAGGAATCTGCATTAAGATACAGGGCTATTCTGCTGACTCAGCTTGGTAGACAGAACAGGTGAGTCCTATTAGCAACAATTCAGTAGGATGAAAGCGGAAGAATCTCTAGGGTATAAGATAAAATATCTCACAGAGAAAACACCAAGAGGCAGCCAACTCAGTAAGATTCTCAGACTAACAATTTAGGTGATTTTTTAAAAAATATTAGACTAAATGAAAACCAAATGCAGGGAGGTGAATTTAGGGAATTTATACAATGTGTACATTCTGTGTTCAGAATGGTGTGTTGACTCTGTCCATTCAGAAACGTTATGGTAATTGTAGCTAAAAGACTGACTTTTTAAAATGGTGACTAAAATGTTTCTGATTAGAGGATGATAACTTTACTGATGGACTCTAGAGAGAGTGACTATCAGACTTTTTAAAAAAATCTACCTTTCTGTCACTAAAAAAAAATAGCTATTATAAAATAGTTTTTCTGTAAGAAGCACAGAAATGTTTTATGCTCTTGAGTTTCATTAACCAATATACCTAATCCAGGCATTGCATTAATATCACTAACATTGTGACTACACAAAAAGAAAACCAAACAAAAAAGCCTTGGTATGTACAGGAAATATAATCCTTAAATGTGCAGTGTCTTACAAAAGATTTTTCGCAGGAACATTTAGCACATATAGTGAAGCATGCTAAAGCTGAGATTTTCTAAGGGTATGTCTACACTGCAATTATAAACCCGTGTCTGGGCCATACCATCTGACTCGGTCTCCCAGGGCTCAGACTAAAGGACTTTTTAATTGTGGTGTAGATGTTTGAGCTCATGCTGCTGCCCAAGCTCTGGATCCTCCCATCTTGCAGGGTCGTAGAGTCTGGGCTCCAGGCCGAGCCCGAACGTCAACACCACAATTAAATAGTCCCTAAGCCAGAGTACCATGAATCGAGTCAGCTGGTATGGGCCAGCCACAAGATTTAAATTGCAGTTGACATACTCTGAGAGGCCTTGCACAGTTGGATTCACAACTCCTAATGAAATTCCATGGGAATCCCAATAGTAATTGGATATCCCTTAACTCCCTTTGAAATCACATTTTAATTGCCTGCAAGCCAGAAAAAAAGATGGATATTTTCCATCTATCTAATGGCATGAATTTAAAAATTTAGTCATTACATACTGTAAGTAATATGGAATCCATTGAAAATATTCTTGGAAGGAGTTTGAGCTTAACATACATGTCTACCTTACTCCCCCAGCCCTGCGCCTTGTTTAGTCAGTTGGATAAGAGCTATTTTTCACTGCAGATTTCCTATTTTTTATTGTTTTATGTCACAGATTTCATTTTACTTAGATGTAGTTTTTTGCATTTAATTTATGGAGCTCTCAAAAAAAAAAATCCATTACAAGCAATTACTTCAAGTCCGTGAAGAGGAAAGGAAATGTAGCCTTAATCAATATAATTGCTTTTTTGTTTTCTTTATATGGATCATGGATTCAATTCTATCTTAGTCCCTTGAATGGCACAAAAATAGCCCTGTGGGTGAAGGAGGAATTGCCTCTTAAAAAACGAACTCCTCTCTGGCATGCGAAACATCTTGATGTTTATGCAGGAAAGCTTTACACAGCATTTTTTTAATCCATTTTATTTGGATGTGGATGGTTAACTGTATGCATAATTGTATCAAGTGGCACCTTTCTGATTATCCTGATCTAGGTAAGATTTGGGTTTTTTTTAAAACATCTTTATTCTGCTTGCAGAAACTCACAGTAATTATAGATAGCACTTACAGTTTCAGGACTTTACAGCTTCATTTCAATGCCCAATGTTAACTAATGTTTATCCCCATTCCAAGATGGAGGACCAACCATTTGTCTAGTGACAGTTAGAGAAATAATCCTGAGCCCTTACCTCTTCTATGGTGCAATGCAAGACTCGGTTCTTAGTTGCAACTTTCTTCTAAACTGTGTTGCAGATTTTTTGGTCGTCACCTGGGTTTGGTCCAAGTAAGTGTATTTTGATAAAGGTAACAGAATAGTATTTCCTTCTATTTGTGGAGAATTGTGTTTGTAAACTGTATACAGATACTTACGTGATGAGCAGCTTATACATATGTGTAATAAGACTTAATATCTATACCAAGTGAAATTTTATGAAACTTTATTCAATTATAACATATATTATTTTTTAGCTTTTAGTTGACATGGCAGTTTAAAGTGCCTTCTGCTGTTGCTCACATAACAGTCCAATATTTTCTAATAATGTGTTTAAGTCCAAGTAAAATAAAACCTTCTAAATGGTTTAACAGCAATTCAGCTACGTATTGGCCTTAGAATAACACTATCCTGAAATAGGCTGTTGGAAGACATGATCCTGGCAAATCAGATGCAGATATGCACAGGATGACTGCAACTTGTAAGTGAAATGTTCATTTTTATACAAAACCATGCTAGAGATTTCTGTTCTAGAGTAAGGTAGCCATAAATGAAAATAAATCTCTTCTAAAATGAATACCAACTGCTTGTTCATGAAACATTACCCTTTCCTCAGAAAGTGCACTTGTGTTGCCAGTGAAGTCAATTTCTCTTAAGGACTGTGCTACCTACAGCCACTAAGATCTCCACTTAGGAAGGAACAATCAGCTGCACTCATATAAAATGGAAAATGACTGCCTAGGAAGGAGTACTATGGGAAGGGATCTAGGGGTCATAATGGATCACAGTGATTGAACAGTGCAACACTGTTGCAAAAAAGGCAAACATTCTCAAATGTATTATTAGGAGTGTTGTGAGCAAGACACAAGAAGTAATTGTTCCGCTCTACTCGGTGCTGATTGGGCCTCAACTGGAGTATTGTTTTCAATTCTGGGTGCCACATTTCAGGAAAGATGTGGACAAACTGGAGAAAGTTCAGAGCAACAAAAATGGTTAAAGCTCTAGAAAATACAACCTATGAGGGAAGATTGAAAAAATGAGGTTTGTTTAGTCTGGATAAGAGAAGACTCAGAGGGCAAATTATAACAATTTACAAGTACATAAAAAGTTGTTACAAGGAGGAGGGAGGCATATGGTTTTCATTAACTCCTGAGGATAGGACAAGAAGCAATGGGCTTAAATTGCAATAAGGGCTAAACCTAGGTGGACAGTAGGAAAAACTTTCTGTGAAAGTAATTAAGCACTGGAATAATTTGCCTAGGGAGGTTATGGAATCTCCAACACTGGACTTTTTAAGAGGTGGTAAGACAAACATGTCAGGGATGGTCTAGATAATACATAGTCCTGCCATTAGTGCAGGGGACTGGACTATATGTCCTCTCCACGTCTCTTTCAGTTCCACAATTCTATGGCAGTAGAGAGTTGAACCATACTATCCAGGATTATGGATTATTCCGGCAGGTTGCTGCCTTAATTCCCATCCCAGCAGAAAGCTCAGAAATCACAAAGCCACTTTTATATTGCTCAACAACTTCACTGAAATCTCATTCAAAGTGACTTAACCAGTGATTCCGTTGGCTGTGAACTCTGCTTAGTACAGATGAGGCTTAACGGCAAGTGTAGGATTATTTAATTTTATTCCTTCTGTTTTACTGAACCCCAGATTTAATGCGAGTGCCCAGACAATAACTTAGCTTTCAACTCAGTCCTAATCACACAGCTGTAAAGTTGTGAAAGAGGGCAAAACTCCTCTCTGATTACTGGCAGTTTGTTTAGACTGAAAGATGAAAAATGGTGACCCTTTCTTCAACAGAAAATACCTAATGACTGGTGTAATAACCTCCCTAAAAACAAAATATTGTGTTTCTGGACACAGCGTGCTAATGCCTTTCAGATAGAATTAGTCAACTGAAGTCTACTAAAGAATGAGTTCAGGTCAGTTTAATGGCATCTTCCAGTCAAGTTTTATGGCACAGAAAAAAGTTGAAGTGTATTCTTCCCTATCCCTAGGTAAAGGTTTCCATGGTCAAATTCCAAAAGATGTGGAAGAGCCAAAGATCTTAACGTGAATGGAGAAAAACTTATAAATTCCAGAGAATGGTGAAAATTACAATCTGCCACTGGAATTAGGAGCTGGCTTGAGGTTTAATGTCTTGCTTTTTTAATTGGCTTGGCCTTCAGAGTTTTACGTTTGATGTTAGAATGCCCAGATAAAAAAAGGGGATGCAGTTCTCACATATTTTATTCTTGTGTACTTTAGAGTGAGGTGAGGGAAAACACTTATCCCATCTTGGTTAGCAATCTGTCTGGGTTTTTTTTTATATAGTGACTAAACAAGCAAACCCTCCTTAACAGGACTAGCAATGTCCTTTCTGCAATGATCCTCATCTATGCCAGACTGAGCACCAGGAATACAAGAGGCAGGACTCTGAGTAGCACTGCCATGTGCTACTAGCTGTGTCATCAGACTACTAACTTAACCCTTTTCTTTCTTACACTTAAAGTGAAATTCACCCCATGTATCAGACCAGGTCAAGGCCTATGCACTATACAAATCCCATTTGAGCCCTTTGGAAAAGGGAAAATAACTCACCCCACTTTATTGCCATAGAAAGCAGCTAAGCTCAGTATGAAATGATAACTGTTGGTAAATGCTCATCTTTTATAGTGACCATTACATTTTAGATGACTATCACATAGCTGCTTTGTCATTGTTTGGCCAAGTAGTACACAAAGGCAAGAGCCTCAGCTGGTATAAATCAGTGTAGTTCCATTGACTTCAAGGGAGCTACACCTGTTTACACCAGCTCAGAATCTGGCTCACAGCATTCAGTACTGTACTTCAACTCTGTCCTCAGACATTAGTTCCTCTAGCCCCTTAGCCTTTTCTTAAAATGTGCTCTTATCTGAATTCTTTTCAGTATTGTGGTAAACCCCAAGCAGGCAGCTACCAGTGGGGGTGGTGGTAAGGAAGGTAACTACAGGTCAAATTGGGCTCAGCTGGGTAGAGGCTGCCAGAGACTCAGGCAAGATCAGCTGATACCAATTAAGCCCTGACAGAGACCTTTTTAAACCCTCCCCCCAGCTAGGAAGAGGAGGGGAGAGAGAGAGAGGGAGGGAGGGAGGCTGCCAGCAGGTTGGAGGCAGCAGGACTGGGAGCCTCTCAGAAGGGAGGCGACTTTTGTCCCGGACACAGGGGAAAAGCCCAGCCAGAACAGAGCGATAAGGGGAAGGGAAAGCCTGCCCTTGGACTTTCTAGGCAGCTTGCCTAGACCGCCCGTGGCTCACCAGAGCAGAAAAGACTTGAGCCGGTGAGCCAGAGAAGGCACTTTGCCACAGTATGTAGACAAATTTGCCCTTCTTAGGTGTCAAAAACTGAACTTGGAATTCTGTATCTGGCCTCAGTGTTCTCTGTTTATGTATATCAAATTTCACTATGCTGAAAAAAAAAATCCAGGTTCTGGGAGCCCTTGGCAATCTTATAAAAATATACTGTTAAAATAAAGTCTCCTTCAATTCCTTCCCTATCACAACACTCCACACAGGAATGAGCTGTCATCTTCCTGGTCCATGGCATGACAACACTTCTATGTACACAGCTCAAAAATACATTACATTTTTTCTATCAAATTGAATTGTGACCCCATAGCTTATTTGCTGTCCACCATCACCCTTAGGTATATTTTGGTCATGCTGCTTTCTTTGGAGTGCCCTCCCATTGGATAGCTACTTCAGTTTATTATTCCTCTTATTACCATTATTGCTTAACTTTTCCCAGACTGAGTCTCATTTCTTTTGCATATTGCTAACCTCATTGTTTGTATTATTTTTCCCTCCTCGCTGATGTTCACAACATGTCCCAGTCTTATATAGTCTGAAAATGTAATTAACAAGCTGCTTACCCATTCTAGGTCATTAATAAAGATGCTGGCTCACACAATCTTAGTGTCTACATTTCTGCTTGCTGCAGCAAAGAGGGAGGGCTGTCAGTGAGCCTGAAAGGGTATGTCTGCGCAGCATTTTGCAGCCCAGGTCTACATACTCAAGTTAACGGGGCTCTCACTAGTACTCTAAAACTAGCTGTAGAGACGGTGCTTTGAAGTTCCATCTCAGCTGAAGCTCAAGATCTAAAGCTCACCTCATTCCTCCTCCAGCAGTGTTTCCAAGTGACAGTCTACCAACTATACTCTTGTACACCCTCAAAATACTCTCTACTCTGGATGTCTGAAGCACTGCAGGTCAAGTACATTGTGGAAATTCATAGCTGGCCTGATTATGCTGCTTTCCAGTCCCTTTCTTTGTGCCACCAGAGTATGCATGAGAGGATCTGGTCCACTAAATTAAAACTTGGGTTGACATGAATCCCTGTGGCAATCCACTGGCAACCTGCCTCCAGCAATTTTTATGTAATCTGAGGCACATGTATCCCAGTCAGGATGATGCTCACATAAGTGGCTCGTGTTTAAAAATAGCCATATTTGCAAATCTGACACTTTTTATTCCAGCTTCTGTACTCTGACAATTTCATTTCACAACAGCAATAACACATCGTACAACGTTTTACTCATCTTTTTTTTCCCCAATGCAGAAAAACTTCGTTGCTAGTTCTGCAACTGATCAAGAAACTCACCAGTGCAAAACTGTCAGTCGAGTTGGGTGTGATTGGGAGGCCAATATTTTAAAAATGTATTTAAAAAATGATTCCATACGCAATCTATGAAGATTCATATTATCAACTACAAAGAGAAATGGTTAGGAAGATTGGCCACAATTTGCTATTATGCACTTGATTGTCGAGTTAATTCCCCTATCCTGCGTACAAGTCCAGATTCTTTGCTTTGTGATTAATAGGTGCAAGAAAACCAATAAATAGGTAGATCTCCCCTGCTGAGAATTCCCCATCTTTAGGAAACCTATCAGGTGCTATAGAGCTGGCATTACCAGCCCCTGTATCATCTCTCAACACAGATCCTGAATAGGGGATGGTCAGGAGCAACAGAGAATGTATTTGAGGGTGACTGGAATACACTGTGGTCCTGGAATTTTCAGAATTGCCTGGACCAGGGATGGTACCGATGTACCATGAGAATCATAGAGCCATAACTTGTTCCCTGTACTGAGGAGCTCTTAACTCCAGAGAATAGTCTGACTAAACAGGCTTTGTGCAGGGAAGTCTGAAAGTTTGGGCGTGAGGAAGGAAAGAAGACAGACTCCTCACCTGAACCTTTAGGCAGACTGCAAGAAAGCTCATTCGCTTCTTCACAGCTATTACTCCAGCCCTTTAGTTGGAATATTGCCTGCAGCCAGGTTTTAGGCCATTCAGTCTATGCAATGGTGAACTGACTGGCCATATGCTCACATCCTTCCCTGGTTCATCCTTTAATCACAACTCTGCAGTATAAGTAGAACTGGAGAAATAGAGCTGGGTTTCAGGAGGGAATTAGTTTGGAATGACCTCAGGGGCAGGAGAATGCAAGAGGAGTCCAAACTGCAAACTGTCAAGACTCTGGAGCCCACCATGTAACACTGAACATTAAGCATACTAAATAATCACAGAAATGTAGGGCTGGAAGGGATCTTGAGAAGTCATCAAGTCCAGCCTCCTGTGCTCTGTCAAAACAAAGTCAACTTAGACCATCCTTGAGAGATGTTTGTCCAATCTGTTCTTAAAAACCTCCAATAAGTGGATTCTACAACCTCCTTGGAAACCTATTCTAGAGCTTAACTATCCATATAATGAAAAAGGTTTTGCTAATATTCAACCTAAATCTCCTTCCTACAGATTAAGCCCATTACTTCTTGACATAGAGAGAACAATTGATCACCATCCTCTTTATAAAAGCCCTTAACATATTTGAAGACTATTATCAGGTCCCCACTTAGTCTTTTCTCAAGACTGAACATGCCCCTTTTTTTAACCTTTCTTCATAAATCAGATTTTCTAAATCTTTTAGCATTTCTGTTGCTCTCCTCTAGACTCTCTCCAATTTGTCTACATCTTTTCTAAAATGTGGTGCCCAGAACTGGACACAGTACTCCAGCTGAGGCCTCACCAGTACTGAGTAAAGCACAATAATTACCTCCCATGTTTAATACATACCAAAATGATATCACATTACTGACTCATATTCAATTTGCAATTCACTACAAACCCCAGATCCTTTTCAGTAGTACTACCAGCTAACCAGTTTTCCCCATTTTGTAGTTGTGCATTTCATGTTTCCTTCCTAAATGAAGTACTTTGCATTTTAATGTATTTAATTTTATCTTGTTGAATTCAGACCAGTTCTCCAGTTTGTCAAGGTCATTTGGAATGTTAATTTTATTCTCCAAAGCACTTGCAGCCCCTCCCAGCTTGGTGTCATCTGCACATTTTATAAGTATACTCTTCACTCCATTATCCAAGGCGTTAATGAAAATATTGAATAGTACTGGACTCAGGACTGACCCTTGTGGGATGCCACTAGATACACCCTCCCAGTCTGACAGCAAACCATTGATAACAACCCTTTGAGTAGTCTTTTAACTGGTTGTGCACCCACCCTATAGTTATTTCATCTAGACCACATTTCCCTAGTTTGCTTATGAGAATGTAATGTGGGACTGCATCAAAAGCCTTATTAAAATCAAGATATAGCACATCTACTGCTCCCCCTCCCCATCCATGAGGCCAGTAACTCTGTCAAAGAAGGAAATTAGGTTGGTTTGGCATGATTTGTTCTTGACAAGTCCATGATGGCTATTCCTTATAATCCTATTAGCCTCCAGGGGCTTACAAATTGTTGTTCAATCTTTTCTTCCAGTATCTTTCCAAGTATAGAAGTCAGGCTGACTTGTCTATAATTCCCTGAGTCCTCTTTGCTTCCCTTTTTAAAAGGCAGGTACTATGTTTGACCTTCTTCAGTCTTTTAGGACCTCATCTGTTCTCCATCAGTTCTCAAAGATAAATGCTAACAGTTCCGAGATTGCTTCAGCTTGTTCCTTAAGTACCTTTGGGTAAATTTCATCAGGCCCCACCAACTTGAAAACATCGAACTTGTCTAAATTGTCTTTAGACTGTTTCCCTATTTTGGCTTGCATTCCTTCCCCCTGGTTGTTAATATTACTTGTGTTAGTATCTGGTCACCATTAGCCTTTTTAGCGAAGAGTGAAGCAAAACAGGAATAAAACACCTCAGCTTTCTTTGTGTCAACTATTATTAGCTCTCCTTCCCCACTAAACTGAGGGCCTACACTTTCCTTCATCTTTCTCCAAATGTATTTAAAGAACTCCTTCCTATTGCTTTAAATGTCCTTTGCTAGGTGTAGCACATTTTGTGCTTTCACCTTTCTGATCAGACTTAATAAGATCTAGATTTTTTTTATGTAGCTTAATATAACAAAGATCTCTTTCCAACAACTCTGTCTGCCTTTGTATCATTATACTTAATGAAACACCTTGTACAACTCATTGGTGGCTTTCTGTGGCTCATTACTATGATGTGTGAATTTACTCTGGCTGAGAATTTTATCATCTTGCTACTGTACAAAGTAATTAATCTTTCTGTGCCAGAGGAATTTGCATGTTGTGCTAAGCTTTTCTTTGTAAACTAGAGCTTTATCATAATTTCTGTACTTTTTCATTCCATCAAACATTTTATTATAATGTTTGTTTCAAAAACTTTTTTACCGTTATTATGTGCAGGCTGCTACTGAGAAACTGCAAATTGTATGCCTAAAGGAATTCTATCCATTAATGGCAACATACTACAAAAAGGAATATTTTAAAACCAATAACTGCGTGAGGACTTTTAGTGCAATCTTACTGTCAATGATTTCAGAGAGTCGCTAAACAGCACTGTTCAGCACAGATTGACACAAATGACATCTGAAATGGAACTCTCTCTCTTATTGGCTCTGTTTAAAAAAAAGTGGGTGGGGTTTAAATGAGTTGGTAGAAAGGAAGGGATCTGATTTTATCCATATAGTTCAGTGAAGACTCAGGAACTGGAAATAAACAGCAGATTAGCAAAATGTTAGTTGCTAGGATAAAAGGTTTTACCTATAATTTCTACTGTAGTGTATTTTGGAAAGGCATTTTGAATCATAGTATTAAATACAGCTTCATGTTGAACATACAATGGTTTTCATCTTTGCCTATAAAGCGTTACATTATTCATTACTAAAAAAGAGCTGGACAAGAGATTACCAAGATTTCTGAGGCTTGTGTTTAATAAATGATGCATTGGAAGAAGTCCCCTTCCATTGACTACAGCAGATCCCATGCTGGCAAAATTCTTGTTATCTTCAATGGCACTGTTCACAGGCAATTTTCCTGCCCCACTCCAAACATAGTGCACATATGTTATCCTCTTCCTAGGATTTGGTTTTGTTCGCATAAGGAACTCAGGTTTAAACAACAAAAAATACAGCCCAATGGCTGTTACGTAGAACCAAGAGATAAACCTTGCATATAGGGACACACCCAGGTACCCATAGAAGCAGTGGATTAGCTACATATCCACTGTACACCAAGGTGCTAAGCTGTGGGAAAAGGCACATCCAGTCTTAGACTCTCTAAGCAAAATCTGTGTACTAGAGCTTTGAACAGAGATAATCTTTAGTCTCAAGAGGTGTGAAATCCCCCACTCATCTCAATGAGATATTAACTTTGATGCTGAATTATGGCAATTTAAATAGCAACATTATTAACTACTTCACTGCTGATCCCTTTTACAGAAACAAGCATTCAGCTCCTCTGGGATGGCAGGAAGGGACTGAGTTGAGTGCCTGCCCTTTTATCCCCTCCCTATTTACCCCATGCATATTGATATGAGCTTGGTGAAACCTTATTATAGGTCAAGTTACCTCACTAAGATTAATGTTTGTGCTCTTATGTAGGGATAAATTAGTCACTAATCCGATGGAACACAAAAGGGAGTTGTGAACTTGCCCAAGAGTTCAGAGTGAGTGAGCGGAGCACTTTTGATGAGTGGTATTTTTGGGGTTGGGTATGTCTGTCTGTATGAGAAACAGGGAACACACAAATCACAAAGGGATGGGGAAGAAAGAGAGAAGCAGAGGCGAAAAATCAAGCAATAGCCAGTGAGCTTAGAGTGACCCTGGAAAAAGCTAGACAGAGCACTTTTGGATCTGTTGCTACAGGCTTTCGGATGCTTGCTAAGAAACTGCTCCTTTTGTTCTTGGTACCTCCTGTGTTTAGAGAAGCAGAACGTTGTACACATCTGTAAATAAACAAGATTGCGTCAAAGAAAATACCAGATTCCATCTATTTCTATTTCCAACTAAAACATCCCCAGGACCCTGACTGCTGACTAGCCACTCAGGTCAGGAAGGAACAACACTGCTGTAACGGATGGGATCCAGTTTCTGAGGAGAGATGATATGAGCTGGTATACCTGTTCAACCAATATGGAACAAATAATGGAAGAGCTTGCAGAATTTAAGACTGGCTAGCGAGATCTAAAACAAGACCTAAAACAGGAGCTAGAGACTTGGCAAAAGGAATTAAGACAAAACCCTGAACAAGAACTGAAGCTTTCCCAGAAAGGGCTCAAAGATGTGAGGCTGAGATGAAATCCCTGCTGGAGCAGCAACTACAAAATGCCCATACAGTTTGGGAAATCCAGTTGCAATACACCCAGACTGGAATGGTAAAAAAGACTGATGAGGTGACCAACAATCTGGCTGTTTGTAAACCACAGAGACTCAGAGGGGAGACGTTGGGCTGTCCCAGCTCAAATAATGCAAAAGCCCACTGGGAGGCTTATTTGGCTCAATTCAGCATTATAGCTCAAATTAATGGCTGGAAGGATGGACAGAAAGAGGGTATTACTGCAGTGAATTTAAGTAGCCCAGCTCTGATGGTGCTGAAGAACTTACCCCCAGAAAAGAGACTGAGTTATCCAAACCTGGTACAAGCCCTTGAAAAGTGTTTTGGATTTAGCCATCAATTTGAACTGATCAAGGATAAGAACTAGAAGGAGACAAAATGAGGAAATGCCACCAGAAGTGGCAGAAGACCTGTGGAGACGGGTTCCTATTATACCCAGATATCACCAAGGCCTTCCAGGATAGACTGGCAATGGACCAACTTATAGGTGGTTAGTGGACTTGAACTTGCAAATCAAGATCAGCAAATGGAGGCCAAACACAGTCAGAGGCTGTGAAACCTGCATCTTACTTTGCAGCAATGCATCAAAAGAGGAAGCAGCCACTAGTAAGGAAGACGGAAGTTGATCATCATGAGTTCTGGAAGTACAACTCTGTGTCTAATATGTATAAGGGAAAAGAAGATTCTGATATGGTTCATGAGCTTACTGGTTAGAAAAACTGATAAAATTGGAAGGGAAATTGGCAAAAATGCTACAATTAAAGCAAAGGAAACAGTTCAATTAAATGCCAGTCCTGTGACAAAACTGGCCACAGTATCACACCAACAAATTAGTCAAATAATGACACATCATTACACTACATCATAAAATCAAAACTGACGACATACTTAAGATTTGACAGTGTTAGCTATTCCTAAAGTAGCGTTGTATCTACCTTCAACATATATGTTGACATTACAGTCAACTCCTCATTCAGATTAGACCCGTCTCAGATATGCAAATAGATTGCTGCAGTTTAAGTTATCTTAAACTCTCCATCTTGAATGCTAATATTTATTCTTAATCATAGCTATTTTTCAAATTCATTCTTGACTAGTTAAAGGTGATTTCTTTTCTTCCTGTTCGTGAACATAATTAGAGTATTTAGTTCCATTACGCTTGTTGAAGGGACCTGTGCCTTTGTCCCACATAAAAATGAATAGTTATTGAGCTATGGGGAGGGAGATAATTTGTTCTGAACAGCTGAATAGACTCTGGCTCACATGAGAAAAAACAGAAATATATCCTCTTCTCAGTCATCAGTTAAATATGACGTATCTATTTTTACCTAGTTAGCTTTTAATGCCCACAATCTGTGTCACTTTCACTCTTCATATACAATTGCTCTGACACATGGATACAGCTGACTACATTTTAGAGAGGTTCAATGACATTATGAAAATGAAAGCTTTGATCTCCTGGCACTAAAATACTGCACAGGAATACAATATACACCTCTTCACAATTCTGTGTTCTCCCCGCTCGCTTTCACTATGGAAATGGTTAGTTTAAAAAATTGACATTTATCCTCATCTCAGAGCAAGAAGTATAATGGGAGTTCCTCTGAGACTGATTAATTTCTTCTCCAATCCCCATAGTACCCAAAATAACTAAAACCCTCATGCCTTAGCCCTGGACTACACTGGGGGGAGGTGAGGGGAAATGATCTAAGATACCTAACTTCAGCTATGAGAATAACATAGCTGAAGTCGACGTACTTAGATCCACTTACCACAGCGTCTTCACAGCACTGAGTTGACTGCTGCCGCTCTCCCATCGACTCCAACTGTGCCTCTCGCGGCAGTGGAATACAGAAGACGACGGGAGAGTGCTCAGGAATGGATTTATCACATCTGGACTGGATGTGATAAATCGACCCCCGATGGATCGATTGCTACCCACCAATCCAGCGGGTAGTGTAGATATACCCTTAGCCATACCTTGCTTCCAGAAGGCAGCTGCAGTTCTAAGACTAACCTAGGTAATAGCATTCTTCTAGTCCAGTACGGCTCCTTTGAGAGCACTGACAAGCGTCTGGAGAGCTTAAACAGCATCTGGATCTTTCTTAGTCCTCATTGGCTCTGAAAATGTATAAACTCCAAATGATCCATCACGTAGTGAAACCAGGAGAGTTTTATAGGTTTTTTTTAAACTTGTAGTTTTTATTTCTTCTCTGGACTATTTATTTAAAGTAACGGACCGTCACGTGTAGCCTGAATGGCTGGAAGTCTCTTGTTTGAATGCATTTTTTGATATGTGTTGTTCCACTGTTTATTTTTACTGGTAGTAAAGTACAATATACCAGACAAAGATACTGTATCTCATGCTGAAGACTTAACTGAAATGATTAAGGTTATACAAACAATCTTGGCTGTCTATTGTGTAGAACTACTACAAGATTTTATTAAGATTTCAAGACATGTAGCATAAACTGAACACAAGCTGTAAAATCAGATCTTAAGCTTTTTTACAAAAAATAAATAAAATAGACGCAATCAGACCACCACCTAGTAGCTGATTTTTTATTTACTTCTCCTTCAACAGACTCAAACTTATCCCATAATTCAAGATTCCTGCCATCTTCCTATTCTGGAAAGTATCCCAAATTTGATCTGTCTTCATGAAGATGACTTCCCGCCTCTTCAGCCCATTCTATCTCTCATCAGTTCCCTCCCTCACCTGCCTCTGCCTGCTGGCTTTCGACCTAGGGCACGAACCAAAGTCTGTTCAAGTCCACAGGTGTCTTTCCATTGACTTCTGTGGCCTATGGATCAGGCACGTAATGATTAGGCCTAGGACAGAACTTCCTAAATTGGACATAGGAGGAAACACATCACTGAAGATTTTCAGCAGTGGAAAGGTGGGATGGGAAGGAATATACTTCAGGAAAAACTCTTGCCTTGTGCCTGGGAATCTCCGTGATCCTTAGCATTATAGGCCCTGCTTAGCCCTTGAAAAGCTCATAACAGCAGGTAGCTTAAAGTATGACTGTTACTAGTGTTATGAGCCTAATCTTAAAACGTGTCAGTATTTTCATAAGGTTCCATAGGCAGATATCTATATCTAAAGATCTCCAACTGAAATGTAACAGTTACTTACTGAACAAAACAATCATAAAATTAAAATAAAACATCCTAAATCTCTAACACATTCCCAAATAACTTGTTAAGCATTTTGACACTTCCCATAGTAAGGGACAACTGCTTTGCTATTATGAACAAAAGATAATTCTACCATCTCTTTTAAAAATGGAATTCTAGGCATGTAGATTTCTGCACAGCACCCACGTTAAATAGTCAGCTTCAAAGAGGCTATTATACAGTCTATAGGTTCAATGATCTGCAAAGTAATAAAGAACTCCTTCTGGAGCTTTCATAGCCTATTGAGTAAATATTAACTGTTTAGAAAACCTTCATAATTACACGTTTACACATTGCAGCCATTATAGGCTAGCTAAAAAAATTACATGTATTTTTAAAAAAATTCTATAATTACATTTTTACACGACAGCTCCTTTGGAGCCATTAGGGACTATTAACTAAAGAACGCACAGGCAGAAAATTCGGTAGTTATGGAATGCATTTATTTGCAGTGAAAACAAAATGAGACTTACACCCAAAATTTGTTACATTAATAGTAAGGGTCAGACTGAAATCCCCCAGCAGGGACGAAACTGAAAGGTAAGCCTCACTAGGGCTCAGGCTCATACTTCACTTTAGGCCCTAGTTAAGCAACGTATTAGGTATATGCTAAAATGCTTTGCTGAACTCAAGCCTTAGTGTTTAATTGGTGGGGGGGGAATTCAATCACTGCATTCTAAGATGTACAAAGTTTAAGATAGAAAAGAAAGGGGCTTAACCCTGATGTCCTGAACATCATTTTCTCTTAGGATTGTCAACGCTGACTGTAGCTATTCCGGGAGACTTATATTTTCCAGCATGACACAATCTCATTTTCTTAAAATATCCTATTAAAATCTTCCAAATAGCTTTCAATAGTCACTGGGAGATGGATGCTGATTCCAGAAGACTCCAGGCCAGTCCTGGAGGGTTGGCAAACCTATTCTCTCTTAGCAAAATATATTTCAATGCTCCAAACTGTGGGTGAGCAATCCTGAGCACATAACAGATGCCACCTTTGGCTTTATAAAGCTCTTTATAAGTATTCCTCAAGTATGGATGGCAATACAGTAAGACAAATTAAAACACTGGCTATCGTGGCTTTCTGTATCTGTTTATATGTGAAGTAAGTAATACAACAGCTACCACGGTGAATGAGGAAAATTGTGTATTTTTCACTCACAAAAGCCTGACAGGGCAGATCCTCAACTGGTGTAAATCATATAGCTCCACCGAATTGAATGTGTACTAAACACAGTCAAAAACCTTACAAGTAGAAGAATATTCTGCACTAGGAATCATCCTAAGCAAGTGGAAAAGTGATTTATTTCAGTTCTCTTCACCATAATTTATATTCAATTTAGACCATGTCAGGGTTGTGATTTGTTCATGTTCTTAAAATAACAAACACACACCAACTGCTTCACAAACCTACTTAAAGCTTTATTTACTATTAATTTTTCTAGGAACATGCTCAAAAATCTCAGGAAGAAATCAGGGGAATATTTTTGGGTGATACAGAAAGGGCAGTTGTGGATTAGTGATCAAAAAGGTCTTCTTGTACAGCTTGGAAATAACATACAGTCCTTACACTTTTAGTCCTGTTGTCACATTCTGAATGTGGGGAAAAATTACTTGGTTTGGCTCAATACCCATGTGACAGACATTTGACAACTCATTAAAAAAATCTGTCAAGCTAGCTAAGTTAAAGAAATTGAAGACTCATTCAGAATATCTCAACGTGAAGTTGTAATGGTTATATCTCTTCTGACTTGGTGAGTTTAAGTTACAGGTCACTTGGCACTTACATTATAGTAAAATCTCAAGATACATGAGGGAACACAATATATTTACATAGTTCTGGAAGTTTAGATGTATCTTTTGTAATTTCTTAAATATACATTTACACTCTTCAGGGTACAAGTAATAAATTAATCTTACAATTACTGTAACATTTTGGAGAAGCAGTAATAGTTTTGTCATAACTCTGTGCAGAGCAATTAATTCTATGGCATTTATACGAACATCTACTTAGCGTAGTTTCACATGAATTTAGATATTGTTATATAACATTTACATGCTAGATATACAAATAGCTAAGTTGTCAGTCTGTAGTAGTGTTTAATGCAGAAATACAAATGCATATGTCTAAATTCAATCAGATCGCACATGTCATATATAGCACATGCCACTCAGTGACAGAAACACTATAGGAACTATGGATAATCTATAATAGCCTGACAACAAAGATGGATGGTAAAGTTGAATTCTAACCACTATGTTGACGCTGAACAACAGAATTATCCAATGTTGAATAGTACTGTTAGTCATACATCACTGCTGGATAAAAATATAGAGTAAGAGGAAACAAATTTCACTGGTATCAAAATGCAATTCAACTGGATTTGCTGTTTAAATCAGCGTCTAGCATGGGTGTAACAAGTCTTGTTACCTTGGCAGCATTATTTTTTTATATAACACCCATTTTCTAAAAGTCACTTTTATAATGAATGAGAATATTTTCCTTTACTGTGTCTTTATTTTTTACAGCCCTTCTTACCAATTAAATGCCTGTGCACATAGTACCAGTACACAAGAAGATGAAGTGCGGTTTCATTATTTTCCACGTAAGCAAAGTTGCTGTTCTCTTGAAAAGAAAATTATTCCACTCACGTAAAGATTTCACTTTTACTTTTTCTTTCTGAAACAGCAAGCTAGAGGAAACATGAACATGGGTATTTGTATATATGTTGATATATATATGGAGAAAGTGACAGAACAAAACTGAAGAATAAGTAACTTCCAAGATAGCAAATAATTGTGCCTTACATCTTGTCCTAAGTTTCTTATTTTGTAAGACATATGGCTCTCCCCTATTCAAAATTAGCCTTAAACAAACAAGGCTTCATTAAAATAGCTTGGAGTGAAATTATCATTATAGATGTTTTTAACAGCTAATAACAACATTACTGAAATTAGGTTTGGATATCTGGTTTTAGGTAAACTGATTTGCTTTCCTTGTATATTATGCCAGGAGCATACATTGGACAAGAAAGCACTATACATACATTTATTTAAGTAAGAGAAAAACAATTATCTGCCTTAGTGACTGAGAATGCAAACAGTAGTTTATGGATGACCAAGATTAATGTTAAAAAAAAAACACCCTAAAACTTAAAACTGTAAAATTTAAGATATGATTCTCATGACTTTCATTTCCATTTACCTTGTAAAGTGCAGTGGGATAACTGGAGTAGGGAAAACACTCTATGAAAACAAATTTAGTTCAAACACACTATCAGGAGAAAAGTAATCACTGACATTACTAAAAGTTTTCCCATTGACATCAACAGCAGTTAGGCCAACACCAAGTGCTTTTGAAAATTTTACCTTTAATATCCGACGAAGTGGGTATTAGCCCACGAAAGCTCATGCTCTGAAAAAATTTCAGTTAGTCTTTAAGGTGCCACAGGACTCTTTGTCACTTCTGCAATTCCAGACTAACACGGCTACCCCTCTGATTCTTACCTTTAATATATGACACTGACCTCATAAACATAAACATAAACAAACTATGTTCTGATAACTCCTGAAAAGTGCCCAGTCTCCCCAGACACTGATTAAGCCCTGGTCTACACTGCAGGGGTGCGAGGGAGATTGACCTAAGATACACAACTTGAGCTACGCAAATAGCATCTTCATGGCACTGAGTCGACTGCTGTCGACTTCACCTGTGCCTCTCGCAGCGGTGGAGTACCGGAGTCGACGGGAGAGCGCTCGGGGATCAATTTATCATGTCTATAACAGATGCAATAAAATCAATCCCCGAAAGATCGATCGCTACCCACTGATCTGGCGGGTAGTGTAGACCTGGCCCCGGCTCCCATTGAAAGTCAATGGCAAAACTTTTACTAACTTCAATAGTGCAGGACTGAACTTTTAATCAGTTCTAACCAACAAAATACTTCCGTTTTCATCCGTCACACACTTTTTCTCTCCTCCCCACCCTTCTTATTTTATCCTCCCTGTTTACAGTCTCTCTCTTGATGATCCCATGATTTTAATTCTTAGCTTCTTTCTATATTCTCCCTAATGAATTTCTCTAGTTCATTCATTCAACCATGAGTTCTGTGTCATTCAGTTTCCTTTAATAAGTATGACTCATGTAATAACCCGGCCTTTCAATAAGGATGAGATAAGGGAATGCCAGTTTGGAGCTAGCATGGATAAGCAGCCTACTACTGACTATAATTCACATTAGAAAATTGTAGAGATGCAGAACTAACCAAGACAAAAATGAAACAGTTTTGCAGAATAATTTCCTATACCTAAACTTTATATTTGAAGGAAAATACGTCACCTTTAGTAATCGAACTTCATGTGGATGCTATCCAAAAATTGAATAGCTTGACAAATTGAATAGTTTGATAACCAATACAAATAACTGGAATATGCTGCTTTGCTGTTCAATTCCCTCTCTCCCAATTGTTTTCCGTCCCACTAACCATGTATCTGATACAATCATTATCTTGAATATTTAGGCTTCCTTGTCTCTAATCTTGTTACAAAATAACCAGGAAATTGATATTCTTCTCAACTTAATCCTTTGTTTCAATG
Source organism: Dermatemys mawii (assembly GCA_007922305.1). Classification (NCBI taxonomy): domain Eukaryota; kingdom Metazoa; phylum Chordata; order Testudines; family Dermatemydidae; genus Dermatemys; species Dermatemys mawii. The sequence continues at coordinate 65,446,185 of ML677333.1, read as the reverse complement.
TCTCGTTTGAATGTAATTACTGCAAAGATCTAATGATAGTATCAGCTCTAAATCATTACAGGCGGTGCTCATAGAAAAGGTTGCCTAACATTTCCCATTATAAGACCTTGTTTTCAGTTGCTTATAATTTTGCAAATTTTAAATAGTTAAGTGAAAATTTTTCATACTGTGTGTCTGCTTCAGACTGGTGGGTTGTTTTTATTTTTTTCTTTTTAAGTTTCAGCAAAAGTGGCTCAGCAATTTCTGAGACAGACATTAGGAGAAAATAACCTGTTTTGATCATGTTAAAAAAAATCTTACAACTGTTTTGTTGAGAAGCCCTGGTGTGTCCAAACTTTGGAGCAGGCACTTGAAATATGGCAAAGGCTTTGCCTCGGTATCAGGAATGTGCCTTTTGCTATCCCTACGAAAATCCATCCAACTTTGGTCAAGTTATAAGACTATGAAAAAATCCTAGTTTGTGCATGCTCAGTAGAGACATGTTAGAGTTTAGCAGCTATATTATCAGAAGGTTCCATCTATACTGAGCATGCTTCAGCCCAGAGCTGCAATGGCTGAGCAGGATTTTTCCTTGAACTGTTGCTCCCAGTTGCTGTAGACCACTGTGACACACTGGCTCTCAAACAAAGAATGAGGAAACTGTTCCTTCTGTGTTGTCAATGCTTCCCCTGCTGGCACCAACGCAGTGGGGAGGGAAAGCATTCATGGATTTAAGGCCATAAGGGACCATTGTGATCATCTAGTCTGACCTCCGGCATACCAGAGGCCATAGGTCTTCCTTGAAATAATACCTGCTTCAAATTCAATAGCTTCATGATAAGCTGGAGGGGTCAGGGGCAGAAGGATCTGTAACCATTAGACCCACTCCCCTCAGAATCTGAAAGAGCACCTAGGATTCCTGAGACCCTATGTTCTGCATTCTAATAACTGTAAAACTTGCGTGCAAGTGTGTGCCTCTAATGGGTGGCCAACATACAGGATGAACATCTATGACAGCTATCACTCCATTAGCTCACGTGGCAGAGCTTTGTGCTGTACAGATAAAATTTTCAAATCTACTCATGTCAATATGGTTCCATATTATAGAATTTCTTTGTTTTTTCATTTGCTTTTTTAAAAGCCTAGGAAATTAAATACAAAAAACTCAGTTAAAAGAAGTTAAGTCCAGAACTCAAGAGCTGAAATGCCTTTGAAACCTTAATTTGGCCCTCTTGTGCATATGCATTACGATACATACAGTCTTTCATTATATGACCACATGCTATTTTGTTCATAGGAGCCCTGCCTCATTCAGTGAACCATATAAATTGTTTACATTGCTAATTATAAAAGCATCAATCTTTATAAGGTGGGATGTGAGATCTGTAATCCAGGTAGCTCACTTGTACACTGAAAAAGTGTTTCTGTACTCACACTGTTGATTTATAAATTAAGTAGAAAACAGAGATAAAACTTTTTTGAACCTTACACATAAATATTCATATGAATAAGACCAAAAAGTTATGAGTCATTTAAATATTTCACAGTGAAATCATTACATTAATTGTGTATTTTAGCTATAACTATTCAGTTTTTTTATACAGGAGGGCAGAGTAGCCCAGTGAAGTATCAAAGGTCAGCAATATGTGGCCAACCACTGTGATAGTATACTTCTCAGCAAATAAACTGATTTTCAGATAAAATAGATTCCTTTCTGGGTCAATTGGTTGAAAACTGGCTATGCTGCATATTTCAGGGTCTATGATAAGTTAAGAATAGTGTAAAGCTGACAGCCTAATAACAGTATGTCTCCAGCTACTTGTCTACTTTTTTTTGTTCTTACAGTATGATTTTATCGTGTTTATTCTGCATCTGAAATGAATACATATGGTATAATAAAGTGAGCATGCTATTTAAAAACACTTAACTGAATCCATAATTGCTAAAGGTATAATAATACAAAGCTGTGAAGGGGATGTTACTAAGAGGAGGAAGTGTGTTTTAGCTAAAGGCCCAACTGTCCCTTCTACTACCCTCCATCTCTGCTTCTGGATCCTACCCAATGAGGCACAGAGGAGAAGGGTGCTGAAGCTACCGCACTGTCACCCCTTAAATCCTGTGAAAAGCCTTCTTCTAAAGCTCTATGAAGACAGGATTCCACAGATTTTGAGGATCAGAGAGGGAGGGAGGGGAAAGGGAAAAAGCTGCTTTGTAGCATTCTCGTTTTTAGTGGTGTGGATAATTTCACGCTGTGTACATGCATTAGTGGTAGAAGAGAGGTATTTTTGCACAACTGAGAGATCACTGGCCAACAGCAGAATTCCATGAGCCATTACAAAGAGACAGAAAAGGTATTGAACTACAGAATTATTACCAAACTTTTGCCAGATTCATTGGTACTTCCATTTGTGTCCAGTATAACCTGGTCTCCTGAGAGCAGCAGCAAAACCTACTCCCCAAAAATAAAGAAAAAACATAGACCAGATCCTCAGCCAGTGTAAATCAATTCAGTTCCAGGATCTGGCCCCTTATTTGATCTTTTTGTCTGCCAAACACATAACAGGTGAAAAGATGATACCCAAGAACAGCCTTTCTTTCAATTGCTATTTAAATGTTTTCCACTTGCTATGTTAAGGCGCAGTTCTACACTGATTTTTTTTTTGTATTTTAAATCCTTTGTCAACACATCCTGCGCCACCCATTGTTTTGATCTTATTCCCATTGTAAGAGAAAATGTTGAGTTAGCCACAGGCTTTCAGTTCAGAGTGAATTTTTACTCTGTTTATAATAAGTCACAATGATTCTTGTTGAAAACTTGTAGCACCTTAGAGACTAACCAGTTTATTTCAGCATAAGTTTTCGTGGGCTATAGTCCACTTCATCAGATGAAATGGGCTATAGCCCATGAAAGCTTATGCTGAAATAAACTGGTTAGTCTCTAAGGTGCTACAAGTATTCTTCATTTTCTTTACGGATACAGATTAACACGGCTGCTATTCTTAAAATTGTTAAAAACTGTAGAGCTGTAATTCTTTTCCCACTTCCTAGACCAGAGGTTCTTAAACTGTGGTCCGTGGACCACCAGTGGTCCGTGAGCCCCATTCAAGGGTCCACGGATAGTTTCTTTAAGTGGAGCTGCATAGACGTGGCTCCTCTAATTAGGTGCCTGGACCTGGAGAAGATGTACATGTAAGGTGAGGTGGTGGCCTTGGGGGGAATAGAGGGTAGGTGGGAAGGGGCAGTGGAAGGAAAAGAAGGGTTGGGGGGAATTTGGGACATGCAGGGCTGCGGTGGCCAGAGAAAGAGTCGACTTTTCCCAACTCCAGGGCTGCGGCTGCCAGGGAGAAACACCCCGCTCCTTCACAGCTCCAGACTGGGGGTTGCAATGGGGAAGACCTCCCCTCCTCTTCAGCCTCAGCTCAGGGGCTGCCATGGCAGGGAGAGAGGGCACATCCATCACATTAGAAAGGTAAGACTACTGATATTAAAATGGGAGTTTGTGCTTTTATTTGTACAACATTAATTATTATTAAGGGGTTTTTTAATATAGCACTTTTATCCAAAGAGGTTTACAATAGTTAACAGAACAAACAACATTCGGAAAGATCATTAAGTGGTTCACCGAGACGCTCAACAATTTTCAAGTGGTTCATGAAAAAAAAAAAAAAAGTTTGAAAACCACTTTCCTAGACTATATGAAGTATCTGTGTGTACACACACACACCACAGACTTCAGAGTCTTGCTACAAACTGCTGATGTGGTGAACTACTATGCTACCAATACTACTACTATTATTTTTATTTAATACGTGGCAAGTTCTGGCTTGTGGTGAAAGCACAGGGACTGAAGTCTAGAGATCTAGCTTTTCCCACCAATCTGTGTCACAATGGTATTATGCAAGTCTCTTAGTAGTAGCCACCGATTTTCACCCAAAATTCCAAGTGCAGCCCATGAGAACTGTGCATGCTTAGCCAAACTCTCCCCCATTCCAACACACACACACCATTCTTATTTCTTTTCTTTCTTTCAGATGCAAGGTGCTTCATGTGTCTTCCCTTTCCCCCATCCAAGTTTCATCATAAAAGTCAATGGGGTTCTGCCCACTGAGGTGCAGAACACTCCTTGAAATTTTGGAATTGATTGGAAGCAGCAAAAAACCCCCACCACTTACGTTACAGACAGACAAACAGAAATGCCACTGTGTTCAGCGTAAGACTTTGCTTCACTTGGTCAATCAGCTTTGCAGTGGTTCAACACACAATTTTCAGAATTGAACTTCGGCTCAGTATAAACACCTTATTGACAAAATATGTCAGGGGTACGATCTAACAAAACAAAGATGTGTTTTCTTCTGTGATGAGCAAGAAATAGTGCTTTTGGCCAATACATTAGTGATTCATTTGCCAATATATTATAGTCAGTTATGATATATTGTGGCCACAGATTTCATGGTTGTTAATTCACCTTGAACTCAGGATCTTTCTTTCCCAAAGTACTGGATCTGATGACTCAGCAAGTAGACTCAAGTATCGATGAAACCCTCTATTAGTAACTGTAGTATTAAGGCATTTATCTTGTGAGACTGATACTGCAGGTCAAGAACTACAAATATTCCAGTAGGTCTGACATTCCAGTCTGCTAAAAGGCAGTGGCACATGGGCATAATGACAACAAATGCTACTGTGATCATTAATAGCCAGGAAAAATTGCACAAGCTTTAAAGAAATGTGATAAACTAAATTATAAAGCCTTATTTTCCATTTGAATAAGAACAGAGCATTTACGAAAAACTGTTACCCAAGCTAAAGTGGCACTACGTAAAAATAATATACAGTGAATTCACTAACACTGCAAATATAATGGACACAAAACTACAAAAAAGAATGAAATCAGATTTTTTCCAATTTTATATTTAAATGTATTTGGAAAATGACAGAACAGCCTTAATTTCAAAATGTGGGATTTAAAGATTTCTTATCATCATATAAAAGTATATGCCAGCATTTTTATTCTGTTCACATGCTAAGCATGCAGTACAGTATGTTCACAGCTGAAATTTGTGTGTGTGATTCCTGTTTTAAAGCAGCATAGTTGCACTTGTCAGAGAAAGAAATAGTGTTACTGAAGACCATTGTGCTACAGTAGAAACTATTTCTCTCTTCTCAGCCAGTGCCTCACAAACATGAGAAGACTAGGTTTCTTAAACATAACATAGGGCTTGTCTCTCCCTTTAGAGACTGGTCCATACAATGGAGGATAAACAGCCTATTACTGCTACCAGTCACTCAAAAGTAGGACCAAAAGTAGAGGTCTGTGCTGTGGATCTAAAGGCCCAAATGTCGATGATGAACCGAATTGGGGGTAACATGGGTCCACATGAAGGACATTCTGGATTTTTTTTAACTAAGAAATCACATCCAGAAAAACTACATTAACACAATATTAAGGCTGCAAAATCAAGTTCTCCAAAGTTAGAGAATAACATTAACAAATAATATTACCTGTACAGCCTTAATTCATCCCCTTGTGTGCATGTATTAGGACAGTCTTTAATTATATGATAAAAAAGTATTTTACTATATATTTCAAAAGGCATAAAGAATACAGAGACATAAAAATTGTGCACCCACAAAATTAAATGCAGAAATAATTGCCTTACTTGTGGACACTTGTGTTTTCTTTACACCATTCTAAACAAATTACACAAATTCACATACTCCAGCATTGTGCACTTTACGTATGTACTCTGTATCTCAGACAGTGTGTGTACCTTGTGATGGAGGGAGGATTCTGGGCTATGACTTCAGGATGCCATGGGACCCCTTATTACTGCATTCTGGAATGCCAAAGGCTCTGTCTACTTTAAATCAAAATCTTATTAGAAAAAGTATGTCTTTACATGGCAAATGTAATTTAGAGGAACTCATTGGATTTAAGTCTGTAAATCCTTACATTTTACTGGTACATTTAAAGCAAAGTTGTGCTTTGATCCTGCACTAAGAACTGCATCCATTGGCAGTCCCATTGAAGCCAATGTGCGAGTGCAGGGTACACTTGCAGTACAGGATTGGGGCCTTTATGTTAATAATAAAACTAAAACGTAAGGCATCTTTTCTTTGAATTGTCTCTTTATTTTATCTTTCACTTCTACTGATATGCTTACTAATGTAGAGCAGAGAATAATACCTAATAATGGGAATTGATAGATTTCACACCAAATAAATGAATAAAGTGATCAGAAGCAATCGAAAGCAATTTTCAACATAGTGTTCACAAAATTCTAAGGCAACCTCACCTTCTGAAACATAGGTGGGCTCATTTTTTCCCAACAGCATGTGGAACAAACATATATTTTGAATCTGAAATGCAGAACATTTCTGACGATGTGGAACACTTGAGAGGTATGCTTGCAATAGCAATTTTGTAAGCTTCCAAAGCTGGCTCTGACTGCATGGCAAATCTGTGGAAATGGGTTTGGGGTTTTTTGCTGTGTGTTCCACAATTTTTTGAAGCAAGAGATCTAATTTATATGTAAATGTTTACTAAATACAACTCTTACAGTTCAAAAAGTAAATATTTTAAGAATAGCATATAATCATATGGTAAGAATACGAACACTTGCCTAAATAGTATTTAAAGAATAACTGTAATTAAAAAGAACACAACATTAGTCAATTACAATTCTTGCAGTGTGTTATTAAATCTCCTAAGTTAAATTGAAGAAAGAATGAAAATATTAAGGAAAAATATTCAAAAATAAACACATACATTAGATTGAACAAAATAAATATCTAATAAAATTCACTCTATGGATTGTAAACATTCAAGTTAATTAAAACCCAGGAAAACCTAATATTCTACGTGATGACAATTTCATATTTGTATTCATTTAGACAGCAAGCACCCTTCAAAAAGATGGATTGAGTACAGTTCTAAATAAAGTTAAGAGACAAGGAAGACTTTGTAGCACCTTAGAGACTAACCAGTTTATTTCAGCTTAAGCTTTTGTGGGCTATAGCCCACTTCATTGGCTGCATAGAATGGAACAGAAGTAAGATATATTAGAAAAGAAAAGAAAAGAAAAGAAAAGAAAAGAAAAGAAAAGAAAGAAAAAGAAAATTAGCATACCAATTCTAAGAGGCTGTTTAATTTGGATGGGCAATTATCAGCAGGAGAAAAAAATACCTTTTGAAATGGATCTCTGTGTCTGACAGGAGATAACTATTGAAGGCAAATTAACTAGGGAAATGCAATTAATTAGTGTAATGAGAGAACCATTCACAATTTTTATTTAGCCCTTGGTTTATTGTGTCCAATTTGAAAATTAATTCCAGTTCCTTAGTTTCTCGTTGGAGTCTGTTTTGGAAGTTTTTCTGTTTTAAAGTTGACACCATCAAGTCTTTAATGGAATGGCGAGGAAGGTTGAAGTGTTCTCCTACTGGTTTTTTAATGTTACGATTCCTGATGTCAGATTTGTGTCCATTTATTCTTGTGTGTAGAGACTGTCCTGTTTGGCCAATGTACATAGCAGAAATAAAGTTGTTATTCCAAAATGCTATTCCAGCTCCCGAGCTTGATTCCTATGAGTGATATAGTCAAATGTGTGAGCTGCTGGTATAAAATTCTGTTTGCAAAAATTTATCATATTGGGCCAAAGTCATAGTGATTTTCTCAGAGTTTCCAGATTTTTTAAATGGTGGGCATATAGTTCTTCACTTTGGCTCTCTTAACAGTACCAATATTTGAAGACTGCATACGAAATCAGATTAAACATGCATCAGCAAACTGTATTCTCAATGGAAACCTGTTGGATGCTGAAATCAATGAACTTGCAAACATGTAACTGAAGGCAAAAATCAGAATTGATATTGTGACCGAGTCAGACCAGAAGGATATAGGAGAGTGCTGGAAGGCAGGTACATTAGTTTCAGGGTGTGCAGGTCCCTGTTCCCTGGATAGCCAAACAAAGGCTACTCCAGGCCAATCAAGACACCTGGGGCCAATTAAGAACCTTCTAGAAAGGAGTAGAAACAGCTAGCCTGATTGGGACACCTCAAGCCAATCAGGGACTGGCTGAACCAGATAAAAACCTCCCAGTTAGTCAGGTGGGCTGTGGGTGTCAGGAGTTGTGGAAGGAGGTTGTGCTGTTGGTGAGACTGAGTGGTGAACAACATATCAACAGAAGGAAGGAGGCCCTGAGGTAAGGGTGAAGTGGAGTTTGAAGAAGCGGGGACTGCTGTGGGGAAGTAGCCCAGGGAATTGTATTGTGTTTTGTGCCTAAAAGGTCAGCCATCTTAGCTGATACTATTAGGGTCCCTGGGCTGGAGCCCGGAGTAGAGGGCGAGCCCAGGCTCCCCGCTTTTCCATCTTCCATACTGGCCTGTGATGAAGGTAACTCACTAGGCGGTGACTCTTGCCAATTATACTGAGAAAGGGAGGTCACTCTGGGGCCTAGATGAGTTTCTGAGGCCCCTAAATCTGCCAGGAAGCGCAGGACCCACAAGTACAAACTTAGAGCTTTGTCACAATATCTACCTCACAAGGTTGCAGTTAAATTCAGTTAATGTTTGTAAAGCAGTTTGAACATGCACCACACTATGTTCTATTTGGACACTGAAAGCAGAAAACTGATATAATGCTTTGTTAACCAATAAAAGAGCCAGGTGATCAGTTGAAATTTTTAATTTTCCTAATCAGCCACTGGAGGTCACAGTTAAATACCACCAGTCAGCAGAAATATTACTTATGCAGTAATAAATCAACAGCATTTAAAATTAACTCAAAGATTAGAGATAATAAGCTGGGACCCTTCTACACATTTCTAGAGAAAAATATCCATGTAGTAGGACTGGCAGGATGACTGGTTATGCACTGGAGTTTTTACTTCAAAGGATCACAGTTTTAAATCCCAGTCACCTTTTCAACTTTAATTTCAATAAGTTTAATACTAGGATCTGAACTTCCATCTCTGAAGGCATTATCATTGGCAGCACCAATTCTCTTTAGAAATCACTCTGCAGAGTTTAAAAACAGATCTTCAGTATTTATAGTTTGAGCCCAGTCCTGTTTATTTCTCATCTAAGGCTCCAAAATGAGACAACACTAGTGCAGACAAAGTAAGAGTGTGTGTGTTCTCCAACCAATTCTTTACATCTGGAATCTCTTTTGACATTTTGGACCAGATTCTCAGCTGCTGTAAATCAACATAGCTCTAATGAATTTAATGGAAACTAGCTGTTTCCTTATGCTCACAAAATCAATCATATCTGTTCTATATCTCCTCAAGTGACTGAGGACTATGGAAAATTATATGACCTTTGATATCTTATCCAAGGATGTATGCCATCATAACCAGCATTGGACCGTAAGCTCTTTTGAGCAGCAGACTGTGTTATCTGATGTATTTAAACAGTGCATTAGATAACTAAGCTCTAATTCTTATTGTGTGATACAGCCCTAAAAACAACAATAATGATATATATCAGTGAGGGAAGATCTGTCATGTTCTGATTATTTTATCATTAGCATAATATCTCCTCCCAAAATACACTATAACTTAATTTTTGCATTTTTCCCCCTGCATCAATATCAAGTGCAGGTATGCGCCAAACCAGCATCAACAGGCCTTGTATTTGTACAGACAGAAGGGAAAGAAAACATGGATTAAATATAAACAAACACTTCAGGTTTACATTTTTATTCTTTATTATTTACAGATTTTTATTCTTAGTTGCCTTCAAATGAAAGTTGTTATAGCAACTATTCTTGGTCATCAGTGGTTGTTAAATGTGGGATAACTGCAGGGACTAATAGATGCACCCATAATATAAATGTCGAACAACTATAGGGGCATCATAGGAAGTTTTCATGTTCAGAAGTTATTTATTCACTATGACTTTGACCCAATAAGTTGCTTGTTCAGATGTCTGATTCCATAGAGTATGCTTTACATACAATTATTTAATCACCTTTTACAGAAAAAAAGTGTATACTTTAAATTCACATGCTTTAAATGCTTTTTGGGTGGGCGAAACTGACAAGTAGTACTTTTAATTACCCAAACTGGAAAAGCGCTAGCTAGTTCCCAGTATTGTATTCCATGTTGAAATGCCATTATATCTGTGTATATGCCAAGAAAATACGTCAATATTTTAGAGCAACATTCGGTGGGAAAGAAAGTGACTTATACTCAAGTAGACAAATAGGTGTAATACAGTACAATAGTAGGTAAGTAATAAGAGTTCTGAGGCAGGAACAAGAATCAGAGAGGTAGCCGTGTTAGTCTGGAATTGCAGAAGTGACAGAGTGTCCTGTGGCACCTTAAAGACTAAACTAAAGAGTTAGAGCATAAGCTTTTGTGGGCTAATACCCACTTCGTCGGATGCATGCAGTGGAAGCTTCCACTGCATGCATCCGACG
>ML677333.1:65342423-65435686 GCA_007922305.1 Dermatemys mawii | reverse complement strand
CGTCGGATGCATGCAGTGGAAGCTTCCACTGCATGCATCCGACGAAGTGGGTATTAGCCCACGAAAGCTTATGCTCTAACACTTTAGTTAGTCTTTAAGGTGAGGCAGGAACAGTATGTAAAAAGCGATTCAGAAGTGAAAAAGTTCCCTGCCTTACGGTACCTTTACATTGCAAGTAAAATATTGAGCATTATCTGATGAATTTTGTGTATGTAAAAAATAATTAAACCCATCCCCCAAAAATGGAAGAGCTACAAGAAGCCTACTAAGCAAAGTCATCCTCCCTCTTTACTGCTACAAATGCATATCTATATAGTTTGGATTTAAAGCACAGCAAAAGTAGCAGATAGGTATGTCTTAAATACTAAAGATGGAAAGAAGAAAAATACAAGGTGGCAGCTATAAAATAATAATTTCATGGACTGTTAAGCGATTAGGGCAAAGACTGCAAAAAAGCTTCCAAAAGATTAAGGCTGAGATTTTAAAAACCGCCAAGATGATTTAGTTGCCCAGTTCCCATTTTAATTTTAATGGGAACTGGGTGTCTAAATCCCATTGGCACCTTTGAAAAGCTTAGCCTGAAAGCAGACAGTTTTCACAAGTTCTAAATAAAGCTATACAGACACTCCCCGTGTTACGCAAGTGTTCTGTTCCACAAGTTACACCTTGTGTAACTTAGATTTTGCATAAATCAGAGACAATTCTCTGACTGTTATGCAAAAAAAACAAACAACAACAACAAAAAAACCCTGTTATTTCTAGCTTACAGAGCTTTTTCTGTAAGCTCAAAATTGCATATCTCGGATTTGCAAAACTCAGGGAGCGTCTGTACTAAGAACAAGTGTATATACTGCAGCAGATTTGTAACAGGGATGTGACATCAGTGAACTTTGATAAGAAAGAAAATCAGACCATCCTTCTAGCAGTATAAAAACTGTACAGTATTTGTGAAGATGACAAAAGGTTACATTTTGCTATGCTTTTGTCAAGCCTGGCACGTGGCAGTAAGCTTACAGCCATAATAATCAAATTGTATTGAAACCCACAAACTTCTCTTCTGGATTCATTTGGCTGTGTACTGCACAAAGGGTGGATGGATAAGGATTGGATAATGATGGCACAAAAGACCTGGAATAATGCTGGGCAAAAGCTCTATACTTGTAGAAGATACGTTTCAGGCACATTTAACTGATGGTGTAAAGAAAGAGCCAAACTTGAATTTCAGACTAACTTCAACAACTCTGATAACTATCTGAACAAGCTGTTTAAAGGCCAAGTAAGAAATAGTGGGCAGCATAGGAGTATTTTGGATTGTCCTCAAAGACTAAAGGTATCAAATTTAATGAAGCCACAGTGTTTCTATGTCCTGCCCCTGAGTTACTGATGTTTGGGATTCAGTTTTTGGACTGAATTCTAAGATCTTAAAGGTGGTATCAACAATGAGCCACAAACTGTTGAACTCTATAAGAATGAAGATGATGAAAAGATGAAGATAATGAAAAAACGAATACAAAAAGGATGATCTTTGATGACAACAGCTACAAAGCAGGATTGACACTTATTTGATATCTCTAGCAGTTACTGAACATTTTAATTTTTTTTTCAAACCTGGGCTTGTTTTAAAAATCTCACTGGATGCAAATCAAGCCATGAACAGTGACCTAGTATGAGAAATGTATTTAAAGAAATTCCATTTTGAGTTATTCATTTTATTTATTATGATATAAAAGAGAACATACTTTAAGACACAACCAAAAGGAATCAGAATTACACTTGAACTTTGAATCCTAATGCTGCATTTTCCTTTTGTATGGAGTTTTCTTAAATAAATTAATAATAATAATTTTAAAACATGCAACTGCCAATGGCACTTTTAAGTTAGCTGATATTCAGGTATTTGTCCTGGGGCTTCCTGAACCTGGTTTGCTGTTGACTGACATGATCTGGAACTCAAATTACCCTTGGTCAAGACACAAGCTGCTTTAAACAATGGGCCAAAAATTTACTGAAGATCAAAGTGCAATCACTCCAGAAACTGAGAGCCAGTGTGGTCTTTTGGTTAAGGTGCTGGATTCAGGAATTACGGTTTCAAGTTCCCATTTCTGCCAGACTTCCAGGGGGACCTTAAGCAAGTCATTTAATTTCTACGGCTCTGAATTGAGGCCTTCATATCTCTGTGCCCCATCCGTAAAATGGGAAAATAATACTTCCTTTCTCCTCCTTGTAAGCATTCTCTCTTTAGATTATAAAATCTTTGAGACAGGGATTGTCTCTTACTCTTTGTACTGTGACGGAGTCAGACCAGAAGGATATAGGAGAGTGCTGGAAGGCAGGTATATTAGTCTCAGGATGTGCAGGTCCCTGCTCCTTGGATAGCCAAACAAAGGCTACTCCAGGCCAATCAAGACACCTGGGGCCAATTAAGAACCTCTAGAAAGGAGTAGAAACAGCTAGCCTAATTGGGACACCTCAAGCCAATCAGGGACTGGCTGAAACCAGATAAAAACCTCCCAGTTAGTCAGGTGGGTGTGGGTGTCAGGAGCTGTGGAAGGAAGTTATGCTGTTGGTGAGACTGAGTGTTGGACAACATATCATCCAGAAGGAAGGAGGCCCTGAGGTAAGGGTGAAGTGGAGTTTGAAGAAGCGGGGACTGCTGTGGGGAAGTAGCCCAGGGAATTGTATTGTGTTTTGTGCCTAAAAGGTCAGCCATCTTAGCTGATACTATTAGGGTCCCTGGGCTGGAGTCCGGAGTAGAGGGCGGGCCTGGGCTCCCCGCTTTTCCATCTTCCATACTGGCCTGTGATGAAGGTAACTCACTAGGCGGTGACTCTTGCCAATTATACTGAGAAAGGGAGGCCACTCTGGGGCCTAGATGAGTTTCTGAGGCCCCTAAATCTGCCAGGAAGCGCAGGACCCACAAGTACAGACTTGGAACTTTGTCACAGTACATATAGTGCCCAAACATAATGGGGGCCTACTCTCAGATGGGGCCTCTATGGGCTATTTTTATATAAATAATAATAAACTCCCCACCATAGTTATCTGCTCTCGTTATCTGTAAACAGATAAAAAAGAATTCTGGTGGCTACATACAAATATTTCTAAAAATTTTATTTCTCATGGCTTTACAATTACTGGGCCAACCTTATCCAAACTAAAATTATTCACTAATTCTGAAGAATACCTACAAAATAAGTCAGGTTTGACATGCGCACAAACTGCTATGTTTTGGTTATGCATGTGTTTGTGGTTGGAAGATAAGAACAGAGTATTTTTTCATGTCCTCATTACTTAAATGGTTCAATTGATTTTGTTCAGACATTCCTAAAACTTTTATCTCAAGCCTTGGGTGAAACAGCCCAAAAGAAGACATCAGTTTGAGAAAGCTATAGAGGTGGGAAAGAACCTGCTATACTGAGATACTCTACCTCAAAGCAGCACCCTGGAACTCCCATATTCACCACTGATGTATAATTATGACATGTTTTGTAAAAAGTATGCTTTGCAATGTATTATTTTAAAAGTCTTGATCTGTTGAACATTAATATCCTGCTAGATTGTATGTGCTATTATCATGTGTGAAGTTATGAGACTTTGCTATATCTGTTATTGAAATATGTTGGAAAGTTAGGAACACTCACAACTAGCCTTTCAGGTACAACGGCGTAGCCAGACAATGGTTAATGGCTCATCAACACCCCTCAAGGAAATAATCCACTATCGCAGAAACTGCACACAATGGAGACTTCTCAGAGAGAAAACATAGACAATGGAGACTTCCTGACCAACAGGAACTGCCTGATCCCCAGGTCACTTCAAAAGATCTTTCCAGCAAGCTGGAAGAAACTATAAAAGAGGGGAAGTTATATCATCACTTGGCCTTTCTGCCCCCAGCCCACCCCAATTCAACACCTGGAGGAACATCCGGAGGACAAAGACTTTGAGCTGGGGAAGGGTGGTCCTGGGCTGGAAAGCAGTTCCAGCCCGTTTACTGAGGTTTTATGATGTGTTTGGGTAAGACTCTGCTTGATTCAAATCCTGTTTAAATTTGTAGAACTCAGACTGATCTCTATGCTTGCTACTTATAATCACTTAAAATCTTTCTGTAGTTAATATTTCGGTTTTATATTTAATCTAAGACAGTGTGTTTTGGTAAAGTGCTTGGGAAATCTCAGCTCAGTTTACAAAAGATAGTGACCTGACACTGGCCAAGCTTCTGACCAGTGCAAGACGGTACAGTTTCGGGGTTCCAAGCTGGGGAGCTCGCGGGAACTGGATGGAGCTTTCCTACCGATGGTTCATGAGTAGCTGGGAGATTATTCATGTAACTCATTTGGGTCTGTCCCTGACGTCTGTCTAGATGCAGTACCTGTCAGAGGTTTACAGTTTGACAACAGCATCACAGTGGCAACCCAGATGGGTGGGTTTGGAGGACTTCGCGGCCCCACAGACAGGTTGCACGCTGTGGATGCTATCACAGATACATATATACAGTACAGTGTCTGCAGTCTTTTATGCAAGACGACTATACATGTGAACTCTATAAGCAGATTAAGGTTCCGCCATGTCTTCAACGTTGTTGCCATATGCAATACATAGTCCAAATTTACCTGCTTCCTGGGGTTTGGCTTTATTGGTGATTTAGAAGCAAGACAAAGCCCAGCATAAGTTTTCTTTCCTAGTTCCACTGTTCCCCATTTCCCTAGAGGCCTCCCTCTGGCCAAGGGAGACATTCTAATCCCTCTTATAGCATGGTTGGCGCCAACAAGGTTCATTTACAATCAAGAGTCAGCAGTGAATGCTCTCCATTTGTACTCAGTTTTCTGGCACCTGTGTTTATAGTGACTCAGGAAAGGAGTCTTGCATTCACACCCAGCATCCTGGAACCCTGCTACAATACCACTTACACTAACTTTTTTATATTTTCAATTAATGGTCTAATCATAGCCCTGCAAAGTGATATTGTGAAATTATCACTATTCTTTTAATTTGATAAAGCAGAAAAAAATATGAAACATTTATCACTTATTCTGTCCATAATAGACTTCTAATGATGAGTTCACTAACACATGCTTTAAAGTAAACTCAGATCTCTTCCTAAAGGTTACAGCAATACAGTTTCATCAAAAACAGATTTACTTTTCTTTCTCTTACAGCTTTGAGCACCACCTACACTCTGTGGGAGAACCTGACTCTATAACTAGAAATACACTAATAAATCCATAACAGATGTGAACTCATTCAAGCACAATCTCTGACCTCAGTTTCCACTTTGACTGTTACAATGTTTTGCCTAAAATGCATCTGTAACCTACCAGTCAGTGTATTACATGTCCCCAGCTGTGCCTGATTCACAGAGGACATGGCTCTGTTATAGCTTTCAGCTTGAAAAAAAATGGCTCTTTAGTTCAGACTGTAGAGATTTACATGGTTTAGCTCAGGGGGTCCCTCTCCAATCCTTAGAATGTCAGAAAGATGATGGTTCTCACATATGCTCTTTGACATACCAGAGGCTCTGGAGGGAAGGGTGTCTTGGAGACTCAGTCTAGCCCTGCTGTATAGCCTGCAAATTCACAGAATTCGCAGATAATTTTTGTGGATCGCGGACCGGATGTGGATACACATTTGTGTATCTGTGCAGGGCTTTACTCATCAGTTGTGTCCCCATCCAGCCCTCTCCATCAGTTCAATCCCTTCCCATCACCCACCTCAGTTCAATCCATCCAACCTCTCACCTCTGCTCTTCCTGAGGTTCTTCAGGGGTAGAGCTGCAAAGAGTCCACTGTTTCCATCCAGGCTGAAGGGGTGCATCTCCAGGGGTTCTTCACCCCTCTCTGTCCCTTCCCAGGCCAGGTGCTTTGCGGGGAGGGAGGGAAGGGACCAGATGTCCCATCCCTGCTGCTCAAAACAAAGGAGAAAGGAGGAGGCAGCAGAGCTCTGCTGAGTGCTGGGCTTTTTGCTTACTTCTTCCCTCTCCCCTCCTCCAAAAACAGCAAGAAGAGGGCAGAGAAATCTGCCAGCTTCTGGCAGGGTTGAACTTTCATCACCAGATGAGCTCCAGCCTCCCGTGAAACCCCGTCTCTCGCAAAAAAGTCATGAGAGTTGGCAACACTGCAATAGTATGTGTGCTGTGCATTTTCTTCTTACAGAAAGCCCCTTTGACTCCGTCATTCATTTTATATTGTTGGCTTTCAAAACAACAGGCTGGAGGAAAAAAGGTGAGGTACGAGGAAAAGAAATCCTTTGTGATGCCAAAGTTCCATAAACGCAAGATCAGTTCCACTCGCATCTGCACTTCCCTGCCAAAAAAATCCTATTATAATGCTCTCTTAACATTTCAGCAATCCAGCTCATCTTTCCACAACTGCACTTCTTCAAATTAATAATCCCTGGTGTAATTCTAGCCAGTTAAATCAATAGCTAGATTTAAGTTTTCCCCTACAGTGTGCAAAAGTATATTATATTTCTTTGGGCTACTTTCTGTTCTGCTGCAGCAAGGTCTAGTGCATCTGTGTCATTATATGACATTCCCTTCTATTTTAACTCGTCTTAAAAGAGAAGTGAAAACATTGGTCACTGCGATGTCTAAAATATGAGAGGTTATTTGGGAAGAATACAAATGATCTCATCACTAGATGGGTTACTGATTTAAGGAATCTTAATGATTTTCAGTAACATTTTATGACAAAGACTTGATCAGAGATATGAGTTTCTGTCTAGGCTGTAACTACAAAGGCCCTACATTTATTGTCAGCTAGCTGAAGCATCTGTTATAAGTGGATGCAATCCCAAAAGCATATGGCTATTTAAGTTTGGCCTCTTACTTCAACTTTAGGAGACAATCTGTTACAATATACGTAGCCAATGAGATAGATTGAGCCATTGTTTAGAATCTACCTTTTTGTTCCTACTAAGTCTTAAGGAAGCAGAGCACATAAGCTCTAAGTAGTTAAAAGATATGGAGGGCGGCAGAAGTGAGGCTATGAAAGAAAAACACTGGCATATATTCCATCACTGCCTGTCAGCTCTTGAAAAGCAGGAACTCAGTCACCATCATGAGTGTAAATAATCCTTGTAAGGATGGATTTTATTAACTATACTTCACAGCTTTCCTATTTACAATTATATCCATCTTCTTTAATAAGTGAGTCTGGAGAAACAGTCTATCTTATTTTGTTTTTTTCAATGCATTCTCCTGCATATATTTTTGTTTTTTATTGTTTGGTTTGTATGTTTTATTTATTTTTTTGTGGGTGACAGAAGAAAGGCCACACTGGGTCACACCAGCTGCCCATCTAGCCTAATATTCTGCCTTCCACCAGTGGCCAGTGCTTCAGAGAATGAACAAAACATAGCAATTTATCAAGTGCTGATGGTGCATTCCCTGTTATCCAGTCTCAGCTTCTAAAAGTCAGACATTTCGGGAAACCCAGAGCATTGGGTTGTATCCCTGACCATCTTGGTTAATAGCCATTGATGACCTATCCTCCACAAAGTTACCTACAATAGAACCTCTGAGTTCTTAATACCAGAGTTACAAACTGACCGGTCAGCCACATGCCTCATTTGGAGCCAGAAGTACACAATTAGGCAGCAGAGACAATAAAAGCAAATACTCTACTGTACAATACTGTATTAAACAAAGTACTAAAACCAAAGGGAACATTTTAAAAAATGGACATGGTAAAGAAACTGTTTCTGTGCTTGTATGGTTTAAATTAAGATGGTTAAAAGCAGCATTTTTCTTCTGCATAGTAAAGCTTCAAAGCTGTATTAAGTCAATGTTCAGTTATAAACTTTTGAAAGAACAATTATACCATTTTATTCAGAGTTTTGTTCAGAGGTATGAACATTTCAAAGTTACAAACAACCTCCATTCCCAAGATGTTCGTAATTCTACTGTAATTCTTTTTTTAACCCAGTTATACTTTTGACCTTAACAACATTCCCACAGCAATGAGTTCCACAGGTTCACTGTGTTATGTGAAGAAATACTTCCTGATGTTTGTTTTAAACCAGCTACCTATTAATTTCATTTGGTGACCCCTGGTTTCTAAGTTACACGAAGGGGTAAATAGCACTTCCTTATCCACTTTCTCCACATCACTCATGATTTTATAGACCTCTTTCTTAGTTGTCACTTTTCTAAGCTAAACAGTCCCACTCTTTTTAATCTTTCTTCAAATGGAAGCTGTTCCATACCCCTAATTAGTTTTGTTCATAGAAGAATCACGGAAGATTAGGGTTGGAAGAGTTTCAGGGGGTCATCTAGTCCAGTGGTCTTCAAACTGGCGTATGTGCACGAGCCAACCCCAGGGGGTGCGCGAGACCCCGGCGCCACTGCCGAGCCGCCCAGGAAACCGCCATACTCCTGGGTGGGCTATTTTAGTCCTGCCGAAATGCCGTCGCAGAAAGCAGAAGCTTCCGCTTTCTGCGGCGGCATTTTGGTGGACATACCGCCCCCCAGCAGCCGCCAGACTTTTCCCTCCACGGAAAGGGGCCATGCGGGGGAAAGTTTGAAGACCCCTGATCTAGTCCAACCCCCTGCTCAAAGCAAGACCAACAGCAATTAAATCTTCCCAGCAAGGGCTTTGTCAAGGCAGGCCTTAAAAGACTCTAAGAATTAGGGTGACCAGATGTCCCGATTTTATCAGGACAGTCCCAATTTTAGGGAACTTGTCCCAAGTCCCGACTCATGTAAGGTCAGGACGCCCCTTGTCCCGATATCCGGATTGCAGGCGCGGCAGCAAGGCACCAGTGCACTGCTCACTGCTTCTGCCTGGGGCAGCTCCCAGCAGGAGCTTACAAATTGGCCCCAAGCAGGCACAGAGGCGGTGAGGAGGTCTCTGCGCAGCCACCTGCTGCAGGGACAGGGCTTGCAGACCCTGGCCGCCCCCCTGCAACTCTGCTCCAGCCATCACCCAGCCCGACTCAACCCCAGCAGGAGCCAGAGGGAGGGACCTACCTACCACTGCTGGACACTTCCCCAGGTGCCTCAGAGCTAGGAGGGGTGTGTGTGTCCCCGCGCCGCCAGCCTGCGACCTGGAGTGGGGCAGGGTCCTGCTCTGCCGGCCCGCGGCGGGGCTGTGCAGGGGGCGTGTCCTGCTCTGCCGGCCCACAGCGGTGCTGTGCTGAGCCCCAGAGCTGCGGGGGGGTCTTGTTCTGCCGGCCTGTGCACCGTGGGCCGCGTTGTATCTCCTCGTGCCCCCATGCTTCCAGTGGGGTAGGGGGGTGAGCCTATGGCTCCTCTCTCTGCCTTTCCCCTCTTCCCTCCCCTCTACGTGTCCTGATATTTCCTTGTTGTCATCTGGTCACCCTACTAAGGATGGAAATTCCACAACCTCCCTAGGTAACGCATTCCAGTGTTTCACCACCCTCCTTGTGAAATAGTGCTTCCTAATATCCAAACTAGATCTCTCCCACTGCAACTTGAGACCATTGCTCCTTGTTCTGTCATCTGCCACCACTGAGAACAGCCGAGCTCCTCTTCTGAGCCTCCTTTCAGGTAGCAGAAGACTGCTATCAAATCCCTCCCTCACTCTTCTCTTCTGCAGACTAAACAAACCCAGTTCCCTCAGTCTCTCTTCATAAATCATATCCCCAGCCCCTGATCATTTTCATTGCCCTCCGCAGTTGCTTCTCCAATTTGTCCACATCCTTTCTGTAGCAGGGGACCCAAAACTGGACGCAATACTCCAGATGTGGTCTCACCAGTGCCGATAGCAATGGTGACTGCTGGCAATGCTTCTACTAATGAAGACGAATATTCCTTTAGCTATCTTGGCAACAAGGCCACTCTGCTGACTCGTATCTTCTCATCCACTGTAATCCCCAGGTCCTTTTCTGCAGAACTACTGCTTAGCCAGTCAGTCCCCAGGCTGTAGTGATGCCTGGGATTCTTCTGTCCTAGGTGCCTCTGCACTTGTCCTTGCTGAACCTCATTACATTATTTTGGCCCAATCCTCCTATTTGTCACGGTCATTCTGGATCCTATCCCTACCCGCATCGTATCTACCTCTCCACCCACTTCAGTGTCATCCATGAACTTGCTGACGGTGCAATCCATCCCACCATCCAGATCATTAATAAAGATGTTGAACAAAACCAGCTCCAGGACCAACCCTTGGGGCACTCCGCTTGATACCGGCTGCCAACCAGACATGGAGCGATTGATCACTACCCCTTGAGCCTGATGATCTAGCCAGCATTCGATCCACCTTACAATCCATTTGTCCAATCCATACTTTTTAAACTTACTGACAAGAATACTGTGCAAGACCGTATCAAAAACTCTGAACTTCACATGCCATTTCATTACCCAGTCATCCAGTTTTGTAAAATCTCTTTGTAACTCTTTGCAGTCAGCTTTGGACTTCACTAACTTGTGTAATTTGGTATTATCTGCAAATTTTGCCACCTCACTGCTTATCCCTTTTTCCAGATCATTTATGAATATGCTGAATAGCACTGGTACTAGTACAGATCCTTGGGGGACCCCTCCATTTACCTCACTCCACTGTGAAAACTGGCCATTTATTCCTATCCTTTATTCCTCTCTTTTATCCAGTTACTGACCCATGAAAGGACCTTCCCCTCTTACCCCATAACTGCTTAGTTCGCTGAAGAGCCTTTGATGAGGGACCTTGTGAAAGGCTGATAGTCCAAGTATACTATATCCACTTGATCACCCTTGTCCACATGTTTGTTGACCCCCGCAATGAATTCTAATAGATAGGTGAGACATGAGTTCCCTTTACAACTTCCCCAGTAAATTATGTTAATCTATGTGTCTGATAATTCTGTTCTTTACTACAGTTTCAGCCAATTTGCCCGTTCTGAAGTTAAGATTATTGGCTTGTAATTGCCAGGATTGCCTCTGGAGCCTTTTTTAAAAATTGACATTACAATCATCTGGTACAGAGGTTGATTTAAGTCATAGTTACATACAACAGTTAGTAGTTCTGCAATTTCACATTCAAAATTGTTTTATTTTATCAATTTGTTCCAAAACATCCTCTACTGCCACCTCGATCTGGATAATGATACAGTGTCCGACAGGACTGAAAGAATTCCCTCATGCTCCTCCTTCATCACAACAGATGGTGTAAAGCCAGTGTAGGCAAATACCTCACTAAATAATAAATTGGGGTACCCAGCCCTTTGCATCAATGGAGTGATTTTTATATCAAAGCCACTTTATTATTATTTTTACTATAACAGTGGTCATAGGACTATTTATTTATTTGTGCACCAGTGATCATAGGACTGCTTCAGGGCTCAAGAGAGTACTAGGACCTTTGAGGAAAAACCTTTTTACTTTTGCTAAATTTATCTTAAAATTTAGATTTAAAATTTTGCCTATTATACACAAAATTCACTATAACTGTGGGGTCTTAAGGGAACATAATTTCAACTGTAGCACAAAAGGCAAGCAAATTATTGCAAAAAATTAGATTCTGGAGAATTGACGCTGCTCTGGTTACGACAGTGAAGAGAAAGCGTGGCCGGAAAAGCAGCCTCTAGTGGATAAAGCAAGGGTAATAATGTAGGACTCCAGTAGTAAAAGTTCTGACTAACTCTATGAGAAAAAATAAATTACAAGATTATACTAGCTTGCTAGTCAAAGGATTTGTAGTGTTTCTGCAAGAGCAGACAGATTGTATAACCACCTCTCTTCTGTTAGGCTTATAAGCCTAAGTAAGAAAATACACAGTACTACTGAATGATCCTTCACCATATCCCAGGTGTGAAGATTTTGTTTTGTGTGACATTAAGTAAATAATTTTGAGGACATGTCTTTGGGAAGCCCCTTCTGCGTAATCTTAATGACATGTTGAATGCAATTACAATATTTCAAAACAATTTCTGGGGGTACATCTTAAAGATATTTAACCCCGTTGGGGAAAGATACTATTTCCTCTTTATGATGTTTATCAAACAAACAGCACACAGATATTTTCTTTCTAACATTGTGGGAACACAAACTAAGTTGGTTAGAAAATTATCTATGGAAAAAGACTTTCAAACTTCCTAATTCAAAGCCAAAATGCAGAAAGGGTGTCTTGCACACATCATTACTTTAAAAGGAACTCTCAAAAATATTTATGTAGACTTTGACAATATTCACAAACTGCTGGGGTTGACACAATTGTTGATCTAAATATATAAATAGCTCTCAAGTTTTAATTTCTTTTCCCTTCACCCTAACCCCAGGTGTGGTGAAATTCAATTGAAATAAATAAATCATCGTCACTTCTCGACCTTTTAAAAATACAATTTATGAACAATGCTTTATCTTGATCAACTTTGACATTCCTGAGGATTCAGGTGGCTGCATGTTAATATACTGACCTTATACTTATCTCCATTTGGGTTTTAGTACAGCTTTGGTGACAGATAGAAAAGTTTTAGTAGAAATGAACCTAATATTCAACCCCATCACTGAGGACTAGATTAATCCTTTAAATAAGGGTTCACATCTATGAATGACCACTCCAGGAAAGAAGTCACAATTCCTCCCCTCTTCTCCTTCTTGCCTTAGGGCAAAGAGGAAAAAGGTTACTTCACCTTTTCAGGCTACAGCTAATTCTCCTGCACTGGGTCAGGCCATTGCAAGAAGTAAGTCCTGGCTTCACCCTGATTCCCTCCTGCCATCCACTTGCTCAAAGGGAGAATATTGGGTGTGTAGCCTCTGGTCTAACCCAAGCCCCAGCCAAAATCTGAATTCTCCTACTGAAAGCACAGATGGGGATGGGGCTTTACTCTTTTGTCCTGCCATCATATGACTAGTCAAAATTGAATCCTAAATTGTAGGGATGGGCCTGGATGCAAAGTTTGGCACCAAACTTTGAGAAAGTTTGGAAATACTAAGATCCAGGGTGTGGTTTGGGGGTCATGTCACTTAAGCTCAAGTAATGCGTGTTTGTTCAAAGGCAGATGCAGCACTGTGAAGACAGTGTTCTACACTCAGGCCCTAGGTACATTAGTACAACTCTTTGAGGCAGGCTATATGGCCTCTGCCTGATTCTTGCCAGCATTATCAATTTTTACTTTTGCAAGGCACTGATTTC
The DNA here is from genome assembly GCA_007922305.1 of Dermatemys mawii. Lineage (NCBI taxonomy): Eukaryota > Metazoa > Chordata > Testudines > Dermatemydidae > Dermatemys > Dermatemys mawii. The sequence continues at coordinate 65,422,616 of ML677333.1, read as the reverse complement.
TTTTAAAAGTGACTTTTCTTTGGAGTTTTCCATTGGCAGTATTCCCCCCCCCCCCCCCCCCCCCGCAATTCCCACCTGATTGCCTTACAGAGAGAGCGGGCAAATATCCCCTTTGATAGACTCATTGCTATTGCATCTGTTAATAGTGGCATTGACTGATCAATGCTGCTGGGGCCTTCCATTCTTCCATCCATTCTTCATCCAGAGGCCAAAAAATTTATGGTAATAGGATCTCTATCCTAAACCCAGGCTATACAGTTCAAATAAAAACATGCTACCAGGGTGTTAAAAGCCGACAACACATCCCTTTTTCAATGCCAAAAATCTCAAATAATGAAATACAAAAGAGTATCCATTCAATCAGTCCATTCAATCCATTCAGCACACAAGTTTTAGATCACTTTAGCCCACTTAACTCCTCAACAAAATTGTCTGCAATAGTAGTCTCCATTTTAGTAATAATTGTTCCTGCTCTCAATAAAGAGAGATTATTCTGTTCAGTGTTTAAAAGCATACACCTCATTCCAAATACGGTATACAATCTTTTAATTGGTTTGAGGGTTTCGTATAAAAAATAGGAAACAGTTATATAAACATGGGACTAATCTGGCTAAGTACTCTAGCTTGACTGAGCTTCACTCTGCACAGAATTAGGGGTGAACTTTTTTTGAAGGAGAGCTCTATGTCTGCATGTGTAAACAATTAGGCCTGGTCTACAGTACGCTATTATGTCAAATTAGCCGCGTTATGGCAAAATAAAACGAGATCCGTCCACATAACCAACACAGTTTTGTCGACTTAAAGGGCTCTTTAAATCGGTTTCTGTACTTCACCTTGGCAAGGGGAGTAGCTGAAAAACCGGCATTGCTGTTCCGAATTTGAGTTACTGTGGACGCAATTCGATGGTATTGGCCTCCGGAAGCTATCCCAGAATGCTCCGTTGTGACCTCTCTGGACAGCACTCTTAACTCAGATGCACTAGCCAGGTACACAGGAAAATCCCTGCAAACTTTTGAATTTCATTTCCTGTTTGGCCAGCATGGGGAGCTCATCAGCACAGATGACCATGGAATCCCAGAATGCAAAAGAGCTCCAGAATGGACCAAATGGGAGGTACTGGATCTGATCGCTGTATGGGGAGAAGAATCCGTGCAGTAGGCAAGCACCCTGGGAAGCCAGGAACTGTTCATCACCCTGGAGCCAATACCCTCCCAAGGTTGGCTCCCAGACCAGGCACCGCTGGTGCATGTACCTTTGTAAAGTTAATACAGTGGTTAAAAGCAAGCGTGTTTAATGTTTAATATGCCTTGAAGACTTGAGATGCATTCGTGGCCAGTATAGCTACTGGAAAAGTTTGTTAACGTGTCTGGGGATGGAGCAGATATCCTCCAGGGACATCTCCCTAAAGTTCTCCTGGAGGTACTCTAAAAGCCTTTGCCACTCAGAGGGTGGAGGCCCGTTCATGCTGAGCTGTTTGTGTTTGGCTGAGAGGGATCTTCTCTGATACTAGCCACCCGGTGGGGGACGGGGGGGAGGGTGAAGCACATGTGCTATGTAATGTGAATTGCTTGACTGAGTGTGAAAGAGTCTTCCCTTTGTTTTCTAAAATGTAACTTTTTAAATACTACTCTCCCTTTTTTTCCTCCTGCAGTTGCAAATTGTTTCTACACTTCCCCTATCATCTCCATCCCAGAGGCTAATGAGCCTAACATGGGAGCAAACCGACATGCTCAGGTGTCTGGTGGAGCTGCAGGAAAAGCAGCAAGAGCACAGACCACTGCTGCAGCCCCTGTATAACCACCTGCACTCCTCATCCAGACACCCAAGAACACAGGGCAGAAAGGCTATAGGCACCCAGCCACTCGACCCCAGAGGGGTGCCCAAGCAATAGAAGGCTGGCATTCAATAATTTTTGAACTGTAGTGTGGCCTTGTCCTTCCCTCCTCCCCTCATCTACCCCCCTCACCCGATGCTTCCCTCCTCACCCGCCCCTCCCAGGCCACCTTGCAAGTTTTCCCCCTATTTGCATGATGAATTAATAAAGAATGCATGATTTTCAAACACTAATGACTTTATTACCTCTGAAAGCGGTGATCGAAGGGGCGAGATCGGTTGGCTTACAGGGAAGTAGAGTCAACCAAGGGGGTGGGTTTTCATCAAGGAGAAACAAACAGAACTGTCACACCGTAACCTGGCCAGTCATGAAACTGGTTTTCAAAGCTTCTCTGATGCGCAGGGCACCCAACTGTGCTCTTCTAATCACCCTGGAGTCTGCCTGCGCGTAATTGGACGCCAGGTGATTTGCCTCAATCTCCCACCGCACCATAAATGTCTCCCCCTTACTCTCACAGATATTGTGGAGCACACAGCAAGCAGCAATAACAATGGGAATACTGGTTTCGCTGAAGTCGAAGGTAAAATGCGTCTTCAAGCTTTTAAACATCTAAATGAACATTATACCACCATTCTGCACTTGCTCAGCCTATGGTTGTTAAACTGCTCCTTACAGCTGTCCAGGAGCCTTTGTATGGCTTCATGAGAAATGGCATTAAGGGGTAGGCTAGGTCCCAAGGATAACTATAGACATTTCAACATCCCCAACCGTGAGAGCTGCTCTCATCTTGGTATTCTTGCACTTCAGGACAGGGGAAAGCAAGTCAAAGTTCCATGGAAGTGCCCTTACACATGCAAAAGTTTTTCAGCTCATGGGAATCATCCCAAACCTGCAACACTATGCGGTCCCACCAGTCAGTGCTTGTTTCCCGAGCCCAGAATCAGCATTCCATGGCATGAACCTGCCCCATTATCACCATGATGTTCAAATTGCCAGAGCCCGTGCTTTGAGAGAAGTCTGTGCCCATGTTCTCATCACTATCATGATTGCACTGTCGTCGCCTCCTCGCCTGCTTTTGCGGGTTCTGCACATACTGCAGGATAATGGGCGAGGTGTGTACAACTCTCACAACAGCAGCGGTGAGCTGAGCGGGCTCCATGCTTGTCGTGGTATGGCATCTGCAGGAGAGCAGAGTTGCAGCGGAAGCAGTGGGTGAATGACAACGGTTAGCGCATTCATACTGCACCGTCTGCTGAAAGCAGTATGGCGTCCGCACGGAAAAAAAGGTGCAAAACCATTGTCTGCCGCTGCTTTCATGGAGGGAGGGGCGACTGATGGCATGTACCCAAAACCACCCGGGACAATGTTTTTGCCCCATCAGGCATTGGGAGCTCAACCCAGAATTCCAACAGGCAGCGGAGACTGTGGGAACAGTGGGATAGCTACCCAAAGTGCAACGCTCTGAAAGTCGATGCTAACCATGTTACTGTGGATGCACGCTGCCGACTTAATGTGCTTAGTGGGGGACACGCAATCGACTGTATAAAATCGCTTCCTAAAAATTGACTTCTATAAATTTGACCTCAAGAATATGTTTCTGGGCATCTCCTCCTGGCTGGTCTGGGAATTAGCTCCTTCCAGGTCCGAAGCCCCTGGCAGCTTCAGATTTCTGGGTCATAAGAATGCCCCAGCCACATCTCCTTTATCCCTGATGGTGTGTGTTAGTGTAGAGCTGCTATGCTGGCTCTATACAACTCAGATTTCCCTTACACAAGGAGAATCCTCAGGGAGCCAGTTAAACCAGCCTCCCAGCCTCTTTGTGCTGATGGAGCACCTAACAATCTGACTCTTCTTTTCTAGTGAAGGCAATTAATATGATTTTGATGTCCACATATATTCTATTTTCCAGCACATGCTTTCTATAAGGATTCCCTGTATCAAAGCCAAGATCAAGGAGTCCTATCCAGCATATGTTACCACAGGCCTTTTATTCTCCAACATCAGCACTGCAAACACACTCTAGACAAATATAAGGGTCTAGTCTCCATTGACTAATTTGCATTGATTTGATTCAGAATTGTACTATTCCTGTTTTGTATCAGTGTGTAATTGAAACCAATAGAATTATACGAGCATAAATTAGAGTAATGCTGTGGTGAATTATACTCAGAACTTTATTATCTGTGGGAGTTATATGCACATTTTGTATGGAGAGGAATAGCTGACCCCTGAGAGCTAGTCATGACAGAGATAATACTGACATGGGACCCACATGATGATATTTTTATGCATACTACAAAATAAGAATGATTGCAAATACCAGCAACCACAAAAAGCATTTTTATTCAAATCCATGAGAACAGCACATTTGTGCAGCTAATAGGGCTCACTAAACTAGCTGCATTTTGGTACTGTTCAGATATGTTCATCTGATTTTACACAAAAGATACTACTTTATCAGTATGCATAAATAACTTCCTTACTCTGAATTTGGAAAGGAACAACTGAGCACTGTACTCAATATCTCTCGCATAACAACTTCTTCTTTACATACTATAATAGCCCCAACTATGGGATATAGCCTTCATTACAAGTAAATGAATTGTATGAGATGGCAGACCCCCTAACTATTCTAAGAGGCTGCCAAAAATTGAAATAAAACAGCACTAGGTGTGTACCTGGATGCTACATCCGGCTACAGTTTGTTGTAGTTTCTTTTTGCAAGTCCCACTTTCACTGCCAGTTATCATGAGGGCTTTGCTTACCATGGAAAACACAAGAAAATAAACTCTCTTTTCGGTGTACAGTAAATTTGAGCCAGAGTCTTACAATCAACACTACTACTGCCATCACCTGGTTTATCACGAGTGGCTGTCATGACTAGTAATTGCTAATATCAAAGACACTAAAAATATGATTGCCCTGAAATATATGGGATGGGAGTGGGTTGTGCACATTGTTTTTAAAAGCTTTACAACATCAGCAACAAGAAATACAGCATCTCTATTTAAAATTATTTTCCAGATCAGCCTCCCTCTCTCTAGCATTCCCTGAACTCCTAACATTTTCTTGTCTTTTGCTCTGTCAACTTGAATAATGATGCAATGACACATGACTGGCCAGTAACTAGTGCTATTCATAAAAAACAATGTCATTGGTGGTTCTAATGAACATTGAACAGGGTCTTCTTAGGCATGACATATTTGTCATTTTATTTACGAAAGCAGCAATAATATACAATAGGCTTTTTCTCTCATTTGTTTCAGTGCTTTATAATAGTTTCTGTGATAGTCTGTTTAATCTGTGACCAGAGAATAAAGGAAAACTCAGGGCCATTGCTGGTCACGGCCAACATCTCTAAGCTTCACATTTTGTTATGAATTATTGGATAACTACTTTTCATACCCCCATGCATTGTTCTAAAGAGACATCATAGTATCTAGCTTCCTTTTTGCATTAAGCTTTTTATCTTGAAGTTAAAAGGAAAATAATTGGTGAGAGCCAATTAGTAAGACCTTCTTGTGGAGAATTCTAAAAGAATTTTTAATTAGTAAAGTGAACCATAGTATGAGTCACCTGAGAAAGAATCACTTTAGTTCAGAAAGCAGTTAAGATTCCAGATGCAAATATTAGCCAACATTTGTCTCAAAGCCAGATTTACTGTCCTTCCTCTTAGTGAATAATAAATAAACTGTTTTTTGTGTGAGAATCTGGGAAGGTGTAACATACTAGTCCAGAATCTGGCCCCTTTGTGATGTCTGCAACATGACTTAAGTGATGAAATGTTATGTACCATTTATGTTTATGTCAGCTAAATTCCAGTTAACAGTTCTATATCCTGCTCTGTCTCAATTTCCATTGTAGTTTAACAGAAATTATTGTTCACTACTGTCCTATTCTGCAATGTCTTGCTGTACTGTTAAGAAGCAGCTGTGACAATGCTACCACCAGAAGTGGCTGGATTTAAGACAAAAGTGATGTGATCCTTATAGAGGCAGCGTCTGCAAAGGATTTTGCAGTAATGTCTTCTGAAAGATGATCATGAATATCTACCTCTTTTATATCACTTTCATCACTATATCTGAACGTGATTTACCAAGAAAGTATGTATCGTCAAATTCCCATTTTACAGATATGGAAACTGAAGCACAGAGGTGTGAAATGACTTGCCCAAGATCATTGCAGAAGGCCACAGACAGAGCTGAGAATAGAATCCTGCTCTTCTGAGTTTCAGTTCAGGGCTTTGTCCACTGGGCCACAGTGACACACACACACACCCTTCCTACTAGAGCGTTGTAACTCTAGAAACACTGAGTTTCTCTTAGAAGTGATATGGGATGTGCATGAACCAACCCCCCAACACACACACACACACACACACACAAAAACACAACAACCCTGAATATTAACCTACTCAGATGCAAATAAGGGATATGATTAATCCAATCCTTCTCCCACTGATGTCATTGGTAATTTATTCAGATCCTTCAATAAAAGCAGAATCAAACCATATATAGGTAAAATGACATAAAAAGAGGAGCACTAGAAAGCTGTCGGTGTTAGAAATATAAAACAATGAAAGAGTCTTTTTTTTCCCCCAACATCAGCAACATTTTTCTGTATTTCTCACTTAAATAACATACAATTACATATATAGGAGAGCGTCAGGTTTGTGCATGAAATGTAAATATGAGTTTAAAATGAAGAACACTTGTGAGGTACAGTACATGATGTGTATATTTTAGTGGGAATCAACAGACAGCCCAAACTGATAAACATTTCTCATAAAGTTACTTATGAATTCAAAGCAATATTTGAAATTAAAAATCCATAAATATGATGTGTTAAATAGAACTATTAGATATGCATATTTACTTTTTAGTGAGCACAGACATCAGTTGTTTCCCCCTCTAGATGTCATTTCCAGAGAGTTATAGAATGTGAAATATTTTCAAACACCATCAAGAAAATGGTTTATTGCATTTTTTTTAAATAAATGGGGTAGTAGTTTGGGACTGACTTGGTGGCTCTGGCAAGGAGGTGTCATTCAAGCCAGTACATCTCTTTATCACATTACAAGTTAGAAGGACCTAGATCTTCCATCCTCTGACTCAGCAGATATTGAAAGCCGTATTATTTCCCCTCTAGAAGAACAATGTTAGTCTTTCCATATTTAAAACCACCACTAAAACTTCATTAGAACAAGAATAAAACATCTTTGATGGTTAAAAACTTTTGTTTACTCTAGCCACTCACTACTACATGAAACCAGTGAATAGAAAATGGTCTAAACACAAAGCATAACAAAGCAAGCCCTGGATGATTTTTGTCTGTTTTTTTAGCAGTGATGTGGTAGAAGACAGCAATGGCTGTTGTCACGCTGTAAATCTCAATCTAATCACACTATTTTCATCTCAGTAAAACACCATTAAACAAAACAAAAAAAAAAGCATCTTCAGGAAAAATCTATTAACACATTTTATCAAACAAGATTTCATTAGAATAGGTGTCTATGTTTAGCACTGCTCCTTCTTGAAAACCCTCTCCTGCTCTTGTCCATTATGTGACTCAAAAGATAGGTGGGAGGTAGATTACTCAAAATTATCACCACAATGTCTGACATTTGAACTTAGGGCCATAATCAATGTCCATCCACTGAACTCAACGGGAAACTTTCTATCAACTTCAGTGGGCATTGGATTCGATTTTTAATAGTCATCTGAACTTTTCTCAACTCTGCAATTAAAAAAATTCCATTTGTACTGTACATCTGAGCATATATAATTGAATCACCATTCTATTAAAAAAATAATATTGCATAATTCATATTGGAAGTCAACCCATTGCAATCAAATTACATAACAGCTTTTACCTCTAGTAATACTGAAGTTCCAAACTGTTACCATGCCATAACCTGAAAAATCTTAAAGATTTTAGTTATCAATTTGGAGTATTTCATCTGAGTAACTGCATTGAAATATACTGCATATCCCTCACCCTCTGAAGTTTTTACTCACCTGAAAGGTTTGCTACACATTTCCTTCATTGCAACAAAAGATGTTAGTTCTTTGAATTCTAGCTTGACATATAATCCTGACAACTCTTCAAATGCACTCTGCAGCATTACACAGCAGCTTTCAAAAATATACATCCATTGAATGTCTTCTGCAGGTAAATCTGTGTTTACTTCCTTTGTATAGTTAGTGGCATCAAAAAATTTTGGAACAAAAAGAGGCTAGGATGTTCATCTATATCCATTCAATTTTTTTCTAACAAAATTAAAACAAAACCACAAATAATTTTGAAGAAGAAACAACCTGTTTTTTAACCCTGACACAATTTTGAAGGCATCCAGAGACCCAGTTCCAGAAGCAAAAAGACTTTTTGTACTTTTAAAGAGCCTACGGATCTGGGAACTAAGGACCATACAAAGCTACCACTTTTTGCTTTAAGTGCAAGGCACTTATCTCTGACATGGCTTCCTCTAACATACATATGTGTCATTATCAAAAGATTATTTTAATAAACAAACACACACACACTTCCCTGTATACACTTCCCAGACGGGAAGAGGATGAAAGAACAAATGCAAACGATGTCAGTTATATCACTTAAATCACTGCTGTAATGCAGTCAGACACTATGGTGAAGAGCATGGTGTGAGAACATATAGAATGGAGCGTTAATTATTCTGTAAAACTACCTAGTAAATATTGCTTAGGCACAACCCTGTGAATTTTCTGATACTGCTCTGTAAGTGACCTCAGCTCTAACCTGGATAGCCATAGCCCCCTGGAGGACTGCAGATGAGTCAATTTGCAAGCTATTCAGACAAGGACTCCTCTTAAAATAAGGATACTAATGATACAAAACTGTGCCAAATCTAGTGGGGTAAAATTGTGATATAAACTGCTATGGACCTGAAATATCCAGTCTCATTTCAGACATTAAGATGGTATTCAACCTCAGTTTCTGACATGAAAAGCCTACACCCACAAAGCATGACAGAATCTACAAATTTCCCAGTAATGATTATTTAAGATATTCTGTTCATGACATATAAAAATGAGCATAAAGATTGCTTGCTGTTCAAGCCAAAGTTTGATATATTTCTTACTTTTTACAAAAATGATCACTAAGGCAAAGAATAAAGCTCTGTTCTGCATGGTTAAATGTATCATTGTTTTACAGTTTATGCAATAATTGGAGGAGAAAATGCTGTAAGTAAGAATGCTAGCTGTAGATTAGTTGTATCTCTGACCATGAAAGTCATACTGCAGATATTACTTTCTGATTCTATGTAATTCATCTCCACCATTTGAAAGTTTACAGGGCTTTGTTTCCATCAAAACAAATATATGCATGCAGGTGCAACCGTGTAACTAAGTCTGGGTTCACATACAGTACATCTATATCAGAGATAAGTATAGAAATTACCCCAATTGGTGTTGTTTCTGAAATAAATTGTTTTGAGTTTTCTCTACACTCATGTTAACAGTTTGTGCAAGGGCATGAAACTCAAGTGAGTTTTGAAGCAAGTTGTCAGAATCCCTTAAGTATCTAATCACAACTTTAACCAGCATAAAACACAGATAAGAATTAAAGCCTACATCAGGGATGGGAAACTTATGGCCTGCAGGCCGGATCTGGCCTCTTGATCATTTTCATCCGGACATGTTCAACTGACTGCCCTGGGAGTGATACAATTAATTTCTGAAGAATTTCAAAGTTCCACTTTAAAATTTCTAGCCTTTACTTATGACAATAATTTCCAAGTTTGACAAAATGAAGTATTGTCTTCCTGAATTTCCCGCTGACCAGCTCAGTGTTTCTGCCATTGTTCACAGTTTTCCCTCACAGCAACAGAGGGAAGCTGAAAAGGCTCTGGCCAGTTTCATAACTGCTCTTCAGAACTTTATGGACAGCACTGAAACTGACAATAAGGCTATACATTTCATTTTTCTGCTGGCTGAAAAGCAACAGCATAGGCTGCTACTAGAGCTATTAATGGGAAAGGAGTCCCAAAAGAAAAAAAGGCAAAGAGGTTGGGGAAGATGTAGAATAGTGGAGACTCCCTCTCAAAGCAACATGAAATCTGGGTGAGAAGTGAAAGAAACAGAGACACCAACTCACACACATCCATGGTTGGTGGCCTCATGTGGAGGAAGAGATAAATTTACAAAGAATCAGTTTAATATCTTTGAAGAATTAAGAGGTATACTGGGATTATTTTCATATACTAAATTAACTAACAGTTTGGACCTGACAACAGCAAAATTAACTCTTATCTGCTATAGGTTCACAGATTCTAAGACCAAAAGGAAACATTGTAATCATCTAGTCTGACCTCCTGTGTAATACAGGCCAAAGAACTTCCTCAAAAGTAAAATCCTGGAGAAGATCCTTTGAAAAAGCATCCAATGTTGATTTAAAAATTGTCAGTGATGGAGAATCCACCATATCCCTTTGTACATTGTTCCTGTGAGTAATGACTCTCACTGTTAAACCTTTGCTTTTTTTTCCCCCCAAATCTGAATTTGTCTAGCTTCAGCTTCCAGCCATTGGATCATCTTATATCTTTCTCTGCTGTACTGAAGAGCCTATTATTAAATTTTTGTTCCTCATTTAGGTACTTATAGACTGCAATCAAGTCACCCCTTAATTTTCTCTTTGTTAAACTAAATGGACTCACAAGCTCAATCTATAACTACTTGGCATGTTTTTAAATCCTTTAATCATTCTTGTAGTGCTTCTCTGAAACCTCTCCAATTTATCAACATCCTTCTTGAATTCTGGGTACCAGAACTGGACACAGCATTCCAGCAGCAGTCACAACAGCACTAATTTTTCTTATTGGTTAACAAATGCAGAAGAAAATGAACCGTCAGAAGCTGCTTTGCATAATACAAGTGAGAGGACAATAGGAGGGACTATGTATGTTAAGCAAGGGAGCACTGATCAGTGTGCAGTTGGAAGCATACTATTCCTTGATTATTTTGATAATTGATACTGTACATTGCAAAAGCAGAAGGTGTTTAAATTGCATTTATGAAAATAATTCTGTCTTTGAGCAGGTGCTTGTAAGTGTATCTAACAGCATTCCTCATGCACTCTTCGAAAATTTAGCCTGAAAATTTAGCCTTAAGGTCCATTTCAGAGATTGGCCATACACTGTACAGATAAGCCTGCAACAACTTTTCTAATGTTCAACAGTATATCATTGTATTACATATTTTGCCAATCCTGCCATGATTAACTAAATCACCACATCTATACTAAGCAAATATGAAAAAATTCTTCTAACAGAAACACAGGTGCAAAACTCCTTTCCTTTCTTAAAATCTGAATTTTTTTCCTTTAAAAAGTGTATTTTCTGTGTTTTATAATTGTTTTTAAAATTAAACCATTGGTTTTTCAATAAAAAAATGTTTTCTGTTAAAAATTATATGGATTATTGACAGTTAAGTAATGCTGCTTCACAATATCATGCCAGTTGATTTTTCTTCATCTTCTTTTTTTAAATCATCTTCATCTGCATTAACGTGGCTGCTAATTATGCGCTGAATCCTGAAGATTTAGGCCATTCTACTCTATAGAGATTACAGTGGCACAGGTCTGGTGCTATAGCTCTGCCAGCACAGACATGTATATAGATACAGCCTACAGCAACGGAAGATGTTTTTCCATCACTGTAGGAACACCATCTCCTTGAGCGATGGTAACTAGGGACTTGTCTACCCTCAAAATGCTACAGTGGCATTGCTACTCCCCTACATCTGCACTACTGTAGCTCTTCAGTGCAGTTTTCCCATTGATATAGGTAATCCACCTCCCTGAGAGGCAGTAGGTAGGTCAACAGAAGCAGTCTTCCATTGACCTAGCACTGTCTAAACCAATATTAGGTTGGCTTAACTACACAGCTCGGGAGTGTGGATTTTTCACCCTCCTAAGCAATGCAGTTAAGCCAACTTAATTTTCTAGTGTAGACCAGGGCTGATGCATAAGCAGTCCTGACACAGTGAATCAATGGAAGTACTCATACGAGAAAGGGTTTGAAGGCTCATGACCTATGTCAATGCAACTGCACATAAAGGGGGAGGGGACACACAATCTTTATAAAGTGAGAAGAGTATTCTTGTATGGTCATCTATATTTTTCACCTACTGAAATGTCATTATGAAGATGCAGTATGATTGAGGTGGGGCTTTTGGTTGTTTTTTTTAAAAACTAGTAATGTGCTCCTTTTGTGCAGTAAAGAAATTAAAGCTTTCAGGTTTGTCAGGACACTATGTAATGGTATGAGTTAACTGAAACCTTGTTATAGGTCAAGTTAAAACCCCCATGGAGATTGACAGGTCTGAATACACCTTTCAGTTAGCAAAATTATAAATATAAGCCCCACTTAAGACAAGGAGTATATGAACTCACCCAGGAGCTTTTGTTAAATATAGTTTTAGATAGGGTTGGGAGTGGGGAAAAAGGCAGAACAAAAGAAAAAACTGAGATAAGGATGGGAGACAGAGAGCGAGCCTGAAGAAACAGCTGACAGAGGTTGACCCTGGAAGACATATGGAGAGATGTTTTGGGTCAGGGGTGCAGGCTAAAAGTACTCTTAGTGCTATGAGCAAAAGAACCAGTTTTCTGCTATTTGATTCCTTCTGTATTCAGAGACACAGGACTTTGTACAATTCTTGTAAATAAACTCAACTGCATGAGAGAAGTATCTGACTATTACCCTTTTTCCTCCTATCTTGAACAACCAACTAAACACTGATTTTCTGGGTAGCTGCTCAGGTCAAAAAGGGGAAGAGAAGTGCCTTGTAGTCTATTTGAAATATATTGATTCTCAAAAGGTTTTATAAGCAATGGTGGAATACAGTACTTAGATTTTACTTATTCAAAGACCCTACTAAGTTAAAATAAAAAAAGTGAAATAATATAAAACAAGATCCTGCATAATTTCACCTCCTCACTCTTTCATATATCCCTGAGGGGTGTTTTTGTTTGTTTTTATATAAATATACACAATAAGTTAGCAAATGTGCAGCTCTAAGAACAAGAAAGTTTTTACATCTCTGCAAGCTAATTCACAAGCTAATTCACTCCAGTCAATATTTGTTCAAAAGGATCTTTTGTCCATATAAAAGTACAATTTTAAAGTTTTTGTTGCCCTTTCACAGAAAAAGGAAAGCATGGGTCTGAAACTTAAATAGATCTGGAAAACTTAATTTAAGTATTTTATGTTTCCAAAGGTTACATTCCTCATGTACTACAGATTTTGATTCAAGTTTTCCTTTTTAGACTGCATATGAATAAATCAAATCCACTAAGATACACCAAATACAAAGGATCAGATAACTTCTGAAGAGAACAACATTTGTACAAATAGAAGGCTTCCCACGACACAAAAGGATGAAGAATTAATAACATATATAAAGACTACAGACATTTGCGCTTCCGTTCCACTGTTTTCCTTTTCTTCTGCAGTCTTCTTAGTGCCTGTCTCCATTGGAAGACTCGGTGATAATGCTGGTTGCCATTGCTACCAGCTCAGGCTTTTCCAGCAAGACTATACAATAAGAGATAGATGGGAGTGGGTAATGTGAATTCTTCCCTTCCTGATCAAGGTTAACTGCTTAAAGAAATCCTCTACCACATGTTCCACACTTGGGCAACCGAAATTCAGAGAGGTGGCATTTTTTGTGGCTGGGTCCTTAGCGATGTGTACTTGCATTACATTTAATCTGAATTCTACAAATTCCACCATCATCTCAAATCAGACAATAATCCAGCTGGAAATTCTTATATATAATACAAAAAATGAAATGGATTTTATTTAGCTCATTAACAGTTCATTAAAAGTGTGCAGTCGCTTTGGAGACCCTCAGTATGTTTACCTATTCTATATTTTTTTATAAGCAGATCTATCTTTAAACCTTTTTCTAAGTTACTGTACCTCTCTGGCATACTTTCTAAACTCAACACAGTTTCTATGACTGATGGCTATAAATACAATATCTGCAATGCATTTTTGCATCTTTTTTTCACTTCTGTAACAATGCAATGCAGTTAAACATCAGCCACTGATCCCGAAAAAAACACATATCTGCAGTAAAAAATCAGATGTAAATTCACTCACACCTGTGTGGCAAACCGTTCATGATGCAACAACAACAAGGGCATCCTCAAACTAGTTGCTAACTAAATATCAGTTCGCTGAAGGAAACGAGACACCAAGTTTAGCCAATGCCTGTCAACTGTCCTGAGGTGGGTTTTTTCCTTTTGTATTAACTTTACTGTATGTACAAAACTCTATAGCTGTCTAAGCAACACCTGTAACAACCCTTTCCCCGCCCCCATACATATACAAGATTTTAAGACAGTTGGGCCAATAGCTCCATGTGATTAATGACACTTTATGTCAATGATCCACTGAAAAGTTTGGGGTTTTTTTAAACCTTCCACCTCCCCCTTGCAGCCCATGTGTCAACCTCCGCCCTGCCCTTCTTTGCCACTGCTGCCGAGAGGCACCGCACACAACGCCGTGTCACTTACCAGTTGCATGCCACAGACAAAGATCAGCGTGCACCTGCCGCTGCAATAACCCATGGTTTCCAAGAGCCCTCGCCACGTAGAGCCCAACTTGATCCAATCAGATTGCGGGAGAGCCCAGGCAAACCCGCGCGGGGCTCCGGGGGCTCGCGCCTGCTACTGCCGCCGCCGCCCGCGCGTCCCGGGAAGGGACCGGCATTAGGACCCGCTGCGCCGGGTTAGCAGCCGCCGCCGCTACCGTGGCTCTCCCCGTACAGCGCGGAGCGAGCCTCCAGCGAGCGCGTCGGCGGCGGCGCGGTGGGCGATGCTGCGCCAGGTGCCAGCAGGAGCAGCCACGCTGTGCTGGGAAGCCCCAGAGGCATCTGGGCTTCAAAGCCTGCCTCGCAGCTCGGCTCGCAGAGCCTCCGGGGCGGCGGCGGCGGCGGCGGGGCCGAGCTCAGTTCATGCTGGGCGAGGGGCTCCGCGAGGCAGCAGCGCGCCCCTTGCCGCTTCCTCTTCCCCAGCCGGGGTCTCGGGCAGCGCCAGCAGCGGCCGCCCCCCTGTGCTGGGAGGCTTAGCCGGGTCTCCCGAGTCCCCTGGGCGAAGGCTTCAGCTGCTCCATGCGGCGCCGGCCGGGCTCCCAGCGCAGCGGGAGGAGAGCGTGGCACGGCGCTGGCGGCGGCTGCTCAGCGGCATGGCACGGGGCTGGCTCGCAACGTGGGGGCTGCCGCGGCTCTGCCTGCTCCAGCGCAGCCCGGCTGAAGCGCGGGGAGGGGAGGCTCCCCCTCCCCTGAGGGCTCTGCAACAGACTTTGCCGCCCTCCCCCCACCTCCGCCCCTGGGGGCTCCCCCCGCGGTGAAATCTTCACTTCCCCGAGCTCCCCCTGCCCGCGCAGCCGGGCGGCCTTGGCGATGGGCGGCGGCGGCGTGGGGGGGGCTGCCACACGCTCCGGCGGCAGATGCTTGCTCGGGGCGGGGGGGCTGCTCTTTGGGTCAGGGGGTGGCGGCTGCGGCGGGGACCCGGCTCCTCTCCGGGAGCCGCGGAGGCATTTGAGGCTGCGAGGTCCCCGCTCCCATTTTTGGAAGGGGAGGCGGCGGCGGCGGCTGCTCAGACGGGGCCCGGGAGGAGCTCTCTGCTGCCGCCTGCCGGGGCACCGCGGGAGGAACGGCGGGGAGGGCCGCGGCCGCACCTGGCCGGGACTGTGCGCCCAGCGCCTCCGCCCCGCGCCCGCTGCGGGAGCGCGTCCCGGGTCCCTGCCCGTGGCTGCTGAGAACAGAGAAGCCGCTGCGAATTGGGCGCCCCCAGCTCTCCTTGCCCAAAAGCGATAGAAGGGGAAGCGCAGGGGCACGGAGAGGCAGGTTGGCTGGAAGGACTCAGAACTGTGGGTAGGGGAAGGGGGCTGTTGGAAAGAGGAGAGGGGCTTGGGAAATTGGGAGTGGGTGGGGTTTGGGGCAGATCTGGTGGAGGGAGCAAAAGGAGGGGAAATCTCCCCCCCCACACACACACACACCCCCTTCCAACAGACACCCCCGCCCTCAACCACCTCACCAAACTCATCATCAGAACAGAAGGAAGATTCCCTTCCAGGGCACATCTATTGAAAGCAGCACCAGATCCTGCCAGAACATATGCAGAATCTGCAGACATATCTCTGCTGCTGCAATGATTGACACCTCCCCACACAACACACCTTTCAAGCTCCAAGGATTCCTACACATGCCTATCACAATATAGGGTATAGCAGCAGTAGTAATTATGTGGGTGAAACCAGACAATCACTATGCTCTCAAATGAACTCACAGGAAAATGAGTCACCTTTGGGTAAACACTTTTCACAAAGCAATCATTCCATATCTGACTTGTCAGTCCTCATCTTCAAAGGAAGTCTGCACACTTTCAAAAGTTGAACCTGAGAATTTAAAAACATAATTTTGCTAAACACTAAAAGACATCATCTTAATAAAAACACTGGACTTATGGTTTACTACAACAATCTGTAACCCACTAATTCCCCCCCTTTTTTTTGTCCTATGACTGAAGGGGTGTTAACAAGCCACTTCACCTTGAATGATCCTTTAGAATATATGCTTATGGTAAAAAATCTGTTCGATCTTGTATTTAGCTATGACAGTATCTTTCCCAGACCCGGAGAAGAGCTCCATGAAGCTCAAAGGTTTGTCTTTCTCACCAACAGAAGTTGGTCTAATAAGAGATAATACCTCACCCGCCTTGTCTCTCCAATACCCTGGAACTGACACAGCTATAACGACACTGCATACAACTTCTGATGTCACTCAAAATTGCTTCAAGAATGTTGGAAGAGAGAAATTCAGTGTCTTGTAAAGCACTATGGAATATATTTGCATTGGCTGGTGTGTTCCAGTCTTTTTGATTTCCAAGGTGTTCAAAATATGTGGGTAAAGTTTGTGGGGAAAATTGACAGCATTATGTCATTTAAACCATCCAGTATCCGTAAGAGTGCAAAGCCATTTTTACCTGCTGTGTCATCAGAAGCACTTGACACAATGTTCCAAGAAGGTCACTCTTTTGGCTAAGTTACTGATTAATGCTGTTGTTTTAGCAATTATACCAACAATTATGAACTGTAGGAATCTCACAAGATTTACTAAACAAATTTAGACAGTAACTTATACAATGGATATGCAGTGCCACTAGATACTCTCTGTGAATGAATGCCTCACTCCAGAAAACCAGCCACTCAGTGCATGAGCACTATCAAAGCCTAAATCCACAAGCCTGCTAAGATCATGTGTGTCTGTAATAGTAGCCCTGAGTGAGTCCCGACACCTCTTTCGGTCATAGAGCTTAAAGCCAGAGGGGACCACTAGATCATCTAGTCCAGGGGTGGGCAAACTACAGCCCATGGGCCACATCCGGCCTGTGGGACCGTCCTGCCCGTCCTGCCTGAACTCCCGGCGAGGGAGGCTCTTCTTGGCCCCACCCCCGCTCGTGCTGTCCCCCATCTCCCGCCTTCCTCCTCTCCTGGAACCTCAGCGTGCTGCATCCAGGAGCTGCCCTGGACAGCGCTGCAGTGGTGTGGCTCTGGCAGGGCCAGAGCTCCTGCCGCTCGGAGCAGCGTGGTAAGGGGGTGGGGCTGCGAGCTCCTGCGGGCCACACGGCCTCCAGACACACTGCTCAAGCAGCATGGTAAGGGGACTGGGATCAAGGGGGATTGGATAAGGAGCAGGGAGTCCTGGGGACAGGGAGCAGGGGGTGTTGGATGGGGCAAAGGTTCTGCAGGGGAGTCAGGAGATGGGGAATGGTGGGTTGGATAGGGCATGGGGGTCCCAGGGGTCTGTCAGGAGGTGGGGGGTGAATAGGGGTTGAGGTAGTCAGGGGATAGGGAGCAGAGAGGTCTGGTTAGGGAGTGGGTTTCCAGGGGAGGTGGTTAGAGGGTGGTCAGGGGACAAGGAGCAGGATGGGTTGGGGATTCTGAGGGGGACAGGAAGTGGGTGGGCTTGGAGGGTGGTGGTAGGGGAACGCAGGCCCGCTCTCTACAGTGGATTTCAGTCTAGGGACCCTACAATCAGCAACTAAGGCCCCTGTGGTCTCACCCTTGCTGCAGTTCTCCCTAGACTTTTTCCTGCCTCTTTCTTTCAATTCCAAGAGTGACTGCTAACTTACTCCCCCTGCAGCCTCTTTCTGCTCTCCTCTCCCTGGCTTTATGCAAGTCTAGCCTTTTCCTGCCCAGCTGGGCTTCAGGTTCAGTAGTGTTGTATATGCAGCCTACACTTCACCCATGTGCAATGCATCCTGTCAAGTAGCCCCCTTCTTAGGCATTTTAACTTCTTCTGGCATGCTGTCACATGAACTCCCCATCACAGACCTATACCCATACACTGCAGACGAAGGCCCCCCACTCCCAAGGTCATTGCCAATCTGATGGGGGGCGGAGTTCTTCCCAATCTCCCTTTTGACAATCAATTGGACCTTGAGAATATGAGCAAGAACCAGCCAGCCTAGCACCTGAGAGAGGGGATGCTCAGACCTCCGGCCAGCCCTACCCACTGTCCCATGACCAATCACCTTACATGTAATTGGTCTCATAACCTTTTTAATCCCAAACCAAGTCAACAAAAGCACTATAGGGCAAGAAACTAAACCAGAAGAAACATTTCAACAAAAAGCTCAAACTGTTACTCCCATTGCAAGTGATAGATCCTGTCCAATTCCGAACACAGAATTCCTGGCAGCCTGCCAAAGTAACACCTATCCTATCCACAATGTCATATGGCATAACCACCACTGAGTATCAGCCACCTGGGGGAACAGACGACATCTAAACAAAACCAAAAAGTTAGACTGGTTCTTGAGGACACCCAGAATGCTACTGATGGTGCTGACAGAAATAACACATACTTGCCGAGTCACTGATAAAAGACACCAAGAACAGCAAACACAGGCTGCAGGCTGTAAATCTACCTCCACAGCTGAGGAAGTCACTGCAGAAGGAGCTATCTGGAGAAGAAGAAGAGTCCATGTGATCAGAAAGCCATGGAGATTCAAAGACAGTTGTTACAATTCAGAATAGTTCTCCTCTACCAAAGAACTCTGGTTGTCTACCTTGAGCACAACCCTTGACATCTCCATGTGTGTGTTTTATTAACTGATGTCGTTGATTTATACTTGTTATTTTGGTTCATATTATGTTTGATTTTAATTTGCTTTTCTTTTTAATAGAGACAATGCAACACTAGCTCCTGGAATTGCTGGAGACTGACTACTGTCATGTGGTGGGGTAGTAACCTTTGTGACCCTAGCCCAAGACAGATGATTGGGGGGCAGTTACCTGTTGCTAACATTCCTGTGTGTTACACATTTATTACACTGTAAACTTTTTGCATTGAAAATGATAACAGAGCCCAGACAGAAAACAGTCCTTCGTGGACCTCTGTACCTTCCACTTCCTCCCTCTCCTTTATTACAGTTCCCTCCTTCCCCTGGTTCTTCTGTTTCCATCTGTCTCCCTTGCTCTGTTTTCACACTTCCCCTTTTCTTCCACCTCTCCTCTTTCACCTCCTTTGCCCTTATCTTATCCTATCTGTTCCAGGTTAATCCTTTGTGGTTTTTTTCATGCTGTTTAACCCCTTAGATCATTCTCCTTCCTGCTTTCTTCACATTTCCCCTCAGCCTGCTTTTTTCCCCAAGGAGTTCTGTAGCCCATTGCTCCCTGCCCTATCACACTAGATCCTGCTGTCTACCTCTGCAGCCATTCCCCTCCATTCCTGCCCCAGCTGTTCTCCACCAGCAGTTGCACTGAGGAGGAAAGACAATCAGTTAGCAGAGCAGAAAAAAGGGAATATAAACATGCCAGTTCAACTGTATGTCTTAGGTTTGTGACTTGCTTGAAATCCTTATGTCTCCTCTTGTGAGTATTCTTGAATCCTTGGGGCACTGCTATGCAGTCAGATGAGTAGTTAAGGTCAAGAGAAGATCACATGACCTATGTATTTATTACAGAATCTCTCTAGTTTTCTGCGAACAGCATGGAGATTCCTGTTCTCATGCAAGCTGGGATTTGAAGAGCTAGGCGCATTGTCCCTCCCTCCTAACCAATGCCAGTCAAATACTTTTAATGATATTGACCTTTAAACTGTCCTCTAGTCTAGAGGGTGTCTGTTAACCCTCATTGAGATGCTTGTGAAGAGTTCACACCTCTCATTTAGCTACATAGTCTGTAACAGATCGGCACAGCATAGGTTTGCTGTTGTTTCATCTTTGGAACGTTTTCCTTACAATCATAAAGTATTATTTTTAAAAAATAAAATAGCTTATACTCTGATGAACTTCATGGAGTGAGAGAGGACTATACCCTTGGCCCCTATCCCCATATCTACCATTGTGAGGCTCACTTCTGTGCGCTTTATATCAGCCAGGGCAGAGCTAGTCTGAAAGAGCTGTAGGGCAGACACTCTGGTCTTTGTCCAGGCCAGTTTGGATCCATTCTATGGCCCATACAGTTCAGTGTGCAGAAAAGTCAGCTGTGTACCTACGTACAGTGTTATTTGTATCTTTGATTCAAACATAATTAAGTTAGGATATGTTGTGTGTTTTCAGCAAGCAGTTTACAAGTACTCAGATCAAAACTGATTTCCTTGGAAACTAGGCTGGAGACTGCTTCTCATTGAAGATTATACTATATTAAATGTTAACTTTCAGACATCAGTGATTCCACCGAAAGGCTAGTAACATAAAAATGATCACAAGGAGGAAGGAGAAGTGTGTTCTTTCTCCGCTCTCCTTGCTCTAAGAAATAGCATACCTGATTATACTCATTTTCCCAGAAATCATCTTTGGTCATGGACAAAGACTAGGGCTGTCAATTAATCGCAGTTAACTCACGTGATTAACTCAAAAAAATTAATTGCGATTAATCTTACTTTTAACAATAGAATACCAATTGAAAGTTATTAAATATTTTGGATTTTCTACATTTTCAATGTTGATTTAAATTTCAACACAGAATACAATATATTATTATTTTGATGACACTGTGAAAATGATAAAAGAAATAGTATTTTTCAATTCACCTCATACAAGTACTATAGTGCTTTATCGTGAAAGTGTAACTTACAAATGCCAGATTTTTTTATTACATAACTGCACTCAAAAACAAAACAGGGTAAAATGTTACAAATCCACTCAGTCCTACTTCTTTTTCTGCCAATTGCAAAGACAAACAAGTTTGTTTACATTGATGTGAAATACTGCTACCTGCTTCTTATTTACAATATCACCTGAAAGTGAGAACAGGCATTCGCATGGCACTTTTGTAGCCAGCGTTGCAAGGTATTGACTTGACTGTTATGCTAAACATTCCTATGCCCCTTCATGCTTTGGCCACCATTCCAGAGGACATGCTTCCATGCTGATGATGCTCCTTAAAAAAAAATGTGTCAATTAAATTTGTGACTGTACTCTTTGTGGCGAGAATTGTACGTCTCCTGCTCTGTTTTACCCACATTCTGCCATATATTTCATGTTATAGCAGTCTCGGATGATGACCCAGCACATGTGTGTTTTAAGAACACTTTCACAGCAGATTTGACAAAATGTAAAGAAGGTACCAATGTGAGATTTCTAAACATAGCTACAGCATTCGACCCAAGGTTAAGAATCTGAAGTGCCTTCCAAAATCTGAGATAGACAAGGTGTGGAGCATGCTTTTAGAAGTTTTAAAAAAGCAACACTTTGATGCTGAAACTACAGAACCCAAGCCACCAAAAAAGAAAATCAACTTTCTGCTGGTGGCAACTGACTCAGATCACGAAAATGAACATGCATCAGTCCACACTGCTTTGGATCATTATCAAATAGAATTCATCATCAGCATGGAAGCATGTCCTCTGGCTGAAGCCTGAAGGGACAGGTGAATCTTTAGTGCATCTGGCATGTACATATCATGAAATGCCAGCTACAACACTGCCAGGTCATGCCCGGTCTCGCTTTCAGATGATATTGTAAACAAGAAGCAGGCAGCATTATCTCCTGCAAATTGTAACCAGCCTTGTTTATCTGAGTGATTGGCTGACCAAGTAGAAGGACTAAGTGGACTTGTAGGCTCTAAACTTTTATATTGTTTTATTTTTGAATGCATTTTTTTGTTCATAATTCTATATTTGTAAGTTTGTCTTTCATGATAAAGAGATTGAACTACAGTACTTGTATGAGGTGAATTGAAAAATACAATTTTTTTTACAGTGCAAATATTTGTAATCAAAAATAAAGTGAGCACTGTATGCTCTGTATTCTGTATTGTAATTGAAAATAATATATTTTAAAATGTAATAAACATCCAAAATATTTAAAATAAATGGTATTCTATTGTTAACAGCGTGATTAATTGCCTGACAGCTCAAGCAAAGACCAAGCTGGGGAGACGTCAACCTGAATGGTAAAGCTTCCAGGTGAATGACGAAAACAGTCACTGGTTACTATTTTCCTTAGTAATATGCCTGTACATGTATATCACAAGCAATTTTGCATATGTACACAACATTCCATCCATATCTAAGTATGCCCATCCATTAATATCATATCTATACAGTCTGACACAAGTCTAGGCAAATCAATGTAAATACCCGCCCACTATACCTGTCCTAATTTCAAACTAGTTTTAGCAATATATAAAATGCAGCAGTGATGGTGGTGCTGGTAGGAGAAGAAAATGTCATTTCAGTTTAACTAAAACACTTGTTAAAATCATAGCCCTTTTATATATTACCAGGGGATGGGGGGAAAAATCAATGAGGAGAAAAAACAAATGTTTTACATAGCAGAAAATTATTGTAAGTTTAAATACCTATCACCAAGAATGCTATTGAAACCTGAAAGGCTGTAGTAATTTTAAACTATTTTTTGAACCTCATCCCTACCATGAAGACTGAATGTCAAGCACTTTTTTTTCCTCCTGCAGGATTTCAAGACTTGATTGCCCAAATGACAGTTTACTTATTTTACTGTCACATACTTTTTTGAAACGCCATAACAAGTTGATTACAGGTTTCACATTTTGCATAGTGACAAAATCATCTGTCATATAACAGTCTGATGCCTGAAATCCATTTCACTAAGAAGCAGTTTCTATTGAAATTAATGATATTCAGAGCATTGAAATGGATTTAAATATGTAAGTTTCTTAAGCAGGGCTCTGTTTTAGCTAAATGACAAGAGCTATATTATCTCACTATGCATAGAATCAAGGCTTGTAAAATTCATCAAACTAACTAGCTAGAGGCTGATCCAAAGAATGAGTGGGATCATTCCATCAGTGAAACAAAGAGGCAGTGCTCTGGTGGGAAGCCCAGTGACACTCCCAGCTGTTGCAGAGTAAGGTGTTTGCTGCCTGTCACTAGGCCTTCTTTGGGGAATCCCATTAGCATACGACAGAGAATTTAACGTCTCCTCATAACACACTCTGGCAGTTGGGAAGAAAAATGAGTGTTTTCTTTCCTCCACCACCTAGAACCATTTGGCTGTTGGGAGTAGGGTTCCACTACTCTGGGTACCACGTACACCTACCTTTTGGCTAACATAATGGGGATTTTTTATTAAACTGGCTCTTGCCCAACCTGCAGTTTTTTGATCAATATATAAAGTTCTTTATAGTAATAAGAATAGTGTGTTTAACATGTGCCATCCTTACCTATTCATTTTCTTGATTTTGAGCAATAAGGCTTTTGTAAGTGATGTGATAGGTAAACTACATTGTTGTTACTTAGCAATCTTAACTGGTTTCTGAAATAACTTTTTTGTTGTGGGAATTTCCCAAGTATAGGTGTGGATTTTTTAAAAAGCACATTTTTCTTCTGTGCGGTAACTGATAATACAGGTTTCGAAATGGTAAGGAAATGGAATGGGAGAGAGCACCAGATTATTAGATTATATTGAAGGAGTGAGCGTGCTGCCCAAGACGTTAATGACTCGTATGGAGTCCTCAATGCACACCTGGCAATCTACATATGTTTAACAGGTAGATAATTCAACCATGGATGCCTGTACCACACAGCCTACCAACATTCAGAATGCTGGCAAAGAGTCATAGTAAGTTAACTGCTAGACCCACGTCAAGAGCCTAGTCTGGTTGATATTACAGCTAGAGCCTGATCCAAAGTCCACTAGAGTCAATGGAAAAACTCCTGCTAAGTTCAGTGGGCTTTGGAGCAGGCCCCTTAATGCATACATTATTAGACTGCTGTGCCTCAAAGCGAGTCACTAAACCTGTCTGTGCCTTAGTTAGCTCATTTGAAAGATATGGCAAATAATAATGCTTTCCATTAAACTAGGTCTTTTCCATTTGTAGCTCTTAAAGCATGACACAAAAGATGGGTGAGCACTATTGGTCCCCTGTTTCACCTCGTCTAAGTGCAGAGATTTGAAGCAACTTGTATGAGAGACACTTTGGTCTAGTGAGTAAAATATGAGTCATTTAAAGGATTCAAGATGAGGTATGTTACTAGGTCTGTTATTTACCTCCTCTATAGCCTTTGGCAAGCCATGTAAACATTCTGGTTCTCAGTTATCTCATCAAAGAGATAGCAGTTTAGTATGACATGATCTGTTTTCCATAAAAAACATATGGCGTGAATAGATTAATACCTTTTCTGACTAGACTATAAGTTTGGTTGGTAAAGTTAACAGTGCTGCTGTACTATACTTGAACTTCTGTATGGTATTTGACATGATACCATACAACATTTTGATTAAGAAACTGGAATGATACAAAATTAACATTGCACACATTAAATGCATTAAAAAAACTGGCTAACTGATAAGTCTGAAAATGTAATTGTGAACAGGGAATCATTACTGAGCAGGTGTGCATCTAGAGGAGTTCCATCTAGAGGGACTGGTTTTTGGCTCTACACTATTTATTTTATTTTTTCTTCCATTTAATTGATAAAAATGTGAATTAATAATAAAATTTGTAGATAACGAAAAGATTAAGGTAAATATGGAAGAGGATAAGTCGTTGACACAGAGCAATCTAGATGACTTCATTATGTAGACACAAGCAAACATTATGTGTTTCAGTGTGGCCAGACGGAAAGTCATACAACTAGGAACAAAGAATGAAGGCCATAATTACTGGATCGTGAACTGTAGTCTGAGAAGCAGTGACTCTGAAAAGGACTTGGGGGTTGTGGCGGATAATCAGATGAACATGGGCTCCCAGTGCAACACTGTGGCCAAAGGGCTAATGCGATACTTGGTTCTATAAATAGGAGAATCTTGCGAACGAGTAGGGAGGTTATCTAACCCTTGTATTTGATAATATTTCCTCTGTACCTAATGAGACCTTTACTGGCTCGCTGCAATCTGCTATCTATAATTCAAGAATATAGGTAAATCAGAGAGAGTTCAGAAAAAAGCCACAAGAATAATTAAAAGATTGGAAAAAATACCTTATGAGAGGAGCTCAATCTGTTTATCTTACCAAAGAGAAGGTTAAAGGATAAATTGATTACAGTCTATAAAAGCCTATTTGTGGAACACTGTCCCCGCTCCCCTGCTCCCCCCAAGTAATAAAGGATTCTTCAGTCTGGCAGTCAAAGGTCTCACAAAATCCAAAGGCTGGAATTTGAAGCTAGACAAGTTCAGACTGGAAATAAACCACACTTTTTAAACAGTTAGTTAACCATTGGACCATCTGACATAGGGTTGTGGTGGATGCTTCATCACTAGAAAATTTTAAATCAATATTGGATGTTTTTCTAAAATATATAACCATCATCATGGGAAAATCCTGAAGGGATATGGCCTCTTTACAGAGTGCCATCTGGATCTCAAAGTGGTCTGACTAGACGTTCAGTTTATGCCCATCACTAGCAATCTTATGCCACCAAAGCATTTGGCACTCACATGATTGCCAGTCATATACTGATTCGGTTTTAGCAGCTTTCTTGGTAGGGGCCATTATCAGAATGGAAGACCAATGAATTCTAAAATATATGAACTAGTTCAAATGCCAGTTAGTTCAGGGAAGTCCTATCATCTGTCCCTTTCACAGAAGGATAGTTCAGGTGGTCACAATGGTCCCTTCTGGATTTATAATCTATGAATTATATTATTTTAATTCTTTATCAATTAAGACTTGTACCATCTGTTCCGTTATTTAGCTCAGGATTGATGTATAGGCTGCCAAGTCTATAATTACCTGGTTTATCCTATTTAAATGTTGACACAGCATTCACTTTCTTCCAGTCCTTTGGAACTTCTGCAGAGTTCAAAGACTTCCCCAAAAAAATCAACATTAATGATCCAGATAGCTTTTTGGCCAATTCTTTTAAAATTCTTGGATGCAAGTTATCTGGACATGCTGATTTGAAAATGTCTGACTTTGGTAGATGCTGTACAACATCCTCCTGCATCACTATTGGAATGGAAAGTATTTCTTCATTGTCAATGATTGACCATACCATCTGGCTTTTTCCGAAATATAAAACAGAAATATTTATTAATCACTTTTGCCTTTTCTGCATTATTATTGTAAATTCTACCATTTCTGTGTATCAGCGGACAAATGCCATAGTTACAATTCCTTTTGTTCCTAGCATATTTAATAAACTCGAGTTTTCTTCATTCTACTGGCATAAATTGCTCCTTGTGTCCTTTTGCTTCCTTTATCAATTTTCTACAATTCTTAGCCTCTACTTTATATTAATTGTTATATTATACTAATTCCCCACCATTTGTTATTTATCTTTTAAAGGTTTTATAGCTACTTTCACTTCCTCTCTAAGCCAAACATTTGAAAACCAGTGTAGGCTTTCTAACTGTGGTTATTTGGGCATCTAGTACAATGTTCCTAAACAGTTCTCAATTTTCATTCACATTTTTGTTTAAATTCTTTCTCCCACATGATTTAGTTCATAATTGCTTTCAGCTTTGCAAAGATGATCATTTTAAAGCACCAAGTATACATATTGATTTGGACCTTATTCAATTTGCACATAACAGATGCATCATATTCACTTGCACCTGAGCAACCACTAAGTTTTAATAGTTCTAGTTCTGTGATCGATTCCTTTTTTGTCTATCACAATCTGGTGTATTATAGAACTGGATGCAACACTTTTTGAGTTAGAAATGTTTCATTTATAATTGTTAGGAATTCTGTGGATATTTTAGTACTGGGCAGCTCAAGACCTCCAGTATACGTCACTCAGATTGAAGTCCACCATGATAACACAGCTTCCCTCCCCACATAGTTAGGTGCTTAAGGTGATGGCCATCCTGTTCTCTAGTATGATTTGGCAGTCTATAGCAGATACCTGTCTGTGTTTTATATATTAGGACATTGATCCATAAGCATTCAAAATCAATTGCTAAATCTGAGTTGTCAGGGTCTTGGAAATATGTAATGTCATTGTTGACCTAGTGTGCCACTCCCTCTCCCCTTTTGACCAATCAAACCTTCTTCCTAAATAGGTTGAGACCACTGATTTTAACATTCCATTCATGCAATACTTCCCACCAACTTTCAGTATCACCAGATAGGTTGAATTTATGCTTGTAAATGAGTAAATCCAATTACTCTTTCATTACCTAGCTCCTAGCACTGGTGTACACTACAGGCAATTAAAGAATTTCATCCTTTGGAGGTTTGATTAATTTTGTTCTGAGCTTCTTGTTTTTTGTGCTAACCAAGTGCTCATTAGTTCCCCTTTTCACCTTCCCATTTGTTGTTAATTTAACATAAGCTTGCCACTGAGACACAGAAAGAGCGATACACTGCCCCTCCCCCCACTGCCTGACCGTCTTCTTCCCCTCTCAGGTGCCCACACACTAGCAGACTGACAGTCCATCTGCACTCTACATGAAGTCAGCAATGCAGCTGACGGGTGGGCACAGATGGTAGTTCAAACCTTGTTTGCCTCTTACCTTACTATGACCCACCTATATCCACCCCCGCCTTCCAGGAGCCTCAGCCGTTGATGGAGCCCTCACTACCATCCCTTCTAGAAGCTCTTGACTCCCCCATCATGGTCCTCACTACTTACCCCTCCCTGTGAGCCTTGGGTCTGCCCCGCTCCCCAGTGCCAAGAGGTGTTGCCACAGCTTCAGCAGATTGAGGGCCTGGCACATGGAATGGGACCTGGGTGCTGTACCGGCCATGCTCCCCTCTCAGCCATGTGACATGAGTGTGCTGGTAGTTACAAGATCGCTGTGCAGCCACTGCCATGCATGTTGGTGGGAATGTTGGTGCTGTGGGGAAAAGATAAGCACATTTTCACCAGCAGCTTGCAACAAACAAAACACTATAAAAAGTGGCCAGGCCAGTCAAAATCCAGCCAGCTGGCAAGTCTAGTTTAAACTCTCTGACTAGTTTAGTCAGCCAACCAAGTCCGCTAGAAGACTGGTTTCTCTTCTACTGAGATGGAGGTCATCCAAACTGCACAACCCTGTCTCATAATCCCACATTTGGTACCAAGGTGTCAGAGGGTATCTCCCCAGAGTGAAGGGACTTTGAAGAGGCCACCTGCGAGAAGCCAGCTGGGGTCCTGACTGGTTATCCCAGCCAGGAATTGAACTTTCAAGTGGTGTGGCTGGCAGGCAAGGCCACAGAAAACCCAGACAGAGGTAACCAACAGGAGGAGGTGACGGGGGGAAGACCCTGCAACTCTGTACCCAACCACAAAGGGGTGTGAGCCGGTCAGTTGCTTCTGTGCATGTCCTATGAAGCAGCATCATTAGGGCCATTATGCACCATCATCAGTGGATTGTTCTCTACTGACTTCAGAAGCCATGTTAGTCACATCTTGTGTGTTAGCTTTGGGAAGATAGCACACCATATTGTTGTCTATATATCCCTTGCCGCATGTTTTTTCTATTCTGCTTAGTACAGAATCCCCAAAAAGGATCATCTGTTTTCCTTGGATTTTCATTTTCCTCATAGAAACCTGGCATACAGGATTTGAAAGGGGATTTAAATATAGATAATGTAGTGAGAAGCCATTTGTGAGCTTGAGCCAGACAAAAATGTTAGAGAAAAAAATTTCAGATCAGTAATTTTTAGTGACCTATAACTTAAAAAAAACAGTTTGATGAATTTTCTTCAGTCTTTACAGAACCATTCTCCTTTTCTTTAGGAGTAAAATACAGGGATGTTCAAGTCAACCATTTTCAGGAGAGAGGCACAAACAAGTTCTTATAATAGAAGCTGGTTGCAATCATAACTTTGGAGAGGCTACCACCTTCTCATAATACTTGTGAGGTAAACTTCTCTACTGGTAACACTAGCTCCCAGTAAGCCATGAAAGCTTTGATCCCTCATCATGACTCTTCTGTCTTTTTAATAATAGACTCCTCTAATGTCAAAATGATCAGATCTGTTGAGACCAACTATCTTGACTTTAATTTCTTTTACCAACTCATGGAATATTGCAACTGTTGCATGAATCCTCTCATATCCCCATTCCCCTCTGCATCCCTGGGATACCTGCTTTAACCTCTTAATTTTTGTCTCTCCTCATTCAAATCACTCCTCAGAACTAATTTCTGACATTCTTTTTACAAGATGCAAGTATAACTCTCTCCTCTTGAATCATTAAGCTGTACAGAAGCCTACACTGAGTGCACACTTGATACTGCCTTTGCCTTTTTTCAGTCCTTCATTAACATTTATTGCAGATTTTTCAGTTACTTTTAATACTCATAGATTCTTTCAAAGTGATTTTATGTGCATTTTTTCTTCGGTGGTGGCAGGTGTCAACACTGTCTGATTTGCTGCAATTAATACTCTTTCCAATTTTTCATGTTAGAAACCTGCCTTAAGGTTAGATTTGAACTAGAAAGGTTTGTCAATTATTGCAGCCACCAGAGCTAAGCCTTTATCAGAGTAGTTTCTATCTAGTTATCAATAATTCCATGGATTTTGACACAATTTTTTAAGATTCTTTAACACTTCCTTTATGTCTCTTTCCCTTCTCTTGACACAAATTTTACTGACGTTCCAGTGTATGCATCCCCAATTGCTATCCTCTCTAGAGACAGCCATTCTCAGGTGAGGATGTCTCATTTTTAGTGCCTCAGAATCACCTAGTTGTCTCCATTTTCCATAACTATATCAAGATGCATGAGTGCATAGCAGAGTAGCTCCTATCAGCAGGGGAGAGACTTTAAAGACTCTAGCCTGACTTTCCCATCCCAGGATTCAGAGAGTTAGCCATATTATTATTCTTCACACATGTACTGTATGGAATATTATTATATCAGTGCCTCAGAATGCTAGGTGCTGTACAAACAAAGGCAGACACAGTCACTTCACATGAATTTATCCAGGAAGGGATTATATCAGTAATTTTAATTTCACCAGTATTTGCCATTATAATACCCCTGAAATATTTATGATAGCCTCAGTCTTTAAATGAACTTCAAAGGCCTGTTGGGTAACTGATGTTAATGGCAAAGGCTAGAGAACAGATTATTGATTGGTAAGGATGAAAAATGCAATACTATTTCTAATATTTTCTTGTGTTGTACACCACATAATTTTCATTCAGTCTGGACCCTGGAATTATTTTGTCAAAGCTTGGTTTGCTTTTTCACTAATGAAGAAGATTCCATTTCATCAGGCAATCCTTAGGAACACAACTTTTACTTCTTCTTCTTCTATGCTTAACCTAGGCATCAGCAACCTTTGGCATGTGGCCATCAGGGAAACCTGCTGGCAGGCCAGGATGGTTTGTTTACCTGCAGCGTCTGCAGGTTCGGACGATTGCAGCTCCCACTGACTGTGGTTCACCATTCCAGGCCAATCAGCAGCCAGCACATCCCTCAGCCCACGTCACTTCCAGCAGCCCCCACTGAACTGGAACAGCAAACCACAGACAGTTGGAGCTGCGATTGGCCAAACTTGTGGATGCTTCAGTTAAATAAACTGTTCTGCCCTGCCAGAGGATTTCCCTGATGGGCCTTGTGCCAAAGGTTGCCGATCACTGGCTTAGCCGAACGGTCAGCCAGAGCGATCATTCACCATTTGGTCCATTACTATACAGCTGCAAAGGCTTGTTTGACCAAGAGTCCAATGTCAGAACAGATTTGATGCACCCATGTAATAAGGGGTCTGCCTCTGGGCAGCCTCCATGCCTCGGTTGGTGGAACTTTTTCTTCTCTCATTCTATTAGTTTGGTTTATTCTTTTTCTTTCTTCATATTTTTCCCTTTCCTGACACACACATTAACCTGTTTCCTTTAATGCTCGCTACCTGTAAACCCTGCTGCTGTTGTTGGACTTCCTTCACTTTGCCTCTCCCCACTTGCTATAATCCATTCTATTCCCCAAAGTTTTTGGGAATTCTCCAGCTCACTCTCAGCTAACTCCTGCAGTCCTTATTCTTTTAATTTCAATTACAGTTATGTATTTTCCTATCCCACAGATGTAATTCAAAAGATTCTGGTTGCTGTTTAAAACAACTGTGAGAAAAGATTCACTCCAGTGTATCCTGCACATCTTTAGGGGATAAAGCATAGGATTAAGAGTCAGGAATTAAGTGTTCTAGTCTCATTTTGACTATTTGCCCACTGTGTGACTTTGGGTAACTACTAAGGATCTGATCAAATTACCATTGAAGACTATTGAGGATTTGGCTCCTTAAAAGCTGACTATTATTAAAATCTTTACTTACAATGTCATAATATTAAGACCATAACTGTAACCAACAAGAAATATCTTATGTTATTTTCCTTTCAACCCTCTGGACTAAATGTTGCCCAGTTTCTCTGATCTAAGCACTTTAAAGCTTTTAAAGGTTTTCTTTTTCATGATTTTGCTGTCATTTTAAAATTGTGATGATCTATCTTGACCCTTCAGGGGAAGTCAGCTGTCTTAAGAGGATGCCAATAGATATATTATAAGCACTCTTCTGAATTTAAAAGGTTGGTTATCTATTCCTGCCATTTATCTCTAAAACATATGATACAGGAAAGTACAATTATGAAATGAAGATGCTCTGACCATACAGTTTTTGACATTGCTAAAATCTCCAATCCTAATGGCTTCTTAGATCATGTTAGTTGATTTTATTTGTATATTTTAAAAAAAGAAATTTAAAAATCATATTGGAAGTGAAATTTAAATACAATAAATTAAATATAAGAAGTTTATAAAATTTTAATTTTCCTTATTTATAGCAAGGAAGATTTCTTATAAATATTCCATGAGTAATAAGGTTATAATTTAAGAACAAACACATTTGTTGTCTATGCCATCTAAAAACTGTAACATTAAACCTACTTTTATTATATCAAGCAAGAGTCTAGGAATACAATAACACCTACTTGAATGAGAGTGATTGTATACATTCCTCTTTATCTCCACAATTCAGGTCCTTCATAATGTCTTTCTCTCCCCCGCTCCCCAGCAAACACACAAGGGGGTGCTTAAGGCCAACAAACAAAAGTCCCCTCTTTCTTCCCTTATGGGAGAGGGGAACCCATAGAAAAATGAAGTGAAGGAAGGGTGACCTGGATCTCAGACAATCTTGCTGTGTCAGCCCTTTGGGCTTAGTCTAAAATAGGGTCTACCTCCAGCCCCTCCTCGTCTGGCATACTGCTCTGAGGCTGTAGCTTGCAATTGAGGGAGCAGTGAGACTTATTGCTGTCTCCCTCTCAGCAAGCCAGTCTCCCTGTGGCAGGTTTTCTCTTTAAGCTCCTCCTCCCCCAGCCAGAACAAGTCTTGCTGGTGCCCACATTGGTGTTGAACTGGCCCAGAGGAGCTCATTAGTCTCCTCTCTGCCTGTGTGAGGACCTGTCCCAAATAATTTTATTTTAAAAAATACTGAAAATAGTTAGTTTAGAGAAATAAGAAATGATAGTTTAGCTCTGACTGATTGTTTCTCTAACTGCTAACTCAGGAATGTGAGTCCCACTATCTTAATCACAGGGGATGTTTTACAAACCGGAGGGGACACCATAATTAAAAGCAAGCAAAATAATCACAAATATTAACCAGAGCTATTTTATTAAAAAAATGAAAAGAAAACATTAAACAAAACAATACAAATGACAGAATAAAACTGATAACCTGGTTAGTTTCATTACAATCTCGTCTGTATGTCTGTCTATGGAGAGCTTTCACCAGAGATTACACCTCTGAGAGTGGACTGCCTTTGGGGGCGTTCTTTCATTTGGTAAGTTAAGATCAGAGCTTAGTGTTTCTCAAATTTATTGAGAGTTATTTTAGTACATCATAGATACTGAAACTGTTTATAATTGGGCAAAAGAATTCATTGAAGAGCAGGTAGGTCCTGTTTGGTATATCATTGGTAACCTAAAACAGTTCATAATTGGGAAAAGTAAGCAATCTCAAGTAAGTCCTATGAAATGGAAGAAAACATTTAAATAATCTATTTAAAAGAAGCCACTTAAGGAGCTGCCTTTAGACAGGCCAATTGCAAATATTAAGAAACTTAAATCAATTAAAGCTCGCTATTTCTGTTCGCCAATTTTTAGCCCCTGTCTCCTCTCTAGGAATGCATAGTCTAATCATTTATTGATTAACAGGAGAAACTCTTTGTATCTTAGGTTATAACAGTATTTCCATATGCCAATAAAATCATTATAAGGGTTTTAAAACTAATCCCTTAGCAGTGTCTTAGTTAATTGCTTTTTACCAATCCACGTTGAAGTACTGGGAAAGTTTTCCTTGGTTTCTTCTTGAGCCTTCTCTGTTTTTCTTAACTGTCTGTGGTAGTATGCTTTTGGAGATGGACAGGATGAATTTTGGAGTGCTTGCTGTTTAAGCAAGATAGCAGGGAGAGAGTGAGAGGGCTGCTCACTTTGGAGTTTTATATTCTTCTTCCTATTGTCATGAAATCAGGAATCTCTTTCAAGCTTATTTAGATTAAAAGATGTTTGCTATCATTCTTCACTGGCTCCAAGCTCTTGTGAGTTGGCTTAGGGTGACACCTTCAGCTTCTGAATATGCAGTTCGTTTTATGAATTTGCAACATTTCTAATTGGCTTCTTTATTGTGTCAGGAAAATCCCAAAAAACCTTCTAAAGTTAGTGAATAACATCTTATTTTTATTGAATTCCTTCAATTTTGTTAGAGTTCAATGGGAAATTAAATTCTATTTTCATAGAATCATAGAATTGTAGGACTGGAAGAGACTTCAAGACATCATCTAGTCCAGTCCCCTGCACTTCTGGCAGGACTAAGTATTATTGAGACAGGTAGTTGTCTAACCTGCTCTTAAAAATCTCCAGTGATGGAGATTTTATAACATCCCTAGTTAATTTATTCCAGTGTTTAACCACCCTGACAGCTAGGAATCTTTTTGTAATGCGCAACCGAAACCGCCCTGTCTGAAATTTAAGCCCACTGCCTCTTGACCTAGTCTCAAAGGCTAAGGAGAACAATTTGTCTCCCTCCTTCTTGTAACAACCTTTTATGTACTTGAAAACTGTTATCATGTCCCCTCTCAGTCTTCCCTTCTCCAGCCTAAACAACCCCATTTTTTTTCAATCCTTCCTTAGAGATCATGTTTTCTAGACCTTTAATCATTTTTGTTGCTCTTCTCTGGACTTTCTCCAATTTGTTCACATCTTTCCTGAGATGTGCCTCCCCCCTCCCCAAACTGGACATAATGCTCCAGTTGAGTCTTAATCAGTGCAGAGTAGAGAGGAAGAATTACCTTTGTGTCTTGCTTACAATACTCCTGCTAATACATCCCAGAACGTTTGCTTTTTTTTGAACAGTGTTATACTGTTGTCTCAGATTTAGCCTGTGATCCACTACGACCCCCATATTCCTTTCTGCAGTACTCTTTCCTAAGCAGTCATTTTCCATTTTGTATGTGTGCGACTGATTGTTCCTTCCTAAGTGGAGTATTTTGCCTTCATCGGCCCTCGCTACTTCCCACAGCCCTCATTGGCTTGGCATGGCGAACCATGGCCCGTGGAAGCTGCAATGAGCCAAACCTGAGGACGCTGCAGGTAAAGAAACCATACTGGCTCACCAGCAGATTTCCCTGGTGGGCTGCATGCCAAAAGTTGCCAATCCCTGCACTAAACAGACTGAGGTGGAAACACTGTGTTGCCTCGTGTCAAAAGGTACAAGAGCATCAAATCTTATCTAATTTGCATTTAAACAGCAGTGGCAACTATGCTAGTAGAAATAATTTGTCATTTTAAGAAATAAAAGTTTAAAACATTTCCAACTACACACGTTTTTTTCCCCAGAGGCTTTTCTGAAGGAAGTTTTTAGAGTAATTAGAATATTCATTTCAACAAGGATATTTCTAGAATTGTTTGTGTAGGTTTACTTAAAAGTTTTTCTCAGGAGAGTGAAAAGCCCACTTAATACAAAGATGTATTGCTCTGATAATATGACTGTCCATTCTTTTTCACAGTTGAGTCTTTTTCTAAAACATAAATGTTCTACATACTTTGTTTTCTTGAGATAAGGATTACATTTGTACCAAACTGGTATTTTATACATAGGGAGATGGCCTGGTCTAGATAAGGTACTCTTAGGGGTAATAAACACGGTTTCATGGCTAAGAAGGGTCTTGTGTAGCAATTTATTAGCCAGCAGTAAATTTCTAACCCATTTCTCCTAGAGGAAAGAGGAAGCAGGAGCGAAATTTAGACTCAAAGGGATGTCTCTGAGGTACAATATTTACTGGGGCTGCTGCTGGTTTGCCGTGGTTTATCTTGGTCAGGTCTTTGCCGATAGTCATAATATCACTTCAACATGTCAGTTTTCATCCTAATTTTGAGTATGTTCTTCCCTTTTTGGTTAATATGGTAGCTTTAATTGATTTAAGTTTCTTAATATTTGCAATTGGCCTGTCTAAAGGCAGCTCCTTAAGTGGCTTCTTTTAAATAGATTATTTAAATGTTTTCTTCCATTTCATAGGACTTACTTGAGATTGCTTACTTTTCCCAATTATGAACTGTTTTAGGTTACCAATGATATACCAAACAGGACCTACCTGCTCTTCAATGAATTCTTTTGCCCAATTATAAACAGTTTCAGTATCTATGATGTACTAAAATGACTCTCAATAAATTTGAGAAACACTAAGCTCTGATCTTAACTTACCAAATGAAATACATAATACAAGCTGGAATATAGAAACAAACAGGCTTTTATCTATGTGGCTTTTAATAATGTCACTCAGTTAATTTAGGTTGCAGCATTTAGAGTCATAGACATTGCATATATCTGATTTTTGCATCATCAGACAGCCAAGTGACATTGTTTTAAAATGTAGATGGTCAATAATACATAAAGATGTTGGGCCTGCACTTTCAAGCAGGCTGTACACACATCAGAAACAAGAGTATCCGTAAATGTGAATATAACAATTTTTCCAATTATTTTTTGATGTAAGAGCTCATCCTCTACCTGCAAAATTACAGTGTTAAAAATACTGTACATATTCACTTGAAGTGTGTTTACATTTGCAAGATGTTCTTTTATGTGGAAGAAGAGAGACAGAATGAAAGGAGAATCCTTCTTTAGTAATGACTATTTCACGGTGTCTGTCCAAAGCTTTGTAAATATGCAGTGCTATAAAATATAGTTATAAGAAATAATCATTTAAAAATAACAGAATATGTTTTCCATTTCACCTGCCATTTAAATGTCTGTAGCCATTAAATTTGTCTAGAAGACCAGTTTTTCTGTTTATATCCTAATAACAGTAATGCAATGATTCAAAACATCTCAGAAAATTATGCTTTAATGTCTCTTTTCCAGCAGTGGTTACACAGCCTTTCTTCTATGGAACAGGTTTTTCCACGCTTCCAACCTATTCAATCTAAAGTCAGAAAACACATGGATAGCAGAAGCTTGTATTGGTTATTTCTGTGTAGCTGCTGTGGGAAATTTCAGTAAAATACCCCATGTAGTATTGTACCTGATTCAGATAGGCCAAAAGTCTTTTTACAAGATTCAGGGTTTGGGTTTTTGTTTGTTTGTTTATTTGTTTTATATTTTTAATTCAGCCCAGTTGGCCAAAAGATGTATTTAAAAGAATCTTTGAGAAGACTTCTGTGTTCAGTTTTTTCCGGTGAGGAATGTGAAAACAAACATGCAGCTGATTATAAAATGTATGTTATATTATGCAAACCTGAGAGTGATAGGATGTCATTAATGACATATATTTTTGTGGTACTTTATCTTGTGGTTAATATGTTGAGTATTTTCCCAGGCAGTTATATCGCCATTGGAATGTGAAGATGTTATTTACCCTATGTGTCTTCCTCAAAGTGTGATGCTCATTGAAATGGAGATGTGACCACTGGCTTCTTAGACCTGGGAGGCTAATATGAAATTTGCCTTTACACTATTTATGCCTTTTGGAGAATGTAATTTAGTAATTTGGTAGCCATTTTGCCAGCATTGTTGGTTGTGTTTCATTACATTAAATAAATACTATGGGATTTCTTGAATTAATGAGGGCAACGGTTTACCTGATCTGTTTTCATCATGTGGCGTTAACTGTTTTTTGGGAGGGAAAGGAAGAAAAAGAGTGGAAAGAGGAGGTTGATTGGGATTTAATTGCTTTTGGTGATAGAAAGACCCAAAGAAGGCTACAAAGGTAACATGGGATCAGATAGATATCTGAATCTGGTTGTTATCTCTAGGGCAGAAGAATTTAGTCTTTTTAGTGTTTTAAATTAGGACATATGGCCAGATTTTAAAAGATATGTAGGTGTTGCTATGCTCTGTGCTACAATGCCTAACTCTTTTATGAGCCTAAATCGCATCAACTGTCAATGTGTCTCTTCAGTGTCTAAATCCCTTTAGAAAATGAAATCTAACTTATATTTGTGTTTGGCCATTGTTTTTCTTTTTAATTTTTAAAACAGACTCTCTGACATAAACATTCCTGGTTCTTCAAAGAGTTTATACTCTCACAGTTTCACTATTGGTTGCTTCCATTAGCTGGAAAACAGTTGTCTCTTCCACCAGTTCTAAGAAGAGGGTGACAAGTTGGGAACTCAGAGATGTAACTCACTGAGTGTCCTGTGTGCTGTTTTTGCTTCTCGGATAGATTTTTTCCAGAGAAGACCATGTTCTAATGAGTGAGCAGTCAGTACAATGGGTTATAAAGAGCAGATCATTCCCGACAAAGTTGATTGCTTTTGTTATAGAATTATACAATTAGTGGATGAAGGGAATGCAGTAGATGTAGAAAGGAAGAATAGTCAGGTAGTTAAATGGTAGCCTGAGAGTTGGAAGACCAGGGTTTGATTTGGCGTTGGGCAAGTCACTTAGTTTCTCTGTGCCTCAGATAATAGTACTCCCCTAACTCACAGGATTAATACATTAGAGACTGTGGAGATGCTCAGATACTATTGTGATGAGGACCACATAAATCACCAAATAAACTTAGATGGATTGGGTCTTAGTGAAGTGTATGGGTCAGTGTTCACAGAATCCTACACAAATTAATTCAAACTGGTTTAGATAGGATTGTCACATGGATTGAAAACCAGCTGAATTACTACAGAAAAAGGTTTAAGATTAGCAGCTGTGTTAGTCTGTATCTGTAAATAAGACGAGGAAGACTTTGTAGCACCTTAGAGACTAACCAGTTTATTTCAGCATAATGCTTTCTGTGTGTATAAATGCATCTTACTTCTGTTCAATTCTATGCATCCGATGAAGTGGGCTATAGCCCACGAAAGCTTATGCTGAAATAAACTGGTTAGTCTCTAAGGTGCTACAAAGTCTTCCTCATCTTACTTACAGAAAAAGGATAATGGCAAATTGAAATGTACCAGGAGGGGAAGAAGTGAGATTGGAATCAGTGACAGGTTGGACTGCTTTAGCTTTCTCATTAAAGATCTGGTGTGTGAGTAAATGGCATGTTAATGAAATGCACAGGACCTGCAAATTGTAGTGAGTACAGACAGAAGAGACCAAAAGAGGTCCGAAATATGGACTGAAATTGAAATTCATCTTTGAAAAATACAATCTTATCAATATAAAACAGAGATTAAATGGAAGGGAAAACTCTGGACAATACTATTCTTGCAGGGACTTAGCAATGATAGTGGGCAACAAATCAGATCTGTATTTGCATTAATAATATAGCAGTTTAATGGGCCAATAGAATATTAAGCTGCATATATGGAATCAGCCTATAAATGAGCAAGGAGATAACCGTTCCTGTGTATGAAGCTCTAGGATGACCACACTTGGAATACTGTGGTCATTTCTGGGCATCTCAATACTAAAAATATATTGCAAAATTGGAAACTATTAATAGAAGAGCAATGAAAATATCTAAAGGACTTTGAAGGACTGGTCTATGAGAAAAAAATTAATGGTGCCTGTGTACTATGTCTATGGGAACAGGGCATTCGCATTCCTCGGGCAGGTTTGAAAATCTTATCCTGAATATGATTAGCATAGCTAACTGAGAACCTAGAAAGCAAACCTAACCTGGTCCTGATCCAAAGCCTATTGGAATCAGTGAGGGTCTTTCCACTGACTTCAGTGGGCTTTGGATCAGTATGGAGAGGAATAAAGTAGAAACAAAAAATTCAAAGTTTACGTTGAATATTAGAAAAGAATCCTGATAGTAAAACATACTAGGCTGTAACAACAATGAGTCCTTGTGGCATGTTAGAGACTAAAAAATTTATTTGGGCATAAGCTTTCAGGGCTAAAACCCACTTCATCAGATGCTTGGAGTGGATAATACAGTAGGGAGGTATATATTCACAGCATATGAAAAGATAGAAGCTGCCTTACCAAGTGGGAGGTCAGTGCTAACGAGCCAATTCAATTTAAGTTGGAAGTAGGAAATTCTCCACAGTTGACAAGGAGTGGAAATCACTTTTGTAGTGTTAATGAGACCAATATAAATCAGGTGGCCTATTTGAAACAGTTGACAAGAAGGTGTGACTATTTAGCAAGGGGAAATTAGTTTTTGTAAAAATGAGGAGTACTTGTGGCACCTTAGAGACTAACAAAATGATTTAGTTTCTGTAGTGACCCATTCACTCCCTATCTGTATTCAGGCCTAATTTGATGGAGTCCAGTTTGCAAATTAATTCCAGTTCTGCAGTTTCTCATAGGAGTCTGATTTTGAAATTTTTGTTGTTGTTGAAGAACTGCCACTTTTAAGTTTGTTACTGAGTCATCAGGGAGGTTGAAGTGCTCTCCTACTGGTTTTTGAATGTTATAATTCCTGATGTTAGATTTGTGTCCATTTGTTCTTTTGCATAGAGATTGTCCAGTTTGGTCAATGTACATGGCAGAGGGGCATTGCTGGCACATGATGGCACATATCAATTGGTAGATGTGCAGGTAAACGAGCCCCTGATGGTGTGGCTGATGTGATTAGGTTCTATGATGGTGTCCCTTGAATAGATATGCAGACACAGTTGGAAGCTTGAAACATTTAAAATAGCACAGGTCAAAGCACTCACACATATATTGGCCAGATCCTCAGTAGTGTAAATTAGCATAGTTTCATGACTTCAGTGAAGCTACTTGGATTTAGACCATTTAAGGATCTGGCTCATTTAAAGGAACGATCACTTAGAGGTAGGAAGGATAGACAAAATGTTCAAAGTACTTTCCATATTTAATTCCTACAATGATTCTGTGACAGTACTACAGGTTGAACTTAATGAAAAATGAGTAATTATGAGACAGGCTAAGAGACCAGTTGTGTAGTTGCCCTAGAGATTTGACAGCCATATTAAAAGGCTGAACCTAAGAGGACAGCAGCAGTATGTGTTAGGGGTGGGGAAAGAAAAGCAGACTTTATTCATGTTCTCTACTTGAGAGCCAGGCAAATGGAAAAGTCAAGGGAAACAAACATGAATGAGAGTATTTAAATGACTGTCAGTCAGTAGAGCAATAGAACCAATATATAGAATCTTGAATGTTTTCCTTACAGGTCAATTGGCTGCAGTCTGGCTTCACTCAATCTCTCACCATTGAGAAAAGTTATTTGTAAATATTCTCAGGTTAGTCTTGTTTCAGCATTGTATGTGAAGGGATGTTAGGACATGTGATGCTTTGCACTGTACTATTCAGGGCTAATGAACAGAGTACAAATGCCTAGACAGAATTACATTATTTTAGATAAATGCATTGCCAAATACTGAAGTATAAACGCCACTGGAATAATCCAGAAAAACATCTGGTTCTTGAATCAGGATTAGGCTCAACAGCAGCCAAGTTGTAAAAGCCCCATGGGGCATCTGTGTTCAAAACTGCAGAAATTGAATTTAAGCTTGGGCAGATAACTACAGAAGTAAATAAGTTATGCCATAATGGTCCATTAAAATATAACAATATGTTGCCTTTTAGATAACTTTCAGTTTGCTAATTTGAAAATTGCTACCATATGAAAGCTTTCAGAACGACAGCACATACAGTTGTTTATATTCTGTTGTTTGAATATGCCTAGTATTGGTTCTATTAAGCCATTATAAAACTACAGCAACTACATTATGCACATTTTCTTTCTGTATGAACACAAAAGTATAATGCATCAAAATTTGCTGAAAACTGCATGATTAAGTACATTTGTTTTCTACTCGCAACAGAAAGCTGTGCTCTTGAAAATCTATTTAAGAATATTGAAACTTTCTCTCAGGGATGTTTCTCTCTGTCTAATGACCAAAGACAGATAGCTATATCATTCTTGGATAAAAAGAGAAATATACGTCAGTAATCAAGTGTCTCTAGAGACCCCAATTTTTACAGCCTTATTAGTAATGTCTAAATTAGATGTCAACCAGGTTAGCATTGTCTTGTGAAGCTGATACAAAATGTAGTGAAGGGCAACTGATGTGCTCTCGAAATGTCACGTAGAGTGTCCATCTAATAATATATGATACTTTTGTTAGAAGAGGTTGAAATAAGTGTGTGTGTGTGTGTATATGGAGGTGGGGTTTTTTGTTTAAAGTATCTTCAACTCTCCCAGTAAACCTAATTGGCTTTCTTTTTATAGATAGGAATACCGTGGATTTGAAAAAGAATGTCCTAAGACTAGCTAATTTGAAAAAAGCAATTTCTTTGTGCCTAAATTGGTTTTAATTACTATTGATTATATATCCCAGCAAAATATAGAAGAAGATATTGGGGAAAACATTTATGTTTGAATGAGAACTGAAATGCCAGTTTGCAAATTTACTTAATAGTAAACTATCAGATTACTTAGATGCCATAATTTGTCCATTCAGATTTTTATATTTGATTGTCACTTGTACTGATAATTGAAATGAATCAAGAGAATGTTTCTTGCTCAGGAGTGAAAATGCATATATGTCTCCATAATTGAGAGAGCTGTGCTTATTGCACACACCAATACATATTCATTTACTGAAATGCCCAACTTGAAGACCAATGTTATTAATTAATTTATTATTGTTAAATTCTGTGATATCCATGCCTAAAGACCTCTAAATGCCCATTCAAATCAGTGTGCATCTTTCTACCAAGCTTAATGGGTGTTTGAATCTGACCAGAAAAAGAAAATTGCCTTCACATAGGCTGAAAGTTCTGTAAAGAATTCAAGAGTCAGAGAACAAAACCACCAGGTGCCACCCTATATTCCATTAACATAACCCAAGTCATCAAAAATGGAAACTAAAAAGTTCTGAGCCTTTCCCTGAATGACATCACAGATATGCTGAAAAATTAATTCATTTTGTATACACTTATTGATCATTTTAGGAATGGTGCAAAACATTTAACTGTGCTTTGATGAATACAACTACTTAAGCAATTTTTTCTTGAAATAATGTAATAATGTTAGAAGTGAAGCTTTTAATCATATAAATATATATTTAATCATATAAATAAATCACATACATTCTAGAAATTCAGAGCTGAGATTCTCAATTCCAAATTAATTCTGTCTTCTTGATTGTATCATTACAATAAGGTCTTTCATTACATGACCATACAACAATGGACACTGTGAAATACTATTCTCCAATTAATACAATATAATGGAAAGTAAATGCACCTTTTCTGTAATGTCAGGCACACTCATAATACACTTTGTATTACTACATATATACTTCCTAGTATTTTAATGAAAAAATTTAGCCTAATGAACATAAATAAAAGGAAAAATTCTTGACTTTTGTGCAATTCACTTATCAATATTACATGAAGGAAGTTTTTTGTGTAAGAGAGGAGCTAATCACATAAATTATATCAGCCTAATAGAGAAGAGGTAGAATTTTAATCATAGGCGTCTAAGGGTATGTCTTCACTACCCATCGGACTGGTGAGTAGTGATCTATCTATTGGCGATCGATTTATCGTGTCTTATCAAGACATGATAAATTGATTGCCAAAGGCACTCCCGTCAACTCTGGAACTCCAGCTCGCCAAAATGCGCAAGCTGGAGTCAACGGGGGAGCCTGCTGCTGACCGCTGCCGTCGTGAGGATGACAGGTAAGTCGGCCTAAGATGCACCGACTTCAGTTACGTTATTCATGTAGCTGAAGTTGTGTATCTTAGGTCGACCCCTGCCCCAGGTGTAGCCCAAACCTAAAGGAAAAGAATCCAGTAAGTACATTTACAGTCAGGCTGCTTTTATGTCACAATCATCAAATCAGTTCATAGGATGCACAAGTACAGTCTGTGATAATCTCCTCTAATGCCAGACCCTCTTACCATGAACACAGCATTTGGGGGAGGGAGGTGGGCAGAGAGGAAATACAGCATTGTGGAAAGTCATACTTCTCCAGACATGGAACTTTAAATACAAAAACAAAAAACTGCCTTATGAAAAACACAAGGTAATCACAGAAAATATAAGGCTACGATTCATTCTCAGGGCTCTGCTGGTATTCATGTGCCAACACAGCCCATCAATTAAAATATAACTCAGATATACCTGGTAATAGTCCCCAATGTGAATGTAACAATACAATGTTTCATGATGTCATTAGTTGGTTTTTGGCCATTATAAAAAACTTTTCAGATCATTTTTAAAAACTTAACTAAAGAATTTATTTTCAATTGATAATATTCTTATATTTCAGAAGTTTATTTAAAGTTTGTATTTAAAACAAATGTCACTGGTGGCTGTTAATTCTTGAGTTATACTTTTTATCAGTGTAGAGTACATAGCTCTTTGCTTTTTCTCAGTCTCACATCTTGGCATTAGTCAATTCAAACCATCAAGGTTTAAATTTATAATTCATGTATGAACAACAGTGACCTCATGTGGCTATTGCTTCAGGGATGCACATTTATCAAAGAACAAAAGAATGAAGCGTTTCTTCATGACAGGATTATAGAAGAGTTCAGAGGAAGCCCATTGTGATGTATTATAGTTTTTGTCTTCAGATATTTGCTACAGTATTGCTTTTAAAGAATTCAGTTCAATAAAAGATGCCTTGAACTGGCCAACAAGCACTCCTGGACTGTAAAACTTATCTATCATCTAATTTTAATAACACTTCCCATAATTTCTGAGAGCTCCCTAGACA
This sequence comes from Dermatemys mawii, assembly GCA_007922305.1. Taxonomy (NCBI): domain Eukaryota; kingdom Metazoa; phylum Chordata; order Testudines; family Dermatemydidae; genus Dermatemys; species Dermatemys mawii. The sequence continues at coordinate 65,378,294 of ML677333.1, read as the reverse complement.
AATTAGGTTTGTATAGCATGGTATTTCATAGATTCCAGAGCCAAAAGAGACCACTATGAATCTATGTATCTTGGAAGGAAAGATATAATGTGACTTATCACAAAAAGAAGGAAGACTCACACATTGCTCATTCTGTCACATTTACACAACCCATCAGTTAAATTCTTCAAACCTCATTTAATCCTTCAGCTGAATAATGGGAGTTTTGCCCAAGTAAGGACCAAGTTAGGACTGCAGGATTTGATCTCACTTAGGCCCCAATCTAGCAAAGCATGTACTTAACTTTAAGCCTGTGAGTAGTCCCATGTACCTAAATTCTTTGCTGGGCTGAGAGGTTTACAGGTGAGCTTTCTGCATGTTTTATTCCCAAATTCAAATACATTCTTATATTTTGCCTAAACTGTATCAACAAAGGAAATGTTAAAACTCCAAGGAAGTCAATATCATGTCTCTGTTCTTCAATATATCCCTGTTCTTGTAAGTGGTGAAGCCTTCCTATTTCCCAGCCTTCCCTTCCATAATTAGCAGCCAGCCTGTCTCATCATAAGGGTTTTTAACTGGTGATTAAGGTAAATAAGAGCTTTACACACACAGACACACACACACACGGTCTTGCAAAGCTACCTTCAGAGCTTTTACATTCAGGTACAAGCTGCTACATTAAACCTTAAAGGATAAGAAATAAGTCTCAGCAATACATGTATATAAAAATATTTCTCTGCAAGGATGTTAGTGCTATTCCCATAATCATCCATTCTCTACAAAGGATCCAGTTCGTTGCCAGATTTTGTGCCACTCTTTTGTTTCAATACACAAACATACAATATATGCAACAATACTGGCAGAACAGAACTATTTTGTTTATTCCTAAAAAGCTAGGACCTGAATCTGCTCACATTGAAGTCAATGGCAAAACTCTCATTGACTTTAATGAGAGTAGGACATAGCCTTTAGTTATAGAAGATACATTTCTGAACATCAGTGGAATGTAAATTTAGGTAATAATTTGGAACTTTTCCAATTGAAGCTTAAGCCTTGGAAACAACTGATTCCTTCTCAAAGTTATTGTAGCGGAACATGAAAATTCTTGTTATACTGTAGCAAATTGACATCACAGAAGCATCGGTAATGACCAGTGCACCAAAAACGAACACCTGTACTTACATTCTAAGAACAAGGAAAAATAAAACTATAAGGCTTGGAGTAACTGAATTATGAATTAGAAGTTTTTAAGTTTGTTTTATTTTATTTTTTACTTTTTATTTGCACCTAATTCAATGACACATAAAATTAGCAAAAGAAAAATTGGCTGTGCTGTTTTACAGTGATATGCGAAAGGAATCATAAAAGATATCCTGATGATAGGCAAATCTTTATTTGTGTGAAAATCATGGCTACATAAAGCTCGAATACAGATGTATCCTTCTCTCTCCCTTTTTCTTTCCAGTTTCATGGTGAGAAGGAAAAGAAATAATTAAGCAGTGTAGACATGAATGAATTATCCCATCCATCCTCACAAGTGAAGATAAATATCATAGCATCAGCCTGCATTTATCAGCTGTAGGAGCACAGAATTTAGCATACTGAATTTAGCATCACTTGTCCATCAAATTCAAAATCCCAGGTCTGCTGTGACCAGTACCTGAAATCTTACAGGGATAGACACAAAAGACTCAGTACATCATGTTGTTCATAATGCTGCTTATCTAGATTTTATTTTACTTGATTTTTACTTTCTCATACATGTTGATTGCAACCTAATATATTATAATAATCATATGCTCTAGAAGCTAGCTGCTTTTACAACCAGCAGCCATGGCAACCAATCCCTTGCTGGGTTGGCAGCCTACTCCACAATTTACACGCAGGTCTATTCTTTTCTGATATATTTTTTCAAAATGGGTTGGTATTCTGCAAAATCTTTAAGCCTCCTGGAAACACATCAAGGTAAATTATACCAGTTTATAGAAAGATAGATAATCGCCTATCTTCATTATTCCTAAAGTGCCTGACTCCTTGGTAGTTAGCTACTGAAATACCCTTCCCCAATATGAGTATGAGTATAAAAGTTTATAGTGAATAATGCTTTTTATAGGGTATAGCTGGATATCTAAACTTGCCCAAAATTTGAGGGGGTGTTTTGGGTCAAACTTTATAATAAGGCTACCTGTGAAGTTTATGTCTAGGATGTTCTGGGGTAAGCTTTTGGTTCAGACTCATCTCTAATTTAGAGGAAAAGATTAAGGTTCATATCCTCAAAGGTATGTAGGTACCTAACTCCCACTTAAGTCAATGGGGGTTAGGTGCATAAATACTTCGAGGATCTGGGCCTAAATTCACTGAAGGAATCTTGATGCAGTTGCTAAGGATATTAGAAATGGCAGTCTACTCGTGAATCCATATGACTCATTCACTTCAGTGGCAGCAGAATATGTTCATTCAAAGGGTGAATTTGGCTCATAATTGATATACACTGTAGATTTTTGAGGCAATCACAAGGCAAAAAACCATTGCTCTCTTAAGTAAAATATAATTTGGCAGGGTTTTGGCAGTTAAAAACCTTGTACAGTTATGAGACTTATTACAGTTAATATTAAGTAATACATGAAAAATGTTGGGGGAAAACACCTGTAATATGTGAAGAAACAAGTTTTTTTCTCTAAATTTTTTAGTAGAACTAATATGAAGATAAACTCTACAAACCATAAAATACCCAGCTGTATACTGGGAAAATTGAAAGAATAAAGGAGCCATTTTTCCAGACAAAAAGGGCAGATAGGTGCACAACTTCTTGTCCTTCGTGCCTTCAGAAAACTTCCCCTCGAGAGTAACTTGCCAAATGAAGTTACATCAGTGTAAGCACCACCTTTCACCAGGTTAACATGTCTACATTAGGTGATTGCATCGCTGTAACCCCATTAATATAGTTACGCAGCTTCATGTTTTCCTAATGTTAGACAAACTCTTAAATTCTGGGCTTGATTCTGTACTCTGTTATGCCATTTTACACTGGTGAAATTCCATTGAAGCCAATGGAACTAACCTGGTATAAAGGTGGTATAATGCCATGGAGATTTAGGCCCAATACAGTCTAAAATTTTAATGGTATATTGTACTATTAATATTACAATATGAGTATATATTAATTCTAATATTATAACAGAATTTAAACCAAATCCAGATTTTTACTCTTGCTAGCCATTAACAATGATTTCTGATTTATAAAGAAACAGTGACTGGGATGTTTACATTTATTATATCCCTGCTTTATGCAAACGATTAGTTTAAGAAGTGTCTGCAATACAACATACATTAATTTAATTAAAAGATAATATGAATTGAAGAGAACATTGTCACAGGATAATGGTCTCTTGCTTCTACATGAATGCTAAGACATTTATGGAAAATAAATACTGAAGGCACACACACACATTTATTTTCAAGGAAGATACCTTTCCTGTAATATAGTTTTATGTACGTTTATTTATTTCTATTATGCCTAATGATTTATGTAGATCTAGAGCTTGATTCCTTGCTGACTTACAACAAATATAGTCATTTACATCAGTGCAAAGTGGCTTACTAGGTTGTTTTTACACAAACCTGCACTGTTGTAAGTAACTTCACAAGCTGAAAGGGAATAAAATTATTTTCAACAACTTCACTTCCACCCTTCCAAAAGATTATTCTACCTTCTTTTTCTTTGTACTTAGAGACCATTTGCTTCAACAGACTTGCTTCTAGCCTAGCCATGTTTCTCCTACTCTTACACAACCCCACCAGATGTGAATAAAAGTTATGTTTGGAAGTAAGTGCCATGTTTTAGCCTTTCCCCTAAAAATACTCTTCCCCCTAAAAAATTTTCTAATTTTATTTGTTATTCTTCGTACACAGTAGCTGTGTTTGGTTCTGGGCCTCGCTGGGCTATGTACTGTGCACACACATATAATCAAGACAGTCACTGTCTCAAAGAGATTAAAGTCTAAGTATATGATGAAATAAAACAGGACAAGGTAACAGTGAGATGATTATGATTAGTGCAATAAACAGCACAGTGGCTGACGATGCTTCATAAGCATCATGAAAGAGAAGACCTTTGAGGAGGGATTTGAAGGAAAATAATGTGGTGACTGTGGTTTTTTACAAGGAGCAATGCTTATGTTTATGGGGCAACACAGGAGAAAGCACAAAGGTGTAGAAGGGAAAACTTGACTAACGAGCAATAAATGTTTCCATGATTGGCATAATAAAAACTGGGGACTATGCATGCGCTATAAGTTAAGCACACATATAAGGACTTTTCAGGATCAAGGTCAATATGCAGGCCATGTTATTCTGCAACCACTTCAGTTTCCAAGTGTATCCCTATTTAGAATGAATTACAGTCTATTTTCTTTGGGTGGATTTTGTAAGGCACAAATAGATGTCCCAATTCCTTTGAGTTTTAATGAGGGTGTGACAGCTATGGCAAGTTCCTGCAATATCCATGACAAACCTTAGTGAATGAAATTAAATCATATTGATTTAAGATTGATCATTTAAGCCTCTCAGGAAATCATATTAACAATGTAAATGTTTATGTGTTGTTGTGGGATTATATGTAATTTGGCTGGAGATGTGACCAATATAAACCTTGGTAAGTGTTATGAGCTTCAACTCTTTCAAACAATGGGACACAAATTAATTGTTAGTTTCCTAGAAAATATGTGGGAGGAAGGGATGCAAATGACCACCTCTGTATCTGATCTTTAGAAGCTTCACTTTGGGAAGGGGACCTTTGTCTATGAATTACATATTCCCATGAACAGAAGGAGTAGCTCATAGATTCCTTGAGTTTCTTGTTCTGAGCCAAAGGAATTATGAATTTATAACCACAGGAAATCCCCAAAGTGTGTTTTTGAAGGACTGTTCAATGGTCAGAGCCCTTGTTGGAGTTGGGGATGATCTCTGGCAAACTTATTAGCATGTGGGTAGGTTCTTTTAATGGTTTCAATAGGTTTCCCCTGTAATACTTTACCTTAGGAATAAATGGGTTTGCTTAGAATTAGGTGCATGGTAATTTAAACTGCGGGGAATTGCACGGTTAACCATTGCTGAGGGGAAAAGTAAAAAAGGCCTACTGAGGAAGTCTGATTTTGCCAGGGAAATTCATAGCAAAGCCAGGGAGCTCTGCAGCCTGGAAATAACCTCGTCATGGGGGAGAGAGACATGGCTGGGGAGCTAGAAGCCCAAGAGACTGTGTCCTCACTGGATCATAGATGGGGGGATAAAGGTACAGCTGCCCTGAACTCTGACAGGAGGTTGGGCACTTAACTCTCTTAAGTTCTGAAAAATCCACCCAAGCGATAAAGACATGGTCCACACTTGAAATAATCTTTCCTCAGAGCCAAGGTGTTCATGGACAGAATTTCTGTCACCATTCCCTAGTCTACTTATGATTATTCTTCCATATCCTAGTCAATTTGTGTTAATATTTGGTTTAATTATGTGAAATCTGTAGCTTTATTTTTAAAAAAGTTTTCTTTGTTCTTATTCTGTGGAAAGCATCTTAGTCCGTATTGCCATTACGTTGCCTTAAAATATGGAATCCTCTAAAAGTCGCTTAACGAAGCTACAATAGTTTCTGAATCCATGCTGCCAGCCAAATGGCAGATCAGTGTGATTTTGAATAGCTGAGATCTGAAACCCTAAAAACTGGAATTTATAATGAAAATGCCAACTGAATAATAATTTTAGCAGGATTACTGGCCTGATACAATAAGGAATATAATAAGCCCCCAAAACTACAGTTTATAAAAGAGAAAAACAAAATAGTGTGCTATTCCACTGGTTATAATTCTGGAGGATGCAAAGTAACTAAAGTACTACTATTGTTTTTTAACTATAGAAGATCATCTCCTGACATTGCATGAATTCTCCTTTTCATGGCTTATCAGCCACTGCTGAATTGATTCTCTTTGGTCTAAGTGTTCTCTGTTCAGTGAGTAGAGAACCATGCTGTGGTATAGTGAGGAGGGGGCGAGGCCATGACCCTACCTGCTCCTTGTCCTTCCTCATTCTTTTAGTAGCTTCCTGCTCTCCAGGGGCTCAGAGGGGCTGGGGAGGGAATGAGCAGACCCTGATCTCAAATACAATGGTGTAAAACTAGAATAACTCCACTTTAATCTACACAGTTACACTTGATTTACCACCATGACTGAGATCAGAATCCAGCCCCACATTACTAGTTCACCCTTGCCACAGAATTCTCTGTTTCTTTCCTTGTAGCAGAAATCAATCCTGAAATGCTGCCAGAATCTCATGGGTTTTGCTTATAACTTAAGCTCCTGAAGAATTCAGAAGTAAACGACATAGGTTAGATGAGGTAAGGAATAACATAAGAAAATCTACCCTCCTCCTTCTTCCCCACATGTACTTTCCCTTGACTAGATTATAAAACAAAGATTTTGGATTAATGTCAGCTCCTTTAAGCATTTGTGTTATGCAATTAAAATGCACTGAGCAATAAAAAACGCATGGCATATCCAACAAAAATAAATAAAAGGGCTAATTGGAAACCTGGCTGTTACAATGACAAATTGCTCCATCTCTTGTTTTTGAGTCATATATCATTATATATCAATAAGGACTAATCTGTAAAAAGCCTCACAAGCTTTGACTGGCACTAACTGACTGGCTAGCTGTTGCTTCACTAATGATAAGACAATCACCACAGTCTCAAGGGTAGAGGAGTCAACATTATGCAACCTTTGATACCATTCCCTTTGGATCTGTGAAGAATAATGATTTTGAGCCATAGAATTTAAATTGAATTACCAGCCCTGCTGCCCATCTCACATGCCCGTTAGAGCTATTTACTTTTACAAACAAACAAACAAACAAACAAAAAAACCCCAAAAACCCTCACTAGAAATAAAGACATGCAAACACAAGTTCTCACATAAGTGGTTTTGGTTGCCACTGTAATGACCTCAATTAGTTTGCCATGCAAACACTGTGACATTATGAACTTTCATTAAACAAATACCGTTACACCACTACCATATACACAATTGTCAAGCCAATTTTATCAAGTGGTTTGGAAAGGCTTTTTTTAAATCTTAGCACTAGGGTTTCTGTCAATCTATCCCCTTACATTGGCACTCACCACTGTTGTATCTGTAAGAAGAAAGTGGCATTGAATAACTTTAATAATGTACTGTATTTGAATTAACCTTATAAAATGTACATTTAAAGGTTTTCAAACTGCAGTACCTCACTGTTTTAATAATCCTACAGATATGTGTTTCCTCTTATCTGTTCCGTGCAAAGTTTTTAATTACATTTGCTTTTTTAAATATATCAGAATTATAACACCTCCTTCTACAGGCCTCTGTCAACCAGAGATGGAAAAGGTTTTGGTTTTGATATATCTAGATGCAGCACATCTATTCCACATGCCATCATTTTAATCTATAAAATTGTAGGAAGTTAAATAATTACCAAACTCAGGTAAGCACAATGATTATGGTATTAATTATACACTATATACATAACTAATAGGCAAAGAATAAGATTTCTAAAAAGAAATGCTTGGTAATATCACTTTAAGTCTTTCTGGAGTTTCATGCATGTGAGTGGATGTCAGAGAATTAGAATCTAAAACATCTACTGACTGGGTTCATAGATGTAAAATTGGACTATATTTTCCTTTTGTAAAGCTACCAGGAAAAGCCACTGCATTCATTTCTGAGGTAAGTACTTTAATGGAAATAAATTGATTATCCTTAGGGAAACAAAGAAGCTGGAGAATAGTGATAACACTTAGGGTCTACTGGTATCGACTCTTACCAAGCACAATTAAACGTAAGACTAAACCAAAACATTTAAGGTCTACCAAATGTTTTAATGAAAGAAGTAGATTTGGGCTATTGAGTCATTCTCCTTATTTTTCTTGCCCAATTAATATTTAATTCAAATATTTAATTAAGGGAACAACTTCAGTAGGAGAGATTAAAGAGGCCCACCTCAGAATATCTCATAGCTCAGTGGTTAGAACACTTACGTGAGAGGTGGAAGATCCCTGTTCAAATCACTGCTCCTCATGAGGCAAATGGGGAACTTGAACCAGTGGTTTCCCACATCTTAGATGAGTGCTCTAATGACATGGGAAAAGGGGATGTGTGATGGGTTCAATCACAGAGACCCCTTTGGCACTGCCACCTGATGTGTTGAGATGGCCTCTGAGCCCATTTTCCCTGACAGCTTGGGGCTTCAGCCTTGTCGAGTCAGACACGCTAGCCTGCTGCAAACGCAGACCCAGGTCTGACCCACTCCCCCAAAGCTGCAGACTTAACTGAAAATGGCTTAGCATGTACTCCCGTCTCTAGCAACCAGACACCCAGCTTGCAAAGAGATTCAGACCTCAAATACAGCCGTTTTACTATGTATAAAGCTTATTCAGGGTAAACTCATAAATTGTCTGCCCTCTATTACACAGACAGAGAGATATGCACAGCTATTTGCTCCCCAGGTATTAATGGGTTAATTAATAAGCAAAAATGATTTATTAAATATAAATAGTAGTTTTTAAGTGGTTCTAAGTAATAACAGACAGAACAAAGTAAGTTAACAAGCAAAATAAAACAAAACATGCAAGTCTAAGCCTAATACATTAAGAAACTGATTACAGATAAAATCTCACCCTCAGCGATAATGGCCCACACTGTGCATAATTACAATAGACCTCAGAGATATTTCATATTTCTTGTTTCAGATACAAGAATGATACATTTATACAAATAGCATGATAACATTCAGTAGGTTAAAAGCTTTGTAATGATACCTTATAGGAGACCTTTTGAATGAAGAATATTCGTTACATTATATTCACACTGATTAGCATATTTTCATAAACTCATATGGAGTGCAACGTCACAGGATGCTGTCCTCTTTCTCTCATCCTGGCTGTTTTTTGTGGATCTAGGCAGCCTCTAAGCACGCCTACCAGAACAATCCCTGCAGGTGAGTTAGGTGGAGGATCTTCCGCCAGTTTGTGGACCACAAGGAGAAATATATTCCTCCCTGAAGCCTGGACCTGGGTGCCTACCTGCATGATAAGGGAGGACTTAGGACATCCCCCTCTTATCCAAAGCTCTTTGCCAACTTTCTGATGGAACAAAACTGAACATCCTTGCCCCACCTCTTCTCCAAGGCCCTGCTCTGCTCACTCCATCCCCCGATCCCTCTGTCGCTCATTCTCCCCCGCCCTCACTCACTCGCTCATTTTCACCCACCTGGGGAAGGTCCCTTTTTGACTGGGTATTCAGATGAAAACTGGACAGTTGGCAACCGTAGCTTTCTAGCATGCTGGCTTTATGAATCGCATTGTAAGGTGCCCATCTCTCTTCATTCACTGCAGGGAGCCTAGGTAAGTAATTTGGGCTTTGTGGATTGCAGTGTTGTCCCTATGATTTTCTAGGTGCCCAAAAGTTAGGTGTTGCATTGCTGAGCATGCAACACCTAAGTCCTTATGTGGATCTGGGCCTAAGAGTGTACTCAGAGGCACATACCAGTCAGCTAGACTGATATTTTGGGCAGAGATGTTTTGCAAGTATGGTTCCTAACATCTGCAAATTCTATTAAAGTTAATGCAAAAGATAGTTTATAAAAGGCCTACATTCCTTTAAAGTTTATACTAGCTGCCTGGAATGGTCAGTAGCATACAACTGCTTTACTTCAAGGTCAGATAGGAAAGAAGTGTTTTTTCTGCCTTTTACCAGTGTGTAAAATAAAATCCTGAAGTGAACAGGAACAAGTGAAGTAGCTTAGCTACTTGAGATAACATCCACTGTAAAACTAGGGACTAAAATCCATTCCACAAATAACTAGGCAACAGTGACATTCTCTGAGACCAGCAGTTAACAAAGTAAATACAAGAATACACTCAGCAAGATATAAGTGAAAAATATAGAAGGCAGAGGTGGAAAGACAAGTGATCTACAAAAAAAGGCAAGGTTTAAAATCCAGAGTCCAGCAGCAACACCCTGCCTCCTGATGGGAATGGTTATTTATTTGGAGTATGCAATATGGTCAAGCTAAGCCATAGCATTCTTATTAATAATGTTCAAGGCATGAAGACCTGCAGTAAGCTGAGTCTTTTGCAGTCTTTAACAATGTGTGTCACGGTTCATGACTGCCCACAGTGACATATTGGACTGTCTCTAAAAAAAACACTGAAATTCTCCTGCAGCACTAATTCCATTACGGTATGAAACCGGTTCAGATGGCATCATTGCCTTTGTGGTAAATGAAACCTGGGTGGATGTTGTGTGGGGTCCAAGATAAGATAATTATTTATCACTTTCTGTGAACCATGAAGCTCACGGTACATACTCTACCATAAATCCCTCATCCAGTAAACTTATCCACAATGGGCACCATGACAGCAGATGACCAAGTGATGGATTAATCAAGTCTTTAATGGTAGATGTGGTATATCACACAATTTTGTCATGAGCTTTGCTACAATTTCCTCTCTGTGAACACTGGGTGAAACAATATTGCAAAGAATTGGTAACCACAGTAGAGGAGTAGATTTCAGTGAGCAAATGACCCGACAGAACACAGGTCTGGGCAGTAGTTCCTATTCCAATGTGCTGAATGGAAGGTACCATGCTACTTAGGTCATGGACCAGTGCGAGATCATTATTTGTTGCCCACTCCAATAGTTGTTCACTGGTTGGGTCTGCAGTCATATAACTCCTCTCGCTATGATAACTAATTAAAGTCGCCAACATATACTACCGGATACTTAAGCCTTGGAGAACTTGTGGACCCAGTGTTTCACCCAGTGGCTTATATACATTTTCAGTTTTGAAACTCACCAACTTCAATCATGTTGCAAAAGGATGAAGATTCAATATGTTGTCTGATATATCACTACAGATGTACATGGCTTAGCCATGTTTCCCATAAAGATCATGACTTAATAGAGCGAAACCAATAATCTTAAACTGATGAGCTTCATTCAGTATGATGTGAGTTTCTTGTAGACAAATAATGCCAGCTAGAACTTCCTTTGCCAGAACACCAATAAATTCTCACTTGGTGGCAGACAACCCTTCAGTATGCAGCTGGAGGACATATGACTAAAAAATCATCATCTGGATTCTGTTTGACTGGTTGGCCGAGATTCATGGTATCTAAGGCCTTGTCTAAACTACTTTTGTTGTTGACAAAACAGTGAAGGTGTACATACTACACTGCTCCTCCCGTCAATTTAACTCTCCTGCTACACTGACAAAATAAAGCCATCTTGATGAGAGGCATAGAGTTTTTTGTGAAAAAGTTAGATTGATGAGTGTTATGTAGATACTGCACTTGCTTATGTCACTCAAATTGGTCTCCAGGAGGTGTACCACAATGCCCATCATGACTGCTCTAGTCCGCAGTTTGAACTCCATTGCTCTAAAAGTGCCCTTCCTCATTTTAAAGGCTGACGAATTTTTGAAATTCCTCTTCCTCTTTGCTCGGCGTGGATAGTTCACACACTACAGGTGACTGTGCTGGCTTTCTGAAGTAGATGTGTTCCTGTGTGGAGTATACTGGTGCTGGTGAAATACTGCCGGACCAGCTGTGCTGTGTTCATAACGCTCATCATCAGACTGGTCTTCAGTTCAATATCCATTTTTCAAGGGGAGATGGTGGGTGCACAGTTAACAAGGGCTGTTGAAAAACAGCCTGAAAAAAAATTGGAATACCATGGAATGATGAGATGGAAAGAACTGCTTCATGGGATGGTGGGCATGCCCCCATGATGCACCATGATCCATACCAAGAGCTCCCAGCAGCACAGTGTGGTGAGTTGCACAGTGGGATAGGTACCCACAATGCAAAATTCTCTCTGGTGATGCAAGAGCATGAACTGTAGACATGCTCTGCTTACACAAGAAGCGTTTTGTGGATCTGCATGACCTATGTAATTAAAATGGCTTATGATTATCAACATAACTTAAGTCAACTTAACTCTGTAGTGTAGAGATGGTCTAAGACACCACATTGCTTCTCTACAGTTCCAAATGTGTGATAACTAAATGGCAAATGTTGGCAGATGTTGACTTTTTATACCTATTACTGTATTATATGTTTACACACACTAGGGAGGAACTGTGCACATGTTAGTGTTGCTGTGTGTTTTTGTAATCATGAGTTTGGTCAATGCAATCAAGCATTTAACGAATAAATGTTGATTTGTCCAACCCACAATGTTCTCCAGAATTTTTTTCATACCCTGAAGAATGGATTCACTGAAATAAACTTATGTTGATGTAGTGTTTCCCACAGCATGAATGTACAAGAGTTGGTTGTATATGGGTTCTTGTCTTAACAAAAAGGAAACAAGCGTTCTTTGTGGTTTTGCCTAAGGCATATACTGGGCCCAAATCTGCTTTCAAGTACCAGGATGTAACTCTCATTACACTCGATGAATGGAGAACAGAATGTAGTCCATTATGTGGTCCATAGGAGCAGCTGAGAGATAAACTTGGTGAACAATTTGGTCTGGAAAATCAATCAGAGTTAGAACTGGTTGGGAGTTTTCCAATGCAACACGTTTTTGTCAGGAAAGGTGCATTCGTCAAAACCTGAAGTGTTTTGTGAAAAAGTAACAGCCTGCGATTCCAGGGTGCAGGGTCCACAGCCAAGGATCCCAGGCTTCTAGGGACCAGGGCTGCAGGGCAGACCACCTTGTGAACTTCCCAGGGCCTGTAACCCCAGGATTTCCAGGCTCCCTGCCATAGAGGCAGAATCCTGGCATTTGAAAACCCTGACCACCCTAGTGTAAGCTGGGCCTTTTAGGGCTTCCAGGCATCCTGCTGTGGAGCTGAAACCTGGATGCCCTCAGCTGAGACAGGCATCTCAGGGCTTCAATGGTCCCTGCTCTGCAGCAGGAAGTCTGGAAGCCCTGATCTTGACCCTGAGCTGGAAGCCCTGGGACCCTATGTCTAACCAGAGTTTTTTTCAGTAAAAACAATTCTTATCTGCAACTATAAACTATCATTTTAAAAAGGTGGAGACAATTACTCACCACTGTCTTCATGAAATCCAGGAAACTTAAATGAAGAGCCTGAAAAAGAGAAAGCAATCATCAAAGGATTGTTAGTTAAAAGTAGACCACTGAAAGGATCGATTGCTAGATACAGTCTTGTCATTATAGCTAAAAAACTCTTAAGTGTCTGATTAACAGAGGCTTTAGGATCCTTTTGTGTTTGTACACAGGTCATATATACAATGTACATAGGATGTTGGTGAAATCTGCAAGTGCTCAACATTTCCTGAAATCTGGCCAATGATTTAGGAAAGTGGAGGTGAAGTGGACAATAGAAAATGAGGCATAAAGAAGAATCAGGCTAACAAAATGACTGGATTTTCAGAGACACTCAGCACACACAGCTCCCACTAAAGTCAATGGAAGCTACAGGTGTTCTGCCCCACTGAATATAAGGCTACTTGTTTAGGTGCCTTTATGTGCCTTAAGCAGGGTGATTTTCCTTCTACCTGATTTAGGAGCTTAAATCCTAGTGAAAGGCAATGGGACTTGTGTTCTTAAGTCACTTTAGATACTTTTTAAAATTGCATCGCAAATGTTTAAGTCTGAAAATTTTGGACTAATTCATGAAAAGAGTTGGATAAATGTATAACAGTGTAGGCTCTTGAAGGCATCAGGTGTGTGTATAATATCCAGAGTTATAGATATAAACACATGCAGTATTAAATAACATTATCTGGCGCTATGTATTTACAGAATCTTGTTCTGTACTACTTTTATACACATTCATTATACATACACACAGGGTTAAATGTAGGGATAGATATAGATATATAGATCCATTGATTTTAAGGTTAGGAGAGCCCACTGTGTTCTATATTAATCTAATCTGACCTTCTACATAACACAGATCCCTGCATTTTGCTCAGTACCTTTGTGGAGGGAATTATTCTTTCCTACTATGTAATGAACATTGTGCAGCCCAATAGTTTGTGGTTGAAATAGATGTGATGGACTTAGACCAGAAGGGTATAGGAGAGTGCTGGAAGGCAGGTATGTCAGCTTCAGGATGTGCAGGTCCCTGTTCCCTGAATAGCCAAACAAAGACTACTCCAGGCCAATCAGGAAGCTTCTAGAAAGGAGTAGAAACAGCTAGCCTGATTGGGACACCTGAAGTCAATCAGGCACTGGCTGAAACCAGATAAATACCTCCCAGTTAGTCAGGTGGGCTGTGGGTGTGAGGAGCTGTGAGAGGAAGTTGTGCTGTTGGTGAGACTGAGTGGTGGACAATATATCATACAGAAGGAAGGAGGCCCTGAGGTAAGGGTGAAGTGGAGTTTGAAGAAGCAGGGACTGCTGTGGGGAAGTAGCCCAGGGAATTGTATTGTGTTTTGTGGATAAAAGTTCAGTCATCTTAGCTGATATTATTAGGGTCCATGGGCTGGAGCTCGGAGTAGAGGGCGGGCCCGGGCTCCCCGCTTTTTTCCACCTTCCATACTGGCCTGTGATGAAGGTAACTCACTAGGTGGTGACTCTTGCCAATTATACTGAGAAAGGGAGGTCACTCTGGAGCCTAGATGAGTTTCTGAGGCCCCTAAATCTGCCAGGAAGCTCAGGACCCACAAGTACAAACTTGGAGCTTTGTCACAACTGGTGTCAGAGGTGGGATTTTCTGACTTAGTCACTGCGTGGAGGAAGAAAGGGAGAGATTTGAAAAAAAAAAAAAGTGCACCGGATTTGGAGGTGTTCTCACCACAATGGAGGACGTAATAAAAGCACTGTTGCAAGCCATTGCAGCCCAGCAGGAGGCCACCTGAGCCCATGCTATGGCACAACAGGAGTCCCTGCGGGTACAACAAGAAACTAATCAATTATTGATAGGGCAGGCCTCTCAGAATCGAGCCCTCTTGCGGGAGGTGGTAGATCAACTGAAAGCCCTCACCACCAAAAACCAAGGTTCTGAGGGGTCGCGAGTATGGAGAGCTGCTGGTTGTCTGTCGAAAATGACGGTAGATGATGATGTAGAGGCGTATCTCCTCTCATTTGAAAGGACTGCTCAGCGGGAAGCATGGCCCCAGGAGCAGTGGGCCAGCATTCTCGCCCCTTTTTTGTGCGGAGAGGCCCAGAAGGCCTACTTTGATCTGCCTACCGAGGATGCTGCTGACTATTCCCGACTGAGGGCAGAGATCCTAGCACAATCAAGGGTGACAACAGCAGTACGGTCCCAGAGGTTCCAGGAGTGGAAATACAGGGAAGACAAACTCCAAGGTCCCAACTATTCGACCTCATACACCTTGCTCGGAAATGGTTACAGCCTGAGGCATGCAGCCCAGAGGAGATTTTAGAGACTTTGGTCCTGGACCATTACATGCAGAGACTGCCGCCAGATCTCTGAAAGTGGGTATGCCAGAACGATCCGTCCACCTACGATGAAACGATCGCCTCGGTGGAAAGACGGATAACAGCCAGGGAATTGACCCAGCTACCCCAGGAAGGCCCCTCACTAATCAAACATTCGACCCCGACCTTGGAGGGCCGGGCAGCCAAACCCCTGGGAAGTCCTAGGTGGAAGAAGAAGGAGGCTGAAAACCAGTTGAGAACCCAGAAGGAAGGGAAAGACCTGAGTGGGGGAAGTCCTGGGACTAAAACCCCTAACCCACGTGATAGGGGAGTGACTAGAAGCAATTATAGGTGTTACGGGTGCGGGGAGTTGGGGCACATAGCTGCTCAGTGCCCCAATGTCAAAGAGCCAATGCAGTGCAACTTGGGGGATGGAACAGACCCTTGCAGCCTACTCAATCTTGTAGGGGTCGCAGTCACCCCACATAAATATACAAGGCAGGTAAAGTTGAATGGGGTAGAAACCATAGCACTCGTAGACTCGGGTAGTGCTATCACCCTAATTTCAGGTAAATTAGTGAAGTGCAGCCAGTTAATGCAGGCAAAACGTACAGAGGTAACCTGTGTCCATGGGACTGTTAGTTACTATCCCATCATACCAGTAAAAATTGAAATTCAGGAAAACGTCATTGGGGTGAAAGCAGGTGTAGTCCCAAACCTTCCATACCCTGTGCTCATAGGGAGAGATTTCCCTGGGTTTGGGAACTTGCTCCCACTAGAGGAACTGGAGGGAGGGGAGCTCCCCGAACTTCAGGAGACTTCCACGGCAGAATGTCACCTCCCATTTTTCACAGAAATATCCCAGGAACTATTCCCTGTCCCAGGGAAAGGTCGGAAGACCAAAAGAGAAAGAAGGGCAGCCAAGGCCTTGGGTACCCGAATCCTGATGCAAGGACAGAGGGCTGCCTGTATAGGCAGACGAACACAGGCAACTGAGGGGGAGAGCCCTGAGATGGAAGAGGGGTCAGAAACTGATTCCAATCCCAACATCTCAGAGCCAGGCGAGAAGGCAGAGATAGGTCCCTCAGAATTCAGGCTGATAAGTCCCGAGAGAAAGACTTTTGGACGAGACCAGGTGGAAGACCCAAGGTACGAGAACGCCCAGGAAGGAGGTGGCCGAAATAGATGGGGTACCGATAGAGGGAAAGACCCAGGGGCCAGGGCCTTATTTTGTGATAAAAAGGAATCTCCTATACCGGGTCATACAAATGCAGGAGCAAGAGGTGCACCAGCTTCTTGTGCCCCGGAAACACCAGAAGGCCATATTAAGCCTCGCTCACAGTCACCTTTTCGGAGGGCACCTGGGAGTGGAGAAAACCCAGGCACGAATCTTACGCAGGTTCTTCTGGCTGGGGGTACATGAAGATGTCCGGCGGTACTGTGCCTCCTGCCCTGACTGTTAACTGCACAGCCCTCATCCACATCTAAGAGCTCCTTTGGTTCTCCTGCCGGTAATTGAAGTTCCGTTTGAGCGGATCACTATGGACCTTGTGGGACCACTAGAGAAAACAACCCGAGGCCATCAGTATGTGCTTGTCATCCTAGACTATGCATCCAGATATCCAGAAGCTGTCCTCTTACGAAACACAGCCTCCAAGAACATTGCCAAAGAATTGTTGGCAATCTTCGCCCGGGTAGGGCTGCCAAAAGAAATCCTCAAAGACCAAGGAACACCATTCATATCCAAGTTAATGAAGGACCTGTGTTCCCTGCTCCATGTCCAGACCCTGCGGACCTCAGTTTACCATCCACAAACTGATGGTCTGGTGGGAAGATTCAACCAGACCCTGAAGGCCATGATAAGAAAAGTGGTAAGCAAGGATGGGAAAGACTGGGACAACCTACTACCGTACCTCATGTTTGCCATCCGTGAGGTCCCCCAAGCTTCCACTGGATTCTCCCCCTTTGAGCTACTGTATGGACGCAACCCCCGAGCCATCTTGGACATAGCCAAGGAAATTTGGGAGGAGGAACCAAGTGAGGGGAAGAATGGTATAGAACATGTGCTACAAATGAGGGACCAGATAGTCCGGGTCACTCCCATAGTGAGGGAGCACCTAGAAAAGGCCCAAGAGGCCCAGAGAACTTACTACAACCTTCAAGCCAAGGTTCGTCAGTTCCAACCAGGTTACCGAGTAATGGTACTGGTACCCACGGCCGAAAGTAAGCTGTTGGCCCATTGGCAAGGGCCCTATGAAGTAGTCGAACCTGTTGGGGAAGTAAATTACAAGGTGAAACAACCAGGACATCGAAAACTAGAGCAGATATATCACATCAACCTTCTAAAACCCTGGCATACCCAAGAAGCGTGTGTAGTTGCTCACAAGGACCCATTGCAGGAGAACCAGAACCCCGAGCAGGTGAAGATATCTCCTGATTTAACACCAGCCCAAAGAGAGGAGGTGGTTGAGATGATCAACAGGAACCAAGATGTATTCTCATCTCAGCCAGGACGAACAACTGAGACATATCACCACATCATTACAATCCCTGGGGCCAAGGTGACAATGAGACCTTACCGAGTGCCAGCGGCCAAAAGAGAAGAAATCAGAGCAGAAGTAAAGAAAATGTTGGAGTTAGGGGTAATTGAAGAGTCCCACAGTCAGTGGTCTAGCCCGATCGTGCTAGTACCCAAACCAGATGGCTACACAATGTTTTGCAATGACTTCCGTCGGCTGAATGAAGTGTCCCAGTTCGATGCATATCCTATACCCCTGATAGATGAGTTAGCGGACCAACTGGGAAATGCCCGGTTCCTGACCACTCTGGATTTAACTAAAGGGTACTGTCAAATCCCCCTTGCTGAAGACGCAAAGGAAAAGACCGCTTTCTCCACCCCAGAGGGACTGTTTCAATATACAGTCCTTCCATTTGGTCTACACGGGGCCCCAGCTACCTTTCAGCGCCTTATGGATTAAGCTATGCCAGTTATGCAGCTGCCTACCTCGATGATGTAGTTATTCATACCTCAAACTGGGAAACCTACCTGGAAAGCTACCTGGAAACCTACCTGGAAAAGCTGTCCTAGACACCCTAAGGCATGCTGGCCTTACCGCAAACCCTGCAAAGTGTGCCATAGGATTAACGGAGGCAAAGTATCTGGGGTACATTGTGGGATGAGGTCTAGTGAAGTCCCAACTCAATAAACTAGAGGCCATCCAAAACTGGCCCTGACCGGTTTGCAAGAAACAAGTCCGGGCATTTTTTGGGGTAGTGGGGTACTATAGATGCTTTATTCCCCATTTTGCCACTAGGGCAAGTGCCTTGACTGATCTCATAAAAGCTCGGGGACCTGAGATGGTGCAATGGACAGACACAGCAGAGAGGGCATTTACAGATCTACGGACAGCCCTTTGGAGTGACCCTGTACTTATAGCCCCAGATTTCACTAAGAAGTTCATCTTGCAGACAGACGCATCTGAAGTTGGACTAGGGGCTGTCCTATCCCAGATGGTCGGGGAAGAAGAACATCCAATCCTCTATCTGAGTAGAAAACTTCTCCCAAAGGAACAGAAGTATGCTGTGGTAGAGAGGGAATGCCTTGCCGTTAAGTGGGCCATGGAAACACTGCGATACTACCTGCTTGGTAGACAGTTTACCCTCGTGACTGACCATGCCCCTCTTCAGTGGACGCAGCGGAACAAGGAGAAAAATGCAAGAGTGACTAGGTGGTTTTTGTCCCTTCAACCCTTCCAGTTCCGCATACAGCACAGAGCCGGAAGTGGCCATGGCAATGCAGATGGCCTATCAAGAGTGCATTGTATGTCGACCCAAGTTGCCCAACCCCTTGGTGTTGAGCACGGGGGAGGGATATGTGACAGAGTTAGACCAGAAGGGTATAGGAGAGTGCTGGAAAGCAGGTATATTAGCCTCAGGATGTGCAGGTCCCTGTTCCCTGGATAGCCAAACAAAGACTACTCCAGGCCAATCAGGAAGCTTCTAGAAAGGAGTAGAAACAGCTAGTCTGATTGGGACACCTGAAGCCAATCAGGCACTGGCTGAAACCAGATAAATACCTCCCAGTTAGTCAGGTGGGCTGTGGGTGTGAGGAGCTGTGGGAGGAAGTTGTGCTGTTGGTGAGACTGAGTGGTGGACAATATATCATACAGAAGGAAGGAGGCCCTGAGGTAAGGGTGAAGTGGAGTTTGAAGAAGCGGGGACTGCTGTGGGGAAGTAGCCCAGGGAATTGTATTGTGTTTTGTGGATAAAAGTTCAGTCATCTTAGCTGATATTATTAGGGTCCCTGGGCTGGAGCTCGGAGTAGAGGGCAGGCCCGGGCTCCCCCCTTTTTTCCACCTTCCATACTGGCCTGTGATGAAGGTAACTCACTAGGTGGTGACTCTTGCCAATTATACTGAGAAAGGGAGGTCACTCTGGGGCCTAGATGAGTTTCTGAGGCCCCTAAATCTGCCAGGAAGCGCAGGACCCACAAGTACAAATTTGGAACTTTGTCACATAGATCATATCTTAAAATATATAAACTTTTGTAGATCCATGACACTGAATAACGATACTGAACACTATACAGAATGTGGAGGAACTTCCTCCTGTTTTCAGGATGAGAATATACTACATGCATGTGTTGTGTTGGAAGGCAATTTAATAACTTCCTTTTTTAAAAAAGGAACTATCCAGACAAACAAAAGTTATCTTGAAGTCAGACCTGCTAGATAGCAATCAGTGCTGCCTCTGCTGAGAGAGAGAGAGAGTTAGCATGCCAGTGGCCTGATCCAGCAATCCTTACTCTGGCAAAAGTCCCACTGAAGTGTGAATACAGACTGCACGATGAGGTCCTGAGTGTAATTAGAGGAGTATATTTTTGCGAAGATTATTGTCAAAAAATCCCCACCATGTTATCTGGCCACATCCTTAAAATAATAGTGTGCTTAGTAAAATAAGAAATTATTCAGTCCTAAACCTAAAATGTTTTCAAAGTCTGCAATGTTTCCAATTAGAATCCAATGAATGCAGGTTTCCATGGTGATTTGCTAAAATGTGGAATGAACTTCATTTCATGATAATTGCTACATATTTGCAGCTGAAGTGCATCTTTCAGTTTCAGCCCAAGACTTTGAGACCCTAATCACAGCTCTGGATCTGAATCTACTGATGAAACCTATAATAAAATGCAGGCTATCTCCATATTTGTTAGGGAGGGAGGAGGAGTTATACAACCAATGTAATTTTTTTTAATGCGTCTCATTATTTTAGCTTTTGTGCAGTTATTTGTGTAATCTGTAAGGGAGCAGAACATACTTATTCCAGTTCATTAAAAAAGAAGCTTTAATAAAAATTCCCTTTTATGACATTGGTGAAAGCAGCACAAGCTTTGATTACCTGTAAATTACACAGTGCCACATGTTCCTATTATTTTTCCAAAGCTATGATGTATGCTACGGTAATTTAATTTTACTATAGTTATTTCATACCCTATATTTCTGTACATCTTACATCACAATGAACTTGCCAGCAGAACTTAATGGCATGCCCTTAGTGTCACTGGGAATGTTTGTAACAATTAGACTGTAATAATAAGATATCAAATGCTACTTGAAAGCAATTCTTTTTTTTAAAAAAAAATCTTTTTTTCTTAGCAGACTGACTATCTTATAAATGCTGGGACCAGTCCAGCAGAAATGTTCTGGCCTGTGACAGAAGCTCCTCCCACCAGAAAAAATAAAAAGGCCACCCCCTCCAGTTGCAGAACTCCTCAAAATAGGTTATATGGAGTATGCGGAAATCTCAATTGACATAGTTTCTCATTGTAGCAAGCCTGAGTTCTGAAACAGCCATAAAGAACCCTCTCTGAGCTCCTAAAGCTCTTCTTTGGACAACTGGGTGAGAATCTATTCACTCCAATATCAGGATGTCGCAGTATTCATGGTTATTTGCTCAGTATCATTCTTATGATCCTGGTTGTCGTAGATAAAAATGAGGTGGAACTAGGCTGACCAGATAGCAAGAGTGATGGGATGGGGGAGGGGGGGTAATAGGAGCTTATATAAGAAAAAGACCCAAATATCGGGACTGTCCCTATAAAATCGGGATATCTGGTCACCCTAGGTGGAACACAGGCATGGAATCTGACCGTAGGACATGAGAGACCGAATTTGGTAAGTCTTCTAGAAAAAGTAACCTCTCCTTTGGAACAGAAAGTGACCTCTGTCACTGCTGAGTACCAGAACCAGGCTCAATATAGTCAAAAAACGAGCAAGCAAACAAACAAACAAACAAAAAAACCTCTTAATGAGCATAATAGCTACATGTGGACATCTACATAACTTTTCCATCAGGTGTAGATTATATTGATATTTTCTGAAACTAAAAAGTGTCCTGGGAAAATAAATAATATTTTATAGTATTCTATCTATGATATCTTGATATCTGCTGGAGCATATGGTCTTATATGATATGTCTTTGTACTTCTCATTGGAAGTTTTACATTTTCCCCATCATTTTATAAAAAAGAATAGAGATCCATGTTAATATACACATTCTGTCCACAAATATGTTAAGAAAATGAATTGCTGTCAACAAATAGGTTCCTATAGATTGTGACTTAGCATTGGTGGAGTTAAACTGTTTTCAGCACTCACTACAGAAAATAGAAAATATAGTACACAACATATTCCATGAGCAGAGATTCTAGCACAGGTGCTATAAAATAGTGGTACTCAGCCAGAAGTACGCATACTCCTGAGGCGGACATGAAGTAGTCTTCTGGGTGCTGGGGGGAGGGGACATCAACTCCCTAGTAAAAGCAGACTACTTACAAAAGTGCTAGCAAAGTCAGTACAAACTAAATTTTAATACAGACAGTGAAACTTGTTCATATTGCTCTATATGCTGAAATGTAAGTACAATATTTATATTTAAATTGATTTGTTTTCTAAAACAATGGCAAAAAGGAGAAAGGAAGCAATTTTTCAGTAATAGTGTGCTGTAACTTTTTTGTATTTTTATGTCTGATTTTGTAAGCAAGTAGTTCTTAAGTGAGATGAAACTTTGGGGTACACAAGACAAATCAGGCTCCCGAAAAGGGTACAGTAGTCTGGAAAGGTTGAGAGCCAATCACAAGAGGGCACTGAAAATGGAGCAGTACTTCCTTGCAGCCAAATCCATTTCAATACCACTTATAGAGGAGCCAGCCTGGACAAGTTATCCACAATAGGTCACTTTCCTAGTGTCAACAAGCCTCTAAGGAGACCATCTCTTTTGACTTTTTTTTAAACATATTTTGGGGAATAGGAGGAAGCTAAAAGGAAATTTGTTGTTCTATGGTGAAAATGATGAATGACTCTTTCTGTGGAAGTGGAAAAGAATTGCTAAACTATTTTATTAAGTCTACTGGCAGTCTTGCAGGTTGAAGGGCAGCAAGTGTGTTGCCTGAGCTGGAACCACTTTGCTCAATTTTTGTAGAAAACCACTGGTGCCCATATTACAAACTACCAATTTGCGTCACTATAGCTTAGTAAAATGGCCCTCTAATGAGATAATGGCTCTCTTAATCATTTAATTCAAGGAGCAATGGGACTGCCTGGTGGGTTTTCAACAAATTAATTTTTGGGGTGGTGTAAAACAATGAAAAACTGATTGAAGTTAAGTGGGTGTGTTTGCAACAGGAAATTATGTTCAACCGCTAACTTTCTGTGATTACTTACATTTATTTTTCAGATTATTGTTGACTGGTTTTCCTTTTCAAATTAGAAGAGTAATTGAATATGTGCATTAAAGAAAGTACAAATGGAAATCACCTGATAATAAGGTCATTCCTGTTTTCACTAGAAACATATGTAAGTGCTAAGCAAAGTGCTGGTTCTGAGGTGAATCTTACAGGCTGGTGTGTACTGTTCCGTTGGGAATAACGGGCCTGATAATTCTGTGAGTGTTCAGTGGATAAGGGTTGGAAGCTCCAGGGAACACTCTGAGGACTTGGGGGTTGGTGTGTCTCAGTTGCTATCTGTACAGAGAGAGCGAGGTCTGGAAGACAGTAGCAGTAGTGGTAGCAGCTCCAAGGTGATGGACAGTGTGGAATGGTGGCAGTAGCAGCAGCAGCTTCTCCCAGGTAATGGACAGTGCAGAGTGGCAACAACATCTTCAAGGAAATGTATGGTGCAGAGCGATGGCAGAACTAGGCAGCTTGAGCTGAAACCTCATAGAGAGGAGCAGCCTATCCAAGGGACTCTGGTCTGGAGTACCTAACCCAGCAACTAAAGCTAAGATCATTCCTGTTGGGTTAAGGAGTAGAGAACCCAGAGAAGTCCAGGTAGCACTGATCAGCTCGAATCATTGGACTGCTCCAACACATGACAGCTAACTGTGAGTGGGGAGCTGGTGAGGAAGGAAGTGGCGAGAACACATCAGCCACTCTCAGTGGCCGAAGAAGTCCTGAGATTGGGATTAGTGATAAGACACCTTGGAGGGCTGGGGTGGGAGTCTTATTACATCATAGAATTTATTAATTGCTGGTTTTCCAAATTCATTATGTCTTCTTTCTCCCTCACAACAAAGTTATCTGTGTTGTAACCCCAGACTCAGTGCTTTCAAGAGGCTCCCAGGGTGGTGTATCTAGTTTTCCAGGTATCTGATTGGGGGCTGGAGCTGGTGCTAGTTAAGTCTTTAAAGAATCTCCTAGACATGGAACCTGGCCATTTTTGGTGCTGACAAAACTTGGCACAAGGGTAACAATTACACTGCTGCCAGACTTGAAACAATATGTGAAAGATAGTTTTGGGATGGCCTTCTCTTCTGCAACAAAAGTGGAGCATTAGACTAGAGGGAAGTAGCCTTCATTAATCTGAAACAACTCTTCTCATGAATGAGCTCACTGTAATTTGTTTGAGAGAGAACTTTCCAGAAGGTAAATGGGACTACCTATTTCAAGTCACTGCATGCATCAAATCTAAGTAGGGAGATAACTCAAGGATTACTGAACCCTGTCATAGTAGTATCGTGTCTTGAGGAAATAAAGACTGTCCCTGATAATACACACTTAGACATATATATAGGAAGACCATATGTAAACCACATGCTTTATATTGCAATATTTTACTTTGTTTGGCCCAAAGAAGGGACAAAAGCAGAAGAAAGGAAGAGGAGATTTGGATTTTAGTAGGAATACTCTGTGTCTTTGCATGGCCTTTGTACAAAATGGTTTCAGTTTTTCTAGCTGCATTCATGAACATTACTTTATCATTGAACTTCAGCAGCCTGAAGATGATGGGTCCTGCCTTGTCAGACTCCCATTTTCTAGTACCAGGCATTCGATGAGCCCTTTCAATATCTAATGAGCGCAGATATGAGATCCAATTAAATATGTCAGGAAGCAGATTATGAACAAAGCTGATAATATCTTTTTCCTCTAGACCCGCAATAATGCCCAGGAGCCGAAGGTTGCTCCTCCAAGATCCGCTTTTTTTCCCCAGTTTGTCTATTCTAAGCTTTAAGAAGGCAGTTTCTTCTTTAATTTCACTGATTTCAAGGGCAGTCTTTTGTAGCTCATTTTCCAAGTGAGCCATTTGAAATTTGACATTCTGTACATCTTTAGAGAGGCCAGAAATATCTTTTGAGATGGCATCCAAATAGTCTGTGAGAAGTTCTTTCCATGCCGCAATATCCTGGGATAGGTTCTGCTGTGGCCTTGCAGTTTCCCTCTTCAGTAGGCTTAGGTCTTTTGTTGCCTCTCATTTTTTAACTGAAATTCATATTCAACAAATTGAAGTTTATCCAGGGGATTAATTTAAACTTTGATGACAGAAATTTTTTGCCATTTTGCCAGGAAAGTAACTATAGAGACGAATTAATATATGTGGAGTGAGGAGATTCGGGACTAAGCAGCCATCTTCCGCACAGGGACCATGTGACTGATACTGCCTTTCTTAAGCACTGAGGAATCCAGGTAGCATGCACAACAGACTAAGGCCACACTAATAAAGACAGGGAAATCCTTTCTGGGAGAAGATGAGAGGGCAATGAATTATTTAGATGTCCACGTATAGTTAATATAGCCAAAAAGCTTCACAAGCATAATGAGCCTAGCTCTGGTATTCAGCAGTGACAGAGGTCACTGTTCCAAGGGGGAACCATCCTTTTCTAGAAGCCTTACCAGATTTGGTCTCTCATGTCCTAGGGTCAGAATCCATGCCTGTGTGCATGCTAAAGTATCGAAGTAAAGCATGTTGTGTTGAAACCTTATATCTGAATGTATGTTACAGCTACAAAGTGCAGGAACCTGCATGAAGAACAGTAGTAGAACTTTTGCTTAAGACTCATCCCATAATATCCCAAATATAGTTTACAGAGATTTTTTTTACTGTTGACAATGTGCCCTGGGACCATTATGTGTTTGTTTTATTAAGAAACTATATGGCCCCCTCTCTTTGAAATTGACTGGTAACTATTAACACTTATTTATTGGGGTCTTATGTACAATAGGCCTGAAGTTGAGTCTTGAAAAGACACAAGTCTGGTCTGTGCTTCAGCAAATAGTTAAGCTAAGCTAGAGGATGAAGGAAAATGCAATGAAGTTGTACATAACATTGCCTCAGCATGCCCATGCCCCCTTACACAGTGCACCAAACTGTTGAGGGGTCCCATTTCGTCATCACCTCCTCCCAGCATGTATGTATGATCCCCTTACCCTAAAAGTTGAGTTTGGCAATCCAAACGTACATCGGAAACAAGCACCATGGACCTGCTTGCTTGCAACAACAACCCCTACAACTCTCTGATGACAAACACCTCCAACATATCCAGTTGTCAGACTCCTTTACCTCCACTGCCACATTGTCTAAATCAGTTGAAATCTCACACATCTTACTTAACAGCCCTAAGCATTGTTCCTATAATAATAACAACCCATCTCAAATCTAATACTTTTTAGCAGTAGACTCCACTAGTTTTACAAAACTGGTAAGCATCATTATCTCTATTTTGCAGACAGATAAATATTATGAGGCACAGAGCTTGGAGGGACTTGCTGGAGGTGATTCAGCAGCCCCACAGTAGAGCCGGGGAAAGAACTAAGCTCTCCTGAGTTCCAGACTAGTGTACTTTCACTAGCTGTTCTAATAAACATAACTAAGAGAGAAGACATGTCTTCCACTTTGCGTATGAAGAAATTGATGTGATTTTCTGCAATACCAATTCTAAAAACCTATTTCAAGACTGGTTAAAAAAATGGATTTTCTCAGTCAGTCTCTGTAAAATCTATTGTTGTGTCTGTAATCCTGCTCATTTGTGAGAAGGGCTTCATGGACATTATCAAGATTGCATCCCTTAAGAACTGCACAGTGATAACACTGAAAATGAATGTGAAAATCAGTCTTTAGCACTTACTGTTATGCTATTTATAGCTTGGATTAAAGACCATTTGGAAAGGCCTAAGGGACTTTTATCATGTGATAATTGCACTCCCTGTTGTGTTTTATTGCTTAATTATTTTTCCCTTCTGATATTTAAAGCGAATGTATTTCTCCAAGGGTTTTTTGCATTCTCATTTTCCTTCCTTTTTTTTTTTAATCCAAACTTCAGATATTTCCCCTAACCTTCCAGATTTCCCTATACTTGAATGTGTATTTTTTCTTTATTAAGAGTTAATATTAATGGTGCCTGACAATGTGTGGGTCAATACATGAATGTACAAGTGATATCATGCCACAGGAAAGCTACTTAATTACTATGAAAGCCAGTTTTGGGGTGTATATTTCAATGCTATGAAATGCTCCTTTCTTTAAATAAGAGAAAAGAAAATTCAGCCAAGCAAAACAGACAGGAAAAAAATAGATGTTTAGACATCTGGAGTGAATTTCACACCTCCGCTCTTCCTTTATTCAAGGCATTGGGGCTGCAGTGATATAAAGGGGCTTTAAAAGCCTCAGATTCTGCAGGGGAAGAATTCCTATGGTGCAGTAACTGTTGAAGACAGACATATTTTAAGGACTCCCATGCAAGTCCTAGTGTAGGTGGGAAGGGCATGAGCTGTGTTTTAGATACGTTGGGGCAATGGCATTACATGCTTTGGGGATTGATGGGGATGAGCTGCTATAATTTAGGCCTCCTTCCAGGGCTGCCTAACATACCAGTGACTATTTCAGGTCCCATCACAACCCAGAATTTGGCAGGTGCCAAAGCCTCCCAGAATCTGGGCCATAGCAGCAACAAGCATTTCAGTAGCTTTTGTAATATTAACAGGTGACTGAATTAGACATGGAAGAGTATTTCAAAACATTTACTACAAGCACTGTTTTAAAAAATGGTATAATAAGAGCTCTCTGCAGCTCAAATCACTCTCTGCCAAACAGCTTGCAGCATATTCATGAACATGGATGCTGTGAGAGGGGATCTGAGCCAGGTGCTGACTCAGTACCGTGTCACTCAAATCCCCACCAATATAGGTTAATTTGAACCTAAATAGAGACTCAACTAACAAGTAGGGCCTCAGCTGAATGGCTAATTAGTGAGGGGAAGCAAACCCCAGCTGCTGGGAGCTGATAAAGGTAGTGGTGGTGGGGAATAAAGAGCCCAGAGGAAGGCACTCCCATTTTCCACAGAATTAAGAGGAGGAACTGACTGGGACTTGTAAATATATTAATAGTACTACAGGCAGTGGTCTGATAGAATGCTGTAATCAAGCATGGTGGTGGAGGTGACCTGGAATGGACGTGGTCTATACTTGCAGCAAGAAAATATGCTCAGGGAACCACCTTGTGACAGATGCTGATTCCTATTCCAAATGGGAGAGAGTACTTAGCTCTCCAAAGTGGTTGTATAATTCTACATAGATCCAAATCCCCAAGCCATGGGGCTGACCAAGTGCTGTTCTAAATTATGCCAACAGGAGTGGTTCCCTAGGGACCACTCTGTTGGTTGGGAACCACCAGAGCCCAGTGCATTCTAGTTACACCCTCAGCTGGGAGTAGGGAGAGCAGGTGGCATAGAACTACCTAGGCTGGATTTACACCACTCAGGAATTCCCATACATCAAAGGAACCTGCATATAATCATCAAGGGTTATTTAGTTAGGAGGCATAAAGCAGCTCTTGGCCCTGTAAGTAGATTATCTGCATTGCTAGACTGTGTGCAGGAGGGGACAGTTACTGAGGCCAAATGGTCTCCATCCCATATTCCCCATCCTACTAGATTGTGACAATTAGTCACTGCATCTTCCCTGTGACAGCTCAGCAGCTTTGGTTGGCATATTGAAGGGATTTAGCCAAGGTCTTGCCCATTCCTTGCCTACCTTTGCAGTTGAACTGGCACAGCGGGAAAGCAGCGATTGAATATCTGTCAGTCAGAATTTGGTCCTTGGATTGGTCTGGGGAAGCACAACTATACACTGATCCTCACTCAGAGCTCTTGGGAACTCTTATGTTCTAGCTCTAAATGAAACCTTCATGAAACCAAGCAAGAGGTCATATATAAAGAATATTGTTTTATAGTTTTTACTTTTTACCTTTTCTTTTAGTCACCTCATTTCTTAGGACTAGACTTTGTATCTGAGGGCAGAATCAGGCCTTTAATTACATGATTCTTGCAAACAGGATTTTAATGGCCAATCATTTTGTAGCTAGAATTAGCAAAGGAAGATAGTGCTGACAAATTGTGTAATAGAATGGGAAAAGGATAATAGGAATTCTGTGTTTTGCAATAGCAAATGGGATTCATAAAATGAAGTCCAGAACATTTCTAGTTTCAGTATCAAGCTATAGTTCTATTGCACCCTTACATATGTTTATAAAATGTTTCTATTTTTATTATCTAAGAAATAGAACTGGCAGATGTATGCAAAGGAACAAAATCAAGGGTGTTAAGGATTTGTGTAAGTTTCATAATTCATATCATTGTGTCTTGTTTCTTCAGCTACATCTGAACATCTGGTAGCCACTAGCAAATGAGAAATTAATTTCTCATTACACAAACTGTAAACATTTTTTACTGGAAAATCAAAAAATATCACCAAAATGCCCAGTGGGAGACCATAATTTGTAATCTAATTCATGATGTAAAAGGATTCACTTTGGAAACACCTGCAACCTCACACCATATGTGATTAGCAGTAAAATCTTCCCCTTAGATCCATCCTAACAAATGCCTAGCCCTCCTGCTCCAGTATATATTTTCAAACTTTGAAGGCATGAGTTGTTCTTGATAAACAATCTTAAAATGGGCTTCCTCTAATGGAAGTACAGATGGAGGATACAGAACCTTTCTTCCAAATTGAACTCTCATTGCTCTCCGGTTGTTGCATTTCCCATTGATGCTGCCCACTGTTTTCTAAAAGTACACTTTGTGTGTGTGATGTCAGCTGGGTAATTACTGACACACTGAAATAATTTATGTTGCCCCACTTTACCCCAGTACTGCTTTTAAACACACAACTGTCCACTTTTAAAGTACTTGAGAATCATATAACTGTTACTTTAAAATATTGATAGGGGCTCAGGGAAAGCATATTTTCCTTTTAATGTGTATCTAATTCCTGTTAGTGCTAATCTGAGATAAGTCTGAGCAGTTAGTAGTGAACTGACCCCCAACAGCTAGTGGCCAGATTATCCCCTGCTATGGTAACACCCATGGAAGAACATCTCCATTACATCTTCACGGAATTCCCTGCAGTCATTCCACTGGGGATATGAGGAGTCTTGTGTTTTTCTCTTACTAGGCCCCAAATGTAGGAGCAGAAAGAGACCTTGGCCTTCTGTGAGGAGGTTCGATATTCTTCCACGAGTTCTGTATCCCCAATGGCAACTTTGTGCCAGCCTGGCTCCAATGTAGCCCAACTTCCTGGGAGTGCCCCTTCCCAGGGACCTCACCACCAGGGATTTCCACCAGGGATGGTGCTCCTGAGGAAAAGAAATACAGCCCTAAGGATGTATATTTTCTGTGTATTCTTAGTATGGACACATGGAGTATGATGTATATTTCTCTAGCCTCTTTTTCACCAATTGTGAAACCTCCCATTCTCTCCCTCACTCCACTTAGCTTCTGTTCCCTCCCTCTCCGTAATTCTCAACCCCCCTGTGGGGTCGTAAGTGGGGGTGTGGGAATAGTGTTACAAAGGTAACTGCACCCCAATTTCTGCACAGGAGGTGTGAGAGCTGTGCACAGTGGTCCCTCTATTCATGGGTCAGGAGGATCTTATGATCTGGCCCTATGAATTGTACCAGTGAGAATTAAGAAAATATTTGTAATCAGATTCTGAAATATCTCAAGTTATTTTGGTCAAATAGAGAGGAGCTGTAAATTTTTGTTTTAGAAAGATGCTGTCAAAGTAAATGTGGCTTTCTAAAGCATTCCAAATCAGTGGAAATGAATGCTTGTCAGGTCAAAAACACCTATTCATTCAGCAATGATAGGGAAAAGCTACCAAAATATCTAATAAAATGCTATAAGCATTCAAATAGGCACTTTGTCAAGATTAGATTTTTTCAGTATTTTCCATTAATTGTCATAATTTGAGTTATTGGTAAACAGTGATGAAGCAGACAACTCAGAGAAGCAGATTTTACATGAAGAGGGACAAACTCATAAATATGATTTGAAGGGAATTTGTCCATCAATGAAATTCCTCATGAAAGCTTGTTTTATTTCTTCTAACCAAATGACTGACTGCACCATAAGAGTGGCAAAGGTAAACTATTGACATTACTCATTCACATTAAAGGGTAGAGTTAAAAGAATTATTTTTAGCACTCCATATCAAGAACAGCAGCAGGTTAATAGGTCCCTTTGGTGAAGTGCAGCTAAATGGGTATGCAAAGTGATGTACATAGCAAAGAATAAAATGCAGTCAGGTAATGAAATGAAGGAATTAGTACAACTTTGCACAGTTGGCTATCGTTATTACAAGGAGTGCAGAGATCACCTTCCTCTGTAGTAATATCCGATGGCCACTACCCCAGGCAGCATGGTAGATCTTTAATCTTAAAGTATTTTTTTTAGTCTGAAAGGGTTTTTTTTGTTTATTTTTCCATTTTAGACTCAATTTTGAAACAAGAGGCTGCACAAATATTTCATTTTTGTGTTTAGATCAGCAATGAAGTGGATAAAATGTGCTTTCTCTGAAGATAATTTTTGACCAGAAGGGACTGAGGTGAGCTGAAGCAGCAAAGTAAAAAATACAGAAATACTGAGGCTACTGCCTCCTCAGTTAGACAACCAACTAAACTGACTGGAAATGGGTTAATGTGAGAAGATTATAAAAAATGAGTAGTGCTGGACAAGTTTGTCATCAATGGCATAGTGGTAAAGAAAGAAGTGGGAAAATTAACTTAAGCTAAACGTCGTATTCTCCAAATGAGAAGTGATTAAGAAGTTACCCTTGACTACTCTACTGATTCTGACACCAGAAGCTCCTTTTTCAACAGCCTGGAAGACTGAGGGAATGGTATGTACCTGCAGCTTTGCTCATGGTCTATGCCACTGCTGTACTCTTGGGGCCAAAGTTCAGAAGAGCTGTGGCTGAAATGGAAAAGAAAGTGTTGTATTGTCCATGGTCCAAGGGAGATTGGCTCAGGAGGGAGGTGAAGGCTGCAATGCATATGAGCAGCAAAGTTCGGTTGGAGGCAGCAGTGGAGGAGCTGGCTATGGAGAGAAGGCCAGGGGCTAGCGGTAGCTATGATGAATAAATAGCCAGGAGTATCCTGCAGTCACAGGGGCTCTGTAGATAAGTTTGACTGAGACTGCAGGTGCTGAGTAAAATGACTGGTGTATCTGCAGGGCAGGGCACGATTGCCTCAGGGAGATGACTAGCCTAGCGTGTGTATCCATGGCAGAAGGTCCGAGGAGCCCAGCATACTCCCCAAGTGAGCTGTCTTTGGAGGTTGAATTGGGACCCGTCGTGTGTGCTGTTTTTCATCTTTTGTTTAAGCAATCATGCCTAGGGTAATTACACTCTTTATTTCTGGAAGTCTTAGGAGAGCAACTCTTTGCTGTTCATTAGCATATGTGAGTGTTTGTGGGAACCCACCAAGGAGCAGAGCCTGAAGGGCCTAGGGCTAGAAACACCCACAGCACTTGCCTCTGAGAGTGTGGTGCATAATACCAGATTTCAAGGATGTGCCATAGCACTCGCAGTGACCTAGGGGGTCAGTTACAGTGCTTCCAGAGAAGCAGAATTATAGGTAAATAATTTTCCCTTTCCAGCAAACTTAAATGTTAAATTTGGTTCTTAGATGTCCTAATTAGACACTCATGTTAGAAAACTGGGCTTCCCATCTTTATCTTGAAGAAGCTCCTTGGTTACTGCTAATCAAAATAGATGCATTAGCCCTGAGTAATATTTATAGTTAGACTAGGCAGAGTTTGATTTTTATTTTTGTAAAGTTTCAATGATAAAATGAATGTATATTTTTAAACACCTTTTTTAATTCTATCAATTTTATTTTTCACAGTTGTGGGAAATTATGTTGGGGGGAGTGGTCAGACAATGAAGGGCTCAGAGAATAAATATTTAGAGTAAACATTGAGATTTAAAAGTTATCACTTTATAACTGTTGAAATAGAAATTGTCAGCATCAGATGTCAAAATATACAGAGTAAATAACCTTAAATCAAACACTAAGAAGATCTTCAGCAGCATTTTTCTTGTGTTGACTATTTGCAGATGTTGATTATCATCTACGGAAATATTTTTTTGTCAGTTTGGGTGCATTTTGATGCCATTGATTTTTACTAGCTTTTACTGTTAACAATCTAATTCTTCAAAATCTAACCCCATAGTGCTTTCTCTGGCTCCTGGGTCCAGGATAGCTTTTCAGCTCTGACTAGGAGCAGAAGCTTGGTATACCAGATTTCTAAGAGAGAATTTCTTAGGTGGAGTATCAACATGGGAGGATTGAGGTGACAAAGTACTGCTCAAACTCAAATGAATAGAAATTAATGTGATAGTGTAACAATTCAGGAGAAGTTTGAAGATCTGGAAGACCAAGCAAGACTAAATTTGGGAATGGTGAGTATTCCTAAGAAGCAGTATAGGTCAGGTCATCACAGCCCCTGCTGGAGGCATCAGCACTTTGCCCACCCCTGCTTGAGGAAAACCAGTGTAGGCTGGACTACCAGCAAGGTTTAGTCTGGAAGGGCCAGGAGGTGACACAGACCAATAGGAGGCCAACTAAGGTAGGAGGGCCTGGCAGGTGTTAGAATGACAAGGTGGGAGTGATAATATCTTTTAGTGGACCAACTTCTGTTGGCAAAAGAGTTCTTCTGTGTAGATGGAAACTTGTCTCTTTCACCAACAGAAGTTGGCCCAATAAAAGATATTACCTCACCCTCCTTGTCACTCTAACATCCTGGGAAGAACACAGTTACAACAACACTGGCAGTTGTTAGGCAGGCAGGCACCATGTGGTTGTTGGTCAGTGACCAGATGGCAGAGGTTGTCTGAACTTGACCCTGCATTGTGTTGTTTGGAGATGGAGACTCCATCACTGAAGTAACAGGGATGGCAGCCAATCTGTGCCCCTTCCCCATACATCAGGTGGGTGAGGGGCCTATCTTGGTGCTGGGCAGCGTGTGGGAGCTGCCTGGGCCAGCCTGGGCATGTTGTGCTGAGGGCCACTGACTAGTTGCACCACCAAGGAACAGTTTCATATGTCACCCTTGCCCTACAGTTGCTGTCCCGGTCCCATATATGCTCCCTTGACCTCAGTTTCCCCTATATGGTCTCATATACCCAGTTTCCCATATGTGCCCCCCTGCTATCAGATGAGACACGTCAAAGCTTTTATTTTAAACATAATTATCTTGTGCTTCTCTACTGCTTGTTTTGGGCTTGGTTTGAAAACCAGTAGGTCTTGTCGTGCTTGAAAATCTGTCAACGTTGTCAGCTTGCCTGTTTCTTCTGAGAGGAGTGGTGGATGAGACTGGGACAGAGGGGTGCTCCCATAGTTAACCCAGAATCCTAAAGCCATGTTGGGTCCTGGGTTTAAAGCACTGCAATCAGCCACCTGCTTTTTACATTTGATTGTTTGTCTAATGGTGCAGGCTTCCGGATTCTGAGTTGGTTATTACTTAACTGTTTGGTAACTGTGCCAAAGCTTGAGAATGCCCATACTGGGCCAAACCAGTGGTCGATCTAGTCCAATATATTGCCTTCTGACAGTAGCTAGATGCTTCAGAAGAAATAAACAGAACAGTGAAATTTATTGAGTGATCTAGCCTCTGTCATCCTGTCCCAGCTTCTGGCAGTCAGAGGCTTAGGGACACCTAAAGCATGGGGTTGTGTCCCTAATGATCTTGGCTAATAGCCGTTGATGGACCTGTCCTCCATTAAATTATCTATTAATTTTTTTTTGAACCCAGATTTACTTTTGGCCTTTACAACATCCTCTGGTAATGAGTTCAACAGCTTGACTGTGTGTTGTGTGAAGAAGTACTTCCTTTTGTTTGTTTTAAACCTGTTGCCTGTTTACTTCAACGGGTGACCCCTTGTTCTTGTGTTTTGTGAACGGGTAAATAACTGTTCCTTATTCACTTTCTCCACATCAGTCATGATTTTATAGACCTTCATATCTTCTCATTTAGTCATCCCTTCTCTAAGATGCGTAGTCCCAATCTTTTTAATCTTTCCTCGTATGGAAGCTGTTCCATACTCCTAATAATTTTTGTTGCTCTTTTCTGCCCCTTTTCAGTTCTAATATGTCTTTTTTATACACGAGGCAACCAGAACTGTTTGGGGTATTCAAAGTGTGAGTGTAGCATGGCTTTAGATAATGACATTATGATATTTTGTCTTATCTATCTCTCTCCTAATAGTTCCTAACATTCTGTTATCTTTTTTGACTGGTGCTGCACATTGAGCAGATGTTTTCAGGGAATTATCCCTGATGACACCAAGATCTCTTTCCTGAGTGGTAACAGCTACTTTAGAGCCCATCATTTTATATGTATAGTTGGGATTATGTTTTCCAATGTCCATTACTTTGCATTTATCAACACTGAATTTCATCTGACATTTTGTTGCCCAGACACCCAGCTTCATGAGATATCTTTGCAAGCTTTGGATTTAATTATCTTGAGTAATTTTGTACTGTCTGCAAACTTTGCCACCTCGCTGTTTATCCCTTTTTCCAGATCATTTATGAATATGTTGAACAGCACAATCCCAGTATAGATTCTTGGGGGATCCTGCTAATTACCTCTCTCTATTGTAAGAACTGCTGCCCATTGTTTCCTATCTTTTAACCAGTTATTGATCCATGACCTGGCCTTTTAGCCCAGGACTGCTTTCTTTGCTTAAGGGCCTTTGGAGCAGCACGTTCTCAAGGGCTTTCTGAAAGTCCAGGTACACTATATCCACTGTATCCCCATGTCACCAAGTCTGTTGACCCACTCAGAGAATTGTAATAGATTGGTGAGGCATGATTTCTGTTTACAAAAGCCATGCTGTGTTCATCTATCTATCTATCTATCTATCTATCTATCTATCTATCTATCTATCTATC
>ML677333.1:65309436-65342413 GCA_007922305.1 Dermatemys mawii | reverse complement strand
ATCTATCTATCTATCTATCTATCTATCTATCTATCTATCTATCTATCATCCGACTATAATTACAATCAGTTTAATGGCCTGTAATTTCCAGGATTGTCTCTGGAGCCTGTTAAAAAAAATCAGCATTACATTCACTACCCTCCACTTATGTAGTACAGAGGCTGATAGGTTACATAATCACAATTTTGATTCATAGCTGAATTCCTTCAAAACTCTTGGTTTAATACCATTTGGTCCTGGTGATTTGTTACTGTTTCATTTATCCATTTGTTCCAAAACATTCTCTATTGACATCTCAGTCTGTGACAGTTACTCAGATTTGACACCTAAAAATAATGGCTAAGTCTAAGTCTCAAATATGCGGTCCGTGGGTTGCGTGTGACCCGCGGGGCTCTTGCGTGTGACCAACCAAGCTCCCCGCGCCCCTCCATCCCTCTGCCTACCTCCAGGCCAGGGGTGGGCAAACTAAAGCCCTCGGACTGGATCAGGCCTGCGGGATTGCCCTCTGGGGCGCTGCGAGCCCCGCGCCACTCTCTGAAGCGGCTGCAGCACGTCCCTTTGGGCCGGGGGAAATGGGGAGGAGGCAGAGGACTCCTGCATTGCCTCCTTACAGGCTCCGCGCCCCGCAGCTCCCATTGGCCAGGAACAGGGAACTGTAGCCAATGGGAGCTTTGTGGGGGGTACCTGGAGGAGTGGCAAGAGCAGCACACTCACAGAACCCTGACCCCCACCCGCCCAGGGACTGAACAGACACGGTTCCAGCTGCTTCCTGGAGCAGCGCAGGGACCGGGGCCAGGGGAGACAGGCAGGGAGGAAGCCTGCCCTGGTCCCATTGTGTACTGCTGCCACCCTGGAGCCGCTCTACGTAAGTGGTGCCAGGGTGGAGCCCGCACCCTGAACCCCTCCTGCACCCCAACTCTCTGCCCTGAGCCCCCTTCTGTATCCCACACCCCTCCTGCAGCCCACCTCCCTGCCCTGAGCCCCTGCCACATCCTGCACCCATCCTGCACTCCCTGCCCTGAGGCACTTGCTTCACTCTGCACCCTGACCCCCTGCCGCACCCCTCACTCCTCTTGCACTCCACACACCAGCTCCCTGCCCTGAGCCCACTGCCCCACCCTGCACCCTTTCTGCACCCTCTAGGGGCAGAGAGTGGGCAGCGTTGGGGTGGGAACTTCGGGGAAGGGGTTGGAATGGGGCAGGGAAGTGGTGGGAAGAGTCAGGACAGGGGTTGGTCCTCATGGAAGAGGTGGAGTGGGGGCAGGGCCAGGGGCAGTGAGGGGGGTGTCAGTGATGCGGCCCTTGGGTCAACGCACTGGTCCTCATGTGGCCCTCGTGATCATTTGAGTTTGAGACCCTTGGGCTAAGGTGTGGGAATCTCCCTCACATCCTCTGCAGTGAAGACTGATGCAAAGAATTCATTTAGTTTTTCTGCAACTGCCTTGTCCTCCTTGAGTGCATTTTTAGCACCTTGATCAACCAGTGGGCCTGCTGTTTGGACTTTGTCCTGCTTCTGATGTACTTGAAAACAATTCTGCTAGTTTTTGTGTCTTTTGCTAGTTGCTCTTCAAATTCTTTTTTTGGCCTGCCTAATTTATACTTTTACACTTGCCAGAGTTTATATTCCTTTCTATTTTCCTCAGTAACATTTGACTTTCAATTTTTAAAGGATTTTTTTTGTCTCTAATCTCCTCTTTTACTCTATTTAGCTAAAGGGGCATTTTTTTGATC
The DNA here is from genome assembly GCA_007922305.1 of Dermatemys mawii. NCBI lineage: Eukaryota > Metazoa > Chordata > Testudines > Dermatemydidae > Dermatemys > Dermatemys mawii. The sequence continues at coordinate 65,340,682 of ML677333.1, read as the reverse complement.
TTTAATTGATTTTTTTTTTAAAAAAAAATCAGTGTTCATTTAGTTTGAGCCATTGTTATGCACTTTTAAAGAAGTTTCCAAGCATCTTTCAAGCATGTCACTCTTGTGCCTGTATGTTTTCATTTCTGTTTAACTAGTTTCCTCATTGTTGTATAGTTCCCCATTTTGAAGTTAAATGCTGCTGTGGTGGGTTTCTTTGATACTTTCCCTCTCACAAGGATGTTAAATTTAATTATATTTTGGTCACTATTACTGAGTGGTTCAGCTATATTCACCTCTTGGAACAGATCCTGTGTTCCACTTAGGACTAAATTAAATATTGCCTCTCTCCTTGTGGGTCTGAGGATTAGCTGCTCTGAGAAGCAGTCATTAACGGTGTCTAGAAATTTAATCTCCGCATCCTATCTTGAGGTGACATGGAACTAGCAGATATGGGGATAGTTGAAATCTCCCATTATTTTGAGTTTTCTGTTCTTGTAGCCTCTTCAATCTTTCTGAGCATTTCACAATCACTGTCACCATCCTGATCAAGTGGTTGGTAATGTATTCCTACTGCTATACTCTTATTATCCAAACATGCAATTTCTATCCATAGAAATTCTATGGTGCAGTTTGATTCATTTAAGATTTTTACCATATTTGACTGTATGCTTTCTTTCACATATAGTACCACTCCTCAACCAATGCAATCTATTCAATCATTCTTGTATATTTTGTACCGTCGTATTATCATGTCCTATTGATGATGATCATTCCACCAAGTTTCTGTGATGCCAATTATATCAATGTCCTCATTTAACCAGGCACTCAAATTCATTCATCTTAGTATTTAGACTTCTAGAATTTGTATACAAGCACATATAAAATTTGTTAATATTGAATTGTCTGCCTTCATGTGATATGGTCGAACAGGACTCCTTTTAATTTGGCAGTTTCCCTTTGTTTTCTTGCTGTACTTTATCAACTTGTAGTCTCTCTTTACTGAATCTTGAGAATCCTTTTTTATTAAATCATCACCTAAGTTATGTCTCTGTCTGAACTCTGTCCAGACCTATTGGCTTTTCCCCAGCCCTTAGATTAAAAACTCCTCTATGATCTTTCTAGTTTTACATGCCACCAGTCTGGTTCTGTTTTGGTTTAGGTGGAGCCCATCCTTCCTGTGTCGGCTCCTCTTTCCCCAAAGGTTCCCTAGTTCCTTATAAACCTAAATTCCTCCTCCTAACTCCATCATCTCATCCAGGCATTGAGACCCTGCAGTTCTGCTTGTCTAACTGGCCCTGTGTGTGGAATTGGAATGTTACCATGGAGGTCATGGACTTTAATCTCTTACCTAACTCTCTAAATTTGATCTCCAGGACCTCTCTCTTACCTTTCACTATGTCCCTAGTACCTATATGTAGCATGACAGTGGACTCCTCCCCAGAATTGCATTTAAGTCTGTCTAGATGTCTCAAGAGGCACACCACCTTTGCATCTGGCAGACAAATCACCATGTGGTTCTCCCAGTCATCACTAACCCAACAATCTATATTTCTAATAATCAAAACCCTCATTAGCATTACCTGTCTCTTCCTAATCGCTATGAGCCCTATTCTGGACAGGTATCCTTAGTGTGAGAGGATACCATGACATCACCTGGAAAGAGGGTCTTGTCTATGTACCCCTGTCTGACTTACCTCTTCAGGTTCAGCCACTCTGGTCTGAAGAGTCCATACTTGGTTTCTGAGGGTCATAAGGTGCTTGCACCAAATAAACACATGCCACCTGCCCACAAGGTAGATAATGATACATGCTGCACTCAGTATAATAAACTGGATAGCCCCCATGCTGCTGATGGACTTCTGACTGTATTATTTTGTCTCTTGCATGGTTTTTTGTTTGTTCTTTGTTTTTGAGGGGGTGGGTGGTGTTCATTGGTGTAAGTTTGGTGAATATTTGTTAGGTGTATCTGGCTCTCATACTTCCTCAGTAAACTCCCTTGCAAAGCTACTCTGTTCACTAGCTCCTCTGGTTGTTTAGAAGCTGGCTTTTAAAATCTCTGTTCTTACGAAGTTGCCCCACCCCTCATCAAGGGGTCCTAAAGAGATTAGGGAGCTCACATGGGTTGTGCTCCTCCAGACTGGCTGCCCCACATATAAGCAGAAGCAGAGAGCGCATGCAATGCGATATCCTGATGCAAGGGGGCACAATGGTCAGAAGAAAAATGACCACAGGGAAAAAGGAGAGGAGGTGCTGTCATTTATAAGGGCATGGCTACACTTGCAGATGTAGAGCGCTGTGAGTTAAACCAGCCTGTGGAGACCGCAGCAGGGAAAGCACTGCAGTGTGTTCACACTGTCAGCTGCAAACGCATTGGCTTGGCCACTTCTGCAGCACTTGCAGCGGGATTGGGAGCAGTGCATTATGGGCAGCTATCCCACAGAGCACCTCTTCCCATTCTGGCGGCGTGGCTGTGGGAGTGTCGGGCATTCTGGGTCCTGTCGCGATGCCCCGTGACCAGACTAGTTGTAATAAAATTATTAATATTTAGAGAAAAGAAGGTTTTAAATTTAGCCAAATTTAAATCTATGATTTTCATGTGCCATGCAGCCACTTTGTGCTGGTAGAATCTGGCTTTAGAACTGGTATATCTGTCCCTAGAAAAATCATCTCAATGTAAAGGAGATTGTAGTGCTGTGCAGCCTTTTTTTTTGCTACCCTCCTTCCTCTGCTGACATGGCCAGAGGAAACAGGGCATAGCCAATACTCCCCTATGTTGTGCTGATCCCATGCTGAAGCTTTGCCTCTTGGGCCTAGTAGCATTTTAAGTAAATCCTTAAGGCTATTCTCACTTATGCAGAGGCACCAGCTCTGCGTGCAACAGCCCTACAAGTGAAGGAGTGCAAAGATAGGCTTTACATTACCTTATATATTCACACACCTTGCACTTTATGCTTCTCAGCTGGGGCCAAAGTACTAGTTCTACAACTTATAAAGGGAAAAATATAATGTTCTTCCCCAGGTTCTGCTCCTTTACTGAGAGACAAAGTCTCAGGGTCAGTATTGAGAAGGAAGAAATAATCAAGCTCCCTATGCATTTTCATTTTCTGTGGTTTTAATCCAATTTTATTGTAAAGCCTTTGCACTTTCTAAATAGCTGAATACAATGCGCAAACAATATGTCCTAATCATGGTTCAAGTTCTAGGAAGGTTCTGCCTCTCATGGTCTTGTGAGTCTTCCTCTGTGGGTTGATGGGTATACTTTTCCACTGGAACACAGCTGTTGTGACAGGTCATGGTCACAGGAAAGCCACCTCAAACAACGTTCTGTATTCAGTGGAGAGCCGTGCAGAGAGCAGAATGTTGGGGTGATTTGATCTTCATTGGTGAGCTCCTCAGCAGCTGCAATCTGAATAAGCTGCAACTTGTTGAGGGCTTTCTTCCTCGATATAGAGAACTGCAGTTTTATAGCCTACACATACACGGCTTACAATGGCCATATCTTTGTTCATTAGGATCAGACCAGCCACAGAGCTTTCTGGCAGCTGTAGCTATTTGAGTGTCCAAGTATACTGCAAATTATAAGGGATTGTGTATATGGGGAAATTAACCAGAAGAGTTACTGCAGAATAGCTTCCTGAGTGGAAACTTATTCCGGAATAAGAGTGTCCACAGGGAGAGCTGTTCTGGAGTAGCTCTTGTGAAGTAGCTCTTGGGCTTTAAATTCACACCATACCTTAATCAACATTAGCTTTCAAGTATAGAGCAGCCTGAAAGGCTGTGAGCCAATTTGACACCCTGAGGGTAAAAGTCTATAATGAATGGAATAGATAAGAATGAGAATTCCCCAAGGCTGTTTTCCCTTCCTCCCAACTAGCATCAGCTAAGTCTTGTCCAGTTTCAGTCATTCTCTTCATTCAAGTGCTGATCTCAAAAAGGCACTCAGAAAGTTTGAAGAAGGTGACATTTTCAGCTGACATAAAGGAGATGTAGAATTGATTGTTGTCTGTGTATTGGTGAGTCTTCAGACTATGCTGTCTCATTAGCTCTCTCAGTGGCTTTATGCTAGGGTGAACAGATGTCCCAATTTTATAGGGACAGTCTGGATTTTGGGGTCTTTTTCTCACATAGGCATCTGTTACCCCTCACCTCCTGTCCTGATTTTTGACACTATCTGGTCAGCCTCCTTTATGCAGATGTTGAAAAAGGAAGGGGAGAGAACAGAGAGCCTTGTATATAAGGGGTCTAAAGGAAAGGGAGCAGTTTCACACGGTTTTGGGTTTGGTCTGAAAGGAGAGACCTCAGTCACTGTGGGGCATTTCTGTTAACTGCTGCCTCCTCTTGGAATTGGTGCAGGTGAGCTAGGAGTTCCACTGTATCACTTGAGAAGTCCAGCAGGATTAGTATGAATATATTTTCTCTGTCAGTGGACAGAGGAAAGTCATGCACTAGAGTGATCAGTGCTGTTCCAGTTTTGCCTGAAGCCAGCTCCAGGATGATGGCTGCAGAGATATAGTTTTGAAAATTATATTTAGCTAACTCTGTGGTTAGCTTGCTTAGAAATGGAAGGTTGAACAAATGGGTGGTGGGAGGGGTCTGCAAGGTTGCTGTCATGAAGCAATGGTTTCTTTGGTAATGGACAGAATCACTTATTTTATTATTGAAGCTTAGACAACCTTCTTAAAAGGAGTTGTTGATATCTATTAGCATCGGTCCTGGGTGTTCCCTAATCTCTTTCCCGCAGCCAAAAAGGACAAGGATCAGATCTGCAGATGACAGAAACACTGACGAAATCCAGGATTATCATATCTTGTATGAATGGACAGGACAGACAGCCCGGTGCCCCCAGTCCTGGGCTTTATTTGCTTGTGGAGAGCTGTGAGGTGGTCTTGAATGTAGGTAAGAAAACAGGAGGGTAATTCCTCATGAGAAATGCTATATTCTGGGATTGAGTTTACACAGTGGTTTACCATTCAGAAGAGCTCTAAAAGGCAAGATATTTCTGCTTCTATGGCTGATGAGAAATAAGATCTTTTAGCTTCTAGTAGAACAGGAGCATAAATTTGGAGGGAGAAATCTTCGTGTCTGGATTTTTCAGCATCACACTGCAGTTTTTTCCCCCAGTTCTCTTCCTTCTTGCTTATTTTGTCACGGGTGGTCAGAGAGCCAAAGAGATCTGTTTGGGCATGTGATAGAAGGGGGTGCTTTGATGGCAAAGAATCTATTGCATCTGATTGTATTGCTTCTTTAATTCTCCCTGAGGTTGAGAAGAGCATTCAACTAGTCAGTTGTGAAATTAGGCAGGGTCTAGGAGTCTTGGGGGTGAATCATGATGATAGCTTCCCCTTGTCTAGTGATTGGGGTGTGTCACTGACTGGCTGGCCCTTTAAAGCAAGCTGGGTTCCACTTTGCCTGTAACGTAGAAGTTGCCCGTCAGCCTTGCCCATGATCCATCCACTTAGGGGCAATTAGTGGACCCAGCTGGGTGAGACTGTGTTGGTTGGTCCAAGCTGTGGAGAATGACAATCTTAGTCAGAGGGCGGTAACCCCAAAGCTAGAAACAAGGAGGTGTCTCTCTCTGGGAAAGATTTGGGAAAGTCAGTCTGGAAGAGACTAGGTTAGCTGGGGAGGAGGAGTCCTGAGATAGGTCTTGCAAATGGCAGGGGGATCCCTGCGATAAATTTCCTTCGGGAGGGAAGTGGCATGGGGAATCCTGTTGCAGAAGAAGCAACCGAGGAGGAACTCGGTATGGACCCGGAGCAGAGGACTTCAGCGTGGTCTGAGAGGGAAGAAAAAGTTATTTGAGATTAATTTTGGATGTATAATGGAATCTTTTGTTACCACAGAAGGGGATTGAACTTTTAAGTGGCCATGGAAAACCCAGACAGGCCATTGCGGGGCCAAGGACGCATGCACCAGAGCGTGCCATTGATGATGACCCCCTGCAACATGCAGGGGGTGCCCACAAGGTGAAGACCCAGTATAAAAGGGTTGCAGAGTAGATTAATGACATTAAAGGAAACTGTGTAGATGAAATAAAATTTTCTTAGGGCAACTCTTCACACACGTACCTATGCCTGCCATCCCTCCTAACAAACTGGCTTATTATGTTCGTTCTCAGCCTACAAGAGATTTAGCTAAGTTAACAACTAGGAACAGCTAAATACTAGGCTTACTCCTGATTCATTTATGTGCTAATGGTCAGCAGCAGTACTAACAGCCAATAACATTGCTGTTGCCTGGAGAGTTCATCCATCTCAATTGCATTACAGTGTATAACTGTCTAATACCTAGAAAAGTAGTCTCCTCAGTGGCTACTATTAACAGGGGTCTGTAAATGCACTCTTACTCTCTGCATATAATAAATATGGACAGTACAATAGAACCATCTATATATACACCTGTTTAAGCTTGTTCTGTGGGGCACAGAGTAAAAATAGTAGCTTGATTTGAAAGGAAAACCTTTTTAAAAAAACACTTTGGGACAAAAGTGTTCATACAAATTACTGGGTTATTTATACATTCAAAAATTATGCAAATAATCATGTTAGTGGTGAATTAATCAACATTAATCACTTGAAAAATACCTTTTAAGTGTTTTTATAAAAATGTATGAAAGTATTTAAAATTAGCATAGTGAGCTTCCTTTTTAATAATCCTGTTTTTTTTAATACTGACAGATGAAAACTCCCTATGTTACTTTAGTGTTGAGCAACAGACACAGTGGGTGATCACAGGTGTAAAATTCTGAAATTAGGTCCCAGACTCTTCCCAAGGTTTCCAAGATGATAGTGCGAATTTCAGTTTTCTTGAGGAATTAAATTTCAGCCATAGATTTCAGGTGCCTCTTGTTCCAGTGGGAGACTCCTATTTCAATGCAGTAGTATTTAGAGAGGCATATTAAATGAAAGATACGTTTAAAAACCGAAGGGCTTGAAGGCTTTGGACACACATTGCTGTCCAGCTTGAAGAGATGGCCGTAGCTGTTGGATACACAAGCAACACGGCTATGTCTAAAAGACAAATGGTTGGGTGCACTCAGATATATCTAGTACTGAAGAAATCATGGCCAAAATTTCTAAAAATCTACATATGCCTATAGTTAGATTCCTAAGACCACAATTAGTCACCTAAATAAATGGCCTGATTATCAAAAGTGCTGAATACTGAGCAGCTCCCATTTGCTCCAACTGAGGTGGTGGGTTTTCAGCCTTTCTGACAATTCAGCTGAACTGGTTGTACTTCTTGATCAAGACTTAACCAAGTAACATGCCAATCCTGTCCTCTGGCACATGGGGCCACTAAGTAGGTAATGGGTAATAAGGAGCCTCTTCCATCCATGTAGTGGAAGTGCAGGGATCATATCCTCTGTAAGATCATTGGGCCTCACTACACTTGGAGCTGGGGTGTGTGACCTGCAGTTGGGTGTCATACTTGTGCTAGCTCTCATCAAGCTAGCCTGCTAAAAATAGTGTAACATGAATGGTAGTAGGGGGTAGCTGCCCTGAATATGTTCCTAGGGTCTCCAGTGGCTATGCACTCTGTGCTGCTAGCCTGTGCTTCTGCTCACAGTGCCATGGCCACACTCTATTTTTAGCCCACTAGCTGGATGGATGGCAGCTAGCACTAGTGTGTCTTCTTGAGCTTGGAATTACATCCCCAGCTCCAAGTTCAGACATACCCTAAGTCATGCTATTTTACGTACTTTTACGCATTTTGTTTAATTGGGTCCAAAGGTTGTTTGAATTTGAAAGGAATGCTGTGTTGGAGTGTAGTGTTGGAGGCTATGACATCTCCTTGTGAATTGTTTCCTGAAGACCAAGGAATGATTGCCACTGATACAACACTGATAATTCCCATTGACGGGTACTCTTCATGGAGCAAAAATATAAGGCTAGTAGCTATTGTTCCATGTGGAAACCAGGTAGATGTTGCTGGAACTAAAAGAAATAAGAATTAGATTTTCAAAAATTCTTTATAGTGTCCTTTTCTCAGACATCATGGCTACTGATTTACTGTTTGTGTGCAAGTAACACATAATGTCCATTAGTACCTGGCAACATTCAGAGCTAAATTATAACTGCCATCAATTGAAGTTCTCCAATATAACCTATGGAAGGTCTTTTCTGCAGCTGATGCCTTCCAGGAATAGATTCACCTCAGTTCTCTGAGATATTGCATTACCCATTACCCTATCACTTGTCTTGGTCCCTCAGCTGAACATTTTGTAGGATCAATTTCTGCCTTCTTAAGAGAAGATTTAAACTATGACCTTATGATCTGTAACTTAGTTGGGCCGTACTCTTTGGGAGGGGTGAAATTAATAGTTTATTAGACATTTTTCTGAATTATTTTTGAACTTATGAGTTTCCAAACAGGAAAGAACCCTTGTCTGAGTCATCGCCGATCAAAAGGAGTAAAGTGAAAGTATCTGCAAGTTGGGTTTTACATCTGGAGATGAAGAACTCATAACCTGATGGAATCCTTTTCATCCAGGGTTCAGAAATACTGATAAATTGTAGCTCTGCCCAGCAAAGACACAGATGTCATTTTTGCAGATAACAGTCTTATGGTACTTGAAACATTAGTCATGTCTCTTAAATAATTCACGAGACTATTAATATCCCATAACTTCCTTGTACTTAGGAGTGACAGTTGTATTTAAATGAATCTTCCTGAAACACAAAGTATTCCAGTCATGATTTGACTTCAGGAAAAACAATTTTTAAGTACCTGATCCTTCAAGCTGCTGAGCATCCTTAGTTCTCTTTGACTCAAATTGAAGCTGATGGTTGTTCAACACCATGCAAGATTGGGTCCTGCATTGTAAAAGGTAAAAGCCTTAATTTTACCCTATACTACAGTGGCACAAAACAACCAGAAATCCAGCTTAACTGGCCCAGTTTCAAATGGAAATATACTTGATTATTAGTAATAGGTGTTTGGGTCAATATACTCTTTCTCCCACCATGTGCAAGTACACCATGAGGACAAAGAAGCAGCTGTCCCTCTGCTCTACATTTTTACCCAGAAAAGGAAACAATGGACTATTATGTATCTGATCTTCAATTTTAATATGCATTTGGTAATATGTGAAAAGCGCATGTATGCCCATGTGTGCTTCTAGTCTTGAGGCTGTGTAGTCTTGATGATGCATTGCTGCTGCTATTCATGCAGCTGAACTTAAGGGTAGATCTTTAACTGACATGTGCTGTTTCTTATTTGCACTGTAGAGGGCTAAATTTTGTTCTTTTTGTTTCTATTTTGATACTTACATTGTTGAGTTTAGGACTGTGATTCACACCTGTATTCCATAGATACCAATTCAAAACTTGAATATCCTCCTCATTCCATTTATAAAACCTTCCCATCTCAACCACCTGTTGAGATAAACATGGCTTTTAATGTGCTCAGAAAGTCAACAAAAAGTGACTCTGTTGGACCTTTTGGAAAACAAATACCAGAAGTTAAGGGCTTTCACTGAGAATGCCTTGCCCTCAGACATATGTCAGCTTGAGTTGCCCACCTCATCTAAACTGTTACCCTAAACATTAAGAGAGGGGCAGTCTTTAAGGCACCTGGTATCCAAAAAGAGATTTACAGATCAAAATCCACACTTTGAATAGGTCCCAGGAATGTAAAACCAATGCAGTTTATGGAGCGCAAATGCAATATGTGGAGAGACCCCCATAGGTAAACTAAAGATGATCCCAAACCCAAACCCCCAGATCTGTACACCTGCAAACAGAGTGAGAGTTCAAATCCAGATCTGGATTTCGTGGCTCTGGCCTGTCATAAAATCTTGGCCAGAGCCTTTTGTGCAGTGTGGATGTCTTGCCCCACACAATTGGCTGGTTCTGACTGTGTTTGCCATACCTAGCCCCAGAAGGACCACCCCTGTAGGACAAGGTGGATGGTGTTGGGGTGCCTCACCACTATCTTTCCAACTGCTGGTGTAGTGGGTATGGTGTGACACCCTAACGTCGTATTGATCCCTCTACCACTTCTGTCCCATTATTATTTGTACAGTGGGACCCCGCAATACCACGACGATCGGGATCCAAAAAAACCCAGTTGCGATAATGGCGGGGTCACAGTATTGCGGGGTTCCGCTGCATCAAAGCAGCGGCTGCCGCCGACCTTGGGAGCCAGCCACACACCGCACTAAAAGCGGATTCTCGCTACAGTGGGGCGCGGTATTCCAGGGTCCCACTGTATTTGCAATAGCACTTATAGGTCCCAAACAAGGTCGGTCCCCATTATGCTAAGTAGTTTGCAAACACATAGTAAGAAACACTGCCTGCACATTCAGAGCTTAAAATCTAGATAGAGACAAAATGAGAGGGGAAAGGGAGACACAGACTTGCCCACGGTGACAGAAGTGAGTGGAAGTGGTGAAAACAGAACCGAGGTCTTCTGATCACCAGTCCAGTGACCCGTTCACTAGACCTCACTGCCTTAGGGCCATTAATAGTCAGCATCTTTTGCAGCCATCATTTGTACCAGTGTACCAATGACAGGGTATTCTCAGAACCTGGGGTGTGCAAAGATGAACCTTGCACCACTTTTGCACTCTCCCTCCATCTCCCTGCTTTGTACTCTATGTGATCCTTGAGCATAGTTGAGGATTTGGCTCTGTGTTCTCCTGGCTGCTCATTTCATTGGTTTATTTAAATTGTTAATTAAAAAGTGAAAATGTTGAGATTTGCCCTTTAGGGTCATTGCATTCCATGTCACGCATTTTTAGGGGGGTGGGGAGGAGAACACGGAAAGGGCAGGGAGTCTGGGTAATTGCTGCGTATACTGCAAAATATCTTTTTGGTCTGTATTAGAAAGTTGACTTTGAACATATGTTGGAGCATGGATTGGAATTTAATGTGATTGACACAGACAAGTGGTGACATACTGTTCAGGGAAAACTAATGTATCAACTGCGCTGAGTGGCAAAGCTGTTAATGCGCCAGCCTTTTTTCCTTTTAAAAAAATCCTTTATTTTTTTATTCTTTCTTTTCAGAGCAGTTGCAGCTGTCATCTCAGGCTCTCAATCTACTAATTCATATCTTCCATTCATACTCTATGAAGAAACTAGATTGCCTAATGAAAAAGCTATCAATTTAGATTTTTCAGTAAGAAAGCTGAAAATGGAGAAGTATTGTTGGCTCTGACAGCTACAATTTTGACCTTGATTGGCTCAGGAGTGTTGCTTGCATTCAGACCAGGAAAAATACTAATTATGATGGGTAAAAAATACTATTGTCTTGTTTTTAAAATGTATCTTTTCAGAAATTCTGTTACTATCAAAACTGTTTAAAAAGTGACTTTCTTCCCTAATTAATAACCATTGAAATTATTTTCTTGCTTTATATCTTTTTTGTTTCTGTTTAATTTTTCTCTGTGAATGCTATTAAAGTTTGACGAGCTAAGGTTCATTTATTTCAATACCATGGGCCTAAAACTATCCCTATTGAATTGAATGCATGTAGCAGGTACATAAGCAATGGCAGAACTTTAGCATCTGCTATTACAGAAAATGATAGAGACTGTATTTTTTATCTCTAACAAATACATATGTTTCTTCAATATGTGTAAATGGCATGATTATATGAAAGTTATTACTCATATGAGAAATGTGCAAATATGAAATGTAACATATACTGTATGGGCCTGATTGTAACTTCCTCTCAAATTGGTGAGCAGTTCCACTTAAGTGAATGGGACTATTCGTGTGTGCATTTACTTGCTAAATATAATGTGGGAATCACAACCTGGCCCTGTGTGTTTATATGCAGAGAGTCTAAGCCAAGAAGGATAAACTACACATTATATATAAAATATCTCAAGTCAAGAGAATGAGTCAGAGAATGGAAAAAAGCTAGGCTTGCCATGGGTTATGAAGGTCAGACTCATCAGATAGTTTCCATGGTCTCATAAAGAGGGTTTTCATTAGTGGTGGCATTGTGACTGTTGGTTTGACCCTCTATTTTTTCAAAAGCATTTGGCATGAGAATATATTTGTCTATTGGCTATTTGATACTTTCAGCTTTGGTAAGACAGGTACAGATAGATTTCTCTTAATACTTAAGGTTGGTGTTGAAGCACTACTTTTTGGGGAGAGAGAGAGGTTAAGCAACATATTCTGTTATGGAGTACAGGCCAGAGTTTTAAAGGTATTTAAGTACCTAATGGGATTTTAAAAATCATTAGATGCCTAACTCATATTGAAATAAATGGGAGCTAGGCTGTTAGGGATTTTCACAGGTACCCTATTGGTAGGGTCGGCTCCAGGGGTTTTGCTGTCCCAAGCAAAAAATGTTTTGCCCCCCCCGGCTTTTTTTCCCCTGCTCCCTCCCCGCTCCTGCCCCAACTCCCGCCCATTCCCCGCCCCATTCCAACACTTTCCCCAAATGCATGGCCTCGCCTCCTCATTTCCCCTCCTAACCCTCCCACAGAGGGAGGGGGGAAAGCGGAGGAGCGGCACTGTCAGGAGTAGAAGCAGCAGTGGAGCAGAGGTGAGCTGGGGCAGTGAGCAGTTCCTCTGCCACTTACCCCCCCCGTTACTTCCTGCAGCCCTCCCCGCACTCCATCCCCCCCGCCGCAGCTCACCTCCACTCCGCCTGCTCCCTTGAACTCACCATCGCTGCTCTGCTCCCTCCCAGGTTTGCCACAAAACAGGTGATTCACGCGGCAAGGCAGGCCTGGGAGGGAGGGAGAGAGGGAGAGAAGCTGAGCAGCTGTACACTCAGGGGAAGAGGTGGAGCGGAGGTGAGCTGTGGTGCAGAACTGCCCCCCCAGCTCACCTCTGCTCCACCGCCGCCTGCTCCCCTGAGCACGCCGCCATTCAGCTTCTGCCCCCTCCCTCCCAGGTTTGCCGCGTGAATCAGCTGTTTTGCGACAAGCCGGGGATGGGGGGAGAAGGGGAGCTGTGGCAGCGTGCTCAGGGGAGGAGGCGGAGGTGAGCTGGGGTGCCGAAGCAAAAAAAAAAAAAAAAGAAATAAAAAAAGGTGGTGTGGTCGGAGGAGCACTGTCCTAAGGTTGTCCTGAATGCCACCCCTTACAGAGTGCCGCCCCGGGCACATGCTTCCAGTGCTGGTGCCTGGAGCCGGCCCTGCCTATCAGCATCTTTAGGCACTAAATAACTTTAAAGATCTGGCCCTATGCACCTAGTATCTTACATGGGCAGAGATTTTCTACTACTATATTTTGTAAAGAGATAAGCCCAAAGTTGAACTTTGACTCCATTTGGGGAAAGTTGGAACCAGATCTGAATTTCACAGCACAGGACCAACTCTTAATCATTTTGCTACCAAATGTTAATATTTCAGAAGCATGAGCTTTGAACCTAGAATTTGCTTTTAAACAGTATTTCTTTTCACTCAGTCTCACCCAAAGCACTTCAAAAAGCAACGAGCTTTTTGGCAGTGCTATTCCCATGTAGGCAAATATAGGAGAAAAGGTCTGTTCAGGGAAACGTCTTGTCAGGAATGAGGCTCTGCAACTGCACCTGCTCATTCTCCTGACAGCCTAACGAGCACAGCTGGGTCACATCAGCCAGGCCACCTGAGGAAGCAGCAGGAGCAGCTTGCTGACTTCTCAATGTACATGCCTGCAGATTCTCTGCCTTCCTGTGTTCACCTCATTCCAGGTCCTGCTTCGGTCTTGCTTTTTGCTCCAGCCTAGACCCTGCCTTGAACCAAGCCTTGTTTCAGTACTGTCTCAGGCTTGCTCCTGCCTTCCCTGATGCTAGGTTCTGGCTATCAGCCTTGCTTCTGACTCATTCTTAGCTCTGGCATTTGGACCCTGACTATGAGTGCTGACCCTTGCTCTGACCAGGAGGCCAGACTGCCCGCAACCTGATTCCCTGACACATCTACATAGTCTTGGCTATTTGAACATGTTCTATTGAGAGAGAGAGAAAAAATGTTGGCTAGCAGGTCAATATTATCACCAAGTCTTGACTGATATATTTCTGATCTTTAGCAGAGACAATTTGAGCTAGTATATCACCTGAGACCCTTTAAACTCAGTTCTCTTTCTTGGTCATTTGACATTTCCTCTATTTCATTAGGACTGCAGCCTTGCAGACAAATGATTTCAGGGGAGAGGACTCTTTAGTCTGCACTTTTGTTTCAGAATCCCAAGACAGGTAGGTTCCAGATACTTCTCTTCTATCTTTTAGAAGCTGAAAGGTGTTTCACATCTTCAGAACAGTCTGTGACAAATAGTCTAAAACCACAGCAGCTGTAATAAAATAATTTATTTTAAATAGAGTAAATCAAATTAAAGCAGTGGCTCTCAGTCTTTCCAGAGTACTGTACCCCTTTCATGATCTGATTTGTGTTGCATACCCACGAGTTTCACCTCACTTAAAAACTACTTCCTTACAAAATCAGACACAAAAATACACAAGTGTCACAGCACACTATTTCTGAAAAAATGGCTTATTTTCTCATTTTATCATATAATTATAAAATAAATGAATTGGAATATAAATATTGTACTTACATTTCAGTGTGTAGTATATAGAGCGGTATAAACAAGTCATTGTCCGTATGAAATTTTAGTTTGTACTGACTTTCACTAGTGCTTTTTATGTAGCCCTGTTATGTAGGCAAATATCTAGAGGAGTTGATTTACCCCCTAGAAGACCTCTGCATACCCCAAGGTTTAGAACCACAGATTAAAGGATAGGAAATGTGTCCAGTACAGATCTAGTTTTAAACTCTGCAAAAGTCATCCATATATAGGGCCAGATTCTCAGCTAGTATAAATTGATGAAGTTCGACTGACCACAATGGAGCTATTCTGCTCTATGTCCGGTGAGAAATGGCTCTTAGCGGGAACTGTTTGGGTTAGTTACAAGAAAGTAAGCAAATCTATACATAACTAGAGAATGCATCCACTCTGCTTCAGCTTGTTTCTTTCATTATTTTGACCTTTTATGCAGTCAGTCCATCAGGACTATGGAGTCAGATGTTGCATAACACCATCCTTCCTCCTTTTCCCTGGGATTCCAGTCCTTGATAATCTGTGACCTTTTCTGATGTAAAGAATGCAACAGGATTCCTTGTCATATTAGGCATGGAAATTTAGGTTACATCAGCAGTTCTACAATGTACAGTCTAATCAGCTGTACCATCAAGGGGGAAGTTGAATAGTCTACTATCTGTATAGTAGATATTTTCCTCTATATCTACTAACATCCCACCATCAAGCTATGGAGTAATTTCCTCTCTTAAAACCTAGCAGATCAAATATCCCTTAATTATTTTAAAGTGTCAAGGTGACAGGACCCAGGTGTACATGTCAGCCATCCTGGGCTGGAGGGGTTGATCTGAATCCAGCTCAGCCTGCCTCTAGAGAGACAGGGTTTATAATTTAATATAGTTCTTTCTTAATTTTATTCTATATCCAATATGAATTGTTGCCAGAGTAATGCTGATCTTTCATACAGTGTGACTGGTTCTCTCCGATAAAGAACAAGTGAGAGAGACTGAGATTGAAACATCAAAACTAAGCATATGAAAATGTCTTTAGGAGTCCTAAGTGATGCCCATATAGATCCGAGACATGTTTGGATCTAGTTTTAGGCTTGGGTTCACATCCAAAGCAGGGTTAATGTTTGGATAAGAGATTCCAAAATCTCAGAAGCTTTATTCACAATATTTCAGCCCAGAATGAAGGATAAATTTTTGAGTACCATGTAAAGGATCTGTGACACCAAGGACTACAAAAACCTAATTGTAACCAATCATGAGTATAAGCAGGGACAGAATTCCAAACCTACAGCTGAAAAACCCAGGACCTGGAGGTAAAGGAAAATCTTCTCTGTTTGTAGCAGTGCTTCTAGCAAAAAAACAAAACCAAACTCCACACACATACACATAGGTTTTTAAGGTTGAAAGCCTACATCACTGAAATCCAGTTAATTCCCCAAATCAATATTTTTTTCTTTATAATTTTTTTTTCTAAACCTTCTAGAAAACCCAAATGTTAGAAAGTCAGGAAATGAGGAGTTAAGGCATCTAATCAGTTTCTTACTGCTGCATATGCATTTACCACTTACTAGTGTCCCTCCCAATATGCACCACCCACCTAACCCTAACTTTACTCCCCTTATGTGTTCAGAATGAACATATACTGTGTTTTTGTATACATCCTTAACTAAGCATGCAGTTAGACTTTAATAATATAGTCCCAGAGTCCATCAAGTTACATCAGTTCTGCAAGTTTTACCATAGTGCAATGTTTGGAAGCATGAGCTAGTGCTAAGGCTTTTGTCTCTGACCCTGCTGTGTTTCTGTGCATTTACGGCATAACAACGTGCTTTGCTTGACCTTACCTTCATTTTGTAGGATTGGGTGTTAAGAATTCATCTGCTCCTGTTGCTTGTTTACAGGAAATCCTGTGTGACATCACAATAAAATACTATGGAAATTGTGATATCATAAATGCAGAATTATAACTTGAGGAAGAGAATGAAGGGGAAAAAATTAGGAAACATTTCCAAATGTGTAAGTTGTTTGCAGACAGTCTAAAACTCTATTCTGTATTTCCTTGTTAACAAAAACTGACTTGATTGGCTCTTCAGATGTTTCCTTTAATTAGTATGAAAGTCTCTTCTCCCTTCTCCAACTCCCTACCAATATAACCTGAGTTATTTTCTGCCTCCACTCCTTCCCTCAGCATTATTGTCATGACAACCTGGAAATAAGCTCCTGAAAGACGTGTGCTAGTAATTTGATTATATGAGTAATACAATTTGTCATCTGAAATACGAGTTAATATTAAAGCTTGTCAAATAGTAAAAGCCCTTGGTTTTGCGAATGAAATACCTACTTTGGTTTGTTACAACTCACTGCTCAGAATCTCACATCTAGTGAAATTGTAATCTGCGGTAGGTGGTCATGCAAGGGCCAGTGGGGCCATAGAGAGCCTCCTTTCTCCCCTGTGCAAATGTATCCCTTACTCACGTCTCTTGGACTGTTACTTCCCCTCCAATGCAAGGGGTGGACAGTGGGCAGAGCCTTGACTTTGTTTTTCTATCTCTCTCCCACATGCTGGCCAGTGCAGTTCTCGGAGAAGTAAGCTGGCATGAGTCTGGGACAGCTTGCCTCTTCTTTGGAGTCCTCACTTACTCATTCTGAATCATATGCCCTCCCTTCTGCTTCTCACCCACCATTCCAGACATCTTTCCTTGCACTTTGCCACATAACAAGGTGCTTACTTCAGATGCAGGGGAGATGAGAAGTGCAAATGCCAGCTGTTGCAATAGAGATGACTGTAGATTCACCAGTCACAAAGCTGATAGAATCAGTTTCTGATTTCATGTGATTCTCTACATGATAAGTAATGTGGATTCCAGGACATTTTTTGGTCAATTTCATGTTATTTCCTACTAGTATAATTCTCCATCTTTGGCATTTCAAGCACCACAGTGGATAGTATATTTGGGTTTTTTTTTAACAAATCTACTAGATTTTTTTTTAAAAAATTTTTTTTAAAAATCTATTGATCCTGAGTTTTGTAAAAGTTTTGCACCAAATTTGACTTGCTAGAGATCCTTGAATTAGGCCTGGGAAAGAAAATCTGATCTGCTTAATAACTGTGGACATTAATGGATATAATCTGTATTTTTTACTCCAAGTATTTAATTTACAAACATTCTGCAATGCTTCAGATAACTTTGGAGGTCTGTGAAGTAACTGAAGAAAAGACAAAGGTAAAGGTTTTAATGGGTGATGTGATATAAAATGACTTTACTGGTTGTGTCTCAGTAACTGGGATTGGGAATCAAAATGGAGAAAATTACCTACATTTACCCCTTCTGTTGTTGACTGGTAGACGTCATAGGACCCTCCCCAGTCCTAATAAGGCCAGAAAGAATGTGCCAAGCATTAAGTGTGCTAAGAATAAATTTGAGCTAGGATAGGGATAAGGTTACTTTGAACTCTATATTTCATGTTTTCTGACCTACCCCCCTATGCCCCCAAAGAACTGTAATTATATTAGAGAAGCTGCAGGGGCTTAAAAACAGTTCTTTCCAGTTCCTTTGCTTTTTGCTGCCTTTCCCTGCTCTGGTATCCCCTTTGGATCTGGGAACTTTTATTTTTATTTATAGGGTATGTGGTTCTCGTGCTGAAGATCCACGGCTATTTTTGTTAGAAGCTGATACTTTAGTCTGAGCTGCAGATATTGCCTTGGGAAAAGCTTAGGTTGTTCTGAGGGGCCAGGACTCTACAGAGAAGACAAGTTCAGAGAGGCACCAAAAGAAGAAACAGAACAGGAAAAAACGGAAAACATCCTACCTTTTATTTCTGCATCTCCTGATAGAGTCAGTGACCCAGAAGTATTATCTAAGCTGCCGATATAACTTGACCTGTTTAGAATCTCTCTTACCATCATCACTATGGCTGACATTACAACAGAAGGTACTGTAACTATTTTCAAATGTAATTAATTGAAAACAATTTGTACTTTGACAGTGTGATTGAGTCAGCTCGTCAGTGTGATTTATTGCTTTTTTGGGAATAGCAGTTTTCCTGAAGGGTGGGTTTTTGTGTGAGAAGTGTTTGTCTGGCAGCTGGAGACTCCACTGCTAGTTAGTGAAGCTAGATCACCACACACCTCTAAAAATAGCATGGGTCATGTAACCTGAGCATTGGTAGCTTAGACAGTGACCCTAAAGTGATACAAGGAAGGGAATGCATACTGAACTGGAGCTATTGGGTTTAATACCAATAGGTCCAGTCCTGAACTCCTTACTCAGACAAATCTCCCATCAGCAAAAGTGGCATTGAACTCTGTCAGAGTTTCACCCATGTCAGAACATCAGAAATCAGCTCTGTGGTGCTGATCCTATATCTGGCTCAGTGGAGGCACAGGGGTACACTTGCAGGACCAGGGTCTAAATTTGTAAGCTATGTTTTAATGTTAATTGAAGGTAAACAGTACTGATTCTGCAAGCCTTATCCAGGTAAAGCTCCTATGGAAGCCCATGAGAGTGTTGTTTAGATAACTACTCCAAGGGTAGGCCCAAAGAATGAGAAGTAATCATATAAACCACAAAACATTTATTGTAACACATGAATATTTCATGTACTTTAATATTTCCTGGCCATTCATATTTAAATAACTTTTAGATGCATAACAATATTTTATCAACAACAGCACAAGAAGGAAGCTGTTTAAAATTCCACCTTTTTTACTCAAATATTGAATATTTTTAGTGGAATTTCATGCCAGCTTTTTTCCATTGTGGATCACTCTAATGATCATCTTCAAGTTTAATAATTATTATTTTTTTTAAAAAAATAGGCTTATTGACAGTCTTCTGAAAGTTTATTTTTTTATTTTGCTTGTGATTGTGTTTCAGTATATTAAACTTGTACTTTTCATACTTCAATTTTAACCATGCTGTTTGAGAGGATTGGCGTTACTCACCGTTGGTGAATTAATCTATTTCCCATAGGCTGCAAAATTAGCAGTGTCAGAACTTGCAGTGTTCTTGCTTGATGTTTGCAATAGCAAACATAAGGCGGATGTGGGTTAGGTGCATGTGGCTTTTTTTAAAATTTTTTTATCATCAGTGTCTGGATGAGTGTATATAATTTGATCCTGGCAGCAAATAGTACTAAAACAGGTGGCACAGCCAGACAGTTCTATCACAAATGCTGGGGCTAGTTCATGTAGAAATTCCTATCCAAATTTAGTGAAAACACTGCTCATTCTGTATTTGCTAACTGGAGGATGATATTTATCCTCAGATATGTACTGGGTAGTACCACAGGTGTTAAAGGGACTTGTATGCATGAATCTGAAGGCAGAATATGCTTAGGTCTGGATGAGTGCTTTTGATTTGTTTTTTGTTTTTGTGGGAAGTTCCTTGCGTATGGTAGATATTCCTAACTGACAATCTCTAACGCAGAGTGGCTAAAAATTAATATGAAATACACAAGGCTTTTCGACGGCATAGGTCATTTAGCCATCTTACACATCTATATGGCTTTTCTGTGCTGCTGAATCTGGCATCTGGTAATTGAAATGAAAAGTTCTTTAAAAAACGTCATACCTAGTATTGTTAAGAAGATGCTAAACATCCCTGTGTCAAACTTAAAGGCTCTATTCAGCTGTAATAATGTGTATCTTTTGGCCCTGTGTAAGGCAGTGGCAGGTTCAGATGATACTGTCAATTCCACAGCAGACTGACCTTCAGTAGATAGGTCCATAGGGCAGTGGAAGCCATTTTCTCCCTTGTATGTGGAGGAGGGTTATACTGATCACCTGATATTTTTACAGCTGGTTCCTTAGGTGGTGTAAAGTTTTAATCCATGACAGCATACTGTATTTTGAATTTGAGTGTATAATTAAGTTTCATAGTGGAGTATATCTCGCCTGAGTTGTTACTGTTGCAGATGAGGGAGCTTGCAAGTTCAAATCCACAGTGCAACAAAATCTTACAACTTCCTGCCCTTAATAGTTTTAAATTTACTGCTCCTCTTATCTTTGTTATACTGACAATCCCACATCATCCAGGCTATCAGTCAGAACTTGCCTCATGTAATTTTATACGTAAATGTTAGACAGCATTGCGTGGCAACCAGAGAGCATTGAACCATACGTTCTATGGCTGAAGAGAAGGCTTCATGCTACCTTTGCCATTTTGCCTGTCGAACTAAGGAAGGGTTCTCTAGATCTGGTGGGTTGGGGTCATGTCATCTTGATGTCATCATGACATCTTTTTTGTGACACTCCATTTCATGATAATGCCCTTCTTATTGTTAATTATGCAGGATGTTTAGGGCATGATTCATCACTGCATAGCTTCAGTTTTACCCCAGAAATGTAATGCTGTTGAAATTAATTAGAATTAAAAGTGGAACAACACTGTAAAGATCCAGCCCTATAATAACTTCTAATACCAGGCCCTCCGTATACTATCTGGGATGACATTTTAGCTCAACTAAGAAGTTGCATGACAAGATCACAGCAACAAAACATAGTTGGATTTAAAAAATGACAAAATGAGTTACTGTCTTCACAGGAAATCTACATAAACCCTTAGAAAACTTGCATGTATATGCCAATTATCTAGTACTCTAGTCCAATGAATACTTCTGAAATGAATCCAACGGATTAAACTGAGTCTTCTCACATTCCTAATAACATTTATCTGCAATATTAGAGGCAGAAATGCACTTTATAAAATCTACTATTTAGAAATGTGTAGCATTCCTAGGTATGATTCAAAGCTCGGTATGAACATTAACTATTTCATCTTCACAACACACCTGTGTGCTCAGTAAACCTTACATTTCCAAATGGGCAAGTATACTGAAAGCTTAGGGGCTCAGTTGTGAGCCAGACTATGAGCATGCTCAGGGGAATAATGAAAGGGACCATACTCTGGTGTGCTGGCTACTGTGGCATTAAAAGTCATAATATGGGAGGGAGAGAAGCTACCACCAGCTTGCTCCCTACCTCCCCAGATGGCTAAAGAATGAAGTGAGCCTTTGTTCTGGTCTCCCAATGCACTGGATAGCACAGCTGATACAACACAGAGGGAAAATAGTCTATGCCCGGGGTATGCATACCACAGAGCTAGGAAGAAACCAGCTCTGAACTCTCTCTCTGATGGTATGACCACACTTGGAGTTGGAGGTGAATTCCCAGCTTGAAAAGACATACATACTGTTTGAAATGGGCCATCCTGATTATCACTACAAAAGTTTTTCTTGTCTTGCGGATAATAGCCCACCTTCACTGATTAGTTTCTTAGAGTTGGTATAGCAATTCCCATCTTTTCATTTTCTCTCTCTCTCTCTGTGTGTGTGTGTGTATATTTATATACATATATATCCAACAAAACATAGTTGGATTAAAAAAAATGACAAAATGAGTTACTGTCTTCACAGGAAATCTACATAAACCCTTAGAAAACTTGCATGTATATGCCAATTTTCTAGTACTCTAGTCCAATGAATACTTATGAAATGAATCCAAAGGATTAAACTGAGTCTTCTCACATTCCTAATAACATTTATCTGCAATATTAGAAGCAGAAATGCACTTTATAAAATCTATTATTTAGAAATACTTGGATTTTATATATATAAATTTTCTTCCTACTGTATGTTCCACTCTATGCATCTGATGAAGTGGGTTTTAGCTCATGAAAGCTTATGCCCAAATAAACTTGTTAATCTCTAAGGTGCCACAAGGACTCCTTGTTCTGCTTCGTAAAAATAGAATGTAACTGCGGTGGCTGAGGCACTAGTTGCCCCAGGTATGTACCTGTCTGAGACACCAGAGGCACAAATGCTCAGTCATGGTTCAGTCTCTAGTTTGCTCCTGGTAGCTATGGATCTATACGTTGCCCGTTAGGGAAGATTGCAACGAGCCAGTTTAGTCTTAAGTGATTTACTAGAGGCTCCATAGCTTATCAGTGACAAAATCAGGATTAGTTCCTGGCTTTTTGTCCTGTGCTCAGTTCAATAGACAAGTAAGAAAAGTTATATAGTAATAAAGCATTTGAAAAGGCAGGTTTAATAAGGTTTGCACACTTTAAAAATAATGTAGGTCATCACAGTGGTACGTGAGAAATAACACATAAGGGGCCGGAGTATAAAGTCATAAAGATTTGCAACACATGCTTTGAGTGTGCTTATGCCAGAAACTACATATAACCCTCAATAACCCAGAAGTTCACATCCAGGCTAATCAAATGACTGCTCACTCAGAAGTGTTAAATGCATAAAAGACATTTCTAAATGTTCTCAGTTCATAACAAGTTTAACAGTATTTTATATAATGAAAGAATGACTTCCTTATTCTTTTGACTAAGATCACAAGAAGTGCAGTTGGGAAAGTAACTAAAATACTTTCCTGATGGACTCTTTTCTCTACATTATCCTAAATTCTCAATTACCGAGAAACAGTCTTCACTCATTGATATATTTTGCCTTCTGCCACCAACTCTCTGTATAACTTTTTTCATTAGTAATGTACCCAAATCCATGGATGCTAAATATCTAAACTGTATTCATTAATTCATTCACCTAAATTTGGGTTATTACTGATTATGCACTGTATGTATCTTATGACTTTAAAAACAAACTTTGTATCTGTGGATAATCTAAGCCAGGGGTAGGCAACCTATGGCACAGGTGCCAAAGGTGGCATGTGAGCTGATTTTCAGTGGCACTCACACTGCCCAGCTCCTGGCTACCAGTTTGGGGGGCTCTGCATTTTAGTTTAATTTTAAAAGGAGCTTCTTAAACATTTAAAAAACTGTATTTACTTTACATACAACAATAGTTTAGTTATATATTATGGACTTATAGAAAGAGACCTTCTAAAACATTAAAATGTATTACTGGCATGTGAAACCCTAAATTAGAGTGAATAAAAGAAGACTCCGCACACCACTTCTTCTGACCCCTGTTCTAAGCACTATACCCAGATGTACAGGCACTCTTTTCTCAACTTATGTATGATATGATTTTTATAACATTAGCTTTAATAAAATTTTCATCTTACCTGATATATCCTTGGTCAGGAGGCAATGCATATCCTACCCTTGCAAAGAGATGAAGCAGATATTTCTGTGTCTGACTAATCAGATTGTAACACATATATTACTGAATAATATATTTTGGAATAGTAGGCCTGAATCTGCCCCCTTTTTTGTGAAGAAACAATTAACTTTCTTCCAAGCATCTAATAATGCTTACAAACTAATTGTAGCTTGAATCTGTGAACTTGAATCTGCATTTTGTGGACACACATATAACAGTGTTTCCACATCTGGCCTCATGCTTCAAATTTTATATTTTAGTTTAATATTAATTGAAAATCCCTAGAGTTCTTAGAACTCATTAGCTCCTAAAGCTTTCTATGTTCTGTCTATATACCAGCTATGTATTTATGCACTGTAAAATTGTCTGTACTGTTAAATTCAGAGTAGTAATAAAAAATAACTAGCAATAAACTTTAAAAACATTCCTTTCCCCAAATGTTAAAAGCTAAAAACTTTATCCAACCCTAAATCACCCTTTTTTGGGTGGAAACATACTGAGGATGTATCCAGTTTGTTTTTTAAGGCAATCCCTTGCCCTAAAGACACAAAAGAAAGTTCCACCACCAAGTGGCTGTAGATACTCCCAGGCGCCAGAATTATTTTAACCACAGTGGGTGAATATGTTCAAAAGTGCCTAAGTGATTCCAGAACCTGAAACCATGTCTGCGCTAGGAGTGCTTTACTTGTATAGAAATGCCAATATACTATCCCTGCAAAATACTTCTACTGTGGATGCTGCTTCACCAGCAAGCTGTATTTTGTACTGGTGTAGTAAAACTCCTCCTCCCACAGTGAAACAATACCAGTAAAAGTGGAGATGCCTGCTGGCATGGCTATATCAGTTAGGGATCACACTTTTTATTTTCATACCCTTGATCAACCTAAATATGCTGGCAGAAGTCTGAACATGGAAATTGGGCTATTACAAGAGGGAAAGAAAGTTGATGGGATTTCAGTGTTTAAGTAATTTAGGTGATTTTGAACGTTTTACCCTAGGAGCTGAAGAGACTAATTGAAAGTCGGTGGATCATAGTGCATAGGCTCTTTTGAAAATCGCTCTCGGTACCTACCAGAAGCTCTTGGTGCTTATCTTCAAATATTTGTCCATTAGGCATTTTTTTGAAAATGATTACCCATTGCCCCTAGCATAAACGGGACAATGGGACTGGAGCTGACCCAGACTGCTTTAGTGACAACGCTGAGAGCTAAAAGCTGAACTTCACTCTGGGAATGTAAATAAAATCAGTTCTGTTTTAAAGCAGGTTTCATAACACAGCGCTGGCTTCAGTCCAGACTGCATCACCAGAGTTGCCCTAGATGAGCCAGGCCAGCTGCTTACAGAGGGAAAGAAGCTTTCGCTTTCTTTTTGAGGCTAATGTTGTCTACTTTCTGCTCTATTTAAGCAGATTGAACAAGTGGACAATGTTCACTTTATGAGCTAAACGCTTTTTAAACACCCCATGTTAAGTCCTGGCCCCAATGAAAGTAATGGCAAACTTCCATTGACCTCAGTTGCACCAGAATTTCACTCCTACTTTATATTTTGTTTTTTATTCATTGTTGTTTTATGATTAAAACTCATGGTCTAAATACAGAAAGTTAATTGCCAGGAATAATAAGTTTTATTTAGAAACCCTTCACCCTGCCGACATCCTTCTTGAATTGTTCTGAAGGTTTCACAGTTGATAAGTTCAAATAGCATAAAATACATGATCAAACCAAAAAGTAGCATCATTAGAGAAGCGTATGAAGGAGGGTCAAATCTGTGATTCAGAGGTGTCTCCAGCTGTCTTTTAAAACTGAGGAAGATGCAGAGATGGATGTGCAACAGCAGTAGTGTTTCCATGCCCTAAAGACATAAGAATGATGAGCTCTTTGATGTTTTACTAATTTGAAATCAATTAAAAAGTATGGCCAAGGAAATCTAACAGAGGAGAACAAACTTAATGTTCTTTATCCTTTTTTTGTTGTTGCTGGTAGCAGAGAACATGATGTGACTAAGCAGATAGGAACTGTGGAGCCATGTGCATCCAAAGACTTAGCTGGGAAACTATCATCAGTCAGTTATATTCTTTGTTTTATCCCACATTCATGGTCCTTGACCTGCTCTAAATATTTTTATTAGGGATCATGATTATTTCAAGATTATGCATTAGCTCATTAGGCAAGAGAATGAATCAGTAAATTTTTGCACCCAGTAACTTGCCTCAGTGCATTCATTCGCATTTGTGCGGGATTAATGCCACCCCTTGACTTTATGCACATGTGCATCTAGGGGTGGAATTTGATCTAAAAGGACGTAACGGAAGATACATGCAAGTATCTGCACAACTAGAATATAATGTCTGATTATGTCCTAAATTTCTTCTGGACACTGACAAATCCTCAGCCAATCAGTATAGTTTCATGGTAGTCAGTGGAGGTAGAAAGATTTACACCAGTGGAGGATCTGGCCGTATATTTTTCCTTTTCCTCTGATCTCTTCTATAGAAGATTCTCCCATTTTTTGCTCTGTAATCTAGACCTGCCACCCATGATTGGACAGGGAGTAGTGCGACTCCCTGAAAGGAGGAAAGACCACAGCTACATGTTGTAAGTATAGGGATTGTCAGGGAAATATGGTTGGGCAGGTGGTAGTCAATTGAATAATTCTTCAAATTCATTAGAAACTCTGAGAAATAGAGGTGAGCGAACACAAGGAGTGAGTCCCTTCTCTGTGGAGTGAGGGAAGGCTGATATACTCATTCATTGGGTGTATCTCCACAGCAGCTGGGAGGTGTAATTATACATGTGCTACTTCCAGTTGAGTTAGTATGTTTGGCAGTGGCAGCTTGGACGGAGTTGTACCTGGATGACTAGCGTGAACCACCACCATGACCATTGCTATTTTTAATGTGCTGGCTTAAGCGGGGCTCGCACATGTACGGCTACCTATGCTGGGAATTACACCTAGCCTTGGTCTATATCAAACTAGCTAATCTGCTAAAACTGATTTAGGGCTAAATTCAGCCCTGGCACAACTCCATTCAAGTGGAGTTGCTTGTGTTTACAACTAGTGCTGGATTTGGCCCTTAGAAACCAGGTTTCAGGAAGTCTCTTGTACTCTTGATTTAAACTCCCAACTAGGCCAGGCAATGAAAGAATTAGCCCTAGTTCAGTCCTGTGGTTCGCCTTCTTGAAGTCAGCTTTAGCGCTCAGTTTGAATTTGTCTCTAGACTTAAAGTTCCATTTAGTGCTACTCGAACTCATTTTCAAGGGAAAAAAAAGAGAATATAAAGTAATGGAAATGTAGACAAACTTTCTATCTGGAGAAGCCTCTGCTTTCTATCTTCAAAGATAGTTTAAAGAAATCTTTTGCATATGTGTAATGAATAAAGACTGGCAACTCTCTGTACATGCGTGTGTTCTTTCAACATCGAAAGTATCCGCATACCTTTGCCTGGAGTCAAAATGTCAAAGGCACAATGAATCTGTGCCTTCGTTGGATCCTTTGGTATGTAAATGAAATATCTTTCCTCTATTCCACTACATAGGCTTAAGCTGTGGTTTTCCATGCACTTCAGAACACCTGAATCTCATTTCAATCTTTGCAAATAGTTATGTTGATTGTGAGAAACCTATCATTATGTTTTCTCATAAATATTCCATTCTTGTTTTTTAAATATAATTTTATATCTATTTATCAAGTTATGGTGCTCATATGGCCTGTAGCTTTTGCATGTTTTGCATATAGGACTCAGTTTCTCCTTTAGACTCACCTAGGGTGACTGATAGCAAGGGGGGCAATAGATGCCTATGTAAGACAAAGCCCCAAATATCAGGTCCGTCCCTATAAAATCGGAACATCTAGTCACCCTAGCTCACCTGTCACTTCCTGCTACGACTGCTGCGCAGACATATCTGAAGGCAGAATGGGACTTGGTCTACATTAGCAGAGAGGGTCGACCTAAGATACGCATCTTCAGCTACGTGAATACCGTAGCTGAAGTTGACGCATCTTAGGTCGACTTACCTGCTGTCTTCATGGTGGCAGCAGTCGACAGTGGGCTCCCCCGTTGACTCTGCCTTCCGCCTTTTGGCGAGCTGGAGTTCCAGAGTCGACGGGAGTGCCTTTGGGGATTGATTTATTGCGTCCTGACGAGACACAATAAATTGATCCCCAATAGATCGATCTCTATGTGTCAATCCAGCCGGTAGTGTAGACAAGGCCTGGGACTTGAAGCTGTACATTTAACAGTATAACTAATAATTTAAAAGACCACATGTATGATACAATGTGAGCATAAGTTACAGACCCTTGGTAAAACAACGGGAAAGTTTAAAACTGCAACCATACATATTAATGTATCTGTTTTTAAGAAAAAATGAAAGGAAAAAAATCATGGTAGTCTAAGAGATTTTGTGTACTTACAGTAGCAGCCAAAAAATAACTATAGATTTCTACAGTGCAAAAGCAAAGCCTCACCTCCACGACATCACTCATGCATTTTACTGTTTATCTTGTTGTTTTGTCTTTTAAACAGTATTGTAATCCTAATCTCAGTGAAAATTTCCTAACTTGATGTACTGACAGACCATTTTGCCACAGCCTACACTATCTGGTGAAGGCCAGTGGAGAAGTACCCTTTTGTTGGTAGAGATTGTCTTGTAAGGAGAAAGTAACCTTAACAGAGAATTTTTGTAAACTCAGTATAGTTTTTTGTAGCACAAGGTATCCATGAGTCAAATTCAGGAATTCTTTGTTTTGGGGCCTAGGTGGAATATATTTACACCCCCAAAGCATTATTTTTATGGACTCATGTCCTGGCTACTGTGACCCTGCAACCAGATCCCAAAACAGACACAATCCATGTGAGATAGGTGCTTGCTGACTCAAGGTCCATAAGCATATACGCTAAAATGTACCTTTTATACCAGACCTTTCAGAGTATTAGCTGCAGAATGAAATACCTAGACTTCTAAGCAGCCTGAAGTTAGACACCACATTATGCTTCTCTTGACCATCTCTTTTAGCAAGGATTTATGGGCATTAGGTGGTATGATTTTAATCCTAAATGTGAAAGCTACTGGCTAACTGATTGCTATGGACATTGTATGCCATTCATATATACTGCAAAGGTGGCAATATACTATGCTAGGGCCAAAGATATAATAAATGACAAGCTCTTTTTTTTTCTTCAACAAATCATTTCCTACCTGAGTAAACATGCAAAAGGATTTTCATATTTCTTTTGTTATTTTATAACCTTTTCTGTGCTTGAAGCAAACAAGTTTCCTTTCTTCTTTTTCTCCATACTTTGTTTTGTTGTTGAATTGCTCAAGAAACCTAGACAGCTGGTGCGATTATTTTTGTTTTCTTTTAAAGAGCAGAGAAGTATGCTAAAAAGGATAAGTTTATAAATATAGGACTAGGGAGATTTTGCAAACAACTATTTAAAAAACAAAAAACAATTCAGTCAAATAGGGACCCTATAGATTTTGAAAATCCCCATAAGAACCACAAATAAATCAGACCGTACTTCAGGAAAACATCTTTATTTTGGAAGGGCACTTAAAATATGTTTAACTTTAAGCACATGCTGCCAATAGGGACCAAGTTTTTAAGTACTTTCCTGACTCTGGCCCTAAATGAGCACCACATTTTTAGCTAAACTAAATTCAGGCTAAGAAAATATATGATTTGATTATATTTTTAAAGATAATTTTAGTTTTAATGAACAAAGAAGTGGATTAGTTTTTTTCTCATTAAACTGAAAAAAAAGTTTCATACTAAATTACATTTGCCATACTGTATTTATCATCTTGTTAATGCATCTCACACTGAGAAGTGCTGAAGGCATGTGCATATAAAGATATAAACAGTCTATCTGATTCAGTTAATTGCACTTCTCCATTTCCACCACCTCATCCACATTGTATATTCAATTTTAAAAGAATAAGTAGAAATAACATTGCCTGACAGAAATTGCCAAGCGTATAAAAACTACTCGATCCATTTCAAAATTATTATTATATATTATTTGTATTATGTTGGTGCCTAGAGTCCAGAACTCTGTTGTGGTGGGCACTGTACAGATATATATCAAGGACAGGCTCTGCCCTAAAGAGCTTAAAATGTATTCAACTTGTTGTTAATAAATACCACACTTCAGAGATCCTAAAACAGGCCACGGCCATGTAGGGCATCAGAATTAATAACTATGGTATTACTAACAAAACCAAACTTCACTGTGAGTATTCATTCAAAATTTTGCACAAATTTATTTTAACTGTGTTTGCGTCCCATTTGTATTTAATTTTTTTCCTCAGTATCATAGAATATCAGGGTTGGAAGGGACCTCAGGAGGTCATCTGGTCCAACCCCCTGCTCAAAGCAGGACCAACCCCCAATTAAATCATCTGAGCCAGGGCTTTGTCAAGCCTGACCTTAAAAACCTCTAAGGAAGGAGATTCCATCACCTCCCTAGGTAACCCATTTCAGTGCTTCACCACACTCTGAGTGAAAAAGTTTTTCATAATATCCAACCTAAACATCCCCCACTGCAACTTGAGACCATTACTTCTTGTTCTGTCATCTGCTACCACTGAGAACAGTCTAGATCCATCCTCTTTGGAACCCCCTTTCAGGTAGTTCAAAGCAGCTATCAAATCCCCCATCATTCTTCTTTTCTGCAGACTAAACAATCCCAGTTTCTCAGCTGCTCCTTATAAGTCATGTGCTCCAGCCCCCTAACCATTATTTGTTACCCTCCGCTGGACTCTTTCCAATTTTTCCACATCCTTCTTGAAGTGTGGGGCCCAAAACTGAACACAATACTCCAGACGAGGCCTCGCCAGTGCGGAATAGAGGGGAGTGATCATGTCCCTTGATCTGCTGGCAATGCCTCTACTTATACAACCCAAAATGCTGTTAGCCTTCTTGGCAACAAGGGCACATTGTTGACTCATATCCAGCTTCTCAACCACTATAACCTCTATCAGGGTTAACCACTATTAGGAATTATCCCAATGTATCAACTATGTACGTGTATACTCCTCTGAAAGGTGAATTTCAAACCAGAATATTCTGTGACAGCAAACTTTGAATTGCAGAAGTAGCCCACAGTGTAAATTGTACATTTTGAATTTTATAATTGAATCTGATATTTGTGATTTGAGCTGTTGCTGGTTTTGTATGTTATGTTCAGAGGTGAAAGTAAGTTAAAGGACTTAGCAGTACGCCGGAAGTCCTGATCAGGGGGCGGAGTCTCACCTGGAAGAGGCGTGGCCTCAACCAGAAGAGGCGGAGCTTTAAAGCCTTCGGCCCTTTAGTTCAAGATTTAAAGGGCCCCGGACTCCAGCTGCCACGGCAGTGGAGCCCAGGCCCTTTAAATCACTGAAGAGCCTTGGGCGCTCCCGGCTGCCGATGCTACACCGGGGCTCCTGGGCTCTGGCAGACCTTTAAAGGGCCCAGGGCGGTAGTGGCAGCCAGGAGCTGAGGGCCCTTTAAATTCCTGCAAAGCCCTGCTGTCGGAGCCCTGGGGTAGCACCCATGGAGCCCTGGGGCCCTTTAAATCCCCACCGGAGCTCCACTGCCACTACCCCAGGGCTCTGGCAGCAGGACTCAGGTGGGGATTTAAAGGGCCCTGGAGCTCCAGCTTCCCGCTACCGCCCCGAGCCCTTTAAATCCCTCCTGAGCCCCACTGCTGGAGC
>ML677333.1:65265593-65309036 GCA_007922305.1 Dermatemys mawii | reverse complement strand
CTCCGAGCCTGGGTCAAGTGGAGCTAGGAGCCAGGAGGGCTCTGCAAGAACCCTGTTAAAGCACAAATTTTAAATATTCATAATGAACTCTTTTGGATGTTGAGGAGAGCAAAAGATCCTTTCAGGAAATGGATAGATAGATAGGTAGATAGATAGATAGATTTTATCTATCTATTAGTGATTACATTTGAGAATTTTGCTATTTTTTGAACTGAGGCAAAATTTCTCAAATTTTTATTAATCATTTTCTCACCTATAATCAGAATGCTGCTATGTTGGGGTGTTATCAGACTCCTCAAAGATGTAGTGTCAGGCTCACTCAAATTCCATTGTGTGTTGGTTTTTTTGTTTTGTTTTTTTGGTTTTTCATCATTGCCCATCCACATGTTCAAATAACATAAGGGAGCCCTCCCTTTCTGCAAATAATGAAATTAGCTTAAAAATTATGATATTTTAACAAATAATAAATTCTGGGTCTCTTCTCTTGCCCTCTCCCCCTACCTGGTGTTTGAGCCTATAAAGTTCACATTTTCAATCTTTATGCAACAGTGAGGCCTAGAAACTTATTGTGAAAGCTGAGATGCTCATATAACCACAGAATGCCAGGGTCTGAGTCTTTAACAAAAATAATAATATATAACAATATTTGTTAGTCCTGATAAAATGACATGACTTGGCAGAAGTGCTGTTGAGAGCCATTTTATTACTTACAAACTTCAAAAGATTCAGACATTTGTCCTATAAACTTCTGGACCTAGTTCCTGCTCTCATTGAAATCAAAGAGGGTTTTGTTTTATTTCAGTGGGAGCATAAGCTGACTCTCAGTGGGTAAATGACAGGAGATCAGACTTTTATCAGTTTCACTGCTCCCTGATTCAGCAGATCTAGAAATATAATGAGAAAAGGTGGCATGTGAATTCAAGAATGGGGACATGGTTTCAGTTCCTGAGGATTTATGCTAACTGTAAATCAACCCCAAATTATTAATCTTGTAATGGTTACATAACCTAGAAAGCTGCACGTAACATCTGCTGGATCAAACCCTATTAACACAAACCTGCCACTAACAATAAAAATAATATTTTCATGTATTTATTTGTCCTGCCATTGGGAAGTCAGTCCTTCAAGCAGAGGGAAGGTGTGTATGTATGGTGAACACCAGGTGTTTCAATTCCAGTAGTTAATGTCATTTTTACTCCAGTCTTAAATCTGAAAAATATCCATATCCTAATGCAATCACTTTGTTCTTCCTGCTGTGCCAAGCTCTTCCTGAAATTCTCTTTTGTTCATCTTTAATTAGAATTTAGAAATGTTGGCCCTGATCCTGCAAATAACTAATCATTGGGATTACTCATGTGTTTAGGATATGCATACATTTTTGCAGGATTAAGGCTTAAAATTTCTTTCATGCTGTGCCCTGTTGTTCATAGACATAACAGTTTTGTATGACATCTCCAATGTAAGGTAACCTGTGTTGCCCTCTAAAATAGAACCACTATAGAGTATATGGAAAGCATAATTTCAGTTTTAATTGCAAATTATCCTGGAACTGAGTCATCTGTTTTTCAGTTATTCCATGTTTGACCTTAGCCACTTAAATCTGCTCTTGACATTTTCATCATATTATTTTAATTTGCTTTTCTTAGTATCTAGGCAAATTCACAATGAAAACACAAGTTTATTAATGAATGCAAACAATGTAATATTTCCTTATCTCAAGTGCTCTTTCTCTCCCTTAAAGCCTGAGACGCAGATAGGGCTTGCAGCTTGCCCTGAAGAGAGACACATTTGGGTTCCACTGAGCAATTCCAGAGTCACATGCATTTCAGTGGAAAAAAAATCCTGTGCAATTCTGGTGATGACTATGGTATGATCCAGGAGAATGTATTTGTTCAGCTAACAAGAAGTTACTTACAGTACTGCTGCTGCAATCTGATGTGGTTGATTTTAATTCTCAGCCTATGCAATTGATCCTTGTCTATACATGAGTGCAACTGAGTAAACAGTATGGGAGCCACTGCCTATTAACTCAAAGAAATGTGGCACCTATACATTTTGTACTGAGTTCAACCTTTCTAGCATGCATCTAGCTTCCAGTTCTACAGATATGCTGCAGGTTACTACTAGCCAGTAGTCTTAATGCTGAGAGTTTGGGATGAGTCAATGGAGGTATATCTTGCACTAAGATCTTTGGGGCATTAAAGTGTTCACATCATATGTATTTCCGTAATGGCAGTGTGAAAGCACAAGAAAACCTTGTCTTCTCCAGCAAAGATATTTTTGGAAGGTTTAATAAAAATATTATTCCTTTCTGAGCCACTGACTTTTTTGTTCAAAAATATTACAATTGTTTTTAATGTCTTGGCTTTGACTACTAAGCACTTGGATTCTGACTGATTACTAGAACAAATGTTCCTGTTTCTTTGACAACACTGTGTGGAACATAAACCTAAAATGTGTATTTTCAAACACAGTGTGTAAGAAGCCACCAGTTATGTTTTCTTTTTCCATAATATTGTATAGGAAGTCAGATAAACAAATATCATTTTTCTCTCATTGTAGTAAAAGTACATTTGAAGACACTGATAGAAAATATATCAGCATTTAGCTGGTTTGAATGTGGCTCAAATTTCTTAGATATTAAATGTTATCCATCTAGATGTTTGAAAATAACTTTGAAATGTATCGATTCTTATTAAGGTTCCTATGGACAGGTGTCCACATCTCAAACTATGAATTGACTATCTTGTCTGTTCTCCCAGCTGAGATTGCGAGGGCCAAATGGATGTAGAAACTGAATTTATCCTCTCATCCCTGGAAACACCTCTTCTGTAGTCACATTTAAGAGGAAACACAGGGAAGGTTGGACTGGCACTGACACAGAAGTCTTCAGTCTAATGTGCTTTCAATTTTGTACCTTTCATTCTGAATTCAGTTTAAATAAAATACTAGTACATTTTATGTACTCTTGATTTACACCTGAGTTCTAAAAATGGACAGATATTAGAATATATCAAACATTGTAAAAACTTTAATCAATAACTTATTCTTATTTGGTTGTTAACATATGATCAATTTAAAAAGACCCAAAACAACAGAAGTACCTTGCTAAGCCATGGGATAAGAAGTTACAAATTCACAGCTAGCTCACATGTGCTTGCAGACTTCATTGTAATAAACAACCAGAGAACAAGACTTTGAAGGAGGGAAAACAGATGTCTCACTTGAAAATAAGAGAAATCAGTGGGCCAGACAGAACAAAGACCCTAAAAAGGCATAGCTATCACAGGAATCAATGCAATTGCAGAAGTGACAGAGTCCTGTGGCACCTTAAAGGCTAACTAAAGTATCGGAGCATAAGCTTTCGTGGGCTAATACCCACTTCGTCAGATGCATGGGTATTAGCCCACGAAAGCTTATGCTCTAATACTTTAGTTAGTCTTTAAGGTGCCACAGGACTCTTTGTCACTTCTGCAATTCCAAACTAACACGGCTACCCCTCCGATTCAATGCAATTGTACTGAGTGAGTCTGTAGTATTCAGTAGTCAGCAGATAGTATTCTACTACTATAAAGAATCTAGGAATAGTTCTTGAATAATTACATGCTGCTGCTTTCTGTACAGAACTCAGCAAATCAGTTATATTTTAGATTATTTTTAATTATTTGCCAAAGCCCTACATCTTTTTAAATGTTGATGTTCCCAGACTTTCTTAAAATATGTAAATATAAATTACAAATGGTGGCAGATATACAGCTCACTCTGTTACGGGTTGCTATATTCAGATCACTTGTTTACTTCCATATCAATCTTCCCTGTATGCTAGTCATTACTTGTGTTTTTATTTTGATTGTAATTGTGCTAGGATTAATTGATCAATTATAACACAATGGCTTGGGAAATAAATCCCCAACCCTTTAGTTATTTTACCTGGTACCTATTACAATTCATTAGTCACTCAGTACTTTTGCTTCATGTTTGTTGTATATTCCATGCAGCCACCGTAAGACTCATGCATTGGGTGTATTTGTTAGTTCCCAATTGTTTTTCTTTTTAGGAGCAGTGATGAAGAATTTGTCAGTGATGTAACTGTATGGTTATAGTCATGTAAGAAAAGCTGCAATAACTGTAGTGTAAATGCTCAGCTCCAATAAAGGTGGAAGTATGCATTTTTATTTGTTGGTATTTATCTAATTACCTGTGAAACTGTACTCTATTTATATAATAGAAAAGGAAATTAATACGTAAAGGTCAGATGACGAATATTCCCTTGACCATAATGTAGCAGGCTGTGAAATCTTTTAGAGATGTACATTGAATAACTTAGTATCTCTTTGAAGTTTTCTTGAAAATTCAGAAAGGACTATCAAATTCTAAATCTGCAGAGGACATATCTATCTGTTTTCATTACACTGGCAAAGATATGAGCCCAAGACTGCTGTATGAATATTAAGAAAACTTCAGAGAACTGCTTCAAACTTTGCAGAAACAATGAAGAATACATGCTGGTATCTTTGATATTTTGAAATCCTAAAGATAGAAAGTTTAAGGATTGCTTCTATGTATATTAGTAAAGAAAATGGGGGAGGTACAAATGTTTTTAGATATGGGGGAATAATGACAGCCTTCCTTTGTGACCTTGGGCAAGTCACTTAGGGCAGTGGTTGTCAGCCAAATGTAAGTACAGTACAATGTAAGTTGACTGATTTTATAATGGTAAAAATGAGAAAATAAGCAATTTTCCATAATGTGCTGTGACATTTGTGTATTTTTGTGTGATTTTTTTTGTTTTTTTTGTCAGCAAGTAGTTTTTAAGTGAGGTGAAACTTGGAGTATGCAAGAAATCAGACTCTTGAAAGGGGTACAGTAGTCTGAAAAGGTTGAGAGCTGCTGACTTAGGGCTTGTCCCTGTGGGAACACTCTAAAGGTGTGAATTAAAAGCAGATTAATTAAACTCCTGTGGACTCTTATTTAGAATTAAAGTGGCCTTCATTCATTTAGCTTAATTTTAAAATAGTCTTAATTAAGTTCATCTTAATTGTGAATGAGCTTATGCACACAAAGGTTGAATGCAGTTTAATTCACTTTTACTTCATGCCTGTAGGTAGTTTGAATAAACTTTCCAGAGTGTCCCTGTGTAGACATAGTCTTAGCCTTTTTGTCCCTTAGTTCCCCATCTATAATGTGGGGGTAATAGTAGTTCCTTATCTCACAGAGGCGTTGAGGATAAATATATTAAAAATTATAGGGCACTCCAATACTATGATAGGAGCCATATAAGAACCTAAAATAGAAACAGAATTGCACAGTTTGAATATGAATTTGAGATTATGTGAGAGGTCATTAAATAGAAGACATTGTCTATATGTGGTACGCTTGAGGATCACTAAAGATTTGCATAATATGGCATGTAGATTCTCTGGGATTAGTGTTTAGAGTGAAAAATGCTTCTTTCAATTTGTGTACCACCTCGGTGGAATACAAAAAGTGAATCAAAGAATGAGGGAAATTTTGAAGGGACGGGGGTTTGGGAATTAAGACAATTGTGTAAAAGATCTTTTACACAATCAGCAGGTTTGAAGAAAGAAAGGAAAAAGTAGCCTTATACTCTAAACATACAAATGTGAATCCTGTCCTTCCCTCTCCTTTCCCCATTAGGAACCAGTGGCCTTAAACACAGCAAAATTGATGATGTCACACAACAAGGGCGCTGCACGCCAGAGTGCTCATAGGGAGGTTTACATAATAGGGTTCACTGACGAGCTCTCAAGCCTGAAAAGCACTTAGGACTTGTTGATGTGGATCCGAAACTAGTCGGGATCTCCCAGTGCACAGATCCACCATTAGAGCACATACAGGATACTACATCCTTCAGGCTACATTAGTAGGAGCAGAGTGGCTCTGCAGCAGCTAATTCTTGGCCTGAAGGAATGGATTTATTTTCTATCCCCCATGGCATTGTCATTTACATAGCTCTGAGGCAAAGATTTGCTCATCAGTGATGTGAGGAAGATGAACAGGCCTTTTCATCAAGATAAACCATCTTCAAACTATCTATTCTTGCAAGACTTAAGTCCTGGCCTGTACTAGGAAAATAGGTTGGTATAACTACATTGCTCAGGGATGTGAAAAATACACACCCGGGAGTGAGGCAGTTAAACTGACTGAGCCCGCTATAGACAGTACTAGGTCAACAGGAAAATTCTCCCATCAATCTAGCTAGTGCCTCTTAAGGAAGTGGGCAGGAGAAGCCATCCTACCAATAGAGGGAGCATCTTTGCAGCTGCACTGCTGTAGCACTTCAGTGTAGGTGTAGATGTGACATACGAAGGATGCAATCTAGACTAGTGAGTAGCTGTGCCACCCCTGCCCCTTTATACTATTTTTCTGCTGTAGCCTCCAGTCAGGACTGCTCTCAAAATGGCGTCCAGCATGCAGGCCACACCCAGTCCCAGATCAGAGGGCAGGAATGGCAGAGCTATTCAGTCATAAGGCTGCATATCTGTCACTGAGGTCATGGATTCCCTGACTTTCTGTGATCTCTATAATTTTGGCAGTGGCTGGTGCTGGCTTAGGGGCAGCCTCTGTGCCACCAGCAGCAGTTTGGGTGTGGGAGCAGACTCAGGACTGAGGCAAGGGGTTGAGGTGGGAGTGGCACTTTGGCTCCCATGGGCATGTCCGTGCAGCTCCTAGTGGGAGGGGCAGCCAGGAAGCTGCAGGGACATACCAATGGGACCTGCAGAGCTGATGCTTGTGGTGGGAGCAGCACGCAGAACCCCCCTGGGCACCCCTCCCCCTGAGAGTTGCAGGGACACACAGAGATGGGCAGGGAGCCTGGGGCCCCTGCCAACTCTCCCCCCCCGCAGCACCAGAGGAGGGTTCCGGGTCATCTTCCCAGCACTCATGGTGCCCTCAGACTGCCCGCCCTGAGCACTTGTGGTACTCCTGGCCCAAGTTTTAATTAGAGGTATATAGTAAAAGTCATGGACAGGTGTATATTTTTGTATACTGTCCATGACCTGTCCAAGATTTCTACTAACAATACCTGTGACTAAAACATAGCCATACTTATTAGTCTAGATCAGGGGTCTCCAAACTTTTTGAGACGAAGGCTATATGAGATTTTTGAAGAGGGTTCGTGGGCTGCTACCGCGCCCCCCCCCCCCTTGCTCCTCCAGCCACAGCCATGACTTCCCCACTTTGGTCCTCCAGCTGCATCATGGGGGGCACTCACCTCTCTGCCCATGGGGCTTCCAGCAGCAGCTTGCACAGGGGGGCAGGGGCAGCTTCTCCCCTTGCCTGCTCAGCTGGGGGTAGGGTGACCAGATGTCCTGATTTTGTAGGGACAGTCCTAATTTGGGGGGCTTTTTCTTACATAGGCTCCTATTACCCCCCTATTGCCTATCCCAATTTTTTACACTTGATGTCTGGTCACCCTAGCTGGGGGGCTGGACAAATCAATGCTGCAGGCTGGATCTAGCCCCCAGGCTGTAGTTTGGAGACCCGTGGTCTAGACTGTACCCTGGATGTATCACAGTAGATAAGCCCTGATATTGCAACTGCCTTTCAGACTGACTGAGTCTCTTAAATTAAAAGGCAGTCAAGCATTATTTTTTTTACATGAGTTAGGTTTGCAAACCACTTTGCTGAAGTCCATTCAGTCTTTGGCATTCTATATGAGTCCAAATCTATTTTGTCCAGGGTCTTATTTTTGTACTCAGGTAATGGACTCTAGGGAGGCTATGGACTTCAGAAAAATGCATGCAAGTAGATGTCCCCATTTGTGAATAGGGCAATAACAGCTGGAGCTGTTTTAAGCATGGTCTATGGAGTTGTTTTAAACATAGAGTTAAGCATGGAGTTGTTTTAAGTGTGGCCTATGGCCTCATATGCATGCTAGTGCAGGTTAGATACACACTGATGAAATGAAATAAATAAATATGTAAGGTTGGAATGTTTTCAAATTTTTAAGTAAATCAGTTACTCTTACTATATGAACACTATTACGTGAGGATGCCATATATTTGGCATTATATATTATACCATGTATGTTGAGGATTTCCTTGGATTGGGGTACATAAGATTCTAAGATTTTAGAATCTTAATGCAAGTACTGTATTAGAAAGTGGTGTTTTAGATCCGATATAATCATTAAGATATTCAAAATAAACCATCTTCTATTTTAGACATATTTGAATTCAAAGGAGTTTTATCTTACCTTTCACTGAATAAGTTTAAAGCTTTGTTATCCTACCAATAAATCTTCCAGATTAATCTCTTTCACGATTTAAATGTCACTCTTCTGAGTCACTCCTACAATTAAACTGGATCATAATCTATCTTTTCTTTCAAAGGACTGAGTCCTGTAATGAAAACTTCTTCCTAAGGTAATACACCTGTTAAATAGATAAATATTTAACTATATTTTGGAGAAAAAAAAATACATTGTTTACTTTCTATGATTCAATGAGTCATGACTTTTTGAGAAAGTGAAGATGTTAGTGAAAAAAAATTATAGTTCTTAGTAATAATTGGTAGTTCAGAAGTGTTGCTTTGTGACTTTGGCATTCTATTCCTTCTTGTAGAATATGTGCATTTAATGTCTTGTGACAGAGACTTGTAAAGAAAAATATATTATTTTTAGATTTGAATGTACTCAGAGCTATGAAACAGCAAGCAGCAATATAAATTGAGCCAAAATAATGCCTGGTGTAATTCCACTGAGTTACACAAGGCATGAATATAGCTCTGTGTCTAGGACCTTAGTCATATTCTCTATAGATCCAAAGGACTTGATGTAATGTAGTGGAAAAAGTATTGTACATTAAAATTACTGCACAGCATGAAAGAGTGAGAGGAAACATCTCTGTGCCTTTTTATGTATGTATTATGGAACAAATTCTACTGTGAATCTCAGGCAAGAAGCTGATTTCTAATGATTCCTCATAAAATGGCATCTCCCACACATTTTCACAGGTTATGTTTCAATCAAGTTGGCGTCACTGCAAAACTCCATTTGTGTAACCCTTCCAAATCAGTAGTTTTGAAACTAAAAACAAGGAAAAAAATTGATTTCTCCCAGTGTCATCTATCAAATTATGGCCCTTCATGCCCCCCCCCCTCTTTTTTTTTTTAATGTATGTGATGCAGCTGAACCTGAAAGGAGTAACATGGCTTTTACAATTACTTCTGATGAGTAGTCCATGAAGTGGATGTGCAGAGCTACATATTTACACATGTACATCTGCTAATCCAAAATTCCTACTGCCATAAGTTACATTTATGGATGACACCAAGCTGGGAGAGGTTGCAAGCACTTTTGGGGTACAGAATTAGAATTCAAAACAGCCTTGTCAAATTGAAGAATTGGTCTCAAATCAACATAGACAAATGCAAAGTACTTCACTTTGAAAGGAAAAATCAAATGGACAACTACAAAATAGGAAATAACTGGCTTGGTGGCAGTATTTCTTGAAATGATCTGGGGGTTATAGTGGATCACAAACTGAATGAGTCAACGATGTGATGCAGTTGAGAAAAAGACTAATACCACCCTGGGGTTTACCAACAGGCCTGTTCGACTCTGCTCAGTGCTGGTGAGGCCTCAGCTGGAGTAGTGTGTCCAGTTCTAAGCACCACATTTTAGGAAACTGGACAAATTAGAGAGTGCAGAGGAGAACAACAGAAATGATGAAAGTTTTAGGAAACCTGAGTTATGAGGAAAGGTTAAAAAACTGGGCATGTTTTAGTCTTGAAAAAAAGAAGACTGGGGGAGACCTGATAAGTCTTTAAATATGTTAATGGCTATTATAAAAGGGACAATGATAAATTGTTCTCCATATCCACTGAAGATTGGACAAGAAGTAATGGGCTTAAACTGCAGCAAGGGAGGTTTAGGTTGAATATTAGGAAAAACTTTGATTATAAGGATTGTTAAGCTCTGGAATAGGTTTCCGAGAGAGGTTGTGGAATCCTCATCATTGGAGGTTTTCAGAACAGGTTGAACAAACCTGAGAGATGGTCTAGGGCAGGAGTGGGCAAACTTTTTGGCCTGCCACATCAGGATTGCAAAACTATATGGAGGGCTGGGTAGGGAAGGCTGTGAATCTCCAAACAGCCTTGCCCTGCCCCCTGTCTGTCCCCTCCCACTTCCTACCCCCTGACTACCCCCCTTAGAATTCCTGACCCATCCAATTCTCCTTGCTTCTTTTCCCTTGATGCTGCTTCCCAGGTCCCCCTCTTCTAACTGCACTCCCAGGACCCCATCCCCTATCCAACCACCCCCTGCTCCCTGTCCCCTGACTGCCCCCCAGGAGTCCCTGTCCCTTATCCAACCCCCCTGCTCCCTGCACCTTTGCCATGCTGCTCAGAGCGGTAGGACTGGTAGCCTCACTGCCTGGCCACAGCCAGCCATGCTGCTGCGCTGCCCAGAGTGCTGGCGGCAGGTGAGCTGAGGCTGCGGAGGTGGAGGGGGGCAGCAGGGGAAGGGCTGGGGGCCAGCCTCTCTGGCCAGTAACTCAGGGCCCAGGCAAGACAGTCCCATAGACCATAGATGTCCCACCTCTGGTCTAGGGTGACTTAATCCAGCCTCAGTGCAGGGAGCTGGACTTGACTTTTCAAGATCCCTTCCAGCCTTGCATTGTTATGATTCTATGATTTTTGAGACTAGACAATTAACATAAGAGAGGCCTTACTGGGTCAGACCAAAGGTCCACCTAGCCCAGTATCCTGTCTACCAACAGTGGCCAACACCAGGTGCCCCAGAGTGAGTGAACCTAACAGGTAATGATCAAGTGATCTCTCTCCTGCCATCCATCACTCCCCTCTGAAAAACAGAGGCTAGGGACACCATTCCTTACCCATCCTGGCTAATAGCCATTCATGGACTTAACCTCCATGAATTTATCCAGTTCTCTTTTAAACCCTGTTATAGTTCTAGCCTTCACAGCCTCCTCAGGCAGGGAGTTCCACAGGCTGACTGTATGCTGTGTGAAGAAGAACTCTTTTGGGACCTGTTCCAAACCCCTAATCATTTTAATTGCCCTTCTCCGAACCTTTTCTAATGCCAGTATATCCTTTTTGAGATGAGGAGACCACATTTGTACACAGTATTCAAGATGTGGGTGCACCATGGATTTGTATAAGGGCAATAATATACTCTCCGTCTTATTCTCTATCCATTTTTTAATGATCCCTAACATCCTGTTTGCTTTTTTGACTGCCGCTGCACACTGCATGGACATCTTCAGAGAACTATCCACGATGACTCCAAGATCCTTTTCCTGAGTAGTTGTAGCTAAATTAGCCCCCATCATATTGTACGTACAGTTGGGGTTATTTTTTCCAATGTGCATTACTTTACATTTATCCACATTAAATTTCATTTGCCATTTTGTTGCCCAATCAC
Source organism: Dermatemys mawii (assembly GCA_007922305.1). NCBI lineage: Eukaryota > Metazoa > Chordata > Testudines > Dermatemydidae > Dermatemys > Dermatemys mawii. The sequence continues at coordinate 65,297,629 of ML677333.1, read as the reverse complement.
TTAGTTTCGTGAGATCTTTTTGAAGTTCTTCACAGTCTGCTTGGGTCTTAACTATTTTGAGCGGTTTAGTATCATCTGCAAACTTTGCCACCTCACTGTTTACCCCTTCCTCCAAATCATTGATGAATAAGTTGAATAGGATTGGTCCTAGGACTGACCCCTGGGGAACGCCACTAGTTACCCCTCTCCATTCTGAAAATTTACCATTTATTCCTACCCTTTGTTCCCTGTCTTTTAACCAATTCTCAATCCATGAAAGGATCTTCCCTCTTATCCCATGGCAACTTAATTTACATAAGAGCCTTTGGTGAGAGACCTTGTCAACGACTTTCTGGAAATCTAAGTATGCTACGTCCACTGGATCCCCCTTGTCCACATGTTTGTTGACCTCTTCAAAGAACTCTAATTGATCAGTAAGACATGATTTCCCTTTACAGGGAAATTGTGTAAGGGAGTATTTAAAATCCTGTTTCAGATCTGACATGGAAGTGACGACTGTTTTCTCTTCTCCATCATGACATCCAGAAATCTCCTCTATCTGAACTGTTCAAGTTCTGGATACCTTAGAGAATGAGATGATGAAGGTGGTCATCTTCCAGTAGATGAGTATCTCATTGATATGGATTTCCTAAATCTTTCAGAATTAGACTGGGTCATTATAAGTTAGGGCAATGTGTCTGGAAAGGACAAGCCCAAGGACGGAGGTATTCATACTTCAGTGGTTCAGGAGCCAAATTAGTGATCAACATTACCCAGAAGAGCCACAGTATTATGAATTCTTTGCTTCATTTACTATGGTACTATATATTCATATTGAACCAATATGTCAGGAAATGTTTAAAGTTTTTATTTATATATTATTCTCACAGCAAAATGATAGACCAAGTATTATTATTGTTTTATCAACTACAATTGTTTAATAACATAGTAAGAGCATCCTGATTGGTTAATTACTTTAGTTAATAATTAAATCAGTGTTTTAATATCATGTTCTGCAAGGAGCTGCTGGAGATGCATTAAAAAGCCACTTGTGGCTTATGAGCTGCAATCTGAGTATCACCATACTAGGGCATCTTTCTGTTTTCTCCAGTTGAATTTTCTGGGATGTTAAATGTGCTGGAGGAACTTCAGATTGCTAGAGTAGCGGGATCTATGCCCCAGTAAAATTAAGTGAGGAAATATTTGGGGGTGGGACACAGTTAACAGCAATCCTGAAATGAGTGTTCTTGAGGCCATTGATTTTTGATAACTATTGAACCAACAGATCCTTTTGGGTAGGTTTATTGAGAAAGTGATGCAACTGTCAAATATCTGAATTCCTTAGGTTTCAGGCTTGAATAGGACACACACTGCCTGGTAGTCTCATTTGCTGATAATCTTTTAGCAATGGACAAAGGTCAGATGTCCATGGTGATTCCTTAAATCTGCTCACTGCCATATATTGCTGATGAGATTTTGTTAATTTGAACTCTTACCAGGGTGGACTTTTTTTTTTTTTTTTTTTTTTTTATGATTTTAATTTGTTTCCCCTATCAGAGGGATCTCATAGGGTCCTGTTGGCAATTGCGCATCTTACTTAAAGGTGTTCTTGTTTGGCATTCTGAAGCATTTCTTTATTAGCCTTTCTTTTAAAGGTGCAGGTGAATCTAGGTATTTGAGGGAAGAAAGTGAGATAGTTTGGGCTGTGTGGCATTATACCTGCATGGTATGCAATGACCTTTTTTTCCCATCAAACCTGGATTGTCCAATGTTTCTCTTGTTCCAGAGTGTGGCCAAGATAAAGTCTTGAGTGAGATGGACTGAGGGTCAGTGTAGGCAAGACTGAATTGATGCTGATTGATTCTGGGATGGTTCTAGAGAGAATAATGGGAATGGTGGCTGTGTCCCTACTGCTGATAAGTTTTGACATACTTGGTATGTAATATAGTTAGTATGTTATCCTTGATTATTGCTGCAGTCTCATGTAGTTTTGCTGCCCAGGGATACGCAGGGTTGTGAGGCACTTCACTTCCACCTGCCCTTAGTGCAGGGATTGGCAACCATGGCATGCGGGACAGCAGAGTAAGCACCCTTAGTGGGCCCTGCCAGTTTGTTTACTTGCCGGTTTGCTGACCGCAGCTCCCACTGGCCGCGGTTCATGGTCCCAGTCCAATGGGGGCTGTTTTCCTGCAGATCTTACCCAATAATCACACTGGTGCCAGTCCTTTAGTAATTAAAAGATAAAGGTTTAATAATAAAAGAAAAAAGAAGAGAGTATTTAATGGTTAATAGATCATATACACACAAATGACTTTTTAGTGTTCCTAGATCAGGATCATAGCAGTGATGGAATTCACTGCTAGTTTGCAAATGTCCCTCTGGAATTACCCAAACATATCAGGTCATCAGTTGGTGTTCAAAGTTTCCTTGTTAGAAATTCAGTCCAGAGAAATGAAACAGGAAATAAAGATAAAATGGAAATGTCTCAGGTGCCTTTTTATATCGTCTGCCATGTCCATGGAATTTTACTGTCCCAAACAAAGCCCACAGCCTCTCTCTCTGGAAAGATACTGTCCCCAGATGGACTTCAGGGTCACATAAACATATCAGATGTCCTTGCATGCTTTCACTAACAGGGGCAACCATTGCCCATATTCTTATTGAGGCATCCACAGGAAAGCTTACTGGGTGAGGTGGCCATTGTTAGTGAAGTGTCTTTAATGGGCCATCAACACATAACTGGCCTTGATGAAAATCTAATCTGATGGGTGTTACTCAGGAATACAACACATGTACAAGATACAGATTCAGGGCCAATATTCATAACATTAGACACAAAGAAGATACATGCATATAAACACGCTTAGCAAATCATAACTTTTCCAGTGACACCTTACATGACAATTTGCACAAGATTTATTGCAATCATGCAGCATCACACTGGGTCACAAGTGCTTTTTTCATCCGTACCTAGTGTAATAATGTCTGACCATTTCTCTCAGATATGGAGTTTCCATAGTTGGCCATACATTTGTGACCTCCAGATTTATGTGCTATAACACATTTTACATGGCGCTCCGCATGAAAACTCCACATGGAAGCCTCAGCAGACACACAATACGTTAGACCAACTGCTTAGTGTTATCTGATATGGAGAATCTATTACATCAGCAGAACTTACACTGCACTTAATTACTTTTGAATATTATTCATGGTGTCAATATTGATCTTTAAAGACAGGTAGTTTGGATTCTAGTTTCTTGGAAGGCCACATCTCTCCCCATTTGCTTCCCCAATAACGGAAATCAAGTGACCAGACCCTCTTGTCAGTCCCTACATCTGTATGTCTGGGGACTGGTGGCGGGATAGTCCCAGCAGCGGATCCTTATCTGAAAATCTCTTCTCAAAGTTTGTTTACACTTTGGCTTTGTATTATGCCCTATCTACTCCTCTAGGCTGTTGCTGAAATGTGGAGAGTGATATTTTTAGACTACTATTTATTCTGTCTCATTTTAAGTAAATATTTGCATTCCAAACCATTATATAGACTTTAAGAATAATATAGAGTTTAGTTTCCAAACACACATTAGTAACATAGGGAATACGTACAGTACCCTGTTCCAAAAGATTTCATGCTATTTAAAGATGAATGAAATCTCCTTTCCTCCAACATTCAGTGTGACATTTCAAAAGATAAGATGTATCTCACTTTGTATCATCTCACGAATACATCTGAATATCCCTTTGGCTTCTTCAGAAATGTCAGATATCTAAGATCTGCATTAAGAGAGAGTGTTCCTGTTACTATTTCAGAACACGAAAGAAGGTAAAGTATCGGTATAGAAACTATAAAGAATGCAGGTGCACAAAAATGAAATAAAGTACAATGATCAAAGGTCACATGCATATTTCCTGCCGCAAAGTGCTCATCCGTTTGCATCTAACAGGTACATCACACTTCTCATTCTAATCAGCTCAAACTGCTTTACAGAACGTATTCAGGGATCACTTCATCAGCCATGTCTGGCCTGGAACTGAAAAGCTGTTTAATATAGTTTAGCTATAGAGGGAATTTAGACAGACAGTGCAATAATGCACATTGGAATTTGTCCACAATAGTGAAGCCATAAATGCCATTCTTGAGATCTTAAATGAAAAAAAAATTGGACAAGGCAGGAGTTTGCTGACTTAACAGGAAAAAACACTTCCAGCAGCACACATGCAGTAAATGGCATCCTTCCTGCTCAGTATAATCAACCTCACTTCCTGCAACATCTTGCCTTCTCTTAGGAAGTCTCTACTTGTGTATTGACCACTTTTTTTTTCTTTTTTTTTTGACTGGAACAGTATGAATAACTGATTTTTTAAAAAAAAATTTAGTTCACTAGCTGATCCAAACAAATGCAAAAATGTGGTTTGGGTCAAACTAAATGTTTTGTTTTTGAGTTTTAACTTCAAATGGAAGGAAATTGCAAAAGGAAAAGTCATTTTGAATCAGTGTTTCATTTAAAAAATGTAAAAATGAAACTTTGACTTCTCTGGAATTTTTTCCTACCAAAATATTGGTGGTGCATTCAACATAAATTTGCAAAATGTTTTGGCCACCTGAATCTGCACTTTTTTGTTAGGAGAGTTTTGGCTTAAAAACTTCACACAGTTCTAGTATTGATATTCTTTGGAGGTCTCACATTCTATATTGGTCAACCAAGAGTTCTGAGGGAACTAAAATATGAAACTGTAGAAGTTCTTGCTGATGTATGTAACATATTGCTTAAATAAGCTTGGAAGTGATCCTGGCAATTACAGGCTGGTAAGTCTAACTTCAGTACCAGGTAAATTGGTTGAAACTATAGGAAAGAACAAAATTATCAGACACACAGATGAACATTGTATGTTGAGGAAGAATCAACACAGCTTTTGTAAATTGAAATCATGCCTCACTATTTTATTAGAATCCTCTGAGGAGGTCAAACAAACAAATAAGTGGACAAGGGTGATCTAATGGATATAATAGAATCAGAGAGGTAGCTGTGTTAGTCTGGATTTGCAGAAGTGACAAAGGGTCCTGTGGCACCTTAAAGACTAACAAAAGTATTGAAGCATTAGCTTTTGTGGGCTAGTACCCACTTTGTCAGATGCATGCAGTGGACCTTAGTTTCTAGTGGATATAGAGTACTTGGACTTTCTGAAAATATTTGACAAGGTCCTTCACCAAAGGCTCTTAATGAAAGTAAGCAATCATTGGGTAAGAGGCAAGGTCCTCTCATGGATCAGTAACTGGTTTGAGGGTAGGAATATATGGTCAGTTTTTACAGTGGAGAGAGGTAAATTGCAGGACTCCCTAAGGATCTGTATTAGGACCCATCCTGTTCAACATATTCATAAATGATCTGGAAAAAAATGGTTAACGGTGAGGTGGCAAGGTTGCAGACAATACAAAATTATGCAAGATAGCTAAGTCCAAAGTGGACTGTGAAGATTTGCAAAGGGATCTCACAAAACTGGGTGACTGGGCAAGGAAATGGCAGATAAAATTCAGTGTTGATAAATGCAAAGTAATGCACATTAGAAAACATAATCCCAGCTATATATACACTATTATGTGGTCTAAATTAGCTTTATCACTCAAGAAAGAGATCTGGATAGTTCTCTGAAGACTTCTGCTCTATATGCAGCAACAGTCAAAAGAGCTAACAATCTTAGAACCATTAAGAAAGGGAAAGATAAGACAGAAAATATCATAAAGTCCTTCTCTAAATCCATGATATGCCTACACCTTGAATACTGCATGCAGTTCCAGTCACCTCATCTCAAAAAGGATACTAGAATTGGAAAAAGCACAGTGAAGGGGAACAAATATGAACAGGCCAAAAGATTTAAAAGATTGCAACTGTTCAGCTTGGAAAAGAGATCACTGAGGAGATATGACAGAGATCTATAAAATCATGAACAGTGTGGAGAAAGTGTTATTTATCCCTCACATAACACAAGAACCAGGGGTCACTCAATGAAATTTATAGGCAATATATTTAAAATAAACATCCAACAATACTACTTCACACAATGCATAGTCAACCTATGGAACTCATTGCCAGGAGATACTGTAAAGGCCCAAAGTATAATTGGGTTAAGAAAAGAATTTGATAAATTCATGGAAGATAGGTCCATCAATGGCTGTTAGCCAAGATGGTCAGGGATGCAATCTCATGTGCTGAGTGACCCTCTACCTATGACTGCCAGAAGTTGAGATTGGATGACAAAGGATGGATTACACAATAAATCGTGCTCTTCTGTTCATTCCTGTTGAACCATCTGGCATCAATCACTGTTGGAAGACTGAATACTGGGCTAAACAGACCATTGGTTTGACCCAGTATGACCATTCTTATGTTCTCATTGTTAATATTGCTGGTCTTTTGAATTCTCAGAAAATTACTGCATAAAGGGATATGGCTGTAGATTCAATATGCTATAGAAAATATCCCATTAAAACCCACTACCTTTTTCTGTAAGAATTTGAAATCTGACCTTTACAACTTTCCCCACTTTCCTTCTTTCTGCAGTGACTTAAGGTATAAATTACTGTGTAGGATATTACAATGCAATCTCAATCACACACGACTTATTTTGACAGGATCAACAATATCGCCTGAAGACTTTTCAGTGCTAATCCTTTCCTTAGTTATAATGCTTGAATAAGTTGAATCACATAAAAGCTTTTTTTAAAATTACGCACAATAGAAACAACCACACAAGGAGAAGGCTAAATGTCTTGAAGGCGTAATGGTCTTTACAAACAAATTCAGAATAAAGGGAGGATAGGGGTTTTTTTGTTGTTTTTTGTTTTTTACTGTCACTTCCAAGACACACAAGGCTTCTTTTCCCATAGTTTAAGTTGAGACATCCTTGTAAGTCATCTCTCTGTGTTAATATGTGTGCCCTATTTTCCAACAAGAAAACATATCAGATTTTAAGGATTTCTGAATATATTAGGAATATAGGATGCTACTAGGCAAGAAAGAGCGGTGGTTTAGAGCAGAATTTTCAAAATGTTAGAAAACTATACAATTTTCAATAATTGACTTTCAGAGGGATTTTGTAAATCACACACACATTTGAAACTTTAATTTGTACTTGATCAACTGTAAAGCCACAATGTATACGTAGAATGAGATTTTTAAAACTACTCAGCATTGACTTAACTATGCTTTCATTTAAATAAATTCTAAAACTCCTGTTAATTCAGTGGGACCTGAGTTAGTTCAGGCTGAGTAATGTTGAAAAATCTGTCTGTAGAGATGTCTTCCTGTGGGAAAATGATGCCAATCTGGATTTCTCAGACTGTCCCAAGACTCTTCTTTGGATCTGGTCTATTAGATAACACAGTTTAAGTTTTGTCTTAAACCAAAACTAGTCTTTCCCCAGCTTCATGGTTTCTTCAGCTTCTGGCTGGTAACAGGACTGGGGGAACAATTTGTATAATGGGGGTGCTGAGAGCCATTGAATCAACCTGTATGTAATCCCATGGGGAAGAAGGGACCACAATGCTTCAGAAACTCAGAACAGTGGGCAGTTGTTAGGCAAATTAACTCAGACTGTAACACATGCACCTGAAGAGAAACTTGCATACACTTATTCAAACTGGATTCCCCAGAGACCAACAGATGAAAAAAAGGACTTTTGGTTAAACAGCTTCAGTTAAAACTGGCTCCAGGCCTTTTCTGCTGCAACCAGCGGACAGGACCTCTGGTCAAGCAGGGCCCCCCAACTCTTCCTGAGAACAGTCGGAAGGAGTTGGCCAGGACTAGAGTGCTGGTACTGAGCTAACGGTTGTGTTGGATTTGGAACCATAGAAAAACCCTTTGGTAGGGACTGAAGAACTATTCATAGGCTAGAGCCCTTGCTGGAGTTGAGGTGATCTCTGGTAAGCTTACTAGCAAGTGTGAAGGTCCTTTGATTGTTTTATGTTTTCTTTGTAATAATTGTACCTTAATAAATGGGCTTACTACAAAAGAGCTGTGTGGTAACTTAACCATGGCAATTGCTCCATTTACTATCTCTGAAAAGAAAAGTAGAGCGGCCCTGCTCAGGTAGTCTGAGTTTGCAGTGAGATTCATGAGGTAAGCAGGGAACTTTGCATCCTGGAAATACCCTAGTTAGGAGGGAGACTCACATGTCTGTGACCAAGAGAGGCAAGAGATGGAAGCCTGAGTGAGAGTGCCCTTGCTGGACCCTGAGGGGGAAATACAAGTACTGTTGCCCTGAACAATGACCTCCTCTTCCCCCCTTGCCCCTCCCAAAAGCCCATTTGGAGATGCAGACAGATGGAATATTCAAGTTTGAGTTGTATTTTATTTGTCTTGACAGTCTGCAAATGGAGGCCAATAACAACTGTTCTTGTGTTTCAATAGTTCAGAAAGTTCTTATCAATGATAAAATTAGTTTACATAGTAACTTGCTGGCTAGAATGTGAGTGTGACTGAAAAAAAAGAGTTGTGAGCTTTCTCCCTGAATTTTATTGCTTTTATTTTAAACAGCACCTGACATTTCAATGAATGCTTTGAAAAATATTCTTTTTTAGAAAAATGCCATCCATATATTTTATTTTTCTCTTTATTATGAAGGCCATTTGCATGAAAATAGTATATTTGTTTCTTAAGAGTTCATCTTCTCTTGCTGCTTCCTCCTCATTTGAAGTCATCATAATCTTCACAATAGATTGATGTGGAAATCACTGTGATATCACAAAAGAAGGATTATGACTCCAGGTGGGGTATAAGCAGCAGGAGCTGATGAACTCTTGAAGAAGAAAGACACTGTTTCCATGCAAATGTGTTTAAAAATAAAGTACAAGGGAGATGCAATACTGAATATAAAGCGTGCAAAAAAACTTTCCAAAGTTTTGCTATAGACCAAATTGTGATATCATTACTCATGCTGAACAGTATCTTAAACCATGGGCTGTCCTGTTGAAGTCAGTGGGGCTACTTGTGTAATAAGGTAGCCCCAGTGTAAGGAGAGGTGTCACACTGTGACCATAAAGTATTAGGAAGTGCTTTTGGGGTCAATGAAATGCTCTTTTTTACCTGTTTTTTTGTATGGAGTTTTAATTAATACTAATATAAACAATTATTTTGGAGAGAATTTTTTGTTTCTTCCCCGTGCCACACATTAAGTGATTGTGTAATGACTGTTCACAAGTAGTCATTATTACTTTGTAGGAAGCATCACCATTGTCGGGATCCTTAAATGCCCAATTTTAAATCTGGTATTAATAAGTGTGTCAATTCATAACTTACAGAACATGGAGCTCTGCTATTGACATTGTACCATTTCCTTTAGGTTGGATGTCTTAATGGTATGTTTAGGAAAGATGTTACTTTTATTCCACAAACTTCCATTAAAATCAATGTGATGTTTTTAAAAATTGATGTACATTATCTCTGAATGTGAATGGCCAAGATAAACAATACAATTCTTATACCATTACATACTTTATATTGATCAAAAATAAAACCAGTGCAGGAATAATAAGAAAAATAGGAAATTGAGTATACAATACAGTACACAGTTGTCACTGCTATTTTGGTATTCAGTTCATTTAATTTTCATGCACCATCTTCCATGTTCTATAATCTTGATTCTATTTCTTTTGTTAGTTAGAAATAGTCTTTTCATCCCCCCTTATTTTCTAATGAATTTTACATTTTTATAACTGTCAATCACTGATAAATCTGTAATCCATTCCCTCACAAGCATTCCCATCACCTCTTTCTATTATTTTAATATTTATGTAGCTGGTTTTATGTCACTTTCTCTGCTAATAAACATTTCAGGTGTTGTGGGATTTTTCTCTTGGAGCTTTTGGTAAACTAACTGTGAGTAGAACACCCCAGTATTTCTATATTTTTTGACAGTTCCACAACAGGCCTGAAATTTCCAATATAATTTGAGCCTTTCCATTCTAGATTGTTCCCTTTCCTTCATTTTCAGCCCATGTGTTATGTACAGCATAGGCAGTGAGATCCAAATGTGATATATGAACCTCTGATACTCAGGTGTTTCAGCTACCTAGAGACGAGATCTGGTCAGCACTCTCAATACACTAGTCATTTATCTTTCCTGTTCCTTGTCTATACTAATATTTTCCCCTCAGATTTCCCATCCTTGTGTACCTCAACTGGTAGTTGTATTAGTGGGAGCACTAATGCAGACAAGGCACTGGCAGCTGCAGCGTTTTTATCCCCATGTAATTTTTAATCACTATGTGAGCTGTTCCAACTTTTTAATTTTCTCCAGTTGCCAACAGTCTCAAAAAGCCATACCCGCAAGCTGGAGAAATCAGCCTGAACTAAGGAAACTCTCACCAAGCCTCCTAAAATGGAGGTCAGGAGTAAGAGTGGCTTTGTACCACCTGAGGATTCATCTATATGGGGGAAAGTCTACCAGTGGTTGGTTAGGCTAGCTCTAGGAAAGCTTAATATTGATTGGGGCCCATAACTGACCTAACTGAGCAGACAGTGTTTCTGGAAACTGGACACTGTTGAACTTCTGAGAACTGCAGCTGTAGAAGTGGCTATGGCGGAAGTCAGGGAGAAGCACAAGTCTTTGTGGAGAGGCTGTGTTGTGGGTGGCAATGTGCACAGATTGTCAAAGAAATTGCAATCGCAAGGTTGCACTGGTAAGCTTGTAAAGCAAAGTACCATTCAAGGGCAATGCTATGTATAGGCTATTTAGTGCAATAAAGAGGTTGAAGTATATACATCATATTCAAATAACTTTAAATTATGGATAGATTAATTATTTTAAGATGTGTTAAGATAATCTACAAATTTCAGCAATCAATACATCTTGCCCAATGTGCATTTAGGGCCCACACAATATAGATAATATAGTACCTGTCTCAGTATTTTACATAGTGTTACCTGTCATCTTACTATTAGATATTTTTAGTGGGAGTCCAAGACTTGTCTAGAGGGGCTCAAGCTTCTTCAGTTGTCCTCCGTTTTTGTTAAGGTATAGTGTCAGGGTATAGTGTTAAGGTATTTGTCAAGCTATTTGTCAGGGTATAGTGTCTCACTGACCTTTTGTCAGTAGCTGGTAGAGAAAATCAGGCCCACCCACTCTTCCAGGGCGAAGGCCAGGGAACCTACAACAAGGTCTGGGCATTCCCAAACCTCAGTGCTTTCTCACTGGACTACTTCCTACCCCATCTCCCATGGGCTTTCTTATCCACCCTTCCTCAGGGCCAGGCTCCCAGGATTCTACTCTTTCTCTGGATCTCTCATTCCCTCTTCAATGAACAGAGAATGACTGAAGACTTCCCCACTGTCACACTTTCTGTTGCCAGCTAGCTCAGCCCACACCTGCTCAGCATAGCTTCATCTTCAGCTTCATCTCCAGCCTAGTCCCCTCATGTGTTGCCTAATGCACTCTTTCTCAGCTTCCTTAAGCTTTTCGTGGCTCGGATGGTGTGACCACCCCATTACAATGTACTTTTAATTGCCTTTGTTTTTACTGTGCAAATGTCTTTCATTAGTATGTCATTTGAGATGTATGTTATGATGCCAATCAGACTTGTCAAGATAAGATAGTACCTTTCTATTCTCTCCCTTACATCACAAACTCCTACTAGTCTCTCCAGAGGAAAGAAAATGCATAATGTGCATGACCTGTTGCATGCACATGTTAGTTTATTTTTGTATGAATGAATTTGAACATTAAATAACATAATGCTATTGATTTGGAATTTGACTTTAGGAAACTGATCTTTGTCACTTGATTTTTCTCTCCTGCAGTGTGATGTTTGATCCAATATTTATGTTCAGGGAAATGGAAGCATTGATGTTTTTAAAATATGAAAGTGTATAACTTGCATCTTAACAGATAAGACACTGTTCATTAACTGAATACATTATCCATAAATTCAATCAAATTTCATATAAGTTACAAAAATCATGTAACATGCCAATTTTGTGCTGCTTATACAACATTACTATTTAAGAATGCAGGTTTCTAGGGCTTGAAACAAGCCACTTGATCAGTATAGGGATGTTTGGAGTGAATGTAATCTAAAAAGGGGGCAAGAATAAGGAAAATTATATGTATCACAAAGAATGAAAAGTGTAGAACAGTCAAGGGTATGAATTATATTAGCTTCTGTTCTAATGTATGGTGTTTGAGTGTGAATCATATCACCACTGAAGCTGACACTGACCTTGCTCACATTACAAATTATTGCAAGACATGTAATGATGATTTAATTATCACATCACTCTTGGGCTGATTTTCCATTATACAGGGAACAAAAGAGTTTTCATCAGTCTCAGGCTTTGAGAGTTTGTGCTCCATCTCATGTTTCTAATTTTAAAAAGATATAAATTGATGAACAAAACAGAGGATCTCGTTCAGCACAGCCTATGTATTTGTCATTTCTGTAGGTATCTCAAGATAGACTCTGAAATAAGAGCTACACACAGTGTTCACACTAACATTGGGGGTTCTTAAATTCTCTCCAAGATTCTTGTAACCTGTCTCTAATGGTAGAGATTCCAGATCAATATTAGTCATTTTGGATGTGAGAAACAAACAGAGTTTGCTTATCTTTGTTTAGTTAGAGCTTCATCACACACCCCTTTCTCTCTTATCTGAATGTTCAGTGACCCAACTGGAAAGGCAGCAATTTGATAGCATCAGAAGTGGCTATCAGGAGCATCAGCATGAGAAGACCCAGACAGAGGAAGCACTATTGCACTCTGCTATTAAACTCACCTTGCTCTTGCTTTGGTCATAGATAAGGAGTGAGTACAATTTCACACTCATATTTGCATTGTTCTTTAATTCTTTTAGCCATAAAAGGGATTCTTTGGAAATTCAGACTCATACAGAACCTAATCCAATGCCCCACTCCACCTCCGAACTCAGTGGGGAGCATTTAATAAGAATTGGATCAGGATGAATTTAACCAAACATATGTTGGTAACATGTCTGGATTCTTTTTCTTTTTTTTTTTGGTGACCACTATAAATAAGCTAGATTTATAAGTTTACTAGCTAAATAAACTAGCTTACTAGTTATTTACTAATAACTAGTAAGCTAGTTTAGTAAGCTAGTTTATTTACTAGCTAAATAAACTAGCTTACTAAACTAGCTTATTTATTATAAGCTAGTTTATTAACTTCTCTAGTTTAGCTGCTAGAGAAGTTACCCCAAAGATGATGTCAAAGGTATAGATTAGTATATATCTGTGTATGTCTATATCAGTCTGAAACACTTCTCTGAACTGTCTTGTGCCCTTCACTTTTACACAGTAGCCTCCATCTTGAGCTGGATGCCTGGGAGGTGTTAGATGAAATCCCGACACCTAGCAAAGGCACTAACAATGGCAAAACCATCAACCTTGATTGTCCATCATTCAGATGAGTACACCCTAGAACAACAGGCTGGATGTAGTCTAGGAAAACTAGGTTTCCCAGTTGGGAACATGGCTGGGTGGGAGAGCAGGGGCCAGGCAACTGATCTGATGGAGGAGAAGGGTTTGAAGCTGCTCTGGTGGGGGGCACAGGATGGAGGAGGGCAGAACTCAATTTAAGTCCTGAACCTTCTTGAGCCAGGACTTCTCACCAGCCATCTGTCAGCTTACAATAGGGAGAGTAGAGCGTCGGTGAGGTTCTGGGACCCTGAAAGGTCACTAACCAAAATCCGAAAGGATCCTGCAGCAGCAAAGACACTAGGAGTGCGGGGGAGGGGTTCCATACAGCTGTTTGTTGTTTTTGTCTAGGTCTGTAACTCTCATGCCTGTTCTGACTAAAGTGCCTGGTGTAGAGGTTCCTTGGCAAAGTCTGTATGGTCTCCTGGTTTAATTGTCACAAGTTTCTTGAGGGGTTAAACAATAAACCAAAGTCCCCACAAGGGTGGAGCTCTGGTGGACTTAAGTATAGGGAAAACTATAGGATCCCACTTCCTAAGAAAGTGGTGCTAGACTTTCTCATGAGTATATCAGAAAGGCTGGTCTTCGAAACAGTGTCTGGATACAAACTCAGATCCCATAGGCTTAGAAGCATGTGGGATGCAAGGGTTAGTTCCAATACTGCAGCCTGGTATCTCCCAAAAGAGGGAGCTCAGCGTGTAACAATGCCATTTGACTCTTGGTGACTAGGGAGGAATGAATGCTTTGATTTTTTTGCAGCTTCCTATGTGGATAGCAAATGAAAGCAAGGATTATTTTGTTTATTGCTTTGAGTTCAAGAATTTCTCAGATATTTTCAGGTTTTAAATTTCAGCAATTTGAAATATAATGAAATCTTAAGTTTCTAAAGGCTGTTTTGAGCTGTGTGCAGTGTAAGGTGTTCTTAACAGCCACAGGAAGTAAGTTAAATAGTTTGTATTTAAAAATGCAGCTATTCTCCAGTAAACAGGTGACATCTGCTGAATGGGAATTGACATGGTGTTCATCTTGCTCTCTGTTTTCTACTAAAGAGCCTTTAGCTTTCAGTGTTAAACTCATTTGATACTGCAGCTCTTGGGAGAAAAGACCTGGCTTTCAGAAGGTCATTTCATGAAGGTGAAAATGCTCAAAACAAATTTATTTACAAAAATATGACTCTTCACAAATTGTAATGACATTGTCTAGAGAAGACATGGCACAGCTATAGAACATTTCTATTGCTATTGATTGGTGAGATGGAGTAGAGTTTAAACACACTTACTGTCATGTGTCCTTGGCAGCAGAATTCAAAGCTGATACTCCGCTGGTGTAAACTGACAGCCTACATCCATGGAGCTACGTTTTACTGTGGACCTGGCACAGTGTCCATGTAACTGGGTGGGACTCACCACCATGATGCCTCCTACTGGTCATTCTGGGAATTATTTTAGTCTTTTCACAGGGTGCTCTCCTCCAGTGGTGTCTCACCACTGTCACTTGTGTTCCAGACCCACATTGTCTCAAAGATTGTGGCATCCTTTTCTGGACACAGCCCTCTGGCTGTGCCCCATTCCATTTTCCCTCGTTTCTGGGGGAACTGCAGCCCAAGTTCTAGCCACTCCCGTCAGTGGCAAACTGCAGTCCTTCCCTGGCCACTCCCCTCAGTGGCAAGTGGGGATGAGGGGCAGTGGAGACCCAAGGCCACCCACTACTCCAGATCCCGACACAGGGACCCTCTAGGCAGTAGCCACATTCTGCGTCTCCTTCAACCCTTGCCATCTGTTTCCTGGGCCACTTCCCTATACCCCTAGCACATTTTCCGTTTCAGTCTTTCAGCCAGTCAAGCTGAAGCTCCCTCTCACTTCCCTGATCAGGTCCAGCACTGTTCTATCCAGGGTGCTGGTGGTTCCCTCAGCCCTTCAGGGACCCAGTTCTTTCTCCTTAGGCTCCCAAAAGGGAACTACCTCCTCTACCTTGCTCTCTTTATAGGTGGGTCTGCTCTGCTCTGATCGGCTGCTCATCGCAGACCAAATCTGATTGGCTGTCTGCTGCACAGCCTCCCCAGGGCTGCTTTTAACTCTTTCTCCAGCAGTGTAGGGCTGATGCCCCGTCACAGTTCATAACAAGTCAGTCTTTTAGAGAGTTATTTGAAATATTTTATGCTTCCATCAGCCACTGTTTTAGGTATGTAGCTAGTCGCAGCAAAGTGCCCTGTGATGAGCAATAAAGCTATACACTGTTGTTCTTTTTTCTGTGGTTATTATATGATTTCTCCTAATTTATTTTGATTGTGGCCTCAGTTCAGGAGGGCATTTTTATTCAGTTAAAAGCAAGTGCTTAAATGAAAGAACAGACTTATGTCTCATTGAAGTCAGTGTTAACCACTGCTTAAGTGTTATACTGAATAAGTATGGATTTAAACATATGTTTAAATGATTAATTATGGGCAATATAAGAGCTTTTCTAAACAATCAGTTCGAGGCATGCTTGGGTATGAATCTATCCTGCCATGGACTAGCTGTCCCTGTGGACCCTGCATTGACAGTTAATGTGCTTTGATGTTGTCCTGTTTCATAGAGGATTAGCTCATCAGAATGCACACAGAGAGTCTGGCAGGCTAGTGCAGGTTGGACTCCCCTCTTCCCCCAAGTTGGCTGCGAATTAAATGTTTGTATAAACAAGAACTTCTTTAGGATTCAGTGAATTTAACTCTGTCCCTGTTGGGGTTAACATGTAAGCAAAGTACAGTACATGCTTAACTACTGTTCTGAATAGAGGTGAATTCCTGAATCAAGGTCTATGTTGTTAGAAAACTTGACAGCTATAACAACTGTAACAGATCAGAAGCTACATGTAGATTCTTTATCTTAGACTGATAGGTACCTAGCTTAATATATTTATTTGCTCTCTCTCTCTCTCTCTTTTTCTTTAATGTTTGATTAGGTCATATGTCCACCACCACCACAGTGATGGACAACAAGAATGGATCAGTTCTCACACCATCAGTGAAAGTGGGAAAAAAGTCAGTGACAGAGGACCTAATGACAACATTCAGCTCACCAGCAGCATGGCTTCTTGTTGTTGCTCTGATTGTTACTTGGTCAGCAGTAGCTATTATAATGTTTGATCTGGTGGATTACAAAACCTTTGCAGGTAAGGCCCCATAGATTCTGTTTAACACCTCATATTTATGACCAAAATGTATTTACACTGTATATTATATATACTTAGATGCACCTCAGTTTCTTTGAACCAGTCAGGTGAAAAGAGAAAGCCCTCACTTTACAAGAAATGCTATAATATATCAGTTTATATTCCATACAGCTTTGCATTTTTAAATTGCAAGGAGATTACATTTTAAAAAGTCATTTTAATCTTTTAAAAGTCTTGTTTGTCATTCTATTAGCCATCTAATGTATGCTAAAGTACCCATCCTATGGGCATTTGTAAACCTTGTTCTTACGGAGGCTTTGCTAGAGATGATAGGTTAAAGCTGTATTGAGATTTGCTAGAGATGATAGTGTTAAAGCTGCATTGAGATTTGCATTGACATCTGCAGTTCAAACCCCTCTAGTTCTTCAGGATGAGCACGGATATATCTGAGCTATGAAACCATGTGAAGCCTTAACTCTGAGCATAAATGTGACACATTCAGATTTCAGTTCCGCAAATGTCTACATACAAATTACTCCTAAACATAGAACAATCATTAACAGATCATTCATTTGCATACATTTTCCTTAATATTATGGAAAACATAATATAACAGTCACATGCAATCTGACACATAGAGCCACCAGTAAAAACGCACATATGAAGTATAATTTATGCAAGCCTCGTAAGCTGTAATATTTTACCACATAGAAACAGATCCTTGGTTTGCATAAATTGGAGTACCTACATGGTCTTTTATGTAGCAACACTGATTTACACCAGTTTAGGATCTGGCCAATAACACTGGTCTACAATTTTTTAGAAGTCATCTGCTTCAGAGATAAAATGTGATATTTATTATGTATTTTGATGTGCTGAATTCAGATATGACAATTAAAACAACTGATTGGCTACTGTTTCTAAGATATTTAAGTTTTTACATTTTATGTCTATGTATATTGTGTAGATAGTAGAGTTTTAATCATAAATTGTAAACCTAGGTTTTTTCATGTGTTTATGGTTGATTTACATGATATTTCACCTGTCCTGTTTATGCAACACTTTAAAAATCAGCAAAAGGGTTATATAAATAAAATGTATTATGAAACAAAAGGCAAAAAACTATTATGTCCATAGTTTAGTCCTATTCAGTGTCTACTCGGCGCTTCTTGGCTTGTCTCTTGTATTCATTAAATGGAGCATCTCTTGTCACTGTCCAGCAATAGTCTACAAGCATTGTTGGGCTCCATTTGCCCTGATAGCGTTTCTCCATTGTTGCAATGTCCTGGTGAAATCACTCGCCGTGCTCGTCGCTCACTGCTCAGCAGTTCTGTGGAAAAAAATCTAGATGAGAGTGCAAAAAATGTATCTTTAGTGACATGTTGCAACCAAGGCTTTTGTATGCCTTGAGGAGGTTTTCCACCAACAACCTGTAGTTGTCTGCCTTGTTGTTTCCGAGAAAATGTATTGCCACTGACTGGAAGCCTTTCCTTGCCGTCTTTTCCTTGGCACACAGTGGATGGTCAAATGCATCATCTCGAAGAAGTTCACGAATCTGAGGACCAACAAAGACACCTTCCTTTGTCTTAGCTTCACTTAACCTTGGAAATTTTCCACGGAGGTACTTGAAAGCTGCTTGTGTTTTGTCAATGGCCTTGACAAATTTCTTCATCAGACCCAGCTTGATGTGTAAGGGTGGTAACAAAATCTTCCTTGATTCAACAAGTGGTGGATGCTGAACACTTTTCCTCCCAGGCTCCAATGACTGTCGGAGTGGCCAATCTTTCTTGATGTAGTGGGAATCTCTTGTACGACTATCCCATTCGCAGAGAAAACAGCAGTACTTTGTGTATGCAGTCTGCAAACCAAGCAAGAGAGCAACAACCTTCAAATCGCCACAAAGCTGCCACTGATGTTGGTCATAGTTTATGCACCTCAAAAGTTGTTTCATGTTGTCATAGGTTTCCTTCATATGGACTGCATGACCGACTGGAATTGATGGCAAAACATTGCCATTATGCAGCAAAACAGCTTTAAGACTCGTCTTCGATGAATCAATGAAGAGTCTCCACTCATCTGGATCGTGAACGATGTTGAGCGCTGCCATCACACCATCGATGTTGTTGCAGGCTACAAGATCACCTTCCATGAAGAAGAATGGGATAAGATCCTTTTGACGGTCACGGAACATGGAAACCGTAACATCACCTGCCAGGAGATTCCACTGCTGTAGTCTGGAGCCCAACAGTTCTGCCTTACTCTTGGGTTGTTCCAAATCCCTGACAAGGTCATTCAGTTCAGCTTGTGTTATGAGGTGTGGTTCAGAGGAGGAAGATGGGAGAAAATGTGGGTCCTGTGACATTGATGGTTCAGGACCAGAAGTTTCATCCTCTTCCTCATCTGACTCAAGTGAGAATGATTCTGGTGCATCAGGAACCGGCAGTTCTTCTCCGTGGGGTATTGGGCGTATAGCTGATGGAATGTTTGGATAATGCACAGTCCACTTTTTCTTCTTTGACACACCTTTCCCAACTGGAGGCACCATGCAGAAGTAACAATTGCTGATATGATCTGTTGGCTTTCTCCAAATCATTGGCACTGCAAAAGGCATAGATTTCCTTTTCCTGTTCAACCGCTGGCGAAGATTTGTTGCACAAGTGTTGCAGCATATGTGTGGGGCCCACCTCTTGTCCTGATCTCCAATTCTGCAGCCAAAAGAAAGGTGATAGGCTTTCTTAACCATAGTGGTTATACTGCGCTTTTATGATGCAAAAGTCACTTCATCACAAACATAGCAGAAGTTATCTGCACTGTTCACACAAGTACGAGGCATCTCTGCTCACTTTGGATAAATAGAAATGTGTCCCTTTGCAAAATCAATCACTGACAAATAAGAGAGCACGACACTGTATGATTTCTAGAGCTTATATAGGGCAATTTGTTCAGCAGAGTGATGTAAGCTTTGTTATGATTGCATCATCCATGACGTCTAGGAATAACATGATGCAATTCATATAATGTATGATGCAATACCAGCTTCCGATTGCATCATTCATTGTTTTGCCTAAAAAGCAAGTACTGTCCAAATCCAGTCATAGATTTATTCATAGATCCAGTCAAAGATGTATTTTAGTCATTTCTGGTTTAAATTGAGATCCCTTCCCTTTATAACTCACTTATCCTCCGCCATTCCCATGTCAAGGGTCGTATATACTGACCCAATAGCATATCTTGAAAACTAGAGCCAATCAACAATTGTAAGCATCATTTTCGTTCTCAGTGACCCAGAATTAGTAAAGTTTCACTACATTTATTTCAGAAGCATTTTGGCTGTAGAGCAGTGTAACCAGTAAATATGGTCCAAGATCAAGAGTACTGGCCGGTTGTACAAGATGATGGTGGGGATACATGAACTCTGAGGGTGGTGGAAGAAGGGTAATTGAGGTTGAGAAGAGGAAGTGAAGTCTAGAGGAGGTACTGAATTACTGAAATCATTACTTCCTGCTATTTATGGTTTATGCTTAACAATTTAATACATTAAAATATACAGACAACTCTTGTAATATGTTGTTAACAAAGTAAAAGTTGTTTGTGTTCTAAAGAGTCCCAGTGATAAGTAAGCTACTACAAAAGTAAGCCTTTTAGGGGCAAATACAGTGGTGTGGTTGGGAAGCATACGAATAAAGAAAGAAAAACCAATAAATGTGAAAGAATTATTTTTCTTAAGTGATAACTCCAGTTCTAATGTTACAACATCTGTCTTTAACTAGGAGTTAAAATTCAATCTTGAGTCTTTTTATTCAGAACAAATTGAGTTAAGATTCAAAGTTAACTTCCCAGAGTTTATTGGTTTACTGACAGATATATAGATGTTGCTCTGCTAAATATCAATATTTATTTACTACTTAAAGGTTTTGTGCCATAGACTGAGCCTGACACAAACCTTCCAATGTTGAATTAATGGATGGCAAATAAACTTAAAATGTAGAGAGACAGTATTTTGCTCTTTGGAATCCCTTAACTGTCATCTTGCTTCCGTGGTTTCCAGACAGAAACAATAACAACATCAGTCCCAGCAAGTATTGTTATCTTTATTGAGTGATTTCTCTAAAGGATACATAACAATATGATTGTCTCTACATTTAATGCAATCTAAATTTACAAACCAGCATTAGCCCTAAAGCACTATTTTAAAATGTTTTATTATTTTTTTTGCATAAACCTTTCATCAAATATATACAGTTGTTAGCACTTATCAGTCCCAATCCTGCAATTCTTGGGCATGTCTCAGGCAAGGCTTTCAAGTAAGGTTGAAGGACAGAACTGAAGGATTTAGCTGTCATCTTGTGTCTAATGGGGGAGCAGGGCAGACTGGTTGAAGAAACATTAATACATGGATAACTGTGCTCATACTGAAAGCTGGAACAGTCAGATGGAAATCTGACACTTCTGCACTGGTTAAGTGAGCTGTTCCCAATGGATTAATGGAAAATGACATCTTCAGACAGTTGGAATAAATTAATGTAAAATTTTATTTGAAAAGTGACTGCATATATTTTGTGCAATTCTGTAAAAAATGGTACCTTAGTGTTTCCAGTTGATGAGTCTTTTTCTTTTCCTCGGAAGAGACTTGGTGTTCTGACTCATTAGCAACACAAGTTTTAAACTGGATGTCAGATGGAACAGTATTAGGAAGAGGAATCCTCTTTTTCCTTTGCTGCTTCTCAAGGATTTATTAACCAGGTTTCTTTATTTACACAAATGTAACAATGGGTACATATTTCTGCTCAGCAGGAGCTGGGGCTTTCAACTACTAGATTCCTATTTAGCGTGGTTTTCTAAGTGAATCATGCTGCTTGATCTGAGTTCTGTGCATAATAGTAAAAAGGCTGTCACATAGTCCAACCTGCTTGCCTTAACAGAGCTGAAATGACTTACCCTGCTGAGGATCTGGCCCCTTGGCTTCTGTGGGATTATTGTACTGTGATTTGGCTCATAATTTGGCACCACTGACAGCCTTCTTAAGGAAGGTGCACTATATTTTCCCTTTGGTTTGAGGCTCTGCCTGAAGCATGCAGGCATGGGTATAAAATGGGAATTGTTGTTTTCAGTATTGTTGCTTTAGCTTTGCAAACATGATCTACATTATTTTGCTACCACTTACATACGAGATGTAGAGTAGAAAATGGAGTTAGTTCTACTATTGCCTGTCTTTTTTCCTTAGTACCTTTTGTGTTTTTATAGATTTTTCCCTTCAATTTATTTCCTCATCCACTTGAAAATTGCCTTTGGGAATTGCTGCATATTTGTAAGCAGTGCACAATCTATCCCAAAAGATGGTTTAAACTATTTCTTTGCAGCAAAAGCCCTATTAAAGCCTTTAAAATGTCTTTGAGTCTCTTGTCCTGAGGTTTCAGTAGAAGCCAGATTCTCCCACCGTTAAACATCGCTGAGTGAAAAAACTGGCCCCATTGAAGTCAATGGGAGTTGACCCATTCATACATTATGAGAAGTTCCGTTCATTTCAGTGAGATGATATATTTGTTTTAATGGGATTAGCAGAAGCATAAGATACTCTAGCCTCAAAGGAGTAGCAGGCAGTTCAAATTTGAACTAATATGACTTATTTGAAAGATTAACTTGAATTTTGCTTTCATGATACCATGAAGAAAAATAACACTGAGATTTTGAAAATGTCAGGGCATTCATTTTAATAACATCTTTATTCACTTTTCTAACAAAATCTTCAGGCATTCTCTTTGGAGAGGTGCACTGTAGATCTCTGTTCTTGGTTACCAGGGTCTCGGATCCTTGATTTCAGGAACAAACTAGCAAGTTTTTGCTTTTTTGGAATTCACTACATAAGTCCAACACATCACATGGATCAGGTGTGTGTATGTGAATGTGAATACTGTATATGTCCAGAAAGATTAATTTTGTTGTAAATTCTACAAAGTCAGAACCCGGTGATTTGGACGGAAACTAATTTAGGCGACATCTACATTAAAAGGTCAGGGTGTGATTCCCCTGCTCGTGTACACATTTGCATTAGCTGAATGAGAACTAGCATGAGAATAAATAATGTAACCACCGTACCTTGGGTAGCTGCAGCTGAGGCACAGTTTAGTTTTGCTAAGTATAAACTCACCTGAAACTTGTGGGTGTGTACTCTGCATGGCTAAGATGAGCTTCTGGGCTGGCTACCCAAGCTTCTGAGGCTACACTATTTATATTTGTGTTAGCTGAATGATAACTAGTACAGAAGCAACAAAGAGTCCTGTGGCACCTTAAAGACTAACAAAAGTAGTGACGCATAAGCTTTCGTGGGCTAATACTCACTTTGTCAGATGCATGCAGTGGAAGTCACTGCATGCATCCACTGTATGCATCTGACGAAATGGGTACTAGCCCACGAAAGCTTATGCGTCAATACTTTTGTTAGTCTTTAAGGTGCCACAGGACTCTTTGTCACTTCTGCAAATCCAGACTAACACAGCTACCCCTCTGATTCTAGTACAGAAGTGTACAGAAATAGAGGAATCACACCCTTTGTTTGTAGTGTAGACATTAGCCTTAATGCGGGGGCCAATAGTGCAGTATGTCTGAATAGAATTGCTTATCCTTTTAGGGCATGTGTACCAGTGGGCTTTGTGCGAGGGCTGAAAAATAACAGCCACCTTCTAGTCAGCTGTGTCTGGTTATGTGATTTTAGTATCCCGTGATGATCCACAAATTTAGATCAATGATAAACCCTTTCTTCCAAATCCTTCTTTCCAAAGGTATGGAATTCAATTTTTTTCTGTTTTTCAGATTCATTTCTTACACTGATTCACGTGAAGGGAAAATGAAATGAAAATGAAAAGCTTATATTTCTATTATATTTTATCGTACAGTTATAAACATAACTGAAAATGTTTTAATGAAATATGAAGCTGACGTTCTATGAGAGTCTGAGATAAGATACTGCAAATTTCATGCATTATGTAGTGTGTGAATATGTTATGAATAAGTGAATAGCATACTGTATTAGGAATTGACTTTCATACATGTATCCTCAAAAATGTAAAAAAGATTATTCATTTTTGGTTTGATCTGAGACTTGCAGCATTCTCCTGCTTCATTTTTGCAGTCTTTTAAAGTGCAGCTTGCTGACTTGCTTTACAAGTCATATGTATTACATGTTATAAAACAAAATAATTGGTTGTGGTTTTTATTGGTCCAGTTGACCAATAGTTTGTTTTAACCCTCACAAAGATGAATTGGCCAAGGAGCCAAATTTATAAATGAACTACTCACAACATATTTGAATATTTTCAACTTTCTTAATAATAATAGCAATGTATGTGACCAATCACAGCTAATCAACACAGCTCTGATTTCAACTCCTGAGTGTCATATTCACAGTGAATTGGTAGTGATTCAGCCATCCATAAATAAAACAAATAACAAAAAAACCCTCCCAAAATAATCTGAGTAATTTTGAGAAGCAAAAAATGTGAAGAGGTTTCAATCTTCTTTTGGTTGTTTCATGACTAGAAAAATAGCCTATATTTGTTGAATAAATTATTCACAGTGAATTATTCATTCATTTCTGGTACAAATGGATGAAGAGGCTCTCAAGAAAACTACAGCAAAAATTCATTCTCTCCAGTCCTCCTGCGTCTATGTGGCATGGATGAAGAGTGGGTTGTGGGTGGAGCCAAGAAAGGGCATGAGAATGCTGGGAACCCCTGGGAAACACCCAAGATCCCAGCCAGTCATGCAGGGGACGACTCTGTGCTTCCCACAGTACAATAGCAAAACAGTTGACTCCTGCCTGTGCTGCCGTAGAATAGCAGCTGTCAGCTGCTGACTCTAAAATACTGTGCAGTTAACGTCTTCCTAAATTAGTTCACAATCGCCTCTGGTGCTGCTGTTTAGCCAGAGACAGTTTTCTGCAGGCCTGGGTTAATCAAAACAGTGGATGAGGCATTGAGAGGAGAAAAAAGAATCCAATCTAGCTTTTTGTAACCAAACCATATATTCTGCAAAAAAATAACAAACTTTGCAGAAAGACTAAGAATTGGGGAATCCTCAGTTTGCATGTGCTCATATCAGGACAATGTGTAGGAGCTGCTTTCCATAAAGTGTCCCTTAATATCAAGGTATGTTGTATTCATCAGTAAATAAAATTAGTATTTTTCTTTGGTAAGTATGATTGGGAAATTGCGCATCTTCGTGCGCATGGAATGGGCTTCCTCTGGGGGCAAAGCCTGAAGTCATTGCACTGGGCTTGTCTACATGAGAAGGTTCTATTAGTATAAACTAAGATGTGAATTTATAGTTATACCGGTATAACACTACTTGTACACACTCTTATTCTGTTAGAAATGACTTTTTGTTGTTGTTTAGATTAAACCTCTTCCTAAGTAACATAGGAAACTTTAAAAAGTCACATTTTTACTGCAATAAAATGGTCCACCCGGGGAATTACACTGTTATATCTACACTGGAAAAGCTGGTTTAAAAACAAACAAAAAAACACTTTGCCATGTGTTACAGGGTACTTGGGGTTCCATAGGAACGAGACACACACACAGCTGCTGAATAGAAATGGTGAGTTTATTGAAGGCAAAAGTGACACACCCGCAACGGGGGCTTGCTTTGTTGCTGCCACTGAGACAGGGAAAGCCCGATGCACCGGAGCAATGCTTGGGATGAAGCAGGCAGAGAAATAACAGGAACATTTGCATTTTATGCATACCTTATGAATAACTAATACCTTATTTTTGCCTTGTTAGTATTACATAATGCAAGCAGGTGTTTTATTAGTAGTGCACAAGGTGAGCAGGCAATGAGAACCAGTTAACTTTGGCACGTGAAATATGTGATAACAGGGCAGGGACTGATGACAGTTACCTGTAGTACCCCCCTTTTTTTTGGAGTTGAAAGGGGGAGCGCTTTTGGCTGCCCACCATTACAATTTTTTTTGGCCTTTTACATTTTTTTCCGCGCTTTTTTAAGAGACTTTAGTGAAAGGGTAGGGGAAAACAAATAATGGGGGCAAAAAGCAGTAGCATTTTTAAAGATAACACACGTAGCCGCTGCAGTAACATTTGCAACACAAAAACCATACATTTATACGGGTGTTAACACCCGACCCATACTATAAAAATTAACATAAACAGCAGTTTATTAATATTTGCCAGGAGCGTGTGGCACTGTAACGTGGAGGGCGCTGCACTGATGCCTAAAAAGCAGGTTTTTATAACGTTGCTGACCACGTATGTATGGGGGAGGCAAAAGGCAGTAGAATTTAGGGCACTCTGGGCCAGAGTTACCCACGTATTTGCAGCCATGCTTTTGGCAACAGACAGGTAGCCCTGCAAGAATATTAAAGAGAGCACTTGGTTAGTTGGTGCCATGAGCTGTTTGGGGGCAGTTTTTTTGCTTTGGTAACATAACAGCCCAGCCCTCTTCTGCTGCGAGGATGGTTGCGGCCTTAGCTTCCTTTTTGGGGGTAGTTTACCAGACACTGGTCAAGGGTGTGTGTGCCCTTTGTGATGGTGGTAGTTTCACTTTGCACCTGTGAAAAGGGGGAGAGTGGACACAGATCACAGAGAGAACGGTCCCCGCTTCCCAGTGGAGGGAGGCATTAGTCTGGTTTCCACAGGTTACAGCACCCAGAGCTTTGTTTTTGCTGTTACTGGCGCGTTTGCCAAATAAATGCAAACTGATACTAACTTTTGGAAACAATAGCAATTGAAACAAAAGCGTTAGCAAAATTAATGACTACATGCCAGGGGAGGCCTGCAGGCCAAAAACAAAGAGGCCATACTGCGTTTTTACTTGTTGCCCCCATAGGACGTTAATACCCAAAATGTACTTACCGATGGGTGCCACTAGCACTGTTGCGCGGGAGGGCGGCGCCTTACCTGGGGTGAGAGTGACAGTTATGGCAAACGCCTGCGGCTTTGAGCCATCCAGGCCCTGTACCACAGTCGAGCGCCCCACAGCCTGCGTGGAGTGGAGGATGGTGATTTTGGCTTTCATGTTCAGCAAGGCCAGGACATGCTGGGTCCCTTTATGCGGCCACTGGATTGTGAGCGGGACGAAGGGGCGGCGGTCCCCCGCCTCCCAGGTCGGGCGCATGGCCGCGCACCGGACGGGGGACCCGCCTTCCCGTCACAAGGCACGGGGAAGACTCCAGTCTACCGGGGCGCTCGGTTCCACCTGGCGCGCCGGCTTTTGCTCCTTTTTTTTCCCCGGTTTCTGACGAAAAGTTTTTACAATTTTTTGTAGCTCACTTGTTTTGAAGGTACGGACAACCTCCTGAAGTGAACCACCCTCCACTCGCAACTCTTGCACTGGGCACGCCTGTGGAGGGGGGTCAGCCTCCTCTCTCTTCAAAGCTGAAGAGGAACTTCAAATGTTGCCATCCCAGGTTTTAGGGTCCCACGAAGGGGCTGCCATAACCACCCTGACCTGGGCGACCGTGACGGGCTTTTGCCCCTGTTTCACCTGTCGCTTATTGGCAATACAAGCTACGAGTGCCTTACAGTGGCGCGTGAGGGCTTGAGCCCTCTCCGCCTGCGAGGTCACCATCTTCTGTGCTACCGCCCGCGCCTTTGCTTGCGCCAAACACTCTTGCATTTTACCTTTTACAAGCCTCTGTAGACGCAGAAGCTCATCGTCCTGGGCCTGGAGTGCAGTTAGAAACAGCCACGTCAACTCACCCATAGCGCGTTGCATTGACCCAGACTGCCGGCTGACCTGCAACCGGTGAAGCCCCTTTACCAGCTGCACCGGCATGACCTGGTGATATTTAGGCCAATCCGCCGGGGCTGCCCAGCCAGCAACCAGCCCCCATTGCTTCGTCGGGGGCCATCCCGTATGTGCTGCAGGGACAGTGACAACTTCCCTGCTTCCCCAGCCTTCGGCCAGAGGGGCATCGTTCCACGGGACCCTGCTCACTGTGCCAAATGTTGCAGGTACTTGGGGTTCCGTAGGAACGAGGCACACACACAGCTGCTGACTAGGAGTAGTGAGTTTATTGAAGGCAAAAGTGGCACACCCGCAACGGGGGCTTCACCCCAAGCATAGCTCCGGTGTGTCGGGCTTTCCCAGTCTCAGTGGCAGCAATGGGTGTGCCACTTTTGCCTTCAATAATCTCACTACTTCTATTTAGCAGCTGTGTGTGTGCCTCGTTCCTACGGAACCCCAAGTATCCTGCAACACCATGTAAAGAAGGCCTTCGACAATTTTTCCTAAATAAGGATTGAGTTAGGGATTGAGTAGAATTTGGCCTTATTTGTGTGCAGTAACTTTAAATCTCAGTATCACAGCCTATTGAAAGACCATTTTTACTGTACCCAATGTCACCAGTCCACATCATGAATGAACAGTCTACAAATATCCATGTTTTCAACTGAAACCGTTTTGAGGTTTATGGGAACTCCACAAATGTCCCCTAAATCAACAAAAATTACCCCCCTTCTATAAATCTAAAACCAATCAAACTGATTTAAACCAAGTTCAGGTTTAAAAAAGGGCTGCCCAACTGACATATTATTTGCCATGTTTCACCCTGCTGCAAATTTTACAGCTGAGTTATAAGCTGCTGTAAAATGGAGTTTATATTGGCAATAATGACAAGACCATGAAGTACTGTGGTGCTAGCTAGTATTGCTATAATCCCAGTGGGTCTGGTGTACAATATGATAAATTGTGACAGTCCTCATGAAGCTGAAAACATGAAATTTCAGAAACTGACTTGGATTAATAGGGAAGGCTCTAAGAAGAGAAAGGAGTCTTGCATGCATAAATGTTTCAGATTAATACAAAATGCCAACCAAATTTCAGGCCCTTGATGATGCTTATTAACTTCTGAATTTTAAACAAATAGTGGTAAGTCACACTAGTAACAACTGCACAAGGTATCATCAGGGATATCATTTTTTTGGTCTTTTGATGGTGAGGGAACCAAGAATAATTCAGAAGAATTAATCAAAAGTAATTGTTTCCTTTGAGCAAAAGAATGTTTGTTTGCATTTTTGTAATTTTTGTGAATAACTTTGTACAGCATTATTTAATTATATCTTTCCACTGGTTGGTTCTTGCTGCATTCTGTTACTGAAATCCAATTTCTACATTATAACCCAGCGATGAAAGAAATCCTCACTTCACACTATAACTGCTTTATTTAGTCAACTGATATCCTATTATGTTCATTATTGCCAATAGTGTTTCTTTCCTTTTTTTTATTGACCATTCCTTAGTTCATCTTGTTGTCATCCTCTAGAGCCACCTATTCACAACATTGTGATGATCCCTGTTTACCACCCGGTAAAGATGTTTGCCTGCAGTATTCTAAATAAGTGTGTGTCTGTGTGTGGCCTGCTTAACTAAGATAACAAAGTATAGGCAATCACTAACTGGCGTTACTGCTTGCTAACACCTAAATCTAGCTGACTATAATGAGTAAAGTTAATTACAGTAGCATCCAGCAAAGCAGATTTGTCTGTTTAAGATACTGTCCCATCAACAGATTCTCAGGAGTCTCTGATATGCTGGGAGATCTTCCCTTTTGCGTCATGAATGGCTTCAAAAAAGAAGTTTTGTCCAAATCATTAACAGCATTTTAATACTTGAACATGAACATGAAGTTGAACAAGAAAGTTCATATAGGAAGAAGTTTATGAGCAGCTGATAACTTTAAAGTATTATGCATAAACATGTGTATATTGGTCCCATCATATCAGGTTTGTCCACTGTCTGACTTGTGTCAGGCAATAAATAGAAGTTTATGTAGGGGTTTCTGGCACAAGCCTCCTGCCTAGGGCAGACAGTAATCCCAGTCTGGGCTCTGACCTTCTGAGAAGGGCACAGCAATAAGTAACCTTTAGGCACAAGCCTCCTGGCTAAGGCAGGCAGTAAATATAGTCAGTGGCTCCAACCCTGTGGGCAGGGCAGAGCAATAAGAAGTTAACCAGTCTGTAGCTTAGCCTCCTGGCTAAGGCAGGCAGCATACACAGTCTATGGGCTTGTGGCCTTCTGGCAGGAGGCAAGCCACAAACAAGGCACAGGCCCTTTTGACCTAGGGTAATTAGGTTGCCACCCAAGGGTTGGGATTGGTAGTAGGGGGACCTGGACCCACCCTACTTCACTGGGTTCCAGCCCAGGGCCCTACCAGCACCTGGGGATCCCGCCTGTGGGTCAATGAGGATTCTGCCAAAACACACTGACTCGTAAGGTGATAGTACAACCTGACTAATGTCTGGTTCCCCTGGGCTATTTCCTACTCCAGTTCATTGGTGTGGCTCCATAGTCTGAAAGTCCTCAGGGTAAAGGTAAATAGCAGGTTCAGCAGTTCCTCTCCCTCTCAGTCTCAGTCTTCTCCACGGCAGGGCACTGCATAGCTCAGGGTCTGATCCAGAGTTCTGTAGTGGGCTAGAGACATGTGCCTCCTTTGCTATCTGAGACCCAACTGAGCTGAAGGATCTGCCTCTTATACTTCCTGTCCCTCCCCTCTGCTTCTGGTGCAGGGGACGGGGGGTCATCTTGTCTTCACCCACCATGAAGATTGTAGTCCCTCTGTCTCAGGCTCAGAGGGAGACCGCTCTTCTGACCCAATCCAATTACGTCAATGGAAGTCTAAGTCCCCTAGAGTCATTTAGCTATTTTTGTAGACTCAAGGCTAAACATATATGTATAGTTGTCCCAGTGTGATCCAAGCTTTTGGTACTTGAAGTTGCATAGCACTTTGTAGGATTATTTTTACTCTATTCAGTTTCTGGCAAGTATCCCAATTTGTAGAAATAACATATTAAAGTATTAAAAATAATTCCCCAAGTGAAAGTAACTCCCCATAATTTGTTCCCCACAACTTAAAGTCTACATAGTATAAGTCTGTTAAGTAAAAGTAGCTTAATAAGTGTTTAAATTTATTATTATGATTATTTGTTAAAATTATTAAATATTTAAATTTATTATTATTGCGCCTTTAAAATATAATTTGTTAATATTAGGTCATGTAACTTAAGATTGTTAAAAATATAATACTATGTAGCCAAAAACAGCTCCCCTCTCTCTGCCCCAGGGCACGCTCAAACTTTTGCAAGTAGCTACTTAAAATTAACATTGCAGCGATACATTGTAACAATACATTGTCAAGCCACTAACTCCGCTCTGGAAGCCAAGCCCTGTAATTAATTAAGGGCATTGTTACACAATTGACGCCAGTTCTCTTCAAAGCATTGTAAACCAATTAACCCTAATCCCAAAGTAAAACATTGTAACTATAACAGTAACTAACTCAGCACTCAAAAAAATAATGTTTTAAAAAATGCCACCCAAAAACTTTTATAACTTTTTGTAACTACAACTCTTGTATGTGTAAAATTATTATTATACAAAATACTGTATGTAAAACATTAATTAGAAAATGTATGTAAAAAAAAGTGCTTAAACAATAAATAAATGGTTTAAAAGGTTCCAGCCTAAAAATGCAGCATCAAAGGGCTAAAGAAGGCGTCAGGTGCCAGTGCAACCAAAAGGTGTCAAGTAAAAAAACCCTAAAAACTGGAGGTCCACCCTATGAAATCACTAACAAGCACCTGGCAGCCACCCTGAAAACATCAGCATAACGCAGCAATTCCCATAAACTGGCATAGAAAAAAATTCCTATAAAAACTAAACCAAAAAACTATGAAGTCAGAGTCCAAGGTTCTGCTGCCAGCCTACCAGGAGCTTCAGATGCGCATCTAATCAGAACTTCGCTCCCCACTACCATCACCTGTGTATAGAATACCTGGCCAGTATTCTGTCACAAGCAACTTCCAGGCTGGTAACTATAACAATTACCCAAAACCTAAATAAATGAATAAATAATTACATAAATGTTTATATATATATATATATGTGTGTGTGTGTGTGTGTATAAGGGTTAAGTAGTAATAAAAATAAGTAGTTAAACAACGTTGTCTGCTTCTATCTTTTCTTTATTCTTTGTTATTATCTTTACAATAAATGTGGCTTTTTCCCTTATCCCCCTCATAAAATCCTGCTTGCTTTTATTGGTATAACAAATTAAGCAGACATACTACTTAGTAGGGAAATTAAGTGTATTTTCCTTTAATATAACTATTTTTTTGCTTAAAATTCATTTTGGATGAAAATGCCTCTTTCTACATTAGTTGAGGTTTTTGCTATATACTTGAGCTGAACCTCTTTATAATTACTGGGCAATGGTGGTAGGAAAGACAATAATTTATCCAGGGAAGGTTTTATACCTCAGACTGTTAATTTCATATTTACATTTTAAATATCTAGAAATTGTCATGTAAGGGAAATGGAGGGTCTGAGTTTTCTCTCCCAGCAGCTTTATATCAGTGTAAATCATTGATGCATACCAGAGTTTATCTGGGCTCACACTTGAGTAAGTGCAAGGAAAATCAGGGCTCTAGAATACAAGATGAACCATAAGGAATCCTGAGCTGAA
>ML677333.1:65101566-65265583 GCA_007922305.1 Dermatemys mawii | reverse complement strand
CAGGTTCTTTTTAAAAAAATGGATGACTGAAGTTAAACTTCTAAAGCCCTAGTTAGCTATTTAAATAAGTGGCCTGATATTTCAAAAGTGCTGAGCACCTAGCAGCTCCCATTGAGGTCACTGGATATTATATATTACGCAGTGTGCTGTATAGCATAGGCTTAAAGCACGGGTATATTTTGTGTGTGGCGAAAGAGAGAAAAGCTCCCAGGTCATATGCAGGGGATAGTTATTCCAGTGTGAGTGTATTTGGTTTCAGTTGTATTCTAATAAACTATCAACATATTCTCTCTCGCTAGACCCAGAAAAGAGAGACTGGTCTAAGTAATATCAAAATAACAGGCTGAAACTGTTTTGCGAGCTTGCATTTTGTCAGTCACTCTCAGGAATGCAAGGAACACACTAATCCACTGAAAACAGACATCATTCTTTGCATATTCTTGAGGCAATCACCATCTCCCTCTCTGTTTAATTCACCCTGGATTGCTCTTCCTTTCCTTATTTCATATGTATTTTATTCTAATAGGAAAACACCAGCCTGATATTGGCAAAGTTCTGGGGAAAGTTGAGAGCAAGGATTTGATGAGTAATTTCTTTACACTTCTTGCATATCTGGCATAGGATTTTAAGCATATGAAGAAGCATAATTACTGCTAAAACTGTTTTTTGAAATGACAGAGAGCATAACAAAAGGTGTATAGGAGGTTAGTTGGCACAATTGTATCAAGAGCACCACATTGCAAGGGATATGAGTGAAACTTGCAGTGGCTCCCCCTGCCACTCCAATATTAGGTTTTTGCAAATGTCACCAAAGGAACATCTTTGCAAATCCAAATGGATTTTTTTTTTTTTGCACACTTAGTGTAAGGAGGATTTACAACATGTGCCTCATAGTGGAGATGCAAAGAGAGAACCTTGCCTTTGGTCACTTAAAAAATTTTAGTCCATTTTTCACAGCATTATACAAAGGTTTTTTATGAAAATGTGCTTAATTAAAGACCAGGACAGGATTCTCAGTTATGCACTAGCCTCTTTACACCACTCTGGCAGTGTAAATTGGTTACTCACTTGAAGTCTCTTGTATACCGCCAGACTGGTACAAAGTGTAAATGACAAGAAGCCCCCAGAAGTTTAGTTACATTTCAGAGGCTACTTTATTTGGAGGCAGATTGGTGTTTATTTTTGATTGTCTAATAGAAGTGTTAAACTATTGAAAGGGATGTATGTGATGATTCATCTGAAAAATCTCTGGACCTTGGTGGATGGGGCAGATGCAAGAAATTTTTGTGAGCAAAGTAAAAACTTTGTGGTTCTTTATACCTCTAAAATTCTTAAATCTTTTATATTGGCCCAGGGTATAAAACAGATTTGGGCAAAAAGTGAAAAAATGTTGTACATTTCTGTGCAATAATACCGTGACATGTTGAATTTATAGTGTGATAAGAGTGATTAAATGTAACTTGGATATATCTCTAAATATACTTCATCTAACCACTGCTCAAACCCAAAAGCCTTTTTTATACATTGTTCACGGGCAAACTTAAAATTATAGAAAGTTGTCCAGATCTTAATCTATGTGGTATAGAGTGTTTTTAGATTAATTCATTGGCAATAAATTAAATATAACAAAGAGAGAAAAACTTATTTATGCATCAAATAATTCTTTTTCTCATACATTTTATTTGCAGTATTTATACAGCATTGTTCAGATTGTTGCCAGCAATGAGGTTGCTTAAAGCCTGCACTTTGCTTACCTTTGTAACTGAAATTTGCATATAAGTCTGCTTCTGATTGCTGGTAAGGTTTGTGCTTGCAAAACACAAACTCTGCAGTTAGAAATGGTGGTAAACAAGAGTTGTATTAAATTTAATTTGACTTATGAAAATACTTAAATAATGATGATAATTCTGTTAAAAAAACAGGTGGTGGTAACCAAGGCTATCGTGCCTAATTTTTTTACAATAGGAGTCAGTTGCAATACTTCTGTTGAACTCAATAGGAGCAGGATCCTATTATACAAATCCATTTTAAATGGGCATAACAATCCTGTTCATGATTTAACTTTGACTGTTCTAGGTAAAATAGTCTCCACTAGTGCCAGGCAGATGAGGAGACTCTTTCAGCCTATCAGTTAATTTGAAGTAAAGAGGACAATTGCTTGGACTGGATTTCTGTCCATCTTAATTGGACTGTGGCTACACTCCTAATGGAAAAGTATGTTTTAGCATAAAACACTTCTTTCTTTCTTTCTCTTTCTTAAACAATACTTTGATATAGATCTTAGGATAATGCAGGTTTGCTGGAGTGACTAAGAAGGTGGAATGATCTATAAGAGGCTGAAAAGTTCTCCTGAAATAGATCAAAGAGACAATTGTGGGTAAAGAAAAAGAAAGCTGGTGAAAGCTTAACTGGATGAACATTTAAAAAATATATTCGTATTATCCACGTGTGATTCCCTGCATACTAGTGCATATGGCAGGGGAAGTACTTTACATCTTCAAAAAGTGACATTAAGAGCGTGTGTGCATGTATGTATGTATCTGCCGGTGACGCTTGGGGCTTTCACTCTCCTCTTAATTGTGATCTCCATTTTTTATCCCAGTTATGTACATCTTTTCTTCTTTGTGTCCTCTCTGGGTACTCCACAAGAATGATGCAACCAGCCTGCACTGCCACCAAGGCTCAACAATTTCCTGACCCAGCAGTGCAGGATTCTTTGTAGTGATGTATGTTGGAAGAAGTGGAGACAGATGTACCATTGAGTTGGGCAGAGGAGCAGGTCGAAGCACAGCACACAACTGATTGCTGTTGATCAGCAGACTGCTAATTAGTGCTGAATTTCCACACTGCAGAGGCAGGTTATGGACTTTGGAATGAGAAGGAGACAAAAATCTTGTATGGTATGGAGGGGATGTCTATGTTGGTGTGAAGCATTGGAAGAAACAGTCTGAGGGCAAACATTTGCTAAATCTAAATTTAATCTAATCCACACAAGCACCAGAAGGGGATCTGAAAGTTGAGTTATCCTCCTAGCCCTGAGACACTCCGATAATTGAAAGTATTAGTGTGAAAGTGTTTAGAACATAATTCTTCAGAGGAAAGGAAGCTATGCTTTAAGTTCTTGAGCAATACAAAATTAACATTCACAAGCTTTGCTTTTGATGAAGAAATTGGCATAATTAATACTTTATGTGAAGAAATAAAGCAGAGAACCCCCAGAAAAATATCTTTTCAAATGTTTTCTGTTTTAACCTATGCACTCAGGAAGCTCTGTTAACAAGATCAGCAAGGAGCCACTGAGAATCATACATCAGACCATGGAAGAATCCACTGATTGGCTTTACGGTTTTATTTCTTTACTGTCTGACATCGTATCAACTGATGATGATGACAGTGATGAAGGTATTTGCAATATACAGATTTGTGTAACTGTGCTAACTCATGTTTTACATGCATTATGTTGACTTACTTAATTTTTAACCTCCCAGTCAAAGCGAAATAGAAGGAAAAGGGAAAGCAAATAGAAGTAAACACCTTTGCTAATAATGGATACACTGGCTACTAGACTGAGACAATGGATGTCTTTGTTAGCTTTCATCTTCCATTTCATGGGCAATTACAAAAAATATGTCAGAATTAAATGTTACTAGTGGTGTTTCCAAGTACAGATGGCTAATTTAGGCTGAGATGATGTTTCAGAGAATGTCAGAAGCTATTCTACATTTTCTCTCTACCCTATAAGAATGGAAGCATCTAGAAAATGAAAGAATTAAACTTACAATCAAAACTTGAGAAATCTAAGACAACACTTTTATTTGATATTTGAACAGTCGGGGGTAGTACTGGTGGAAAAACACTGTAACTGGACTGAAGGGAAGTTCGGATAACAAACATCAACAATATAATAGTATGATCTTGGAACTGCTACTAATATGCATCATCTCATGGGGCTGTCAGATACGTTAAACCAAACAGCCAACAGTTAGTCTATTTTTAGTTTTTAAAGAACCATCTTTTTGTTAACAGATAATCAGTTCAGTAGTGTGTGGTGTGGTAATAGATGCACAAGTACTCCATACTATGTTTATTGTCCAGTACGCATATATGCAGATAGGCATGATGATAATAGCAGTGCCATACCATATTCCTATTACTTTGTGTAGCATTCCATCATAAAAATGATTAAAACCAAACAAGAACTTAAATGGAATCTTTCACCTACTATATTCATAAAGTAGAAGTATCACCAAATTTCTGCCTCTGCAAGATGTCTGCATGGGCTTTCATATTAGTATTGTGTACAAACACTAACAGATATGCTATTGTATGTAGTTTTATGACTCGGAGACCCTATTCTGAGATATGATTTACAAACCTCATGAGGCCAGTTTTTTGTGTTCTTTGAGCAATGAAAAGGGTGCAATGTGATTTGTTTATCTAGTTTTTTGAAATTGAGCTGGTGCTCAAAAACCATGCAACGAAGAACATTTTTGAGTATGAGAGTGGATTAGGGAGAGTGGAAAAACCTACATGAGAGTTTGAAAGGCTCATAAAATGAGTGAGCTTATACCCATTCCTATACAGAAAATTAAATCATTTACATTGCAAGGTTCTGAATGCCTCCTGGGAGGTACTCGGCAACCCCAACTCCACTGACTGTACTCAGAGTGGAGCACAGTCAGTACCTCCCAAGAATCACAGGAGGGACTCAGCATCTCACAATATTAGGCCATGAGAGTCTAGTGTATGGATCCACTTCTTTGCAATCCTTAAAGCGGAGGCACAGCATCAGACTTTGGCATCTGACTTTTCTTGCTCCCATTGAAGTCAATGGGACATTTGCCATTAACATCATTGAAAGCATTATTAGGTTTCCTTTGTTCTGAACTTTGGAATGCTTTATTTGGGGCCAATGAAAATGGAATCCCTGTACCCATGTTTAAAATATGGATTCAGGTTTATAACTAAACAAATTCCACTCACATGTCAGTATCTGGTCACATGTTTAACTATAAATTCTAGAACTCTTTTTGGTGCCTACAATACATTTAACATATCTGTCCTTCCTCTTAGAAAACCCACATAGAAGCAGAAGTGCAAGTGTACATGTAAAATCTCAGAATAGAGTTCTTGTTACTCAGCATGTTTAGTATAAAGCTTGAATGCGTTTAAAAATGAAAATAAATTACCATGGGAAAATAGTGGCATTGCTACCAGTTATTTGATTGTTGTGTTTTTTCCATCTTGGTTTAGGTGAAGTGGAACCTCTGTTGAAAAAAAAAGGTTGGTTTTCATTGTTATAAATAACATGTACTTTCAGGGCTGGCCTTACCATGAGGTGACTGCCTCAGGTGCCAGACTGTGGGCGGGGGTAGGAGGCCCACTAGGACGCAGAGTGTAGAAAATTGTGTCTGCTGCTGGTGCATATATATTCTCTCTGCTCTAGATGCACAGAGATGGTGGAGTGCTGTGCTGGAGGAAGGAGAGCACAAGAGACATGGCAGGCAGGCAGGAGGAAAGGTGAGAGGGAATAAAAGAAAGCAGAAGGATCTGAAGGGAGAGAGAGGAAGATGAGCCTCCTTTGGACCTCTCTAGCACCCCCAGGAGCCTGGACTGATTAATACCAGCTTCTCAGGGAGCTTCCTGTTTCCTACTGCTTCCCTGAACCCACCGGAGGAGAATAGGCAGTCAACTGGAGTAGTAGGAGCCAGTTAGGCCCTTAAGATGCTGATATTTTCCCTTACTCAGGCCCTGCTACTAGCTTGCTTATTTGTCCCCTTCAGTTGAATGTTGAGAGCCACTATAGCTGGCACAGACCAGCTGTCATGAGTGAAAGAAGAAAACGCCCCTCTGGGGCAGGATTCAGATAAAGAAAGAAAGCAAAGGAAGCTTTTCTATGTAAGCAGGAAGGAGCTCTCCTGAGATACATAGACACGTGTTCACTGTGAGCCTTCCTGCCCCAGTGAGGATGTGAGTGGTGAGGAGATGTCTGATCTTCCAGTTAGAGTGCAAATGACCTGGCAGCTACTGCAGCATCCATAGCTCCATCTCAAATGGATGTAACCGTGCACATTCCTGAAGAAAAGTGTAGATCAGAGAAGATTGTGGTGGAGGCACACAGAACAGCTGCTGCTGGATTTAGTTCCTTAAGTCTAGAATATCCAGGGCTGTGGACCCACTTGAGCACTAGCCTGAGGGACTTCCTTATCCTGCATGGTCTGCAGCAAGTGAAAAACATCATGTTCCCCAAAGACAATGAAATTAGAAGTTTCCATCCAACACATTTCTGGCGTGAAATCCCCAATGGTGACCAAGTGGAGAGACCATGGCTTATGTCCTCAAAAACCCAGAATGCTGCATACTGTGTTTGTTGCAGACTCTTCCAGTCTAATGTTCCAGTCATACTGGGTTCTACAGGAACAAAGGACTGGAAGAAAAGGACTAGAAATCTGGCATGCCATGAGAAGGCAGCAAATCACCAAAGAGCATTCCATAGGTGGAAAGAGCTTGAGATGAGACTAAGGTTAAAGGCCACCATAGGTGATCAGCGTCAAGAGAAGATTGCATCAGAGTCACTTTATGGCAAAATATTCTGAAAAGGCTCATTGTCATTGTGACAATGCTTGCTCCCCAAAACCTAGCACTGTGTGGCACTTCAGAGCAGCTGTATGTGCTAAACAGTGGAAACTTCCTTTAAATTGTGGAGCTGATGGCTGAGTTTGATGCTGTTTGCCAGGAGCATCTAAGAAGAGTCACCAAAACAATTCAAAATGAGATCATACAGTTACTGGCAACAAAAGTCAAACAGAAGATTGTGGCATATCTGAAGTCAGCAAGATATTACTCTGTTATACTGGACAGCACACCTGACATCAGCATACAGAACAAATGACTTTAACAGTGCGTTTTATAACAACAACCGAACCTAGTGAATGTCTCTGCAATCAGGGCCGGTGCAAGCACTAGGCGACGTAGGTGGTCACCTAGGGCAGCAGGATTTGCGGGGTGGCATTTCGGCAGCAGCTCCTCTGGTAAATCGTGGAGGGGCAGCCCAAGTGGCAGTCATCAGTGCGGCAGTCAGGAGTCCTTTGGCAGCGTTTCTGCAGGAGGTCCGCCTGTCCTGCGGCTTTGGTGGCATTTCGGCAGCAGGTAGCTGAAGCTGCAGGACTGATGGACCCCCCGCAGAAATGCCGCTGAAACCGCTGGATCGGTGACCCCTGCAGGTGTGCTGCCGAAGGCCGCCTAGGGCGGCAAAACAGCTGGCACCGCCCCTGCCTGCAATGATGACTCTCAGAGAGCATTTTCCAGAATTTATTGACATTGATGATACTACAGGAGCTGGTATAACAAATTTGCTTCTTAAAAAGGTGGAAGATACAGAAATTACAATAGCTGACATGAAGGGTCAGGGCTACGATAATGGTGCCAACGTGAGAGGAAAGAACAGCGGAGTGCAGACATGGGTCTGAGAGTTAAACCCTTGAGATTTTTTTTGTCCCGTGCAGTTCTCATTCATTGAACTTGGTGGTCAGTGATGCATCATCAGCTTCTAGTAAGGCTGCTGAATTGTTTAATGTAATTCAAAGCATCTATGTATTTTTCTCTTCATCAACTCATCGATGGCAAATTTTAAAGCAACATCTGGGAACAGCCTCTCTGACACTGAAACCACTGAGTGCCCACGATGGGAAAGTCGGGTGGAGGCGATAAAGCCTACCAAACACCAAACTGGGAAGATAGATGATGCCATAGTTGCCATTATGGAGGATAATGCTATGACAGCAACTGTTCGTGGGAGAACAGTGGCAGAGGGAAATGGAATCAACAGAAATATACATAACTTAAAATTTCTGTGTGGCTTACTGTTGTAGCATGACATACTGTTTGTGATAAATGTGGTTAGCAAGAGACTCCAAGGTGTTGACCTTTATATAACTGAAGCAATGGAACAACTGGACAAAGCAAAGTAATACTGTATCTACAGTCTTACCGGTCAGATGAGAGATTTCAAAACGTTCTGAAGAGTGCACAGAAGTTGCCAGAGGAACTTCACACTGAAGCTATTTTCCCACAAATTCAAGAATACAAGAGTCATTGAAGAATACGACATTTTGATTACGAGGCATGGGATAATCCCATAAGAGACCCCAAGCAACAGTCAAAGTTGAATTCTTTAACCAAGTTCTAGATTGTTCAATGCAATCATTTGAAGAGCATTTCATGCAGCTCCAGGAACACAGCTGTATATTTGGGATGTTATATGATATCCATTACTCCTCACTATACCTGAAGAAGACCTACATCAGCAATCCAGGGCACTAGAGACAGTGTTGACACAT
Source organism: Dermatemys mawii (assembly GCA_007922305.1). Classification (NCBI taxonomy): domain Eukaryota; kingdom Metazoa; phylum Chordata; order Testudines; family Dermatemydidae; genus Dermatemys; species Dermatemys mawii. Next base: position 65,257,244 of record ML677333.1, on the reverse strand, counting down.
GATGACATGCACAATATTGATGTGAATGATTTAGGTGATGAACTGAAAGCCCTTTCAAAATACATTTCAGCCAGATCAACTCCAAAAGCTGTTCTATAATATATGTGCACAAATAAGATGGCCACCCCTTTCCAAATGGTTTTGTTGCTCTGTACATACTTCTAACACTTCCTGTAACAGTTGCCAGTGGAGAACGCAGCTTCTCCAAATTAAAGTTAATAAAAACACATCTACGCTCCACGATGACACTGGAGACGCTGATTGGCTTTGCAACCATTTAAATAGAGCATGGGCTGGCCTAGACGGTGGATCTTCAGGAAGCAGTTCAAATCTTTGTAACAAAGAAGGCACGGAAAGCACCACTTTGATTATTCAAACAGATAAAAATGCAGTGTTTACTATGCAGACAAGAAAAGTTACATTTGCTGTTCGGGCATATGAAAGTTAAGTGTTACTTAAATTTTTTGAACAAGGCATTTTAAATTGTTAGTTCTCCTTTTTTGGGGTAGGTAGCAGAGGAGTACCATGAGAGGAATAGAAAAGGAAGAAGACAGAATTGAGACCTTTTGAAGTTTTGGCCCAAGCAAGGGGACATGAGGGTGTCGTTTGAACTCCCTGCCTCAGGTGCCAGAATGTTGTGGGCTGGCCCTGCGTGCTTTGATATATTAAATTAAAATATTAAATTAGACCTACTGTGTCTATATCACCGGTTCTGTCACTAATTGCTTGTTATTCTACTAACTGTGTATGCTGTATATAAATTGAAATTGTTAAGAATGTCAAATTATAATAAGGTTTGAAGTATTGTTTGTTTCTGTGCAGTGTTTAGGAGAAGTCTTAATTGTTTCATCATGCTGTGCATCTAAAAATGCTCATGGAAAACCAACATCACTACTACCGCATTATTTTAAATGTATTTTCTGCCTATTGACTTATATTAATGTTAAATTGTGTTACATTCATGCCTGGAAAGTAGCTGTAGAATATAAAAGTATTCACCTCTTGCCCAGGTTTATAGTAAAAGCTTAAAGTAAGGACAATCCGTGTACTTCTGAAAATAACTTGCATAGTTACCATTGGATTTAGAAAACAAAGATGAAACAAGTAGAATAGTGACACAAATATTTCTAAATATTCCCATGCAGAAACACAAAACTTAAGTTCAGCTTCTATTAACTCAAAGGGAAAATTTATTGGAAGATCCAGGATATTGTTAATAGGATATAGAGCTCCTCATTTCTAGTTTACTGTTCAAACTGAGCACAGTTTGGCAATAATAACAAAAGTCATTACCACCTGTTGATGTTTCAGTGATCTATATGATAAGAGTTTAATAGTTATCAAATTTCCAGTAGACAAATGTCCATATCACAGAAGCTATCACTACCACATTAAGGGAACAATCCAGTTTTTTCTGAATTACCTGGAGTTGTATTAAGCCCTTAATAGCACCTTTTTTGGCGGTCTCAGCACAGAGGTTAAGAACTATCTGGCCATGGAGAACAGGACCATCTACTCGTCCTTATGAGCGATCCCTTTATGTCAGAATTGTGGCAAACTGGTAGGCAGTGAGGGAAAACTTGCTCTCCTGTTACCTATGATTGATTGGATGGGATTTTTCAGCATTGGACTAACTCAGTTTCCATTGAAGTATTGGGAAGTGTTCTGTTGATTTTGGTTGAAGCAGTTAATGACGCACAGTACTACTTATCCTTCAGCTGATATGACGATGGCACTACCACTGTTGCCTTTGATGAAGAAGCTGAACCCAAGCAAGACAGAGGTAATGCTGGAAGGTGCAGAAAGCATTATGAAGCATTTGCACCCCATCATGCAATCCGCTTTGTCTGAAGGGGACATATTCACAATTCATTCATTCAGTCCATAGTCCAGGAGTGACATTAAGCTTTCAGCTAGCAGCATCCACAAACAATATTTTCTATCATCTCCAGCTCACTAGGAGACTTTGTCCCAGGTGGATGTTGACCTGGACTCTGTTACGCACCCCTTTGTCACTTCCTGTATATAATATACCTAGGCCCAAAGCCACAAGCCCTTAAACTCCAACCAGTGCAGAATGCCGCAGCGTGTCTCCTCAGCAACATAGGTATGATGTACTGTTGGTAGACTGTCTCTGCTGTCTACAACTGGCTTCTCATGGAATATGGAGTCAAGTTAAAGGTTTTGATCCTTATCTTCAAGGTGCTCAATGACTTGGGCCCAGCATTTCTGAAAGATTTGCTAGAAGCTCTCAGATGAAGACAATGGCAGACAACTCTGCTACTTAGGCATGATGGAACTTTCTCTCATAGCTCTATAGCTCATCTGAACAGGAGACAAAACATTCTTGGGGGCTGGTCTGAGACTATGGAATGAACTCCCCCAGGAATTAAGGACCACCAGAAAACTATTCACCATCTGCTGCAACTGCAAGAGGCACTTCTTTGACCTGCTTTCTCTAACATAAACACATAATAGCATGTATTTTTTTAGAAACAAAATCCCCAAACTCTACCAAAATAAAACAGTGCTCTGCACACACATATCTCCCTTCAGTCTTCTCTTCTCTTCTCTTCTCTTCTCCAGACTAAACAAACCCAGTTTTTTCAATCTTTCCTCATGGGTCCTGTTTAATCGTTTTTGTTGCTATCCCCTGGACTTTTCTCCAATTTGTTCACATCTTTCCTGAAATGTGGTGCCCAGAACTGGAGCCAATACTCCATTTGAGGCCTTATCAACACGGAGCAGAGTGGAAGAATTACTTCTCATGACTTGCTTACACCATTCCTGCTGATACATCCCAGAATGCTGTTTGCATTTTTTGCAACTGTGTTACACTTACAAATCTGTGATCCACTATGATCCCAGATCCTTTCCGGAGTACGCCTTCCTAGTTACATCCCATTTTGTACGTATGCAATTGATTTTTTCTGTCCTAAGTGGAGTACTTTGCATTTGTCATTATTGAATTTCATCTTTTTCAGACCATTTTTCCAGTTTCTCCAGATCTTTTTGAATTTTAAATCTATTCTACAAAGCACTTGCAGCTCCACTGAGCTTGGTATCATCCACAAACTTTGTAAGTGTACTCTTTATGCCATTATCTAAATCATTTATGAAGATACTAAACAGAACTAGATCCGGAACTGAACCCTGTGGGAACCCACTCAATATGCCCTTCCAGCTTGACCATGAACCACTGATAACTACTCTCTCGGTATGGTTTTCCAACCAGTTAAACTCCCATCTTACAGTAGCTCCATCTAGGTTATACTTCACTAGCTTGTTTATGGGAAGGTCATGCGAGACTGTATCAAAAGCCTTACTAAAGTCAAGACATACCACATATACCATTCCCCATCCCCCACCCCTGCCATCAACAAAGCTTGTTATCTTGTCAAAGAAAGCTATTAGGGTCATTTGACATGATTTGTTCTTGACAAATCCATTTTCACTGTTACTTATCACATTATCTTCTAGGTGTTTGCAAATTCATTGCTTGATTATTTGCTCCATTATCTTTCTGGGTACTGAAGTTAAGTTGACTGATATGCAATTCCAGGGGTTGTCCTTATTACCCTTTTTAATAGATTGGAACTATGATTTAATAGATTGGAACACTTCTGCTCCTCTGGAGTCTCTCCCGTCTTCCATGAGTTTTCATAGATACTAATGGCTCACATATCTCCTCAGTGAGCTCCTTGAATATTTTTCAGTTCTCAGGTCTATCAGCCAGCGTATTTTGTGTGCACTAACAGTCTGCACAAAATTCTCACTATCTTGGAAGTACCATAATTGCAAACACACTAAAAGTTAGTTGATACCACAGTAAAGTTATTTACTGAAAAAATGTTCAAGGGAATAGTAAGGACACAGTACTGATAAGGAAAGAAGAAGAAAGGAAGAATAATAATGATAATTATGAGCCTGAAGAAAGCAAAGATAACCTTGACACGGATGCAAACTGCAGGCAAAGATAATACGGATAATAGGGATACAAATAATGACAATGAAGGTGGTACATGTAACAAGGCCAATATTGGTGTCAGTAGCCACTAGAAAGGATGAAAATGCTTATCATAGTACATTCTTTACCAAAATTAATTTCTTCATCCCCAGAATTATCACTGATATTGATATTTAGTCACTGGAAAAGACTGACTGTTTTATATTGTACAGAAAAAAAAATTGTAACCATCAGGGGACTGGTGAAATGGTATTCTGTAAAGAGATTTGCAGTGTTTAACAATGTGTATTCAGTGCATGCTAAAACTGCCCAGCGTTTCCATGAAAACTGTTCAGAAGTCTAATAATGGTTTCTAACAGGCTTAATATGTTTTAGCTTTCATTTTTCTAAATCAATGGTTATAGTTGATAATGTTGATTTATGTTTCAGGGTTAGTAAATCATTTATGGACAAATCAATTTATTTGACAACTATGTTTAGTTTTTTGTATGTTTCTTTTATTAAAATTTCTTGTTATAATAGAGTTTTATTCATCACATCGTATATGCTTATGCCTCTGAAGTCTATGAGGACAATCTGTTTCTATGAGGATATTTATTGATGGAAGCAAAATTAAACTACTGATCTTTTGAATTTTGGGATGGGGGAGTAAATGTCCCAAACATTTTATTAGAGATGACTCCAAATTAAAAGTGCAGAAGTTTTAGGGTCAGGCCTATGGCAGTAGTCAAAACTTATTACTAGCAATGTTATTACTCTATGACATTCTGGAACTGTAGAATAGAATAATAGTTTACATATGGCTAATTTAAATTTAACTTTCTAATATATAGATTAGTGATATGCACAAATTAATATTTTTACATATGGAAGTTATTCTCAGTCTTTGGAATTTAGGATATGACAAAAGGCCATTGAGATCAATAGGTCTTAGATCATGGTTTATTTTATATTTCACAGTTTTAACTTAACATTCTTCCTTTGTTTTAGTTGAAATTCACCCTGCGACCAAAAAAAAAGGTGAGTGAATTTTAAAGAATGAGCTTAATAATAAACTGTTAGAAATATCTGTGCAAGTAAAGCAATGACATGGCAGTAGATGCTGGACACTGGCTAAATATTATTTAGTAGACTTTTATGGGGGTAACCGATGCTGATGAACATAAAAACAGTGGAAACTTGGGATTTCTGAAACACACAGAAGCACTCAGATATACCCTGGTGATAGAGGCTACATATATACCCAGAAAGATACATGAATGCAAGGGCCTGATCTGATTGTTCTTATGCAGACACAAACTCATATTTCCCTGTCTTTCTAAAAATTAAATCACATTCCAGCTAGTACATTACAAAATAGAAATTTTAGATATCAAATAGAAGAAAATGGCAGTATCTTTCTGTTTCATATTAGTCTTCAGAGAGTGATAATCATGTGATTTTCCAGTTTGTAGAACCTCAAATTCTAGATAGTGATTTATCTGGAGAAGAAGAAGAGATATTGCATAGGGATTTCCACCCTCCCTGTTCCCTAAACATGTTGATTTTTCACAGTAGTGAAGTAAGAAACATCAGAACTTTCTACTGTAAATTGGGAGAAACTAGTTTAATTATACAGATAAATAAAGTTCCTTGACAACCAGCTTAACTGGAATTCTCCAAATTCAAATTAGTTAATGAAATAATATGCTTTTTTGGGGGTGGGTCAGAAGGATAGTAGGAGATTTAAAAACATAGCAGAGAACTCTCCTAGTAACGATATGGCATATGAGTACAGTCTGCCTGCCCACACACTTGAATTGCAAGATCAGGGCCAAAAATACCAGTAGGTGAGTGAAACTATTATGTCATTAGATTGTTGTGACCAGTTAGTTTTCATATCAAGATTTGAAAGCAGACATTTTACATATTTTAATTTTCCCCCCAAATTTTCACATAGCTATAACTGATAGTTAGCCATGTTCTTTTGTCTAAGAGCTTATCAATGTACATTTTAAAAAAAGATTTTCTGCTCTAACTATAATACTTAAAGTGGCAATCCCCTCCCGCATTGTAGACTCATTTATATACAATAAAATGCTATATCAATATAGCTTATTCCAATTCAGGAAGCAAAAAAATCTAGACCAATGTAAAGTTCTGGACTGCCCATATAAGTTCATACACAACAGAGTTTATACTGGTAAAAATTCACACTGCTAACCAACTTACTTATCATGGTATAACTTTTCTAGTATAGATTTTTGAGATTAGGACCAAAGGCTCTTACATCATATAGTCACGTTTTAAAATGTTATCCAATAGCTCATCTGGAAGAATACTGAGGATGGGCAAGAATCCTTTGGATGATATTCATGTTTCATAAATATTTAGACCAGAAAATAAAAATATTTCTAAACCCAAATTTCTTCCTTCGAGCTGCAAATAGGCTGTGAACACAAATATTTGAATAGCATGAATGCAACCTGAAAAGTATAGCCCTTTATAGAATTTGCCTATATGGCTGAGGTTTGTGATTTGGGAAATTAATTATTCTATGCACTCATCCCTATAATATATACTTATTTGCATCTTTAGTGTTTTCAGAAATCAGCTGACCTTTCTTTTATATCTCCATATGGCAATATTCATTTTTCTGCATAAGAACTTTTGTTTCCTAGCTCTGTAAAGTATTCTCTGTTTCTTTTGAAGCTTCTTCTCACTGTAAAGTGTTCTGTGGCTTTTTTTTGTGAGGAGCAATGTGTTTAAAAAGTATCTTCAGAATTGAGTGAATGCCAAAAACACTCAAAAACCTACTTCCCCAGATAGTTTTTTATTTGATTTTTGATGCCATCAATTTCTATTATTAATGTTCTCTTGACAATCCCATCTTGCTCCTTTTACTGATCAAAACAGTAATAGTATAGCCACTATAAGGGGAACACTTTAGAATATGAAGAAAATATTTTTCAGATTATTTAAAGAAAACATAACTACCCAAATTTTCAATTTCAGAGGGTTTTTTTCTTTTTCTTTTTTTGCTGTGGGAAGAAAGGTGTTTTTTTTTTTTTTTAACTTAGATTGTTGTCATAGGGGATTCCAATCCAAAATTTACTGCTTTCTGGTGAAAGATGCAAAAAAAGAGTTCGTGACTCCCTTTGGATAGAAGTGTAGTAGCACTTGGGGTTTCAGAGTGTTTAGCTTTCTTCCAGTGTAGAAGGAATGATGCTATTGAGCTCTTTTAATTTGTGCTTTTGCTATAGCAGAGGGTAGCGGAGCTGGTTGCTGTTAAAGAGGGAAGAGGAGGATGTGAATCTGATCTCTTTTCTGGTTGTGGTTCCATTGTGCTGCACTTGGAATGAAGAGAGCCTGAAATCAGATTTGGTGGGTGGGAATTAAGAGAAGACATGAAGAAATGTCTTTCTTTCCATAAGAATAACAGGTGCTTCCTTTTGATCAAAATCCTCTCTCAGGAGATCCTGGGGTCCTGCATTTTTTTACAGAGCAAACCCGATAGCTCTTCTTCACCTCCTCCTATTGATTTCAGAGGTAGGGGAGGTGGCAAACAGTCTTTTCTCTGACTCTCCAGATTTGACTACCCCAGAATGCGCAGCATAAATAGGGATTCTATTCTGCACATCAGGCCCCAAGGATGAAGTAAGTGAATCTAATAAAAGTAGTGTGTTTACACTGACTTTCCAACTGAGTAGCTGCCCAAAACAAGAACCCTGCCAGATTTCCGTGCTCTTATTATTTATCTAAGAAGGATGAGACATGATAACACTCCAGATGGTTTTTGGTAGAAAAATGTTAGGGTAGGACAAATGTTCTTGCTGTTTTCAAAAGACAGGGGTTTGGGAAATATTCTTCAGGTTTGGTCCTATGTTTTTATATAGTACAGAAGGTTGAATGGATTTATAATAGAAGAGCTGTCCTTGATGGTAACAGAACTTAGCAGTTTTTTTTACTAGCACACACATTATTTTGCCTTAATCAGAGGAAGATTTTTTATTCATCTGCAGTAGGGTAGGTAGAGCTCTGGCACTGATGCTTAATTGAAAACCCCACCACCATTTTTCCCCTCACTTTAATTATTGTAAAGAAAATGAAGCTGAAATGTTTAAAGCTGTATCCTCCTCAGAAATGCTCTCAGAAGAGACTTTTAGACAGAATATAATGTTAGATGTAATTAACCACAGACCAAATAAAATAAAATAGCCTCTTTATTTCTAGATTGATTACAAACTCCATAATTTATAATAACTTATCCAATCACTCTTTGGTGAGATAGAATTCATGAAAAAGGAAAGACTCGAAATGAACTTTACTTCCCCTAGGAAAATTTAGCTAACCTTTGGTTGGGCACAGGGTTCCATCTCTGACTCATTAACTCTTCATTTGAGAGGCACAGTGCAAAATTCCTATCTGAATTTTATTCCTCCTCCTCCCTCTTCTGTTTGACACAGGTTCAGAGTTTATTAGTATTAGAACATCAGGAAAGTGCTGAAAGCATGCCCGGAATGAGGTACATTGCATTGGCCGTGTTCAGTGAGGCCTCAGAATAAGAGATTTATATATTTTTGAAGGGAGTGGGTAGGTGGGAAATCTGTATTAAAAATTAATTGGGATTCAGGGTCTTTCTAGTATCCCCTATTTCTCTGTAATTTATCCTATGAAAGCCCTAAATCACTGTGATGCTTCTTCATATGAGGAAGGTTACATGTTGTTTAGGAGCACTGATGTCAAGCGAGCATCTGCTGGAAGGAATTACTCAAGTCAGAGACAATGTAAAATGTTGCCTTCCCTTGCTTTCATGAAAAATTGCTCTGTATATTAGTGATGATCAGAAGATGTTTTTCCTGTTGAAAAATCAAAAATTGTTTGGCCGAAACCAAAATATTTTTGGAAATGCGGTGACACTGTGGTGTGTCAATGTGTATCCCTTCTCTAGGCCAGCGCTCCCTAGTTGGCCTACATATCCCATGATGCACCATGTTCTTGTGATGAGGGGAGGCAGTGCATCATGATGAACCCCACAATTTCCATGAGACACCAAGGCGATATAGCTGAATCTAATATTTGCTATGGAAAGTAGACACTTTGGAAAATTGTATTTACTCAAAATCCCAAAGCTTCATGGAAACTGTTTAGAGTTGAACATTTTTGACTAACCTACTATATATATATTAAAATGCCCAGGCACATCATTACATGGTAAAAGATCACTGTCAATGTTCCATGACTTAATAATAAAATTCTCCTTTAATGAATAAAAACAGCAAAGTATCGCTTTATCACTCCATCTCTCTTCGAGACCCAAGAACAAAAGCATTTTATTTTGTAGCAGAAAAATATGATTTGAGTCATAGCAGATGGAACAAGGGATATATCTCATTGATCCCAAAGTGGTAGCATCTAAACAGAGATGGTGATATCAAATTTAGCTTTAGATTCTCTGTAGGGGTGCAGGAGGTTGAGGAGGAATGGGGATATATTATCCTTCTCACTCCACAAGCTGGAAAATTTGGCTATTATCAAAATATCACCTCATGATCAAAACACTTATGGGGGTTGGTAATAGGGATGCTGCTGGTCATCTATGCTAATATTTTTATCATTGGTAGCTTATGTGGCGTTCCACCAATGCTAAGAGATTATTTAACATTTGTGGGGTCATCCTAATCCATGCTACATTTATGTTGCACTGTTTCTACAGCGCAAAGTGAGCCTAATTCTGAAGATTTGCTTAAGGTGTAGAGTAGCACAAAGCCTCTCTGTCTGGCACTGCACAGTGGAGGGGACTATATCAAGGAAAAGAGGCATAGCTCGATCACTACTGCATTCTGGCTATCTCCAGCTGCCATAAAAGCCCTCCAGGAGATATTGTCTTTGGCCATAAGTTAGGGCAGGGGTCTCCAACTATGGCCCAGGGGCCAGATCCGGCCTACAGCTTCAATTTTTCCGGCCCTCCAGCTGAGCAGGCATGTGCAGAAGCCGCTGCTGCCCCCACCCTCCACCCCACACGAGCTGCTGCTGGCGGCCCCATGTGCAGAGGGGTGAGTGCCCCCATGGCAGCAGCCAGAGGAGCAAAGGGGGGGGGATTTTGCATATATTTGCATATTCTGAATTTTTTCACACTTGCTTCGGCCCACGAAGCCCCTTCAAAAATCTATGACCTTCATCTCATAAAGTTTGGAGACCTCTGAGTTAGGGCATGTGTGAGGCAACTTCAGTGTAATCCTGACAGCTGTAAGGCTCAGGGGAGCATAAAAGATATAATTTATTTTCACATCTATACCATCAGTTCTTTGAAAGCTAGGCCCATAGTGTAAAGACGCAATCCCAGAGTTAATTCTCATAGTCAGAAATATTTGCCATTTGTTTTTTCATAGTGTGGCTACTATAAAGACTTGGTGTTTTGCATAGACTGTGGCTCCATGAAATGTTAACATTTTGTTGGGAATGAGTTTATTTTACAAAATACTTTTCCCTACCCCCTCTGATTAAAATACCTATATACCTAACCAGCCTCTTCCACCTACAGTAGAGCTAAACCACAGTTGTACAGTTTTGAATATCTGCAAAGAAGACTAACAAGGGGGAGAATTGACTACAATTCTCTATATAGAGCAAGTTAAAAATGACCCCTCTGAAGCTCCTAACCCAGCTCATTCCAGCTTTCGCTTTGTGTTTTGTTTACACCCCCACCAACTTGCCAAGATAATCATGCACCTGTTGCTAGATAGGCTAGATAAACTAGTAGGGATATAGTCCAGCTTAGTTGTGGGCAGCAGCTATATGGCTGCCGGATGCTGGAGGAAAGGCAGAGTTATTAACTCTAAATTTGGGAGGCATTTTGAATGGGGTTCATTCGTCTTTTCACATATGGACGTTTTGGAGAAAATGAAGGTTTTAAACACTCAGTGGTCCAGATCCCCAAAGATGTTTAGGCTCCTAACTTCCACTGATTTTGGCAGAAGTTAGGAGCCTAAACACCATTGTAGATCTGGGCCAAAACGGTTAACCTCATTGCCTGTAAAAGTCATTTTAGTTTTGTATAGCAAAAGGGGGGAGAGGGAGGAGGGGGGAAGAGTGAAGAACAAACACAGCCTGAAACCAGAGCACTTGGTACAGTTTACTCAGCAAAAGACACATAAACATATAATCCCTTAAAATCAAGCCAATCACAACTGATGAAATTTAAAACCAATTGTTGATATTAAAACCCCAATTCACCCTCAGAGTGACTGGCTAATATTAAAGCAGAGAGATGGTGGTTAAGGGTCCAGACTAGGCTTCAGAGGATCATAGTTCAGTCACCAGCTCTGATATTGGTTTCCTGTGTGACCACAGCTAAGTCATTTAATCAAGAAGCTCCCTATTTAGGAAATGGGAACAATGATATTTCCTTTCTACCATATTCTTCTTCTTTGTTTTTGTTTGTTTGGTTTACACTGTAAGCACTTTGGAGAAGGGACAGTCTCTCACTATGTGCAGGTACAGTGCCTCATGCTGTGTCCTCAGTTTGGTCATTTAGGTGCTACTATAATGCATGGTGTTACTGCAGCCAAACCAGAGCACAGTAAAATAAGTGGAGTGGACTGGAAATGAGCCACTGTATTTGTTGATGGAAATGTAAAAACCTCCTCCTGTCTCATGAAGGAGCTCTGAGTCTTCATTCATACTAATGTGAGGCTGAACTGTGCTAAGAGGGCATCTCTAGTATAAAGTGCTCCAAGAAACTATAATTTACTTCTCTTTCCCCATTCCTCCTTTTACTAGTGCTTGGTCTTTATAATGCACAGGGAGAGCAGGGCTGTTAGCAGACACTGTAAACTCTTGATAAAGAAAATTAACGTGGTAAAGGCTGGGGGAAGGGGGAAGGGGAGGAAGGAAAAGTGGGGAAGAGAAGAAGAGCTTCCAAAACTGCTTTTTCAGCAGGGATTTTCAATCAAGCAGCAGATTTAGCCCATGTAAATCTGACCTTTGTCAGATCATCTGCTTCTTTTGGGTCAACAACGCAGATCTCCTAACAATATAGTCAATGAATATATCTCCTGTCGGAGTTTGAATATGGTTGTCAAGCAGGCTGCTGGCTTTTCTTCTTGGAGGCATTTAAAACAATTATACTGCATGTTCTGTATATCCTCAGAACACTAGATAAGCAGTGCCCACATTTTAGGAAATAAATTCTTTGTCCCTTCTAAAAACCAGCAACACTGGGAAAATGATAATTTTTAAAGCCTGCTTGATAACTAGAAAAGCCTAACAATGAAATTCATCTTTTAAAATACATATTCCTTTGCAATAATTTAATAAACTGTGCTGCCATCTCATCAAGAATCAGGATGGTTGCCTTGGTGACAAAGATTATCCTTGCTGCTGTTTGATTCTGTCATTTTTCTAAACATGAATTCATAATATTTAGGATTTATTAACAGTATGTCACATTGATAGAGATAAATTGTGTGCTTTAAACTGGCCATGTAAGTCTTTTATGATATTACAGCTGCTTTGTCAGCTCAGAAATAAGATATGATGTGATTACTAGAAAATTAAAGCTATTTGTTATTAAGGATAAAACACAGAGTATCAAAACTGCAGAGGAAAAATCCTCAATAGAAAAATCTGATGCTTCCTTATTTTAAACATTTGGAGTTAGGTATCATTTTATAGCTTGCAAATTAATCAAATTCAATCAACTTAGAAATGTAAACTTGTTTCTGCTGGTAACATTTAACTTGTAATGTGCAAAAATAATGTATTCTAGAATGGCGTATTTTCTGCTGGTTCCAACTGTGTACAGAGATTAAGGAAAAAATCCTAGTGAAGTCAAATTTTGCAAGTTCATAGTGTATTTTATATATTCAATTTATTTAAGGACGTTGCATGATATGTTGTGTCATAAAGTGTTGCTGTAGGTTAGATAATGCATTCAGAAATCTTGACTGTTTCTGGTAGGGAGTTACCTCAGTTATATAGTTTGTTCAGAAATATTCATGTCAGATTGGATCTGCTCCCAATATGTCATCAGATCAATTTAGTTATCTGCTGTATTTACCTCCCTTCCATTGAGTATATGAACATTTTAAAATAAATTACTGTGATCCACTTAAACCATTACAAGGGGAAAAACAGACAAACAAAGACTATATCTGAAACACAAGGATTTCCTAGGATTTTGATTGAGATTGGGAGAAAAGCAATGTATTTGAATAATTTGAAGTCAGTGGAGCTATGGTAGTTTACACCAGATGAGGATCTCCTAACAGTCCCCAAATGTTTGAACTTGTGTGCACGATTCTGCTAATAGCATACAATATATCAGTCTATGGGTCAGTTTCAGAAATTATATGTGAAGCTACGTAAGAGATGCTCTCTTTACAATCCTCTAGAGCTACATACACATGCTGACTCAGATCTACAAAGGGATTTAGGCTTGTACGGCCCAGTTTTATGCATCACTGTAATCTACAACCCAACCACCTCACTCACCTGCCGCCTAACTCTGAAGGTGTCTAAACTCACTTGTCCGGCTATACTGAAAGAAGGATGGGAGACATTTGATGTGATTTTAATCAGGTTGTGACTTTATCATTAAATGAGACTACCTGGCAGATAAAAATGCACAGTGCAGGTAACCCCAAATTCATTCAATAACAACTTTTCCCATGCAGGTCCCCTAACCAACCCACTGCTGGGACCTTACCATCCACTCACCTTGTAGGAGGGTTAAGGTGAGCTATAAGAAAGAGGAGTTGGTTCCCTGCTATACTATTTATAGGAGCCCAAGAGTGGGATGGAGCCAGAACAAGCAGGGAGCCTGCCTTATTCTGCTACATCACCAGAATTTTGGTGCCTAAAATCTCCCGGTTTGGCTTCAGTAGCTTCCGAGAGATAAAGCCTGATTCCCAGAGACTCTCGGTGAAACCAGGAGAGTAGGCAACTGTGCCATTGCAGGGTGGATTTGCTCTCCAACTGCCTCCCCTTGTCCCTGAGCCTCCCCTCTCCACCAGGCTGGGAGATGTGTATGTTTGAACAATGATGAGTTAATCTAGGAATGCTTCTAGAACTTTCCTGTGACCCACTGGTGGGTCTGGGCCTGCTGTTTGGAACACACTGGGTTTAGGGTACTCACCTCAGATGTAGAAACCTGATTCAATGCCTCTTTTTTCTCGATGAGAAGAAAGGATTTGGTTAGGGTCTAGCGCCTCTCAGTTGAGTGTCTTAACCACTGGGCTACAAAGTGTTCTCACACTTTTTGTGGCCCAATTAATATTTAATTAGAGTGGAAAAGCTTCAAGAAGAAAGACCTAGTGCACTGTTTCTCAACTTTTTTTGTGCTGGGATTCCCCTTTGGGCTTAAAAAAAAATTGGAACCCAATACCTTAAATATCATTAAGTAAATTATGAATAATACTGGCCCACTAGTGTTAATAAACTAATATTTAAAACCTATGCAAATAATTCAAGGTAAGAAAATAAGTTTGTGTGCCAGATCAAAGTTTATTTTTACATAGAAAGAAACTATAAATTCACTTTTTACAAATTACAAAACTTAGAGTTCTTCAATTAAACACTTGTGCTTGTTTTATAGCAGCTAATATTTTTATGGTGGGTTGAATTGAAGAGACATTCAGCAGAAGCTCATTCTCCAAAGATTGATTATTTAGGTCTTTGTCTTCATCCCAGTGCTCATAAATATGATAATGTGAACAGGATTAAAACTTTAAAGTACAAGTTTGGGAAACTCATGTTTCTGTGCCACCCAAAACATGCACATGTCTTTTGAACGAAATGAACACTGAAGCATTTTGTCAGATGAAAGCTCGATCAGTTATCTTGCAGGCTTCCTGTGAGTTCGACAGACTCAGCTATTCTTTTGTTGAACAGATTGTTTACCTCTTGCAAAGTTCTTTGTCGTCAGGTGGGAAGTAATCCTGGAGCTGCTTATTAAGTTTAAATATATTGTTCAATCATACTGTTTTTAATTGTTTAATGTCCACACTTTTGTCATCATCCATCAGTTTCATGTACTTTGCAACTCAGAGCAAATGACTCGAAGATTTCACTCTGAAGCTGAGCAGACCAGGATCCAAATTTCTTTCCAAAGAAGCTTCTTTCCTTGTCTCTCAACACAATTATGTTTTTGTGTGGTCCTTGAAAACTCCTGTTCAACTCATTCACATGACTGAAGACATCTGCTAAGTAAGTTGATGGAAGAAGCCATAGTGGGTCACTGAACAATTTAACAGAAGGAGACCCGTGATCCTGTAAGAGCACAAGCACTTCAGCTCGCAATTCAAAAAGTCTGCTTAATGCTTTCCCCATGAAAGCCCTCTCACTTTCAAGAGAAGAATTTTATGAAGTGCACCTATTTCACACACAAAACTGCAAACAGGAGAGCTGATAGAGGCTGACTTTTTATGAAATTCACTTTTACAGACTTGTCAAGCCCCTGACACAACTCAGAAGGCATTCTTTTTGCAGTGAGTGCTTGCCAGTGTAAGAAACAATGGGCTCAAATGTAATGAGGCATAATGTTTCTTCATCTTGCAACAAGCCTGCTGTTCTTGCTAGTCTTTGATTTGGCACTGTCACTGCATAGAGCAGGGGTCGGCAACCTTTCAGAACTGGGGTACTGAGTCTTCATTTATTCACTCTAATTTAAGGTTTCACATGCCAATAATACATTTTAATGTTTTAGAAGGTCTCATTCTATAAGTTTATAGTATATAACTAAACTATCGTTGTATGTAAAGTAAAAAAGGGTTTTAAAATGTTTAAGAAGCTTTATTTAAAATGCAGAGGCCCCCAGATGAATGGCCAGGACCCAGGCAGTGAGTGCCACTGAAAATCAGCTCACATGCCACCTTTGGCATGCATGCCATAGGTTGCCTACCCCTGGCATAGAGCAATATGTTTTTCCCAATCTATTTCAATATTGTATATTCAGTAGCTTCAGCAACGGGTTAAATAGACATTCAACAATTGTGTGGCTAGGCAACAATTTACAGAACAGCACGTTTTCCTCAACAGTAGCATCTGAATTATGTCTAATGAAAGCTAAGAGCCGTGCTAAGACTGAAACATCTTTTGATTCACCAGACTGAACACCATTTTAACTTTTCTTTCAGCTGCTCATGAATGTCATCAGCCATTTCATTAATATTCCTTGAGACAGTATCTTTGATAAAGGAATAGCTTCAAGCTTATTTGCATCTTCATGGCCAAGCAGGCTGGTAATGCCTAATGCCAACAGGAAGTATAAGATTCTCAGCTATTGTATGTGCCTTACGTGTTTGGGTATTATGAGAAGTGACACAAGATATGAAGCTTCAAGAGCATTCTTACTGACATTACTTGTATTTCAAATCAGTGTTTGCTGTCTTTTCAAGCTGTTCATTTTTCTCTCAAAGAACTCAAGAGGCTTGTTCTTTAATTATGGATGTTTACTTTCCAAATGCCAAATTAATTTAGGTTACATGCTTTCAGCACTTAGCACTTCACCACACACAACAAAATAAGGTTTATTTTCGATTGCTGTAAAACCGTAAATCGAATAGCTGGGATCGTATTTTCTGCACTTCATCCTCTTCACTCCTTCATTCTGTGAAGTACTTGGTTGAGCTCTCTTTAAAAATTCATCCATTGCACAAGAAGGCCTCTCTGAAAAATGTGCATACAGTATTATTTGCTAGCCGTGAAGAACAATAACGTTGTGTGGATAGGAAGCAGCATATGGCTCTGTGAATCACATATTTGCCTGAAGCAGGGCCAGTCTTTGACTTGCTGGGGCCTCACAGAAGACATATGTGAAGATCTTTGGAGACGGAGCTAACACTGGGCGCTGAGGTGTATTGATCCACAGATGGGTGGCCTCCTGAGGTGAGTCAGGGGATGGAGGTGGTGCTTCCTCCCCAAACCCCTGCTGCCTGAAGCCAAAGTCCTGCTGCCGGGACTGAAGCCAGAGCCTAATCACCTGGAACTGAAGCCTCAGCCCCACTATGGGGGGTTTGAGCTGCTGCTCAAGCGTCATCTTACCTTGCCTCACCTCATGGGGGCTGACAGCCTGAACCCCATTGCCGGGCTGTCAGCTTGAGCCCGAGCCCTGCTGCCCAGAGCTCACCTCCTGGAGTTCAGCCACTAAGGACCTCACTGCCTGGCTATCTGGGACTGACAGCTCCAATCCCCACTGTTAGGGGCTCAAGCATGTAAATTAGCTTCATGGAGCCCCATGTGGTATGGGGTCATGCTGACCATGCACTTGCAAAATCCCTGGGGTTTATGATCCCCCAAGCTGAGAAACACAGTTCTAGTGATTAGAGCACTCACCTGAGAGGTGGGAGGTCTCTGTTCACATTCCTTCTCTTTATCAGCCACAGAAGGGACTTAAACTGGGGTCTTTCACGTCCAGATTGAATACCCCAGCCATTATGCTAAAGGTTATAAGGGTGTCATTACCTCTGCTCCTAGCTGGTATAGGTGGAGTTAGGCAGGTGCCTAACTTATTCTTGCAAAAATCACTTAGGTGCCTAAACTGTCTGACTTCAGGAGAGGACTTCCTGGCTGTGGATTACATGCAGATATAGGTGCCTGCCTGCAGCCTGGACCTATTTGCCTCCATGAGAGATGTGGGGTTTAGGATACATCCCTCTCATCAGCATCTCCCACTGTCTGGCTTAGGCGGCTCCCTGCCTAGTGTCCTGCTTTTGTGGATTCCATTCTTGGGTTGTGGATTCCATTTTTAGGTTACAGCTACACTCTGAGCTAGGGGAGTGATTCCCAGTTTGCTATCCTGATAGCTTTCACTGAGCTAAAAATAGTAGCACCACAGGCACAGCAAGCAGCAACATAGGCTAGCCACCCCAAGTGTAATTCACCTGAACTCTGTGGGTATGTACTGAAGGTGGGTAGCCCATGCCAGCATTGCCCATGTTACAATGGCTACACTACTATTTTTAGCATGCTAGCTTAGGTTAAGTCTACACTTCCCACCGGATCAGCAGGTAGTGATCAATTTTTTTCAGGGATCGATTTATCGCATCTACTGTACACATGATAAATCGATCCCCGAGTGCTCTCCTTGTCGACTCCAGAACTCCACCGTCGTGAGAAGCAGAAGCGAAGTCAATGGGGGAGCGGCCATGAGGGCGCCCAGGTAAGTCAACCTAAGATACGTCTCCTTCAGCTACACTATTTGCATAGTTGAAATTGCATATCTTAGGTCAACCCCCGCTTCCCAGTATAGACCTGACCTTAGATGAGAGCTAGCGTGAGTATGTCTACATGAGCTGGGAACCAGATCGCTAGCTTGTAGGGTAGATGTAACCTTAGAAGCCTATCTCTGCCTGTGCATTTTATAAGGAGACTAGGCATCTGAGTCATATTTGTGGTGTTCTAGCAAATTTCTAAGCACTGCAATGCCTAAGTCTCTTTGTGGATCCACATTGTTCTCCCTGAGTATATCTACACTAGACTTAGCAGAGTGGCAAGCATAAATATATCTTGGAATAAACTTTTGGGGAATTGTCCATACTAGCCTTTATCAGTGTGTTACCTATTTCTTGTTAACTTGATGAAAAAATGTCCAGTGTAGACAATCCTGTAAAGAAGTCTCACTTGGTCTAAAATGGCGAGGAGCAATCCCAAAAGCAAGAAGACATAAGTTAAATTAGGGTGAGTGTTACTTTAACTTATAATTTTTTTCTTCTGTAAACATGATGGGGTAGTTCATCCTTTGTATCCTCTCATTACTAGAGATAGTCCCTCCATGTGAGAACTGAGGGACAGTGATGAGACTGTGGAGAAATGTAAATACCTTCTGTTCCCATTATTCCTAATTTGTGGATAGATTAAAAGATTTCATGTCTCTAGTGGTGTCCATTAACAACTTTCATGGACATTGAATTGTCAAAAGAACTGTAAAAAACGAGCCAAAAAAGCATGTTAGAATGCACTAGAAGCCATGAGTTAAACTCATGGACACTGGCAGTGACTGGGAGAAAAATACTGATATAATCACAGGAAGAAAACAAACTAAACTCAGTTGTAACAGGAATCTTTAAACTGGGTGATTTCTTTGTAGGCTGAATTTGATGGCCCATAGAACAACCAAAATGCTATGCATATGAAGACAGGAAGTACAGGGTCAGAAATGGCTCATTGAGATCTTGTGGCCAGTTTATCTTCTTATTCTGCATTGATGACTGGTAATGATGCATATCTAGACCTCTGCTACTCTATAATAGGTATTTTTACCTCTTTGCTGGAAGAATGAGGCCATGGTTACACTGGCACTTTATAGCGCTATAAAGCCCCCACGAGCGCTATAACCTACTCCCCGTCCACACTGGCAAGGCACTAATAGCGCTATAACTGCTGAGTTATAGCGCTATTATTAATCCACCTCCGCATGGGGAATAAGGGCTGTAGCGCAGCTGCTGTAGCGCTACAGCAAGAATGTGGACACCCACTGCGCTACAAGTAATCTCTGGAGATGCCTAGAGCCATTTAAGGCAATTGACGTCTCTTCCCTTTGTTTTGAACTCGGCTGGAGGAATGCGGAAGTACCTCTTTAGAGTTTCTTTCTTAACTTGGCAGATAAGCAATGCAAATGTTTAAGGAGGGAGCCTGTGTGAAAACAAAGCCTTCTGTGAACGGAGGCTCACTGACAGGCTTTCAGAAAAAAGGAAAAACCACTGTCTCTCTCCCTCCGCATACACACAACGCATCCCCCCTCACCCTCCTCGTTTAAAAAGCACGTTGCACCCAGCTCAATGCTGGGATACCTGCCCTAATGCGCTGCTCTTAATGCCGCATTAAGTGCCCCAAATGTGGCCATGCTATACCGCAGGAGCATCTGAGTGTGGACATACAATAGCGCTATACATATTACTGTATAAGGGGACCGCTATAACCTATAGCGCTATAATCTTGTAAGTGTAACCATACTCTGAGTGCTAATTTTAAGCCAGTAGAAACTGGTGATATAGTACTATTATGCTTTTTTCTAAACCTGACGGAAACTGTATTTTAGATTGCAAATACTGCTTGAAATTGACTGATAGGTATTGATTCTCAGCAGTCTGTGGACAAATCTGTGCAGCTGATCAATCTGTTCATGGAGTTTAGAAATTTATCTTTCCCATTTACCCTATTAAGCAATGCACGTGCTTTTATGTCCTGAACAAGTGTCTATTGAAGTAAATGGGAAGACACACAGTGACTTCAGAGAGCAGTAGATTGGGCCCTTACTGTCAGGAGATGCAGTATGTTTTTCTCCATCTCTGTTGGATTAATTTTCTAGTGAGCGATCTTGTAACTGGAAACAGGAAAGCCAAACCTAGCCCTTAAGTAAGCGGATGCACCTCCCATTGACTTTAGTAGGAGTTGCACCTGCTCACATCAGGGATTAATTTGGTCTAGTGTCCGATATCAGTTTCGCATTCCAGGAGGTGTGCTCATATTACACTAATGCAGACACTCTACATAGTCTTAATGGATTTACCAGATGTCCACTATGATATCACTTGTTATTTTTTCCCAAATGTTAGCAACTGGAACCCTGATTTTTGGGGAGAGGGGCAGATATCTGTTATTAAAATCTGTATAAAATAAATTTTCCTTGTTTGCCATTACTATATTTTTGATACATGAGATGAAATCAAGTATAAGGCATATGGCACTAGTATAGTACCAAAGTCACAAATAAGATTTTCTACAGAAGAGATGGCACAGTATTTTGTGGGCGGACAGGAGAGCAGACAATTGCTAAAACATTAGACAAGTAAGTGTAACCCACACACCTCCTGGGCATGGTGTTCTGTCCCCTCTAGTGGCACTGAGAGAGAGCGAGAGAGAGCGAGAGTAATGAGTGTGATCTATAATCTTAGTTATAACCATATGGCTTTTAGCTCATGGAGTAGAGGCTCGTGCACTGAGGTTCCAGATTCAATCTGCCTGGCAAACAACCAGGGTTGGTTGGAGTTACACAAGCATTCTCCAGTCCAGTTCTTAAATTAACTTCTAAGTGATGTAGACCATAGGCACTGACTCTTATTTTTCCTAATGAGTGCTCTGTCCTGGCTCTGCACTGAAGCCCCATCCCACTCCACCCCTTCCACGAGGCTCAGCCCTCTCTCTGCCTCTTCCTGCTTTGCCTCCTTCCCCAGACTCCCCTGACCGCCTTTCACTCGTTCCTGTCAGCCCTCTCCCACAAGGCCCCCGCACCTGCCTGCTGCTGGTTCCAATCCATCCTCCCCCAAGTGCCTCCTATCAGCCACTGAACAGCTGATCGGCAGCCAGTGTCAGGGCCCTGGCGAACACCTGTGGCTGGTGGGTGCTGAGCATCCCCTATTTTTTTCTGTGGGTGCTTGAGCTCTGGAGCACGCACAAAGTCAGCACCTATGATATAGACTGTGGAACAGGGCTGTGCTTTGTTATTTGGGTTCATGTAGAAATATGCCTGTTTCAAATACAAGTCCTCCAAAAAAGTGGAAGATGCCAATTTTTAGGGAAGGAGATATTCCAGTATAAATCCTGGAAAGCACATAAAAGGTAATGTTGTGTGGTATATCTGAATTTGCATTCATTTTCCTGTGGGCAATACAAGTACAATGACAAGTTGCCCATGACCAAGCATTCAACATGAATTGCAGTTTTTAAAAGTTACTTGAAGACAGACCAGTTGAAAATTTTGATACATCTGCACTCTTTGAATTTCGTATCACTGCATTTCACTCTTTCTGTCAAAACAGGTCCCAAGCAATCAGTTAATTAAATTCATTAGTAAAGCTT
The DNA here is from genome assembly GCA_007922305.1 of Dermatemys mawii. Classification (NCBI taxonomy): domain Eukaryota; kingdom Metazoa; phylum Chordata; order Testudines; family Dermatemydidae; genus Dermatemys; species Dermatemys mawii. The sequence goes on along the minus strand of ML677333.1, from coordinate 65,235,499 downwards.
GCCCATTATGGTATAATATTATATGATTAGTCATTACTCTGGGCTCTGACCCTCAATACTGGAAACTTATCTCTAGTATATGTTATAAAATCTAAGTATTATTACTTGTTATTCCAATGTTAATGGTGTGCCGGGCCTATACAAAATATAGAAAAAATACATTCTCTCCCCAAAGGAACTTGAATTTTAAATCCACCTAAGTGAATGGAATTCATATTTAACATGAAATATCTGTCTTGATAAATCTCAGAGGTGCATTTAGTTTCAGGAATTATTTGATGTTTATTAAATATAATCACAAATGCGTAGTAAAAACATTTTTATTGAAATTCAGTAACTATTTACGTATTTTTATATAGTTTTACACATAAACAAAACAATTAATAAATAACTGTATTGCTACATTTTAAACTGAATCCTTATTGTAGGCACTTAATATTAAATGTGACTTTTCGCAAGATATTTACTGTGTAGAATACATAATAGCTAATGGCATGTAGATCTTTTTTAAAACAAGGATACACTTTTTTCCTACTCTTAGGAATGAATAAGAAGCTATGAATTATAGAAACAATAACACGCATCAAGAATAATACTTTGTATATGCACAGAATCTTATCACATATGATTCACAGATATAGCTTAGAGATCCATGAACCTTTAATATATCTTTATAATTAATTTCTCATTTTTATTAAAATTTATTTCCTTTATTGCTATTTGAGTTTTTTCCTTCCCAATAAATAAACTATTAATTGTGTTATTTCCAGAAATTCATAAAGACAAGCCTGCCAGACAAGAAAAACTCGAAAAAACAGCACCAAAAGGTAATTATTGTTAATATATGTGTGTGTAATAGATAATATAGTTATTAAAATTATATTATATTGCCGGAGCATTCAGGAAGTTCCTAATCAGGAACAGGGTCTTATTGAACTATGTATTGTATGGCCACATATAAGGACATAGTCCTTGACCACAATAGGCCCCAGTCTACCTACTCATTTTTCTCTAAATATAATTACATAAAAACCTACATTAAAGTAGTCAAGCACTCAAAAGTTTAAAAATTGTCCAGGCAGCCTTGATTTGGTCTCTAAATATATATGTATTGAAATTCAGTTTTTAATTACATGGTCTTATATTATGGTACAGGAAAGACAGTTGTCCTATTTTCTGGTCTGATGGCCATCACCACAGTGTTCCCACGCAGCCAGAAAAGTCCTATTCAGACTCTGCAGCCATGGGTGGAGCATGTTCAGTGCAAAGAAATCTTTGGAAAATTTTGCCGTCAGCCTCTAGCAAACTTCTACGGAGCATGTGCAAATGGCAATTTTCAGAGGTTTATAACTTGGCCGAATTTTTGTGAATTTTCATGGAGAGGGTAAAAAAATACCTTTCTGATGCTAGGGAAATTTATCAGCCAAAATTCAAGTCTCTCTTCTGAAGCATGTGGAGGCATTACAACTTCTCAATAAAAATAGTTGTAAGAATTGTTTAATATGGGCAAAAGTGTATTTTTCCATAATCTCATTCTTGAAACAACTGAACCAATTTTTCTGTAATTTTCAAAAACAAATTCAGCCTGAAACAGACACTTGGCATGAAAAATTTCAGCCCAAATATTTAAAATCTGGGAAAGCCAAAAGCAACTGAAAACAGGGTCTTATAATGAAAAAATATTAGGCAACCTTACACTGTGAGCTCCGCCTATACTTAAACATTTTATTCAAAGTAAAATACAGTTACTGCACTTGTTAAAGTATTTTTTTTCTAAGAAAAGGAAATAATCTGAGAACAGATCCAACAAAACACTTATTCTGATAGTAGTGCCTTAAAAGCACAGTAATTTAAGGAATGATGTCACAGTATTTATTAATTAGCATTAGGTTGTGTTGTCCTTCTATGGAACATACCCATGTTTTGGGACAAACTCCTTAGGAATGGTATAACTCAAAATATCAGAGATTGTGGATAGGTCAGAGAGGCTGTATAGTCAAAATACTCAGAACATCAATGTAGAGCTTTCCTTTACAAGTCCATATTCATTTTACTAAAATAATTCAATCCAACTCTAATTTGGAGTTGTAATGAAATAATGGGTGTACAAAACCCGAAGATCTTATTTTGTGACATGGACAGGAAACTCACTATATTTCAACTTCATTGAACTCAGAAGCTGGGTAAGTGCTCTGATCACATCTGGCTTATAGGGAGAAGTTATTTTGCAGAACACAGTGAAGTAGTATGCTACTATAGCAAATGCAAATAAATCAGATAACATCACAGGCTAAACCTGTCCTTATTTTAGGAAACAAATGTTCTTATGTTCTTACATGCTGATTAGGCCTCAGTTGTAGAACTGTGTCCAGTTCTGGATGCCACATTTCAGAAAAGATGTGGACAAATTGGAGAAAGTCCAGAGAAAAGCAACAAAATGATTGAAGGTTTGAAAAAATTGGGTTTGTTTAATCTGAAAAAGAGAAGACTGAGAGGAGACATGAAGATAGTTTGTTTTCAAGTACATAAAAGATTGTTACAAGGAGGAGGGAGAAAGATTGTTTTTCTTAACCTCTGAGAATAGGACAAGAAGCAATGGTCTTAAATTGCAGCAAGGGATGTTTAGATTGGACATTAGGAAAAACTTCCAAGCGTCAGGATGGTTTAGCACTGGAATAAATTTGCCTAGCGAGGTTGTGAAATCTCCATCATTGCAGATTTTTAAGAGCAGGTTAGGCAAACACTTGTCAGGAATGGTCTAGCTAATACTTAGTCCTGCCATGAGTACAGGGGGCTAGAGCAGATTACCGCTTGAGATCCCTTCCAGTCCTGTGATTCTATGTTCTTACGTCTCACCCTCTCATACCTTCTTCCTGAGACATGATATCCCACTCTGATCTCCTAAGCGCTTTAAGGGAACCAGGGCTTTTCTCTCCCTTTTCAGCTTTTTTGAGGAGCCACCAGAATGGGCTGTTGCCATTTTCCCTCCAATCCCCAAAGCAGAGAAGCAGGTGCATGGTGACCACTCATGATCTCACTGTCAGCAGGCTCTATTTGGGTGGGATTGAAAGAGCCTCAATAATCCTTAGCCTGGAAGCTCATAGCCACAATATTAGGCATTTGGCATATTTGCTTGTTACCTAGAAATTATGCTAAGAATTATGGGGCTACCTCAAGTAAAGCCAAGTGTGAGAAGGGGGTCTGTTTTTATTCTCACTTCCTATGATGACAGTGGAATTTTTACCTTCCTCATAAGACATGTTAGGACGGAGGAGGAGACATCATTCCTAACTTGGCAACCCTCTGAATAATAACATGCTAGGAGTTGGCAACCAGCTCCACTTGAGCACCTGTTGGAGGTATCCCAAGGGAAAGGAGCAAGAGAGCTGTCACTTTAATTCAAAAAGGGAGGAGAGAGAGGAGTTCTGAAGTTGTATGCACAGCCACAAAATCCAAGACTATGTCAATTCATAAACTTTTGTTAAGAATACACTGTGGTTCACAAATGAATCTGTCCTCAAGCCCAAATCTTAGTTCAAGTGGGTTTCAAATTCAGTGTGACTTTCACACAAATCTAATTTTAAGCTTCATTAGAAGGCTTGTCAACTCAGACACACTCAAGAATGTTAAGATGAATTAACTAAAGGTGTTGAAGTTAAATCATTTAAATTAAAGCACATTAAACCCCGGAGTGCACCTTCTCATTCAGAAGTATAGTGACCTTAGTTCACTATATTGTAATCTTCCTTAAAGAAGGAAGCTATAATGAACTAAGACTGCTTTATTTCTGAATGGTAGGGTCCACACAGAGGTTTAGTTAATTCAGCATTTCCTGGATGTTCCTGTGTAGACAAGCCCTTATTTGATTAATTGGAGCAAACATTCTCCTCTTCCTCTGTACTATACTCATCACCCTAAATCTTACTGAGCTGAGAACTATTTTTACTTCACTAAGGTATGGAATTAATGCCTCCTTAATCTCTTTTTGCCCTTGCTCATTTTGGGCACAGAAATGTTACCCAACACTCCCTCCAACTTTTTAACTGAGCAGACTAAATTTGACTCCCCTGCACTTTTTTTCATTTGATGCAGATTAGATATACAGTCAGATGACTAGTGTTTTGGAAAATATTAGAAATGTGCCCCTCATGTCTGTTTTTATTGTAGGTAAAGTGGGTAGCAATGCCTAGAATAGTATATACTTAATGAGCCTTAATGCTTTGCATTATAAGTCCATGTGTTCAGTTTCTTACAAGTTTGCCACACTTTAACCCTTCAGGGTGAAATTTTCCATGCTTGATCTCTGCCCCAGTCTACATTTTATGTTAAAGTTTCATCAAAAATAGTTAAGCAATTTCAAAAAACGAGGCTAATGACAGAGGAAATTTTGTCAGTATTATTAAAAACACATTCCAGCTGTTTTTCTCAACAGCTCTAGCATCTCCATGGTTTGGGAGTTGAAATTTGGCAGGAGGAAAATAAAATAAGTGCTTTTTTCTACTCACATGCAAATCAGTCAGATTTGCCCAAACTGTGGGAAATCACAATTTGCGCAAATGCAGTAGAACTGGTTTTGCTTTTGCTTCTTAATTTTTGGACTGTATTGTGCACAGGATGAGTTAGGGATCTTGTCCTCATCTCCTCTCCCCCAGAAAGGATGTGATCATATAATTGAAGACCATATCATAATGCACATGCACAAAGGTATTGAATTAAGGTTAGAATAATAGAATCATAAAATATCAGGGTTAGAAGGGATCTCAGGAGGTCATCTTGTCCAACCCCCTGCTCAAAGCAGGACCAATCCCCAACTAAGTCATCCCAGCTAGGACTTTGTCGAGCCTGACCTTAAAAACCTCTAAGGAAGAAGATTCCACCACCTCCCTAGGTAACCCATTCCAGTGCTTCACCACCCTCCGAGTGAAAAAGTTTTTCCTAATATCCAACCTAAACCTCCCCCACTGCAACTTAATACCATTACTCCTTGTTATGTCATCTGCTACCACCGAGAACAGTCTAGATCCATCCTCTTTGGAACCCCCTTTCAGGTAGTTGAAAGCAGCTATCAAATCTCCCCTCATTCTTCTCTTCTGCAGACTAAATAATCCCAGTTCCCTCAGCCTCTCCTCATAAGTCATGTGCTCCAGCCCCCTAACCATTTTTGTTGCCCTCCGCTGAACTCTTTCCAATTTTTCCACATCTTTCTTGTAGTATAGGGCCCAAAACTGGACACAGTACTCCAGATGAGGCCTCACCAATGCTAAATAGAGGGGAATGGTTATGTCTCTCGATCTGCTGGCAATGTTCCTACTTATACAACCCAAAATGCCATTAGCCTTCTTGGCAACAAGGGTACACTATTGTAATTAGGCACCTCCCTGCAGTTTGGATTTAGGTGCCTTACTCCCAGAGAGGGCAGAGTTTAGGACAGCATAGGCAGGAAGTTGCCTAGCATACTAGTCTTTGTGGATCTCATTCTTAAATGCCTAGCTCTCCCCATAAATTTTATATAGAGCCTGGGCACCTAACACAAGCTTTGTGAAGTCTAGCCATTTTTCTAGGTGCTACATGTCACACAATACCTGAGTCCCATTTTAGATCTAGGGCCATACCATAATGCCTAGGCCCAAGCGAGCCAAATTAAGGTTCCACTGGCAACCTTAAATCCGGCATTTCCCAATTTTATATACAGAATAAATATGGTGTATATAAGTCTAGATGTGTCTCCCAGTAGCATAACTGCATTGCTATGCAAATACTTGATCTTGATTTTAGGACCTGCCCGGCCCTGGTCAGATTGAGACCGAGAGTGAATAATTTTCATATTATTCTAGTGTGACTCCTGCTAGTGGTGAAAAAATGTTGGGCCTACTCATCTGGGCCTCCAGGTCTGTAGAAATTAAGGTATTATATGTGAGATAGCTTTGAGGCTCCCTTCTAAAGTTGAACATGGAGAGTTTCCAGAAAAAGCAATGAATTTGTGTTAATTAGTTTAATTTACGAAAAGGTAACATTTAAATTTATTAGATCAAAAGGCCTCAGTGGAGTCAGATGTCCTGACTGCTGCAGACCTTCATTGTAATTGAGGAGTCAAAAATGCCTCATCACCATAGCCCTGGAATGTGATCACTTTAATTTTGGCAACACCTCCCTTCCCAGATAAATTTGTTGCCTGAAGTCATAGCTCTGACTGTCTCCATATGAGGTAATGCTAAACTCTACAATCTGAGATTAGCCTATTCTGAGGCTACTGTGATACCAACATGCAGGATAGAGCTCTCAGACTAATTAGAGCACTCCTTCAGTGTGATATTTTATGCTTATGTCAGCTTTCCACAATGCTTATTCACACATCAAACTACTTTTAATCCTTCACAAAGAAGCCGATTTATCTGTGCTCCCTGCATTCACCTTGTGGCCTGTAGAAGCATACATATTTTTCCTTTATGCTAAGGTCACTTTATACAACTCTGGTAATGAAAAAGGACCTTAAAATGAGCATAAATTATATTCATAATTATTTTAAGGCTCCCTTATGCAGCCTATCATGGGCTGTAGTGTAAATAAGAATCAGGCCCTCTCTGCATAATTTGTGTCTTTGTACTCAGCAGGTCTCTTTTAGGGTTCATTTTGGTCTCTGATGCCAAAACATGAAGTAGGAAGATGCCATAGGGAAGTGGAGTCAAAGGGGCCTTTATGAAAGATGATTTGTCTCCTATATACATGTATGACACCTTAAGCAGTCTTAATAGTCATGTGCAGCCATTTCATTATGGCTAAAAAAGCACATGAATGGTCATCACCCTGTTCTGCACAGTTCAGCTATTCTTTCTAGCATTTACAAGGAATGTCATCAAATTAACAAAGCTCATGCATCACAGAGGATGGGCAACCAGTAGGAAAGCTGTCAGTTGCAGAATTGTGCGGACTTTCTTTCAAAAGCTGGCAGCACAGCTCTATGAAAAGTTGTGCACTCTAATTGAATTTGCTGCTTTTTTACATGCAACCATCATGCAAGAGCATGAAGTCCTGTTACTGCTTCAACATCCTTATCCCTGCCAAAAGGACTAAGGACAGGGGACACCACCTTACTTTTCCTTGTTATATGACTGAGCATTCTAAAACACACACTGAAACCCCAAAGCCTCTGAGAGTACATTACTTCTGTGGTTTTCAAAGCCATATAAGGGATTTGGATACACCGGCCCAGATCCATCAAAGACACTTTAGCATCTAAACCCCAGACTTAAGCATCTAAGTCCCAGTTTTGGCTCCACTGAATTACACAAAACTCTTGCCAAACCCAGTAGGCATCTAAACTCACTTGTCACCTAAGATTTTTAGGATAAAATCTCTTTAGACACCTGTTCCTGCCTCAAGACACGTGCCCTGCTGCCTCCCTCTAGGTGTCTGGATCTCTATCTCCTCACTAAGCCTCAGAATGATTCCCGCTCTGGAGGAAGATGGACATTAATCTGCCTAAGTCACATACAGGGCCTAATCTGGTAACTGTGCTCAAAGGCTGCCTACTGGACGAGGTCCCATTCAAAATCCAGTTGGAGGAGGAGGAGGTGCCAGTGCCCACCTTTAAAAACTTTTAACATTGTGGGTAGACACTTGCTTGGCATGTGATAGACCTGGGTTCAATTCCCACATCTCAGAAGAGTGCTCTAACCAGTGAACTACTGGATAATCTGATGTGGGGAATCTGTCCATCTCCCTTGTGAAAGCTTTTCCCCTAACCGCTGGACTACAGAGTCATTTTTTCACTTCTTCTCTCTCTCTCTCTCCCCTTCTCTCCCCCCGCCCCAGCCCAAATGACTGTTTCATCATGGATAAATACTTAAATAGTTATTAGGCCGGAGAGAGGGTGAGAGTGACTCAGGGGTTAGGCATCCACCTGGGAGCTGGAAGACCCAGGGTCCAGTGTCCCTGCTCCAATCAATTTCGTTATTTATCCACATCCACAGCGGAACAGCTTCAGCATAAGAGATAGGGACAGTTTGCTGTGGGACCTCCTGTAGTTCAGTGGTTAGAGAATTCTCCTTAGGATTTAAATAGGGGTTTCCCACCTCTGGAAGATGGAGGAATTGAACCTGGAGCTTCCACATCCCAAGCAAGTGTTCTGGTCACTGGGTAAAAGTTATAAGGTGGATGGCAGCCACTGCATCACCATCACTACCTCCTTGTTCCTGCGAGAGGTTCCTAAGCTGCCTCGGGGAGGAGGTTCCTGTTCACGAAGCAGAGATAGACACTTCCGTGCAGCCAAAATTTAGGGGCTATCTCCCAAAGAGGAGTAGGATTTAGGATACATCCCTCTCAGCAGCTGCTCCCATTAGGTGGCTCCCCATCTAGTGTGTGGGCTTTTGTAAATTTATTCTAAGGCACTTATCTTTCCCCATTCATTCTGCAGGGAGTCCAGGTGTCTAACTTGGCTTCGGGGCTCATGATAATTGTTTCTGTGATTTTTACTGGGCACCTAAAAGTTGGATCTGATCCTCAGTTCCTGTTTATTATAGTGTAAATTGGGTATCCAAATCCTTTAGGTGGCTTTGAAAAATCCTCTACTTCCCATTACACTAGTGAGTGGTAATAAAAATTGTTCGCTTGTTGTTATTGAAATTTTATTTCCTAACATTTTCACTTGTGAGGAAATGATGAAATCAGGGAACATTTGCAACAAACAAATGTTCATGATTTTAGGAAGACGTATTTAAACAAGAAAATCACATCATTTGTGCTTCTTCTTAGCACCTCTGAGAAAGTAACATTTGCTAAAAAAATAATTGTGAGTAGAGCAGGGCAGGAAGGTTGCTGTATATGTGCGCAAAAGTGACAAGTCATCCGCTTGGCATAACTGTATTTTAGTTCTTGCCAGAAAATTGAGGTGAGGAGAGAAAATGTCTCTTCCTTTCTCCATGAAACACCACCAGCTTAGTCCTTCATGGGGGTTTTCTTGTGGTGGTGATGGGCATTTTTACATGGAGTTCTTCATGAGCTGGGGTACTGTGATATCCAAACTCTTGTGCAAGAATGTGGGTCAGCAGCTGGCTATCTACAGACTTCAAATCTCTCTGCTAAAGGCAGGATGTGCAGCTATCTGTGTTTTCAACAGCTATTCTTCTGATGTTACGTTCTTATTACAGACATATGCCCTTGCTAAGCCGTCTTTTTGGTTGAAGTAACATCCAAAAATAAAAAACAGCTTGGAAGGCAATGTGTGAGCCATTTTCTGTTAAGAATAGAAAATGCTGCTGTCAAAATAATTTCCCACATTGGGATCCAAGAGTAGCATGCTTATGCAATGGGCCAAAAACAAATCCTGCAAATGAGATTAAAGTGGCTGAATAGTCAGTTACGGTTCAGATACACAATCCAACAATTGTCACAAGCATAAATAGGCTCATTTGTTAGAAAAAACACTCCATATTTCTGTTGTACATGTAATCAAATAGGAAAATTTAAGAAAGATTGCTGTTATATATGAGAAACTAGCATCTGTGATTCAGAGCTGAAATCTATTTCTGTATCTTGTGAATACCTTCCCTTTATCATTTTGAAGGAATAGTTAGATTTGTGAAGTACGTAATAGATAATTATGTCACTATTATGTCTTTCTAGTAATTCACAAAGAGAAACCTGAAAAACAAGAAAAGATTGAACAGAAAGAACAACCAAAAGGTAGGTGTCTAGTGCTTGAGACTGACATTCATTCTGACTCCTCTTTGGCCCAAAATAGCCTCATCTGTTGATATTCAGGGCAAAGTCCATTTATTTTCATGGAGGAAGGAAGCATATGAAGGATGACTGTATGGAGAGTAACAGAGTCTTGTAGCACCTTATAGACCAGGGGTAGACAACCTATGGCATGGGTGCTGAAGGCGGCACACGAGCTGATTTTCAGTGGCACTCACACTGCCCAGGTCCTGGCCACTGGTCAGGGGGGCTCTGCATTTTAATTTAATTTTAAATTAAGCTTCTTAAATATTTTAAAAACCTTATTTACTTTACATACAGCAATAGTTTAGTTATATATTAAAGACTTATAGAAAGAGACCTTCTAAAAATGTTAAAATGTATTACTGGCACTCGAAATCTCAAATTAGAGTGAATAAATGAAGACTCGGCACACCACTTCCGAAAGATTGCCGACCCCTGTTATAGACTAACAGATCTTTGGGATCATAAGCTCTCGTGGGATAAGACCCACTTCATCAGATGAATGTTGTGGAAATCTCCAGATGCAGGTATTATTATACAAGCAAGATAGAAAGGTAAATTCAGTCAGGGAGGGTGTGGAGATTTTAAAGGACTTTTGGATATATCAGCTATCTGTATGGTTTTATCGAACATAAAGGCTCAGATCTTCTTCTTCTTCTTCTTAGCATATGTGCAATGTTTCCCAGGTGGCATGTGATCACGACTCGTCACTGACTTTGGTCCATTGGTTGGATCATAAGCTCCCCCAGCCCAGGCTGGGTACTGATGGAGTGCAACATGAATGCTGATGGATGCTTTAGGTTGTTCTTTAAACTTACAGAATATAGCAATAGGGATATACTACCGACCACCTCACCAGGATGGTGATAATGACTATGAAATTCTCAGGGAGATTAGATAGGGTATAAAAATAAAAAACTGAATAATAATGGAGGATTTCAACTGTCCCCATATTGGTTGTATATATGTCACCTCAGGAAGGGATGCAGAGATAAAGTTTCTTAACACCTTAAACAACTGTTTCTTGAAGCAGCTTGTCCTGGAACCACAAGAGGAGTGGGAATTCTTAATTTAGCATCAGTCTTCATGGCTGAGGATGTGAGGGAGATTCCCAAACCTGAACCATTCTTTTTAGGGGACAAATCTGAGGAACTGTGGTAGACTGAGATTCATTTAGTGGTCAAAATAGCAAACAGAATGTTGGGCATGATTAAGAGAGGGATAGGTAATAAGACAGAAAATATTATATTGCCTCTATATAAACATGGTATGCCCACATCTTATATAATGCATGCAGATGCAGTCGCCCCATCTTAAAAAAGATATATTGGAATAGGAAAAGGTTCATAAAAGGGCAACAAAAATGATTGGAGGCACAGAAGAACTTCCATATGAGGAGAGATTAATAAGATTGGGACTTTTCAGCTTGGAAAAGAGATGACTAAGAGGGGATATAATAGAGGTATATAAAGTTATGTCAGGTGTGGCGAAAGTAAATAAAGGAGTGTTATTTACTCCACATAACACAAGAACTAAAGGTCACCCAATGAAATTAATTGGTAGCAGGTTTAAAACAAACAGGAAGTATTTCTTGACACAACACAGTAAACAAAGCTTTGCGAGAGGAAGTTGTGAAAGTCAAGAATATAACAGGATTCAAAAAATAACTAGATACATTCGTGGAGGATAGGTCCCTCAATGGCTCTTAGCCAGGATGGACAGGGATGGTGTCCCCAACCTCTGTTTGCCAGAAGCTGGGAATGGGCTGTTCTGCTCATTCCTTCTGGGGCACCTGGCAGTGGCCATTGTCAGAAGACAGGATACTGGGCTAGATGGATCTTTGATCTGATCCAGTGTTCTTATGTTCTTATATAAAAGGTACCTAAAGCAATATATAGGTTTCTCTTTCATTTGTACTATATAAATCTAAGTGCTAGATAGTGCCTTTTTACCCAGTCCCGAGCAAAGACTGATGAATACACTATAGGAGTAGCCCCTGGAGACATTGTGCCTCAACACAGGAGTAGCCCCTGGAGACATTGTGCCTTCCTCTGTGCAAGAATTTCTTCCTTGCTTCATTCTTGCACCGAGGGGTAGTAATTTGTTATTGGCCTATCAGGGGTGCTGGAACAATTTATATTGGGGGTGCTGATAGCCACTGAACCAAACTGTAAACCCTGTATATGATGGAAATCACTTCAAGACAGGGGATGTGGTAGCACACCCATGTCCCTAGTTCCAGCACCTATGTGGCCTATGCCAACAGCAAATTATAGAACTCCCTGTGTACTCTAGTACATTGGGAATCAGAACCAAAGCTCCGTCCACTGTTGGGTGGGAAGTAAGTTGGGGCTGTGCAGGTGGAGCCAAGGGCTAAGTAGCCCATATAGCAGAACAAGGATGATTCTTACTTCTTACTTCCCTGCACCTGTAGTCCAAATGGCAGCTTAGCCCCAAATAAATAGTCTAGCTAACGAGCTATAGTGGTAGCTATTCCACGTACTTACTGCTGTTTGTTTTTTAATGAACTACTTCCTTGTAAAAGGAGGTTCACTCTTTTTAAGATAGCTGTTTTCACATTGCAATACATTCAAACAATCCTAGACTGCTAGTATAGTTCACTCTAAACACAGTTTCACTGTGGCTTATCTGAGATCCCTGTGAGTTCCACTGTGTCCATGATTATATATTTGATTATATATTTCATTTGAGAGATTTGGATCTGCAGCAAATACACAATATTCTATTCTAATTTCTATTTATCTTCCAGTATGAAGATTAAGAAAATGTGTAATGAGGGGGTGGGGGAAAGATAGAATAGACGTGGGAAATAATTAGCCACCCACATAAATGTTTTGTCATTTAGTTAGAGCAGGAGTTCGCATTCTCTTGTATTCTGCAGCAATCACACCCTATTGTTGAAGGAAGCAAGAGGCTCAGTACTCTCTGCTTTCTTATTTTTGTTTCCAGTTAGATATGGAATTAACATTCCCTAACAGATCTTGTCTGTTTCCTCTTGTTTGACAAAGGAACTTTATCATAGTCGGGTGGTAGCTCCACTAGAATTAAGCACAAGACTAGGTTACTGTTCAACTGACTTTTCTAAGCGCTCCAAAATCCATATGCATACTCAAATTGTCTTGAAAATTACTTTGCTGCATAGAGGTCCTAGGTTGGTAGTCCTAGTCTAAGGTCATCTGAGAAAGAGGTTTCTGAGATACAGACATCTTAAAAAATTATGTAATGCCAACATGTTACAGTGCTTATTTCTGCGCACGTTGTGTGTGTGTGCATGAGTGTGTGTAACTATTTCTCTGATCTTCCTCAAACTGGTATAATCTGCTCAGAATTGATCTCAGCTAGTGTCCAGAAACCACTGCCCCTTTGAGGGAGGAACATTTTAAACGGTACTCCAAGGAAAAGTTGGATCTACCATGTGGCTTGAGCTGAGCTGGTAAATCAGAGAAAGTCATCTTCATATGTGCAGGCAGCCTGCCCACAGAATAAGTAGGGAGCTGAAGGTGATATGTTGTGGTCATTGGAGCCACACAGATCCCTTTTATTATGAGTTTGAGTCCTGCACGTGGCAGTTTTCTGAGACTGTGTTCTGGTGAGTATATGGAGAGGTATAGTACAAATTGGCAGCTGAGAGCCACTGATTGGTTTTGTGTCTTACTGTAGAATTGTTTTAATTTCTGAGTTTGTGAAATCTATTGTTAAAAATATAAATGTTTATTTCTTCATAGTGATGTACAAAGACAAATCTGAAAGACCAGAAAAACCTGAAAAGAAAGAAAAACCCATAGGTAATTATTTCTCTTCATGAGCTCTCAATACTTTTCAAGGTACACCAGGCCTGATTCTCCACTCTCCTGCACGTCTTATAGTCCTTTAAACCTGTGAAAAGTCAGCGTAAATACTGTGGGCCTGATCCGCTGCTGGTGTGAAGTAGTGTATTTCCATTGAAATCAGTGAAGCTAAGCCAGTTTACATTAGCTGAATATCTGGCCCAAATATTCTGATTTGGTTGCATTTTTCATGCATGTTACACAGGTGACAATGCCTGTATCAGATGCAAGGGAGTGGAGAATCAGGTCCAGTATGTTTTAATGATGCAATCACCTGCAAGTATAAAACATTGGTATTCAGGTAAAACATGGCATATTCTCTGATTATTTTCAAAGATAAAATTTACATAAAGTCAGTGAGGTTGGAAAAATGAAAAAATGTTTAAAATTAGATAAGGAGTAAGCAGATCTGTAACATAAATATTAGAGAATAGGACTAATAGTATGAAAAACACTTTGATGGATCAGTGCTAAATAAATGTAAACCATTATATTCTTTTGAAACATCAGTAAAAAATAAGAGGTTTTGAAAATACAGGTGTGTGTGTACTGTCTTGTAGGCACACAAGTGCATGCATACATTTCTGTATGCCGGAATAATGATATGCCCCCATATACCAGATGTGTACTAGTGTTTTCACATGCACATGCCCAGTTTGGTATGCAATTGGTCATGTGCACCTACAGATGTCAGATTTGCATGTGCATGCTGGGTATTTGTGTGTCTCAATTAAGCATGCACAAATGCCTGGGTGCCACTGTGCATGCCTAACTTCAAAACATGGGAACCCGTACTGTAAAATATTCTAGTGGTTGCATTGTGGAGGGACCTGCGTGTGTTGAGAAGTGAGAGACAGAAACCCATTCACAAGACTGTGCTTTATTTTCATTTGTGAAATGGAAGCTTAAAAGAAAACAAAGCACGGTAGATATTATGCTCTCACAATTACACGTGTAATTAAACAGAGGATGGTTTTATCATTAGTAGCCAATAAAAAATATTGTTGTTTCTTATCTAGTTTTCAAAAACAACCGCATAATTAAAAAACAAAACAAAACAAAACAAAATTACCTGATTGCAGCATTCCTAGGGCAGTTGTTCAACTTGCCAGCTCTGTTAGCTTGATTCTTCTTGATTAATTACTCTCATGGTAGCACTGTTGTGCCATCAAGGCAGGTTGTATTTCGATAGGGTTGGGAAGTGAAAACAGACATGGGAGACCTTAGAGATAGTGCATGCATCTGTTTACAGACTCTAATCTCATGTTGCATACACTTTGACATCTTGAGTGGTCTCAGTGACCTCTCCAGATGCCCACTGTCATATGAACTACCTCACTGGTACCTTTTAAATCCAGTAAATGACTGTTCTATGAAAACGCCATTGAAATAAATCCAAAGCACAAAATCTACTCTCATGCCTTTATGTTGATGAGTTACAATAAAAAGCCCCCCTATCATTATTACGCTTGACAGTCAAAAAAAGAGAACTTGCCTCAGGTGAGTGGGAAGGTAATATTTGTATGTCTGGATTATTCTGTTTTTTCCATATAAAAAAAGTGTAGGTACCTTTCGGTATAATTAGTTTAGAGTGATTTCATGGACCTTCAGTTCTTAAACCTGGAGGTCAACTGGCTATGGATGTGCTATTGACAAAACAGCTTTTGGCTGAAATAATTTGAGTGCATAAACAAAGAGTCAAGAAGTCTCACCAGCAGGGAAGGGCTGGCATTTAATAGAATTACATCTTTGGTTTTGGCATGACTTGTGAAAACTAAACGCTCTTTTATTGCACCTCCACGTTTTGTTTCTTCACCCTCTAAAAACAAGTCAGCCTGAGACAGAGCTTTAGTATTCTCTTCATTTAACATGGGTTTACACATAGAAAATAGCAAAATGCTGTCATGAGGTGAATGTGTTCATTTCCCCAATGTTTTTATTGTGAAAGTGTCTATGCAGTGGTAAGACTGGCAAAATTACAATCCGGACATAATTTGTGAATTTTTTGCATGAACTTCAGTGTTTGCATTCTTACTATTGTTACTATTGGAGCAGATCTAAGATTGTAATAGATTTTAAGACTGGAAGGGACCATTATGATAATCTAGTCTGGCCTCCTGCATAAGATAGGGCATAGAATGTCACTCAGAATTTCCTGCATCAGGGCCATAACTTCTAGTTGAGGTAGAACTACTCATTTATTTTATGTTCCAAACTGTGCTTGGTGCTTTTAGGGCAGGGGCCTATACTGTGTGTCTGTAAAGAACTTGCAGTCTAATGGACAAACATCTACTGTCCCAATGGATCACTTACAATGATATAAATAAATCATTTTCCTTAGTTAATACCTTTACTTTTTATGTTTTTTATTAACCCATTGGTGTGATCAGTGCTAGTCAATCCTGGGAGAAACTCAGTCCTTCCACAAGAACCTTATAATGTAAATGGACAATTAAGTGAAAGTCTCTAAAACTGCCTCAAGGGTTTTTTTTTGATTGCTGGTAGAGAGAGGAACCACACTGGAATTTCCAACTCTACAACCACCTTTGGGTTTCAGAATGTGGCTCGAGCTACTGGCTAAAACAAAAAAACCAAGCATTTCCATGTAGTCCCTGCCCTCTTCCTGGCTAGTTCTCTTTCCCTCTCTGTATATTAATGATGGATTACATGACTGTTGTTACTCTGTACTACTTCCAACCAAAATGAGAGCTTATTTTAACTACTGGGGAGATCGATGCTGCTGTAATTGATATAACAGGTGTCGATTTAGTGTTTAGTTTTCACAAGTCATGCCAAAACCAAAGATGTAATTCTATTAAATGCCAGCCCTTCCCTGCTGGTGAGACTTCTTGACTTCTTGACTGTTTATGCATTCAAATTATTTCAGCCAAAAGCTGTTTTGTCAATAGCACATCCATAGCCATTTTGAAGACGTGCAAAATTAATGGCAAAACACTCTCTGGTTGACTCCAGCTCTCCGAAAAGAGTAGGGTAAATCGACCAGACAGCATCTCCTGTCAACGCAGTGCAGTTGACACTGGGGTAAATCGACCTAAGCTATGTCGACTCCAGCTACATTATTCATATAGCTGAAGTAGCATAACTTAGAGCTACTTACCCCAGTAGTGAAGACAAGCCCTGAGTGTAATTATCAGCTGTGAGGTGTCTCAGGCTGCAGAACTCTATTCCAAGGCTGCCTTCAGTATGCCCTCATGCAAAGGATCATGCAATGTCAGTGAAACATAACTTTCCTCCTGAGTAGAGCTTTAAATGAGAACTTCGATGAACTACATCCATAAATGTCACAAAATGTGATATCTCTAATTTGGGGACAGTCTTAAGTTGAAATGAATGGAAGATGAATGTGCCCAGTTCCTTCTTCACACAATCAGGCCCCAGCATCCAGGTGTTAATTGAAATATTTTTTTCCTTACTCATTTCAACTGAACTCTTTGTCTTTTTAAATAAGTACAATATCGTGTCTGTTTTTTTCTAGTTGCTCACAAAATCAAACCTGAAAAACAGGAGAAAGCTGAAAAAGCACCTCCAAAAGGTAATTATTAATTAGTTTTAGATTTAGAATTATTTTATGGTTTTTGTTTTTTTCTTTTTTGGGTGTGGAGCTCTGTTTAGAGTGTGTAGTTATTTCAGCATGACTTCTCTGATGATAAACTAATCTTTCCTCAGGCCTATTTGGCTAGGATTGCCAGGTGTCTGGTGACTCTGGTCAACACTGCCGAACCGGCCATTAAAAGTCCAGTCAGTGTTGCTGCAGGTCTAAGGCAGGCTAGTCCCTACCCATCCTGGCACCGTATTGCACCCCAGAAGCAGCCAGCAGACCCAGCTGCTAGGCAGCGGGACCACAGGGCTCCGTGCACTGTCTCTGCCCCGAGGACTGGATCTCCATTCCCATTGGCTGGGAATCACGGCAAATGGGAGATGTGGGGACGGTGCCCGCGGGCAAGAGCAGCGTTCAGAGCCTCCTTGACCCCCACACCCACAGCCCAGGAGCCGTACCTGCTGGATGCTTCTGCGGCACAGCACGGAGCCAGGACAGGCAGGGAGCCTGCCTTAGACCTGCAGCACCGCTGATCAAAGCCACCCGTGGTAACAGCATGCCCCAACCACCTGCCCCAGTCCTAAGCCTCCCCCAAAAAACCTGGAGCCCCCTCCTACACTCCAAACCCCTCATCCCTGGCCCCAGCCCAGATGCCTGCACCTCCAGCAATAGCCCTCACCCCCCTGCACTCCAACCCTCTGTCCCAGCCCAGAGACCTCCTCCCACACTCCAAACCCCTCACCTCTAGCCCCACGCTAGAGTCTGCACCCCCAGTGAAGACTCTGTACTCCATCCCATACCCCAGCCCCCTGCCTTAACCTGCAGCCCCTTCCCACACTTTGAATCCCTTGGCACGAGCCTGGAGCTCCCTTCTGCATCCTTAACCCCTCATTCCCACCCCACCCCAGAAGCTACACCCCCCAGCCCAGAGCCCATACCCTCTTCGACCTCCCAACCCCTTGTCTCAACCCACAGCCTTCTGCCACATTCCGAATCCCTCAGCCTTACCTCCCAGCCTGAAGCCCCCTCTTGCATCCCAAACCCCTCATTGCCAGCCCCACTTCAGAGCCTGCACCCCCAGTCAGAGCTCTTATCCCCTCCCACACTTCAACCCTCTACCCCAGCCCATTGAAAGTGAGTGAGGGTGGGGGAGAGTGAGCCACTGAGGGAGGGGAATGTAGTGAGCGGGGAGTGGGGCCTTGGAGAAGGGGCAGGGCTAGGGTGTTCGGTTTTGTGTGATTAGAAATTTGGCAACCCTATATTTGACTAAAGGCCTTGAGCAGTTCCTATCTTAAGTTTCCTACAACATATTTCTTGCTTAGTTCTCTTGTTCTGTAATACAAGGAGTCCATGAACCATTCTTGCATAGCTAGAGTAACGAGCAACTGAGTATTGTGTTTTTATTTCTTGTTGTCTTTTTCTCCAAAATTGAATTCAGGGATTTGACAACAACAAAGGCTTTCTCTCTTGTATCAGTTTTCAATTTAGTGGAGTCTGTTCTGAGATCATGTTTACTATCGCTTGCTTTATGTTTTCTCTTATATCCAAAAATAGCTGTTAATCTTCTTGCTTTTATATATTGCAGCAACCTTTGTGTTTCAGCACATGATCTGTATAGTTTTTCACTGATAGAAATTGCACATTTCCTTTCTAGCAAGGCAAATATGCCTTAAATAAAATGTACTATCTTCTTCTAATTAGCACACACATTCTGAGGCAATAGGGCATGAAGGGGTATGTTTCTGGTATTCTTTCGTTTCAAAATCCTGTCTTTAAATATACTTCAGATAGGAGACTTTCCGAATCAATATAGCCTGCTCCACCAATTCATTTTATTGACCATAGCATTTAAAATTCTGTGATGATTAACTGTGATTTCTTTATATATTTACTTTTGTCTAAAAGACTTTGCTTTTTGGGTGACAGTATCCCGCTTTACTGGGTTGGGCTAGGGTACATCTTCACTGCATAGACAAGCTGGGCTCATAATTGGGTTTTAGCTGCAACTCCTCCTCCTTTCCACCCTCACAGAAAAACAGTTGATTTAGGGTTGGACGTGAATTAATCCAGGGCTATCTGACTTGGCTGGAAATATCAGTTAGACTGAGCCTGGGCTCTGATTTAACTCTGGCTGGTACCCACTTATTTCACTGTGATGACTCAGGCTGAAGTCCTCTGAAGGCTGAGTAAGCAGACTTCAAGGTAGCTTTTTTCCCAGAAAAAGGGGTCCAATAACCCCAATATGTGTTGGCAGATATATTGTGCATATATTGGCAAGAACTCCATCTAAACACATCAGCTAGAAAGCATACACCCAAGAGACCAGAACAATGAATGTCCATTCCAGAGTGGAATGTGTTAAAAGAAAATGCTGCCATTTGAATGATGTGAAGATAACTTTCAGGGCCATTTTGTTCCTGTAAAATATGGCTTAGTGGTAATCAGGGAGAGGAAAGAGAGAATATCAGAACAGAATATTGATATGCTTCTGTGTTGCAGAATGAAACCTCATGGGAAAGTGATTTAAATCTGCATGCCACCTTGGAGTTCTGTTTGATAGCTGGTAAAACATCACCAATTTATATGTGTGACTCATACAACCCAAAGCCTTTTTTAAAAAGAGGAAAGTATGAAGTAAACTGTAAATACATGAAATAGGTTCACGAGACGTGTCATGATCCTATAATGTGTTTTGGCAACTCTTTCTTCAGTTTTCACAGCAATTTGTGTAAAGAAAAGTGTAATTTTTATTCATTTTTAGTACTTCAAAAAGACAAACCTGAAAGAGAGGAAAAGGTTGAAAAGAAAGTTCCTCCTAAAGGTAACTATTCCTTTTTATTACATTTTGATTTTACAACAGTTTATGCTGAAAAGTTTAACCTTTATTTTGAGTAAAAGCAGAGAATGAATGTTTATGAAAGTAAGCTATATACTGGCAATTTTGATTATACTGGTTGAGTCTTCTTTAAGATAGTACAAAATAGATCATTTAAGAAAATCAAAATATAACTACGTGCTAGTGTATCACAGAGAAAGTCCAAAGCAGGCTAAGTGTCTCCTGCAAGATCAGCCAGGAATTTTAGCAGGGGTTTTGGAATAATTTTTATAGTGAGGGTGCTGAGAACTATTGAACCAAACTGTAAACCCTTTATGTGAATTTTAGTAATGTTGTGACTATGTGTGGAGTTAGGAATTGGCTGTTGTATGAATTTCTGGTGTCATCAGTAATTACAGTTTCCGTATTGTTAAAATCAGTTTAATAGGCTTAGTGGTTGAATTGCTGTAACACTGCATTATGGGAGACATGAGTTTTTTAGCAACTTCCAGAGTTGTGCCTCAAGGTCTAATAAACTTGAGAATTTCCGAAGTAGCACACTTGGAGAGGGCTAAGTTCTACTCTCAGGCACATGCCCTCAGCTCCCATCAACTTCATTTACAGGCACATAAACAGAATTTGGAGCTTGGGCTCTGTAAAAGCAAGTTACTTAGTGCACACTACTTATTATGCTCCTGATGTAGCTTGATGTGTCTGCTCATGGCTTGATTAGTTTTCCAGACCTGAAGAAGAGCTCTGTGTGGTTCGAAAGCTTTTTTCTCTCACCAACTGAAGTTGCTCTAATAAAAGATATTATCTCACCTACCTTGTCTCTCTAATATCCTGGGACTGACCTGGGTACAAGTGCATGTGCCTTGATTAGACATGTTCCCTATTTGGTGCCCCATCCTGGCATTCCCACTGCAGACTGTGTATCAGATTATTCCCTGGATGACTGCATCTGAAAACTGTTTCAGTAACTTCCACAATCTTTAATGTGTAATTGCCAAGAGGCTAATCTGATGCAGTCTGCAATGGGAATATCAGATGATGATGCTAGCTAGTGAAGCTATTATATATAATTCGAGCCATCATCTATGATGATGTCACAGCATTGCCACACAAAATCATGTGTGGCAATGATCAAATTCATTATCATCAGACTTGGGCTCACTTGCCAGATTCAAGGTCATGATTCAAATCGTGTGTGGCATGATCAAATTCATTATCATCAGACTTGGGCTCACTCGCCAGATTCAAGGTGTCATAAGATTGTCAAGGTTACTTATGCACTTGCAGAAGTGTACTACAGGTGCTCTTAATTAGAGGGAGTCATTTAAGAATAAAGAAGGACTGTGAAAATCTGTTCTTCACCAGATCAGGCTAGATATTATTAATAATCACAATGATTTTATTAAGGGAATATGTTATAGAAAACTGCAGTTTATGTATTGTAGGTGTGACCCAGCCTGACCTAACTAAACTAGCAATTGTGCCGTATTGCAGTTCTTAGAGATGCTTTCCTATTAATGACTGGCTACATATATGCTTGGATTGCAAAGTTTGGATCCAGTAGACCTGATCCACCATGACATTACTCCAGTTTTGCAGGGCTGAATCAGGGCCAGTGTGTCCAGTGGAAAGTACAATGAACTAACAGTGGGGAATCCTACATTATATTTCTGACTGTGTCACTGATGGGCTTCTCTGACTGTGGGCAAGTCATGTAGGTCCTGATCTGGCGCCATTGAAATTAACTGGAATCTCTCCATTGACTTTAATGGGTGATTGATAGGGTCTTTAATCATTGTGTGTTCCCCCTTTTGCACATATTCGAAGGAAGTATGATAATTTTCTAATTCCTAACCAGGCAGATGTTGTGATGCTTAATTCATTACTTGGTTAGAAAATTTTCCATGGAAATTTTTTTCATCATAAAATGCTGATTCGTCAAAAATGAAACTTTCTGTGGGAAAGGGTTGGTTTGGGAAAAATGTTTGAAAAATTGACTTTTCATGTTGAAATATTAACTAATTGATAGTAAAAAAAATTAAAAAGTTGAAAAAAGTCAGTCAAAATGAATTTCAAAATTATCAAAATGAAATGTATCAATTAACCTATCTGAATTTTTTTTCAGTTTTTCAATTTGCAATTTTTTTTTGAGATTTTTGTCTTTTTGTCCCAACTCAGAATGTAACAAATTTTCAATCTCTCAAAAATTCTCGTGAGGTGGGAAAGTAGTTTCCTGCTCAGCTCTAGAGTGCTACCAGATACAGTGAAAAACATTTCACTTGTGTAGCATCTTGCATCTGATAATCTCAAAGAACTTAAAAAACCTTAACGAACAAAGCCATTTAATATACCAGTAAGGCAGAGCACTGTCATTATATCCAATGTTACATATAGGGCAGCTGAAGCAAAAACTGGTTGTGAGTTGTCCGTTATAACAGAACAAGCTCATGGCATCACCAGAATGAGTCACTTGACTCCCAGACCTATGCTATGGCTAGAAGAATGTTATTCCCCTCCTCATAATGAAAGGCACTGTATACAATTAATACACTTTATAAAAAGAATAGAACTGTTGAGTATTTTATTCACTAGTTTGCTTTGTGTGATTTATATGCCTTTGTTCCTTTGGGCTTCCCATTGTGTCTTCTTCTCCGTGTCCATCTTGATTAGACCATAAACTGTTCAGGGCAGGGACTACATTTATTGTTTGGTTGTCGAGTAAATTGTTAGCACTAAAGAAATAATACATTATGATAACTTGAATATTAAAGTGCTTCATGTTATTTATTCAGGAAAGAATGATTTTGACACAGTTCTTTATTACGTGCAGACGAGAAGAAAGTGAAGAGCACCAAAGTTGAAGAAAAAGTTAAAAAGGAAGTGAAAGATGGAAAAGCTGAATCAAAGACAGCCGAAAAAGGCAAGCAGACAGAAGCAAAAGTAGAGGACACTGGGTTAATAAAAGCCAAACTGAAAGTGAAGGAAGAGAAAGCAGTGAAAGCTGAAACAAAATCAGAAGACAAAGGTAAACAAAACCAGGAGGAAACAGCTGAAGATCCTAAAAAAGTAGTGGGAAAGAAACAGAGACAGTGAAGTTAAAGCTGGCAAAGACCAAAGTCAAACTCCACACATGGGGGAAAAAATAGTAGTATCTGCCAATCTCCATTGAGTCTCAGGTCACTAAATGGAAACAAAACAAACAAAGAAGTTTAAGCTAAGCCACCAGAATGACAACTGTTACTGACACAGCTAAAGATTCATTTTGCCTGTGAATGTTTCACTAAGACAACAAAGACCAGTGTTCACAATTACTGAATATTTTGGAGCAGAAGATTTGAATAATAAGGTTTTCAGATCTTTAACTTCAGGTGGATTTAAAAAAAAAGTATTTTAAATTGCCCTTTAACTGATATTTTCAAATAGTCCTAAATTTTAATGAATTAATTCAACATGTCACATTCTCTTTTTTTTAATAGTAACATTAATTTGGTTAAATATGAGTTACCCAGTGACCTATCAGAAAGTATATTTTGCTTCTTTAAATGTGCATATTTTCTGGTTAACAATAACAAAAATGATGGTTGATAGAATAGAATGTATGATTTGTATTACATCAGGCTTCGTGAGCCCCTGCCATGCTTTGTATAACACAATGACATGGCAATGCCTCATGTGACTTGAGGCAGTCCTGACACGAGTGGGTTTCAGATTTCAGCTGAAAGTGAAAGAAATGTCATTCTTCTAAGAGGAAGCAAATGAAATATGTCCAAAAATGAGGACATGCATAACGTGTGGGTATTCACTACAGGTGCATCTCTGTAACAGGCAGGTGGGATTCTGCCACTCTCTGTTCACATTGAGCTGTACGTTGATTACACTGGGGCTACTAATGGAATAAGGTACACTCAGCTTGAATAAGGTTGACAGAATCTGGCCTGCTATAATCCAGCCACACTACTGGCTGGGGTTTATTATGATATAACCAGAGGCAGAGGTACATCATAAGGCAAAATTGCATGATTCTACAACTGATATGTGTGCAGAGCCCCTTTGAAGTCAGTGGGACACCGGGTGCAGGAATCTGCCCAAGCAGATCCACCTGTAATTTCTAGGCCATGATCATGCATCCTCTGAAGGATGCATCCTCTGATAAATATTTAGACATCTGAAAATAATTGTTAGAAGATTTGGAGGCCTGGGAAAAATATGGCTCCTTTCCTGACACTTACTATATGTTGAGTTAGTGTTCTTTAAATTTGTTTACATTCCAGCTACATTTAGTTTTCACACGAGAAACTGGAGTTTTTTAGGCATAATGGCACATTAGGAGATTCAAGCATCTTCTTGAACCCTGATTGTTTTGACTAGTGCGTTGATCCACCAAGGTGCTGTGCCTTTCCTGTAAGGCCTTAGTCACCTCAGGTCCTAGTCACTATGTTAGGAGCTCAGTGCATTGCAGGATGCACTGAGCACTTTTTTCAGGATCAGGCTCTGAGAAATTGGTTTAGATTCAAAGTGACTGCAGCATATCTAAGAACACTGGTGAATATCAGATGTTTCCAAATCAGTTCACCTCCAGTGTAATGTCGTTACAAGGTGGAAACCCTGAATTAAATCCTTCTTTCAATAGGAAACTTCACTTAAAATGAATCTTTAGCCCTGAAGTATCAAGAATCAAATGGAAAATGGAATCATTATTTGAAATCTGGAGGGCATGTTTCTTGCATTGATATCATTGACAAAAATTTCCTATTGACATAAATGGGAACATGATCATCTTACTGTTCAATATACATCAGTAGAGTTATTTGTGCTTTGGCAATTCAGTATTATGACTGCATTTCCATTATGAAACATTATTTTCAGGAATTAAGTAATTTAAAAAAAATTTCCAAGGGCTGAAATTTAGTATAAAATATCTCTACTCAGGAATAATTACAATTTTTTGACTGTTTTAAAATTACAGTGACATAAAGGGGAAAGAAACTAGTTCCGGTCTGTTTTTGCATTCCTAAGATTAAAAAATGGTCTTTCATATGCATGAAATGTTGCAGGCTTCTAGTCAATAATGGACTAATGCCTTTAAGACCTGATCTCAAACCCATTGAAGTCAATGGGATCCTGTCCTTTGCCTTCAGTGGGTTTTGGATGGGCCCTTTGAAAGGGCATCATTTTTCTTACGTGTGTCCTTTTCTTGTTTCAGAGAATATTTTTATTTTAGTGCACAGACTTAATGCACTTTTGCCAGCCAAATACCTAAAGTCCATAAGTGTTTGTTGACTGATAGAGTGTATCCAATCCAAATGGATTATTAGTGTTTTCAATCCAAACTATATCTTTATAAATTCATATTAAGAATTTTTTAAAGAAAATAGTTTTTTCAGCCACTTTTGGATATCAGATAAACTTTTATTTTTTGTGGTCCTTTACAGAGTGATACAATAGACTTTAAAGGCTTCACAGGAACTGTTTATAGTCAAGGATCTTTGTACTATACTTTGTACTTTGGGAAGCTTGACCTGAATTCTACAGCAAGGGACTGGGATTCTGCAGCACTCCAAGACAGTGGAGGGAAATCCTGCAGCAGCTTCAGATAAATTAAATATTGAGATTTTGGGGGGAATTAAGTATGAACATGAACAATACCATCAGCACTATATAATTTTCTAATTGAATTTATGTTGGTTCTACATTTTAAATTTTCAGTAGCCTGCATAATCTTTATTTTTTTGGAAAACATAATTACATCATAGAAGTTGTCAAAAGCGTTCGCTTTGGTAGGTGAGTAGGGAATAAATAAGATTTTTATTTTTTGTTGGCCTCCTAGGCTAGAAAGGTTTGGAGGCAGTCTGGGATTATTGAAGAAGTACACTAACTGGACGGTAGTCCTAAAATCATCAGTGGTTAAACAATGTTGACATAGAAACTGTCATCATTAGCTTTCAAAATTCTCATGTCTCTGAGATGAATGGGGCAGTTTACCTTTCCGTTGTTTCTAGCTAACTGCAGATTTTAGCAGACATCCCTACAATCAGTTTGCACTCAGTCCACAACTGAACGATTTTCTTCACCACTCCAGATGTTAGAAACTTTGACCAAGGTTTTTCACGATGGGTGCCTAAAGTTGAAATCAGTTGCTGCTCAGCATTTCTTGATCACTTTTTTTGACCATCTACACCATAAATGAAGGTGTGATAGTTTTAATCTAGCAAGCACAGGTAACAAGAAGTTTCTGTGAAGAAACAGTAGCATGAAACCTGGCACAGGCCAGCAAACACAGAATGTAACAGAGCCCCTGGTAGGTTCATACTAGTATGGCTAATCCTCACCAAAGGCTATGCCACCACAGCCTTACTACCGCTATTACCCACACCAGTTAGATTAAGGCTACTGTGCGTATGCCAACCTGCACTGCAATCACTCCTTAATGTGTGGTGTAGATATACCGTGAGAAGCCTAATGCCAGGTATCCTGAACTTCTTAGTTGTCATTTAAAAAAAATAAAGCTTAGCATCTGGAACCTGATTCTATGGCAACTTCCATAGCTGCTGAATTGCAGAGTTCAGGTGGCCCTGTTTATATTCCTGTTGAGTAAACACACACACTCTCTCTCTCTTTTATTGGACTTCGAAAAGTTCCTAAAATCATATTAAGAAAATACTCTTTTATAAAATATTATTGAATGAGGACATTTAACATGGAATATTATGGGGTCTAAGGAAGCCATTGGGTCTATTGGCAAAATCAGTCCCTCAGCTTACAGGTGGACTGAACTTTCATACATGCTTGTGAGAGAGAACTTTGGATTCTTCTGTTTAAAAGTAACCCGTGAATAAAAAAATTAAATGACTCACTAAGCCATGTTCAGAAATTGAAATTAACATGATATAATGGTTCTGTCTTAAATCCTCCAAAGTGAGGGAATTCAGATCTCAGACTGTGGTCCTGCCATTGCCTTTCTACAGTGAGTAGTCTCATTGACTTTAATGGAACAACTCTGCTTCATAAGCACAACCCTGTTTCACAAGCATAACATTTGGTAGTGTTTGCAGGATTGGGCTCTAAAGTTGAAACTTGATCCTCAGTTCACCAGGCTGTATGTTGCCAAACAGTGGGTGATTTTATGCATTTTGGGTGAAGTTCACCCCTAGTGCAGCGGGCATATGCAAGGCACTTTTTATTGTTTCTGTCCTGCATAGTGGTCATGTTGTGGGGTCAGGAGGCTGAGGAGCAGTGCAGGAGTGCCAGTTCACATCTTGCACTCTGCAGAACTACTCCCTGCATGTACTCAGTGCCGGTCACTTTGAGGGTGGGCTAGGACTGACTTAGTGGTAGCCAGAGAAGGACTCACAATTCCAGGGTCATACAAATCCATTTGGCCTCAGTACCCCATGCAGCCAGCACTGAAGCATTATGACTGTTGTTCCAGTTCAAAGGCAGGAACAGCAGCATGGGGAGATGTGCAGATGTTGCTGCGTTAGTGGTGAATTCCACTTCCCTAACCTCCCCTCACTTAGACCCTTAATACTCAAACTTTATGCATGTGAATATCAACCCTACCTGATACCTGAACACAGAATGAGGAGTTAAGGACAGAGTTCCAGCAGTAACTCTGAAGTCTATGACCTGGTTGCCTGAAATAGGACTCTGAACATTAACTGAACAGTTGTGTGTGTGTGAGAGAGAGAGAGAGAGAGAGAGAAAGAGAGAGAGAGAGAGAGAGAGAATTACTTTAAGGCTGGAAAAAAATACTCAGCAAAAACATCACAAAAGTGTGGTTTTTTTCACTGCTAAGCTTTATCTTCACTGCTGCATGGGAAAAAAAGCCTTTAAACTTAGTTTCCTCATTGCTCTTTTTTCCTTTCTGCTCCGTTAGATCAATATGCGTTCTGTCGCTATGTGATTGACATGTTTGCGCAAGGGGATTTTTATACAGGTACTTTCATACATTGTTGAACTCTGTTCTACTAGTCTTTGTTTTTCTGAGAAGTTCTGCTTTTTTATGCACTAAAGTTTGTTCTGTATTTTTAAAAGGCTGCAAAATGGCAACAGTGTGCAAATAGAATTTTTAAATAAAGCATAAGAACTAATGGCTGTACTATTAGAGCTTTTAACTTTTCTTTCTGCAATTGCATGAATTAAAATTAAGGGTAATTTTAAATGAAATCAATGGGAAGCTATAGAAAATGCTAAAATCTATCATAATCCCTTTGTGCCAAGAAAGGTGCAGGAGAATGGAGTAATATCTTAATATGTTTTTTTTCCCCCACAAACAATAACTCCAGGATACTTAATTTTAAAAAGAACTGAAACTGCATTGAAAATCTTCATTGCTTTTAATGTATGAAATCTCTCATATGACCAATCACTTTTTTTGCTTTACCTCCCCTGTGACACACACACACACACACACACACTCATTTCTTCAAACATACACTAATTTCATAGCACATTGAACTGAGAACCATTGTTGATGACTGAGGACTGAGTTGGTCCCATGGCATTAAGTCAGTTCAACTGTTCTAATTATTTAACTGATATTTTTTCTAGAATCATGGTGCTAAGGGTACAGTAGAAGTGGCACTATTTCAGAGAGGACATAATCTCAGAAAGAGAACACATACTCTTTAACTGAAACAAAAATTGCCGAAGTTTTTATGGGAACAGTCAAAGTTTGAA
Organism: Dermatemys mawii; assembly: GCA_007922305.1. Classification (NCBI taxonomy): domain Eukaryota; kingdom Metazoa; phylum Chordata; order Testudines; family Dermatemydidae; genus Dermatemys; species Dermatemys mawii. The sequence continues at coordinate 65,206,866 of ML677333.1, read as the reverse complement.
TATCCAAGGATGTGAATTCAGTCAAACTTTGTGTAACTACTTATTTGTTCAAGAGGTTCCACATTTATTTTAGACCTAGATTTATCAATCAGTGCTTTATGCATTGTCCCTCTTGATTCGTTGTTTGCCCTGAGGAATCTTCCTGACACAGGTGCTTTCCTTCTGAGGCTGAGCTGCCCCAGAAGGAGGCAACTGGCAGTGAAGGGGTGGCAGTAGAATTGGAGGAATATGTGCAAGTTGCCCTGCCTCATACTAGGGAAAGAGAAGAGGTAGGTTGGAGAAATGGGGAGAGGGTCTGTTTTGTTATTCCCCATCTCTCCTTTCCCTGTCTCCCCCACCCCCCACTCCAAAAAAATATGAAGATAGGGAAGAAGGCTAGCTGGAAAGAGAGCCTGTTCCCATTGAAAGACAGGAAAATGTTACATTGGCCCAGGTCTTGTCAGGGAAAGCAGGTCCAACCAGAAGGCATTGGTCTGGAATTGTGATCAGACTGACAAATGGGTTAGCAAAACTTGATCATCCTTTCAGAGACCCTGAAAAGTCATAATGTTAAGATAGCTTCATGAGGTTCTTCAAAATCTCACTTGTGGCTCTACCGTCATTTGCAAGGGTTATTGCAGCTCCTTTTGCTTTGCCTTCTCCTCTTCAAGCCGAGTATCCTATACAGAAGCTCTCCCCACGTTGTTTGACACACCCCTGAGGCAGACCCAGGAAGTTAGAATGGTTAGGGGTGGGAGGAGATGAGAGGGAAGTTGCATCAAGTAGAATTTTCAAAAATCCCCAAAATGTGGCATGTTATTGTGTCATGTTTGTCTCTTGGCATTGTCTCAAACTATCATGATACAGTTATGTTGATGTAGCATCACAATGTAAACATGAGTGGGTGGGGTGGGGGATCAGGTAGCTCTAGACTTTGAGCTTCTCTATGACTTATCATTCATGAAGTTACTGTACATCTCTTTAAGATTGACTATTGCCATATTAAAGGGTGTCTAAAAGGGGATTCTTTCTGTACTTTATCCCTCACAACTGGTTGTGTGGCAATTACTGTTAGTCCTGCTAAATCTATTTACCACCTCAAGTACAACCCAGTGAATTATAGTTATTAAGTAACTTGAATTATATATGTGAATAGTAAAATAAAGCATTTCCCATAAAACAAGCCATATTCCATTCACAGTCAGTGAAGAAAACCACTGAAACATGCAGCACATATTTCCCTTCTTACTGAAGAGGTGAAGCAAGGTAAAGGTCAGATATGCTCATTTCTGTACTCTTCATAAAAAGCATCAGAATGGCATTACCAGCTGCAGCTCAAATAGCCTCTTCCTAAGCCAATATGTTCATTTCACAGTGGTCCTTAGTTATCTATATGAGTCTTTTAAATTCCTTGTCTTGTATAGAAATATAGAATAATAACAGCATCACATTATCAGTAACTTTAATGTCCTTATTATCTAATTAACCTTAAAGCTGATTTTAATTAATCTCCATGTGACCTCATGTTTTAGAACACTGAACAGAAGATGTGCTATCCCAACAAAGAGATCTCAGCACAGTTAGATTAAGGAGTTTAACTGCAACTCCACCCAGTATAGCCGCACTCTCAGCTCAAAACTAATTTCTGTCAAATCCAATATTTGTTTATGGAAGAGGAAAAAAATGTGTCGAGTATTTATATGATGGAAGTTCCATGTCTGCTGAATTTGAATCTCCTTCTACTTAGGTTTAGTTTGAGCAGAGTACTAGCCTTAAATATTATGTGGACTACATGGATTCAGAATAATAGTAAACATTATTATTGTTTTAATAATATTTGTTGCTGCTTTAGAGGACTTTATTCATGCCAACAATGTTCCCAAATGGTCCATTTTTATTATAATGGAACATTTGTATGTACAGAAAAAATATATAGTTTATTTAGTATACCTGGTTAGGTGGAAAATATGTTAGGTATTGCAATATAGAATGATTTCAGTTTTCTTCAATTTTATACTAGAATGCATAGCAAAAAATGTACCCTTCAATATAGTTTGACAGTATGACAAATAAATAAAAAAATAAATACTAAGTCTTGCATTTAACTTCCTGACTGGGTATCAAAAGGTATATTGGATAAAATTGTGCCCTTTTTTACCTCTGTGCAATATCTCTGAAGTTTGTAAGGTGGCATTTTTGTAATGAGAGAGAAATATGGTCCCTTTTTTCAGTTTTCTGTAGACTGCAGTTGGAAGTTTAGAAAATGAGGGAAACTGACACTTCTGTTCATGGTGAAACTAGAATATTTTGCCAAGATACACTGTTCCCCTTTCCCTTTGGCTGCTCCCACTGTGCCTTAGCTGGCTTCCCTGTGTTTCTATTATAGTATGGTTATATCCCAAAAGTGGTCAGTTGTTGCCCCAGTCAATCACTGAGTTAGGTCCTAATCCTGATTCTACTTCAAGAATTGCACTGCTGTTAGTTAGTAACTCAGGCTTTCATGTATAGCTGCTCTAACCAGTTTCTAGTTTGTGCTGAATTTAAAAATGTCATAGATAGGAACATAGCACTCAGTCCAACAGAGCTGAAATCTATGGGAGTTTAGCCATTAATTTAAATGGGAGCTGGATCAGATCTATATAGTAGCTATGTTGGATGAGCCCAATGGTCCATCTTATGCAGTACCTTGTATTCAAAAATGTTCTAGACTAAATACTTCTGAGAAAATTTGGGATCTGCACATCTATTCCATTATGCGTTACTGTATCATAGGGGGAAATTCCTTCCTGACCTTAGTTGATGAGCTTATTCCATGAAACGTGAGAGTCCTTACAATTGTCATTGTCATATGTGTGAAGTAGGTCACTGTTTACCAGTGGATTTACTGAATGTAGTCATGCTGAGTAGCCTTTTCTTCCAAGAATATCCCATTGATCCTGGTTGGACTATCATAAAATAAGGTGCTGTTTAGCATAAATATAGGTCCATCAACTGGTGTTCAATAAATTGCTAATGTAGAGTGGGGAACTACTTATAGATGCCTAAAAGTGAGCAGCACGTGACAATTAAGGCCAAAAGTTTCAAACTCGGGTGCGTCTGAAGCTATGTAGCTAAATATGTGGCTGTATCTGCAGAGATGCTGAGCACGTCAGTTCTCATTGGTTCTCTCTGTACCAGATTCCATTCAGGCCAGTGCCTATCACGCAGTCCTTGTGGTATCAGGGTGCCACTGACTGTCAGGACATCTGATGCACTTGAAATTATGTGTCGAGTGCATTTCAGTATTAATGGAGCTTTGTTCTGAAAACACCTTTGCTATTACTTAGAGTTTTATATCACATCTGCTGGAGTTCATGTTCAAGGTCAGTAATATCACTTGGCTTTGATTTCCCTTTTATTTTTATGTCCTTACTGAGGGTGAAATCCTCACTCGTGTGGATGGACACTTGTGCACAAATATACTCTACTGGGTTACTATCTTAACATGGAGTGCATTGCTCCCCTTCAGGCACTGGCACTGCTCTGTCTGGTGCCATGTCCTTACTTCAACCACACCTCCTTCTTTGCCAGCTTGTTCCACATGGGGATACGCCAATGGACATGTCACGTGCTCTGCAGAGTGCAAGGAGAGCAAGGGTAGCTAAAATGAAATTCCTTTGTGCATTTCCCAAGGGAGGGGCTTACTGTATGCCTCTCTGGCTCCGCATGCCCATGGCAATCCATGTCATAGATTCTAGGGCCACAAGGGACCCCTGTGGTTATCTACTCTGATCTCCTGTATAGCAGAGGCCATAGAATTTCCCTGAATTAATTCCTGTTTGAAATAGAACTGTCTAAGTTGTTCACTGCTGAGGTGAAAGTGATATTTCTCGATTGGCTGTTCAGTCTCAATCAATCCCACTTAGACTCAGAGACTTTAAGGTGAGGTGGGACCATTATGATCATCTAGTCTGACTTCCTGCACAACGCAGGGCACAGAATCTCACCCACATGCTCCTGCAATAAACCTCTCACCTATGTTTGAGCTATTGAAGTCCTCAAGACATGGTTTAAAGACTTCAAGGTAAAGAGAATCCTTCTGCAAATGACCGTGCTGCAGAGGAAGGCGAAAAGCATCCAGGGCCTCTGCCACTCTGCCCTGGAGAAAAATTCCTTCCCGAACTCAAATATAGGGATCAGTTAAACCCTGAGCATGTGGGCAAGACTCACCAGCCAGACCCCCAGGAAGGAATTCTCTTTAGAAACTCAGATCTCACCCCACCTAACATCCCATCACAGGCCATTGGGCATATTTACCGCTAATAGTCAAAGATCAATTAATTGCTAAAATTAGGCTATCCCATTATACCATCCCCTCCATAAACGTATTAAGCTTAGTCTTGAAGCCACTGACACTCCTCCTGCTGTCTTTTGCATGTCCCTGCCCCAGGGGCTATCAGCTAGTCTTGTGTAGATCCATCTTTCTAGTCTTATGCTGCTAGGAAATTGCCTTGCACTGGGAGAATTGCCAGGCAATTTCCAGCACCGTTACATTGCAAGAGTGGCACAAAGGGGTCAGAGCACACTTCAGAATTAGAGGTAAGTCATTGTAAAAATCCCTCCATAGACTTCCTCCATCCCTCAGTCCAGCAACTCCCCAAATGTGCATGTGGAATATGTTTGAAATATTAAGAGATCTAGGATTGGTCAGAAAAAGGATGGAAAGAAAATTCTAGACCAGGGGCTCCATAGAGAGTACTGTGCCAGTAGTTCCCTCCCAGAAAGGGGTGTCAGGTCAAGTGCCTCGACTGACCACTATCTGATAAGAATTGTTTCCTTTTCTACCATCACCATATTTCACATACCTCCCAGCTTGGCTATGTTTTCAAGTGCAGTGGGATAGCAGAGGTTACTGTCATTGTATAACTAGAATCTGTGGCGCCAAAATGACTGGGTGGCTGTGGTGTATTATGTATGTCCCATACTATTTTATCTACTAGCAGGTTCCAAAATGGTGGACAAAAATACCGGTTAGAAAATGGGTCAGTAATGTCAAGTTCAGGTGCATGTGGTATTGGCATATTAGATACTTAAGGAACTGTGTAGAAGTTTAAGAATTGTGGGTTTAAGATCAGCTCCTAATTTCCATGTGTAGGGACTACAGAGTTCCAGTCCTGCTCTTGCTGCCTGATGTCCAGATAACAGACTCCTCTAACAGCCTTTGAACTTTTTTGATATGTGCTGATTGCACTTAATTAAAGATTACTGTGTGTTGTGATTGCTCAGAGGCAGTGGGCCTGATTCATCACCTCATTAAATTGGGTTTATACTGGGATAACATCTTTGATACCAGGGCAGTTACTCTGGGGGATACTCGATGCTGTGCAGTGGAGAATGAGGCCCAATAAACCAAAATCCTACAACTTCCTTATTATTTTGATTCTTGGTCAGTGAAATTGAGCATGATGAAACTACCTCCAGCTTTACATCATTTTTGTGCTTCATTGAGAACACCAGACACAATATTTTTCTTCTAGTCAAATGTACACTATACTGTTTCCTATCCACTTTCCCCACCCATCATATTAGAGAGTGACTAAAGCAGATGTGGGGCTTGGCACACGGCTAACTGGGGCAGGGTTAACAGGGGAGGCTAAGACGTATACAATGGGTGGCAAACTTCCTCCTCACATTTTTATTTTGAAAATGTAAATGATCATTAGAGACTTCCAAATCTTTTCTTGCAGGGAGCAATAGTGTGCCCCTAATTTGCAAAGGCCTCACTAGACTCATCTCCTTGAATAAGTAGGTAGCTGTACATCAATTTCCAAAGAATGCTGGATTGATGGAGCATTTGTTGATGTATTTGCTCCTGCTGATGACATAATTGCGGATGATTTGATGACACAAAGCTGTCTTTTACTCGTCTAGGAACCTGCTGGGATAATTCTGAACACATTCTAAAATAGTCTGAAAGGGAAGAAATAATAAAAAGTAATTTAAATACCTACATGAGAAACCCGGAAAATTAAGGCTTAATCATTGAATAATTTTTGGCTAATTAGGTGTTATTTATTAATGAGCCATTCTTGCAATAATTTCAGCTGTCAGGACCAAATATTCGCTCTTTAAATTTCTATTTAATTATGCAAAAAGCTAGAGACACTATTTAGACTGGGTTCTTCCCTGCAAAGGCTGTGTCTGCTTGGGAGGGCTCTCATAAGACATAGATCTCTTAATGGAACATTATCAGTGCATGATCCCTACACCATCCCACTGAGACAAAACAGACACCCATTATTCCCTGCTTATGTCATTCCATCTTGAATCCAAGCCAGATGCTAGCACGCTAGGCCATAACTATCAGCACTCCCATGGCACTGCTGTGTAACAATGCCAAAAATTCCCTGAATTACTTTCACTGTTTCAGTAGCAACTACCCAGGGAATCTTTCACATCCTACTTCCATAGAAGAGACCTGATCTCTTGCTTTAATAGTTCACTCAGAGAAGTTCAGAGCTTTCTGTTTTTGAGTTAGAAGTCAGAGAGATACATTCTTTGTTGGTATAAATTATTGCAGCTCTATTGAAACTGTGGACCTACAATCATTTATGTGAGCATGAGATACATGCTAAAATAAGCATAACTTATTAAATAAATCACACACACACGTCCGCGCACGCGCGCACACACACACACTAAGGTATATTAAAATCTAAGGTCACATTTTGGGTAAGATTAATTAAAAATGGCATAGACAAATAAACATTGTGAACAAAATATGAAAGGCCTCAAAAATCTTGGTCTCTAAAGTAGATAATATAGGAACACAAGAACGGCCATACTGGCTCAGATCAATGGTTCAGCTAGACCATTATCCTATCTTCTGACAGTGGTCAGTGCCTGATTCTTCAGAGGAAATGAATAGAACAGGACAATTGTCAAGGTATGATCCATCCCGTCTTCTAGTCCCATCTTCTTTAGAAAGAAGGGGTGCAGGAGAGAGGTAAAAGGAGAATAAGCATAAATATATATATAAAACCCCAACCCAAACAAATCATAAAACCCTAGCGATAAACAATTTCTATGTTTACATTAAAGAGATTAAATAATCCTTGGCAATAGCCATGTAAAGTCGCTGTTAAATTTAAATAGTTATTCATTCTTAGTATTGCTTTCTAGCAAGAAATATTAATACAAATAATAATAGCATTTCAAAATGGATTAAAAAATCAATCAAATGGAGGCACCAATGAGCTAAATTGCTTGTCTTCAATACCTGACTCAGTATTATTTTGACAGGTTAATTAGCTACAGAAAATAGCTGTAGCTTCATCATATTTTTTAAACAGTTATTTTTCTCCATATTCACTCAGGAAGAGTTTTCAAGGAAATAAAATTGAGGCTGTAAAACCATAAGATAGAAATTTCACTTAAGATCATACATTTATTTTCACAAACCTGAGTGGTCTTCAGTATATTAGGAAATATATGACCCTTCAAAAGAAGTACTCCCTCTTTTTCTATCCTAAATCTGGTAATATTTCAGAATTAGTAGATTACCAAAGAAAACTCAATGTCAATAGTTGTGTTGTGGTGCACTTTTCTGCCAGTATCCTTATTTGGAACACAAATGTTTTGATATTTGTAGGAATGGCGCACCGTCATCAATAGAATTTAAATTGGGCATTATTGGCTGGGCTGGTAGCACCATCTATTACTAAAGTTGCCAGATACTTTCCATTATAAATCCCTATTTCTAGTTACTTATAACTGTGCCAAAGTTTAGCAAATTGGAATGAAATTTTCCATGCCAGGTATTTGCTTCAGGATGATTTTTTTTTTTTTAAGTTTCAATCAGCATGGTCCAGCTAGTTCTGAAAATGAGGCTAATGAAAAAATGTTACTTTTTCCTGTATAACAAAAATTCTTGAGACCTTTTCTTTAAAATGTTGTAGTTCTCCCAAAGGCCCATAGAGACACCTGGGAATGCTGAGAGAAGTGATCTTCCTGGCTTGGGCTCTGGCTCCATGAACTTTAGATAATTTTCATGCTTTCTGAATGGCTTTCTGAAATCAATAATTCAATTAAGAGTAGCTAGCTGAAGTTGAGATGATGCTGGTAAGAAGTAGAAAGTGTTTTGGAGAACTCGTCCATAAAACCTCCACCCATAAGAAGCATCTGCCCTCAGATTGTTAAATCAATGTTGATAGTTATAAGGTATGTGTTTGTGGGCAGAGGACATATGTGCACTCAGGAACCTTAACTTTTTAGGTCCATGTTTCGTGATAGGTATGTTAGCTTGTAACAACCTACACCATTTCACAGCTATGTTTTGTGTATGTTTGTGACAGTTACCATTTTGACCAGTGCACCAGGAATTGAACTAAGGACTTCCATGAGCTGCTGAAGCTTGCAGTAAAACTCCACAGGTGGTGGCTGTGACAACTCATATCCTCTGTGGATCAATATAGAGGGGCATATAAGACACACTCGCAATCGGTTACATACATGTATATCCATACACTATTCTCTGAAGAATATTGGGTCATTAGGAATTTGTGAAAAAAAGTGTATGGATAATTACAGAATTTAGACCGTTATCTAGGATAATAATATAGAAAGAAGAAATGTATCCAGAAACTGAGAAGAAAATGCAGGAAAATCTTGCCTAAAAAATGTAGGTGAGTCATGACAAATCCAATCCATTAACTTTGCAACTTCATGCTGAAATTGCCTTAAGGAAGTTCAGCTTCCTGATGACACATGGTATCCTTCAAGTTGAGCAGGAAGGAAGATTGCTAGGATCTAGGCAAATTTACCTTTTAAAGTATGTCTTCCAAAGCCAGAATATTTGGGGACACCATGAAAAATGTAGACCATGCTGCTACCTGCTTATAATTTGCCTTTGGCCTTGTTCATATTACACAGGCACATAATATATTTTCATTACTGTATTAAGAGCCTGATTCTTTACCTGTTTAGGTCAATGGCAAGGCTTGCATTTTCCTTGGTGGTGTAGGATCAAGCCGAGAAAGAACAGCACAGAATATGGTCTCTGTTCACAGGGCCAGAGAGCTGTCAATTAAAAAGGGAGAGGAATAGTATATGGGGTTAACCCAAGGGGTTCATTGAAGGGGGGAAATCCTGAAAAAAGAATCTGATATATGGTTTTGCCAAACCAAATATCATTTTTTGTGCTTCTTAAAACATTTTCCCTTTGTACAGAAATTCCTCCCCTTTTATCCTGTGGTGGCATGCCATCCAAAGAGAATGAGTTAGGAAAAATTACCCGGCCCAAGTAACACATTATTTCACTGCTTTGTCTTCTGTCACCTCTGTCTTTTTTATTGTAAAGGTCTCTTCCGCCTACGTCTGTCCTGCAGGTTTTATTATTGTTTGCTGTCTGTTGCCCACGCCCTCTTCCATTCACCATTTAAGAGATGCCCGCTACTCTCTAGAACATATACTTACATCAGCCTCTTGAAATGAAAGTCACTACAGCTTGATAATTATCCAAAAAAATGTCAAGTTTAATTTCATCTTCTTCACCAAATGCTATCCTCCTCCTCAGTACTTCACTGTCCTTCCTCTTCCTGTAAAACATTCAATATTACTACACACAGTTAGCATCATGCACAGTTCAAAAGTTCCTTACACCCACATATCACGTTAGACCAAAACAATGCTTGTCTGTTTGACTTATACTTGAACCCTGTCCTTTCAAATGCTATTCATTCATGTAATTGCTAGGGGCTTTTGTGTGCACTATGATACTAAGCAGCAGTTATACTGTGCAAAAAATGATCCACTTCCCTCAGAGTTTATGCCTGTAATATTTTGATACCACATTATGGTTTTGGGTAAGGCCAAAGAATGAGGCCACATTTCCAGTACTGATATTCATTTATTTAGATGAAGTGTAGTAATGGTCACACCCAAGAAGCAGGTTTAAAATCATGTTAAGACAAAGGCAAATGTTAAAATGGTGGGAGTTTGCAGCAGGTGTGTGGTGAGATTAGGACCTTTAATATATCTAGGGGACTTTCCTATTTTGTTGTGTAATCATGCTCAAATTGAAAAGGTTCAAAGCAAATCAAGATTCAGAATGGGTTCTTCCATCTTGAGAACTTATATAGCCTCCATCTTCATACTATTTGAGCTCATCACAATATTTAATGTATTATCCTTGCAACAAGGCTGTGAGTTAGGAAAGTGCTGCTATCCCCATTTAACCAATGGGAAACTGAGTCACAGAGAGGTGAACTGAGTTTCTTAAGGTCACATTGTCAGAGTTTGGCTGAGCAAGGAACTGAATCCAGTTTCCTGAATCCCATGCTGTGCCCTAACCACTGAACCATCCTCCTTAGAGATGGGCCCTTCTAGAATGGAGAACTCTGCCAGGAGAAGTTTAGGAGCACAAGGAGAAGTTACTATAAAATCGGTTGCAATCAAGTACCATTTGTATCCTCAAACAGCTATTTCTGTGCCTTTAGATCTCTTCTTACCCTCCCTGCCATTCAGAGTACAACCTTTGCATTTTTATGTGTGGGTATATATCCTGTAGGCAGCATCAGTGCATGTATGAAAGTATTCCTGTCCGAAAGATTCAGGGAGAACACATTCTACTTCTGCAATCGCTTCTAAAAAGAACTGTGTCACAGCTAGTACTGCAGCATTTTTTCCATAACCTAACTCCTACACAGTACTAAAACAGAACTTGTAGGATTCTCTGTTACACTGCCATCTGATGATTTCCAATAATACTGCAACCCCTGCTCTTTAAGAAGCAAAAGAATGCTCACTGAATCCGATTATTGCAATTCAACTCAAAATTGACATTTTTGAAATACTAATTTCAGAAAATTATTCAGATTATAGGTTCAGTCTCTCAGGTAGTTTTAAAATATGGATAGAATAGGTGACATAATTGCCATTGTCTTTTAATTCCTCTCTTGCTTCTGGCAACTAAGCTTGGTCAGAGATGTTGTACAAACCGTGTGAACAGTTTTAAAAATAGAAATTCTTGACATAATCAGAATCATATGGATTCAAATTAACTTCTTGTGATTTGAGCAAATGTCCTTATTACCACTAAATATTCCTCCACTGTTTGATGGTACAAGTCAGGAGTTGGTGTGCATCACTTTATTTTTATAGTGCCAGGCTGTCATCGTCCATCAGGAATTTGTAGATAAACTCTTTCTTCAGAGTGAGGTAAGACTTTAGAGTTGTTGGGATAATACTGGATTTTGTGTATCTGTTTAGGATTAAGCTGTTTCTGAGTTGTGACTGGACTAATGAATTGTGTTATTAACTGATGATATGTGGAAGACAATCTCAAATACAAACAAACCAGTAATTGTTAGGGAGGTGATTTTGTATGATGTCAGTTGATGTATATTGTACCTCATCAGAGCAAGGCATGGGTCTCCTTCATTCTGCTTATTTTTTTACTAGTAAGCATTTCAAGTGTGTCTATTATATCTGCTTTACCTATCTGACTGCTGATAGTGAGTGCTAGACATCATATAATGAAAAGTATGCGTATGTGCAAAATGCTGAACTTCTTGTGTTTTATACGATGGTTCATTGTATGATGCCAAATCCTCAAATAACCTGCACTGGGTAAAGGTAACTTTTCACTTACCAATCACTGTGGGAGTTTTTGTGTGTTCCTCCCCTCTGACCAACACATCATAATGATTTTCATTGTACAAGCACAGAGTTTTCATTTTCCATGTTTTTCATTTCTCCACAATCAAACTTCAAATGCATTGCTAAACATAATGTGTAAGTCTCTTTTCTAAGACCTGCTAAATTGTGCAATGGTTTTGTGATATGGTAACTGGGATAAAACAACCAAATTAATTTTAACTTGTGTGCTATGAACCAAAATTGGAATAGACTATCTCAACAAGTGAGATGCTAATCCAGTGCAACACTTGTCACAGAAACACGTGTACTTTTCCTTTAAAAGTGATACCTTGACCTTGGTGGTCAATTTCCGAGAACCCTTTCCTAAATGTCTGTATCAAAGTCCTAATATAGGACCAGTTCTGTCACCCTGACTCATGTTGAGTAATACCTTACTCAGTAAGTAGCTAGGTTGAAATCAGTACAAAAGAGTTCCTTGTGAAGCAACCGTATTCAACTTGAGTAATGGAAACAGAACTGGGCCCACAGGATGCTAGAATGTGTACATCTCTCAACAGTTTGGCCTTTTAATTTTTTTAAGGTCAAGGAAGCATGTATGACTTGATACTCAGATATCTTGACAAGAGCCCTCCGCAGAATTCTGTACTCTTTTGAACAGCGAAACCTCCTACAGCTTTCATGCAATTTGATTTGAGCCAAGGAAGCACTTTGGAAGCTCCATGGTAAAAACCTCAGGAAAAAAGTAGCTCCAAGAATATACTGACCTAAGGAGATTTATCTGCACAACGCTGTACTGATTAGATATTTTTATGGTCATGACTGATGGCACTAGCTAAAGGCAGGCCTGGTGAAAGGTTCATCTGAAGCTCTGCCAATGCATCTTAAGCCTGTCTTGCTTAAATACCTTTAACCTTGCATTTGCAGAGTCTGCCAAATTGTGTGGGATAAATGTCCATTGGAGAGTAGGGTGAAACCCACCAAACTAATTCCCAGTTGTAACTTTAATCAGTATTTGTGGCCAGTTGAAAGGGTACTGCATTGACCCCCTGGACCATCTAATGGGCACATAAAGGCCAAGTGAGATTTGTGGGAGGGTGGAAACGTATGTCCATTCAGATTCCAGTTGACTGATTGCAGCATGGTGGGAGAGGGGGGCGGTTTCCAAGAAAATATTTCTGTTTAACAGAATTCAGTATGCTTGCATTAAAAACATATTTGAAAACAAAAATTGTACAATATCAAATCTAGAAGCTGTTCTCCTTTCTACTTTCTGCATACTGTGAAGTGACTGTAAAGGAGATGATATCTGAGGTTTTCCCCTCCTTCCTCCCCTAAAAAGCATTCAGCATATCACATTTCCAAAACTACACACGTCTTTCCTATGCCATCACTGTTAACCCACTGCCCTTTGTTTTTAGCTTAATAGATGGATGACCTCCCAAGGTTGTTATATTATTTATACTAGTTGTTTTTTTTTTAATCTTGGTAGCATGCTTTAAGTAAAAGATATCTGCTGGCCTCTATCCAGAGTCCCAAAGCTGAGTGTAGTGTTTTAAATGAATTTTAAACTAAAGTGGAATATATTGAACATTTAGATTTGATATTGAATGTGTAATCCCTCTTTTGACACATCATAATAGTTCTGTTTGGTAGATAGCCAATGAAACATTATGAAATGGAAAGTATTTATTATATTACTACTGATAATTGCTGAGCATAGAAGTTCTATGACAGTGTTTATCCTCTATAATCAGTGACCTCATACTACATTAGAGGCTCACTGGCTATTGGGCAATTACCTATTTAATTAAGAGCCCAATACTGAGTGGTATTGAAAAATTGGACTCTTAATGACTGCAAGAAGGGGTCATATGCGCTCAGCAGTTTTGAGGAGCCAGCCGTAAATCCAGGACTTCATTCTCTAACGCATCACTCCAGTTTTACAGTGCTGTCATTCTATGCAACATTGTGCAGAATCAAGCACATGGTGTATTATGGTCACTCATTAAAAATGTGATGTAAACTGTTGCATTTTCTTTTTAGTGTAATTTTAATGCCAGTTAAAGCCTTAACTGTTACCAGAAGTATGGCTATTCAGTGGACCTCTTATTTTGTTTCATTGACTCCTCTCCCTCCTGTCCTCTCCTCCTCCAAAATCTATACCTATATATGGTTTTCTAAGAATTACATACTTTTAGTGACTTCTACTTGCCTATACTTTCCTAAGGCTGATCCAAATTGCCCCAGTCACTTTTCATGCATACATACATGCTGATTAGAGAAACCATTCCTCAGAACAGTGAAAATTCTAATGGTCAAGGAGAAAATACTAGCCTTCTGAAGAGAGCCTGAGTTTCCGTTTAAGAAACATGCATGTCAAGACTAGAAATCGAGTGAGAACAGCAGGATTCCATCAAGATTTCTTTGCTCTCAAAGGATGGGTGTTTTAGCATGTCTAATTCCAAGCATCAGCAAATATTTGGTGTGAGTTTTTCTCTAACAATGCGTGATGGTACCAGGTGAATACTTAGATAAGTTAAACTGAATCACCTGTTTCCACAGTATTAAATGTAAAATGTCCTCAGTGGGCAAAGCACAGATATATTTAAAAACTTTTTACCAGGCTTTTAAAGTGATTTTGTGTCAAAGCCCTGATTTGGTGACCTGTAGGAAACACTGCAATGTTGCATCTGTTCAGCCAAACATTTGTCTGAGCGTGAGCGAGAGAGATGGCAGGGCAGGAGTAGGAGAGGTGTGTGTTCAATGCTGCTTTACTTGTGGCATTATTGGTGCCAGTGTACGCTTTTGGGATTCTAGCAATGCTGTCTGCTGTTGCCTGTTCTTAGGAGAAAGGATTCTTTGGTTAATTATATTTTGAACGAGGTAAATACTTTTGGAGGCTGCATTCTGTGCCAGCTAAGACCCTGGTGATGGAAAGGGACTGGCTTCACACAAGAACAGGGTCAGCAAAAACAAATTTTGCTGCTATCATAAGAGGTAAAGTTCAGCATCATTGCTTTGAACATGAAATGTTTTCACACATCTAGACAGCTCTTCCCTAGATTAAGGAAATTAGTATAATTAAAGTATGTCTTGTATTCATGATATAAAATTAGAAATAGTCATAAATCCAAACACCAGACATCTTTTTGTCCTGTTTTTTACCTTAAAGGTCTTTTTAAACTTTGATAAAGTGGATGCTTGAGCTGCAGAGTACAGGACTCGGCTTAATCTGACTGATCCACGCACGTTAGCATCTTGACATCTCTAATTACATTTGCAGTAGTATTTCTTCCTCTCAATCAGTGGAGAAGGCTATACAAATGTCTTGATGTTATCGCTAAATAACAATGTTTCTGATGGGTAAGTTTTATGTGAGTTTACAGGAACTCTGCTGCATGAAGGAAGTTAGAACCTTTCACCCTACTTTGGTTTCCACCAACTTTAACAGGTCCTTGAGAAAATGATTTTTTAAAAAAGTTAAATGCAGAAATGCAAGTTCAATAGCTGTGATTTTATGTACAAGTCAGATATTTGTGCACAAATGGCTTGCTCCCCATCTAACTAGCCAGTTGTGGATTCGATCATGATAAGTGCATTTGCAAACTGGGCATGCAAACGTGCATACATTTTTGTGCATGTAATTGCATGACTGACTCTTAGGAAAAGCAGGCCCTGAATACAAAAAATAAATTAACCAGCCCTTCCATTTTGCCCTCTCCCCTAGTAGAATAAAAAGGGCTCCTCTGAAATGAATAGTTAACATATTTAAAACCAGATAAATTGTTCTGACACTTCTAATCAGCCTTTAAAATTCACTGCCATACAAGTTCAAATTCAGGGCTGTGGCTGTATTTGAAAAGGGAGTTAGATAATTGTATAACAAATATTAATGGTTGTTAAGCTATGACTTTAACTTCTGCTACTTCATGAGGCAATCTGATCGCCTCCAGTGGTCAGTAAAAAAAACAAACAAACACCTGCCTTCCCCTCATTTGCAGCATGAATTGTCCAATTCTAGCCACTGGTGAAATCAGGAGGCCGGATGGGCTGCTCAGATATAACCAATTCTATGTTACTGTTTCTGAGTTCTCTGTGCTGTAGCAAAATAATTTCTGTTTTATGACTTGCCACAGAGAGAGAGAAAAGAAGAAATTTGACTTAGATTTCTCTTTAATATATTTCATCAAAAGAATGGATGAAATATTTATTTGGCTACTGTCCTTTGCCTTCCCATCAAAGTGAATAGATAGACATTTAATAACACATGGAAACATTAAAGTAGCTTTTTATCAGGATATATGGAAACCTGCTCATAACAAACATTCTGGCCTAAGGGAGATCTTTTGATTTGTGAAGTTGAAGCTTTAGTGTTTTAAACCCCTCATACATAGGTCAGGTGGTCAATTTTAATAACTGATTTGCTTAAAACTTGTATAAAACTATAAAAAAGAACTAAAGTCATTGGTGTTTAATGTAACACTGGGATTATACTAACTAACATTGGTGCAGTCATTAGTAGTTTTGGTAAAACAAGGAACAGTGAAGTAATAGGACTGTCCTGCAGAGGCAGATTTACCATGAAACAAATAGTGCTGAAGCATGGGGCATTGAATGACTGCCTCCTCTTCCCCCCGCCCCCGCAAAATGCAGGACAAATCTCAACTGACAGCCTGCTCCTGAGTCCCAGCTAGCAATGCAGCAGGGCTCAGGCAGACAGACTGACTGTCCGGGAACTGCGGCCAATCGGAGCTGTGGGGGCGGCACCTGCGGGCAGCGGCATGCAAAGGTACCCTGATCCTCCCCCAGCCTGGGAGCAGCTGCCAGTGGAGTGTGCCAGTCCCTTTGGGAGCTGTGCCGCTCAAGGTAAGCACTGCTCCCCCGCCAACCTCCTGCTCCAGCCCAGAGCTTGCATCCCACATCCAAACTCCCTCCCAGAGATGGTTCCCCGCAATCCCTCCTGCACCCTAACGCCTTACCCCAGTCAATGTACCTCACTTTATTTTCATTTACTTCCTATTACGTATAATATAGGAGGATGAAAAATGGGTGGGAAGATGTTATTTTTCTTGGCTGGGTCTTGGGGGCGGAGGCGGAAATGAAGTTGCACTCAGGACCCTATAATGCTAAATCCACCACTGCTGTCCTGCACATCAGCCTATAGATGCTAGAACTCTCTCCCATGAGGTACTTTCCCTTAGAGTGCAGAAAGTCAACAGTCCAAATTACTAACTATCCTTCTTAATTATTAACCTACTCAACATTCTGAGTGGCTGCCGTCACAAAAAGCAGTTAGTTCAAATTGTATAATTTATTTTTTCCACTTAGAGAGGGACAAACTAGTTTGAATTTAAAAAAAATACTGACTTGAACTTTAGCCCAAAACTGGCACCAAAAGTTTTTTGAAAGTAGAAAAACAATTAGATCCCACCCCCCGACACACACTTGTTAATTTTCACACTGCTCTACATTTTCAGCTTTCACCTTGGACTAGAAATTGAAGTAATGAAATCCTGTACTAAGAGAGGCTATTCTCCTGGTATTTCTGATGTGGCTGGAAACAGAATGTACTAGGAATCTTATTAGCTGCCTTCCTGCCAATTTCAAGCCTGATTATTAGACCCAAGAAGTTTGGAAAACTGTTGATAACATCTGAATTCCTAAAATTTGCCCTTCCTTAATTCACTGACATAAAACTAAAGTGATTCTATGTATGAGCTTTGATAATATCCTCCTGTGTGTGTTTTTTCCTGAAATCACAGCATTCTTGATGAAACTTAAGATTTCAGCATTTTTTTAATGGTTCAGGCATTATTGCCAATTTTGGGCAGGTCTGTGTGTGACATTTGATGCTATTTAATGTGCTGTTAGAGGTTCTCCAAACTTATTGGTTCATATATCATCTTTTAAAAAAAAATTGATGTGAAGTGAATTGGTGGAACATTAAATTCATGTACCATTAATGTTACATGTACCACAGTTTTGGAACCCCTGAACTAAACTGCATATTTACAAATAATGTGCATATCATTGTAAATTTCAGCTTTAAAAAAAATAATGTGGATTTAGTGCTGGTACAAGGCATTGACTGGAAAACTCGAGAGCAAAAAGTCCACTCTTTACCTTTAGATCAGCAACAGGGCAAGTTTCTTACACACAATACACTCCAAGTATGTCACAACTTTGATCAGTGAGGGGACTTAATCTTGAACAGCACTAGTTCAGGGCTTGTCAACCTGGTGCATCAATGCTGAGGTGTACAGCTGAGGTGTAAATTCTAGTGTGCACAGCATATTGTGCACTGACTGCCCATGTGCAGCCTGCTAGCACATATTAAAAGTTCCCTGGTGACTGTTGATATAGTACTCTTTGAAATGGTACTACATCAACGTGCATTCGGGAACTTTCAGTGCGCACCATCAGAGTCACCGTGAACAGTTAGTGTGCAACACTCCGGTGCACACTAGAATTTACACCTCAGCTGGCATGAAGTAATGCACTATGCAAATAAGCCCAAAGTCTCCATGTCCTGTGCAGTTCTTGGCTTTTCTTCTGAGTCTATCAATTAGTGCAATGAGTGGCTGTGAGTTTGCCGGAATGAAGACCCACCCAACTCATCTTTCCTGAGGGGCCACCAAGTGTCCAGTAGAAGGAACAATTTTTAGTCCCCGCTGAGCTGGACTGTATTCATACTTTATAGCTCATTAGCAATGCCCTGAAACACTCTATCCAAAAGGAAGCACTAAGGTTACAGTTCCATAAGGCTGGGCATCTTAGCAATGAATGGCTGCTGGTGTGCTAGTGGAATGGGGATGTGCCTGTATAAGTATTATAATATATTTATTTATTTTGCACAATACAAAACCAAAGGAGTTTTACCAATTATTATAAACGAGTACAATAAAATCAGTTCTAGAAATACTTACCTGAAAAAAGCAACAATGGGGTAAAAAGCATTTTGCAAACAAACATTGCAGAACAAAAGATAAAATATAAGTAATAACAAGGCGAGGAAAATGGTGTTTGGTTGTTAATGCTTGTTGAAAATAAGTTGGGTTTGAGGAAAGCTTTGAGAGAACACTGTCTGCACACAATAAAGTAGACATACTCCTAGTCCTATGCCTAACAGCTAGTGAAGGTTTTTCTGTAGGCAGTAAGGATCCAAAGCTAGATAAAGTTTACACTGCATGACCTGTCTGATGTTGGTTATTTAAGACAAGTCATTGAGGATAAAATACACAATATTTCTGAACAGTATTTCAAACAATTTTCATAATAAGGGAACAACTGAGGATCATTTGTTTTGTAGAAGAAAATATGCTTTTACTATAGACACAGGGTTATGAATATGTGACCTTTTCATTAACTTATGAACCTTTTGGGTTTTTTTAGTCTAATGAAGAAGAATTGAAACGGAAATATTGAAAAATATAGAATTGCGCTTATCTAGAATTACATCATCCTTAGAGACTTAGGCCTGGTCTACACTAGCAGGGAGGGTTGACCTATGATACGCAACTTCAGCTACGTGAATAGCATAGCTGAAGTTGACACTTATTAGGTCAACTTACCTGCTGTCCTCATGGCAGCAGCGGTCGACAGCAGACTCCCCCGTTGACTCTGTCTTGTGCCTTTTGGCGAGCTGGAGTTCCAGAGTTGATGGGAGTGCCTCTGGGGACTGATTTATCGCGTCATGACAAGACGCAATAAATTGATCCCCAATAGATGGATCTCGACCTGCTGATCCAGCCAGTAGTGTAGACCAGGCCTTAGAATGTGTCTTTCAGTAGACTGTGTTTGTTAAGATATACTTTTTCCTTCAGTGATGTCTGTTGGGTATGCACAGTGTTTATGCAAAATGCAATATTTTAGATAGGAACAATTCTGAAGAGAAATGAGTCTGCTAGTGACTGTTAAAAAGTCAGCTTATACCCCAAGTTATGAATAATACACGTTGTGAGGGGAACACAGTGATTAAAGACCGAGATGCTAAATAGTATATTATAATGTTTCAATTTATTTTCTACACTAATTCATACCCCTCATGTGCAGGACAAAAGGAAACAGTGCCTCCTAATCTACTTGTAGAACAAAATCCAAGAAAGAAGCCAGCAGCACTAGCTGTTGAAGGCAAGTTTGATTCTTTTCTTCATCAATTAATTCACTGGTTTTAATTCTACTTTCCCATTGACTTTGATGAAGCAGTATCAAGTCTATATACCAAAATCCCTCAATGGATTAAGTGTTTGCAGGTTCAAGACCTAATATTCTTACTATGTGCAATCAGATCTGCATGGACTGGCCAAGGTACCTGTGTGGAGGATCGTTGACTTCAGTGGGTCTACGGGAGGGCACCAGGGTCTTCCTGCCTGAATCAGATTGTAGGATTAGGACTAAATTTCTAAAGTGCATTGGAGTGTTTCAGGAAGTAGGTGCTACATAAATGTAAATGAGCATCATTATTAATGGTGGATTTACTGTTTCAGCAATTGCTATTTAGGAATGTTACTATATAATTCATAGTAGTTGTGAACAATATATCTTTCTGTACGTTTATTAAATTTACAGACTTACAAATCAGCTACTTCCCCATAATGCTAACCACATTAAGTAAAAGATAGTCAGCCCCCTAAAAAAATATCATCTTTAATTGTTCTGTCATTGCATTTTGTAATTTACTCACCTAATAATAATGATAGTAACATTGATGTAATACTAATTCTGTTATTAAAATGGGACTATATTCAATCACTTTGAAAATATTACTGTAGCTTGCATTTCTGGTTCCATATCATTTCTCGTTTCCCCTTCTGATAATTGTCTAAAGCCTCTGAAACCAGTAAACTGCATGTCATTCTCTTCTGTTGCCTGACATACCGTGCTAGAACTGACAAGGCAGCAAGACCGTAACAGCATTCATAAAAGACTGTGCAGTCATTCAGTCACACCATGGCAATTCCTGCTAATCTCTCATAGGGGATTTACTTTTATACTACCTAGAAATTTCACAGTGTAAGAGAAAAATAGATGAGACCGAAGCCTCATGATTTAACAACAGCTACAACATCATATTAAAATTTACCTACATTTAGTAAATAGAAGGCTAAGGAACGGTTTCTGTGGCATTACGGCTAGAACAAAGAGTTAAACTTGATTAGACAGATATTTGTAATCTTACAATTAGTTGCAGTCAAAATAATTGGCCAAAAATAGTCAAGTGACTTGTTATCTCATTGCCCCAAATGAAGTTGGATGAATATTTTTCTATAAAAACACTATTCCCTTGTTTGACAGGAGTATAAATCTATGGTTATTGTGAGACACATTATAGTATATAAATAGATTGCAGTCCTGCCTACTTGAGGCAAAACATTTGAACCCTGCTTATCAGCAAAAGGAAGTTCCTACTGTGTTAAGCACTAAATGCTATTAACCACCAATTAACCATAATGGAAAAAAGACATAATGGAAAAAGACTGCTCCATTTGTTGAGTGATAAGGGAAATCTTTAAATATAACTGTTGTACAATGTGAACTAGTATCAAATTAATATTAAGTTCTGATTTTCAGAATTATGAGACAATTATTGAGATTGCACATGGAAATGATCATTTATGTGTCTCACTGATCATTTGTCATTAAATCATTAACACATGAAATTACAGTAACTGTGAGTGCAAATTAGGCACCCATTTGGCAAATTGAGGACATATTGTATGCACAGAATTGCACAACTAATTTCTTTTTAAGGTTCAGGATCTGGTCACCAGGACTAAATGGTATTCATTCAAGAATTTTGAAGGAAATGAAGACGGAAGAGCTACTAACAAAAGTCTGATAAAAATATCTGATATTTTGCAATCAGTATGGTATCTGTGTTTGAGAAAGGAGGCACTGGTGCTCAGGGGGACTGTCGTCCATGAAGTCTTATTCCAGAACTGGGGGGAAATAGTTGAGTAATAATCCACTGATCTAGGTGACAATAAGAATAACTAGCACAAAGCATATGAATAAGCACAAACCAATTAATAAGTGTTATATGATAAGGAAAGACCTGAGACCAGATAATTAATTCTTTGAAATCAAGTGTTAACTAGGTTGTTGACATAAACAAGAATTAGTACGTTATTTATTTAATGTAGGACTTCTGATAAAATGGCACACAGGAAGCAGATTAGGAAATTTGTTGGGTAGTTAGCAAGAATACACCCCTCCTATGGATTAAAAACTGGTTGACAACAAAGAAAAAGAGAAGTAGAAGAATACTTTTGTCAAGGCTGATTCCCCACTCTGACACTTTGAGAGCAGAAGGTGAGGGCCTACATTCTAAAAAATAATACTGGCCACTACAGGCTTGTATTAAACTCCCAAGGTTACCGATTCTCTCTGACCTTCGATGGGTAGCTGCTGCCATCATCCAAGTGCAAAAAAAAGCTTGGCACCCAGGAAGGAGCGCTTGGGAATTCCTCTCTGGGGGGTACCCTCAAGCCCTCTATCTCCCACCCACCAGGGAAGATCTGAGAAAGAGCAAAGGAAATCAGCTGTTGCTGCCAGCAAATTAAACAACATCCACAAACCTCTTAAGAAATCAAAAATCCAATCCTGTTATTAAAAAAGGTAAATTTTATTAAAATAAAACAAAAAACCCCCAATACATCTGGAACTTAGGCTTTTGCTATATTTAAAAAACCCACTTACAAAAGTAAACATCAAGAATAACCTTCTTGAGGTCCATTCTAAAAGTTACATGCGTAAGAACATAAGAATGGCCATAATGGGTCAGACCAAAGGTGCCTCCAGCCCACTATCCTGTCTACCGACAGTGGCCAATGCCAGGTGCCCTGGAGTGAGTGAACCTAGCAGTTAATGATCAAGTGATCTCTCTCCTGCCATCCATCATACCACACTCTGACAAACAGAGATTAGGGACACCATTCCTTACCCATCCTTGCTAATAGCCATTAATGGACTTAACCTCCATGAATTTATCCAGTTCTCTTTTAAACCCAGTTATAGTCCTAGCTTTCACAACCTTCTCAGGCAAGGAGTTCCACAGGTTGACTGTATGCTGTGTGAAGAACTTCTTTTTATTTCTTTTAAACCTGCTGCCCATTAATATCATTTGGTTGCCCCTAGTTCTTCTATTATGGAAACAAGTAATTAACTTTTCCTTATTCACTTTCTCCACACCACTCATGATTTTATATACCTCTATCATATCCCCCTTTAGTCTCCTCTTTTCCAAGCTGAAAAATCCTAGCCTCTTTAATCTCTCCTCATATGGGACCTGTTCCAAACCCCTAATCATTTCAGTTGCCCTTCTCTGAACCTTTTCTAATGCCAATATATCTTTTTTGAGATTAGGAGACCACAAATCAAAACAAAAGTATTTTGGGTTAGCACAGAGGAGTCCTCAAGCCAATAAGAAATAAACAGAAATAAACCTAATCATGTCTTTCTAAACATTCCCAATCTTCTTGCATATCTGGGTTGTTAACTAAGTAATTCTAGAAAATCTAATGATTTTCATATCTGGCCTTCAGCTTCTCACGGTATAACTGTTCCCTGTTCCCCTCTTTCCAGGAGACCCATAACACACAGACAAAGGAAAGTTTTTTTCCAATTCTAAAAAGTTCTAGCCCTCCCATTGGCTCTTTTGGTCAGGTGCCCACTCCTTTCCTTTTAACTGTGGGCTTGTTAACCCTTTACAAGTAAAGCAAGTAGAAAACAGCCACTAAGAGGAATTTTATAGCTATCTGGCTAGTTGGGTGTCCATAAAAGGAAGCTACGCCCCCTTCATTTATCACAATTTCTGAGGATGAAAAGAGAGCACACTGTAGGGCTGAGCACTGGTTCAAAGAGACTGAGAATCCACTCATTCAAACTATTGTTTATATCTGGAAATAGTCTAGCCATTATTCAGGGCTTGAAATGTCAATCTTAGGTAAGGACAGCCCCAGAAGAGGGGCATGGGGCAATCCATCAGTTGATGGGAAGGAATATGGTTTATGAATTCCGTAGATTGGGGTGGCCAGCACGTGTCTATGTTCTGTCCCCAGTTC
Source organism: Dermatemys mawii (assembly GCA_007922305.1). NCBI lineage: Eukaryota > Metazoa > Chordata > Testudines > Dermatemydidae > Dermatemys > Dermatemys mawii. The sequence goes on along the minus strand of ML677333.1, from coordinate 65,183,188 downwards.
TGCCACCGACATACTATGTGATCTCGCCCCAGTCTCAACCTTTTTGTACTTCAGGTACCTCAATGGAAAAAAATGGACGTAGCTACCCCTCTTTGTGAAGTATTTTGATATTTTCAGATAAAAATCTCTGCCTCAGCCAGATCCAGTGTCCACTGGAAAAGACTGACCACTTTCTTCAGTGAACCTTGGATAATTACTAAGTGTTATTATGTACTAAATTCCATCCCTTCCCGCCTGTCACTGCCACCTCTTTCCCCTGATTTGCCCCAAATCTAACCTGTTGTTGCAAGTCTCAGACATGGGGGAAATAAGGATACGCATTGCAAACTCTTATATGTTCTTCAATGGTGGGTTTTGCTAATCCCCTCTGATATTGACTTCTGGGTGCAACTGACTAGGCTGCTCACCCAGTCTGAAAGGGAAAGACCAGATAATTACTCTGCTGATTTGACTGGCTCTTTTAAAAGAGTCAATGCTATTCTGGATCATACTCTCCAAAGTGCAATGGGGGATTTTGAAATTGCCAGTTTCGGATCAGTTTTACAAAGGCAATGGAGCAACCAGGACTGAGGAGTAAAAAACAACACTGAGTTTAAAAAAAAATCAGTAAATATGGAGGTCTTGGTAGGTACATAGTTCAACTAGTGTTATGTACTTCAAGAGCTTCCTCAGACATAACCCGTTTTAAATTCTGTATTTTATCTGCTTTTGGAATTTTCATATGGTTTTGGAAGCATTGCTCTCACGTCTATATATTGCCATCCAGGGAAAATAGGACAATGAACAAGTCCATTATCCATGGCCCTGCTTGCTCGGACCTTAATATGCTTCTGTCTCTGTTGCTTTACTTTCTTCTATTGTGGATCCTCATTCGATGTACAAAGTCTGCCATATGTGTTCAGTTCCCTGCTGTTCTATGTGTGGTTTTCTTGTTTCTGCTCACCAGTTTGCTTTGTTTTCTTCTGACAAATCTCATTTCATAGAATCATAGAAGATTAGGGTTGGAAGAGACTTAGGAGGTCATCTAGTCCAACCCCCTGCACAAAGCAGGACCAACCCCAACTAAATCATCCCATCAAATCATTTGGCAAACTTGGCCCTAAAAACCACTACCTCCCTAGGTAACCCATTCCAATGTTTCACCACCCTCCTAGTGAAATTGTTTTTCCTAAGATCCAACCTAGAACTCTCCCTCTGCAACTTGAGACCACTGCGCCTTGTTCTGTCATCTGCCACCATTGAGAACAGCCTAGCTCCATCCTCTTTTGAACCCTCCTTCAGGTAGTGGAAGGCTGCTATCAAATCCCCTCTCACTCTTGTCTTCTGCAGATTAAATAACCTCAGTTCCCTCAGCCTCTCTTCATAAGTCATGTGGCCCAGCCCACTAATCATTTTCATTGCCCTCTGCTGGACTCTCTCCAATTTGTCCACATCATTTCTGTAATGTACTCTTTATGTGGCCTCACCAATGCCGAATAGAGGAGAATAATCACGTCTATTGATGTGATGGCAATGCTCCTACTAAATGCAGCCCAATATGCCATTAACCTTCTTGGCAACAAGGTCACACAGTTGGCTCATATCCAGCTTCTCGTCCACTGTAATCCCCAGGTCCTTTTTGGCAGAAATGCCGCTTAGCCCCAACCTGGTCCCAGCCAGGTCCCCAACCTGTAGCATTGCATAGGATTCTTCCATCCTAAGTGCAGGACTCTGCACTGTCTTTGTTGAATCTCATCAGATTCTCATGCTGAAACTTATGCTGGAGGCTAAATTGGCTTTTGTTAGAAATGTGCGTCTATCTAACATGCTGTATATAACATTTGGCATCTGACTGGCTCAAGGAGAAATTCCAGTTTACAGCCTCAGTTCGTGAATATAATACTGACGAAAATAACCAAGGGTATCTAAATTACTAAAGCCAATACAAACTTGGATAAATCTTCTTTGATATATGGAAGTGTGGTTCTTTTGTATAAATCACTGTGCTGGTGTCTGGGCACCATCTGCCTTTTTTTCCTTCAGACATGGTATTTCATAATACAGTACATCATTTTTTTTTCCTTCTGTACAATGAAATCATTTAAGTTTAAAACAAATTTAAAAAAAGTGAACCAACAGTTTAAATACAAGAGAAAGCATTCCAAATCAATATACAATATGTAATGTGTGTTCATATCAGCTAGTATTTGTTGTGGTTCATATTTTCCTCTCTGTTGTGTGGCACAGAGGATAGCAAATGAGTATAAGCTCTGTCTTAAATGTTCCAGGCCAAGAGATAGTGTGAAAGGAAAATAGACCAATGTCTCTGTTGGAAATACCATAATGCAGTGTGTTATGCCTTAACTCACCTTTCACAAGGAAACCGTTGGAAATAATCTAGAAATCTTTAACTAGCTATCCTGTAGAAATATCTTTTATTAAATAAATGTGATTTTTTAAAAAGTACATCTGGGGTTTTTATAGTATGTAAAACAAGTTATTTTAGCAGCTCCCTGAATCCACTGTAAAAATAGCAAAAACTTTGAGATAATATGAACAAGGTTTCAAAGCAATATGTTCATTGGTTTAGATTACAAGTTTTAGCTATAAATGCTAATGATTTAGCTATGAGGAGGAAAAGTCTAATGCTTCACTGTTTCAGAAAGCCCTTGACATTTTATCTAATGAACTGAGGCACTTCTGCAATTCTTTTATTTTAGTGATGAGAGGAAAAAATTAACCAGTCTTTGGAAAGAACCTACTAAATTTTTGAACACTGGATTTAAATACATATATGTTTTCACCGGGTTTCATTATGCAGATTTCAATCATTTAACATTATTTTTGTTCAAATTAACATGGCAGACAAACTATGTTAAAAATATGCATTCACCAAAATTTTGCTAACAAAACCAAGTATTTCAAATAAATGAGATTTTTTTTTTTAGTTTTCCAAATTGCCACATGTAATTAGCAGCCCCTTCCATGTAAAAACACCATAACTGGGGAAAACCTACTTGGCTAAAGATGTGTTACTCTTTGAGATAAATTATGACATATTCCCGTAGAGAGGCAAGGACAGCACCACTTCAGAAGGAACAGGAGTCAAGGCCTACAATTGCTCTATTGGCTAGGCATCTCCTTTTCCCAAACCACAGAGATTCCTGATCAGATGCATATACCCTTCAAAGGGTCATTCCATACCCTTCCCAGCCTGTCCCTACATTGCCCAAATGCAGACAGCACTGCCAGTGTTTGTTGCCTCACCTGCTTGGCTGCGCATTCGTACCCCTCCTGAGTAAGAGTTGTAGCCACAAACAAGGTGAATGCAAATCCAGTCAGCATTAGGCCAGGTCTACGCTACTGGCTGGTAGTGATCGATCTATCGGGGATCGATTTATAGCATTTAGTCTAGATGCGAGAAATCGATCTCTGAGCTCTCTTCCCATCGACTCCAGAACTCCACCGCAGCGAGTGGCGGAAGTGGAGTTGACGGGGGAACAGCAGCAGTTGACTCGCCACTGTGAGGACCCTGAGGTAAGTTGACCTAAGATACATTGACTTCAGCTATGATATTTGCATAGCTGAAGCTGTGTTTCTTAGGTCAACCCCCCCTCCCCCCGCAGTGTAGACCTGGCCACTGCAGCAATTTTTTGTGTACTTTATGATCTTTTCTTAGGTGATCATGCCACACACAGTGCTCCTCTCTGGCTCTTTTCCCCACCCAGCCACACACCCTGATTTCCCATTCTGCAAGTAAAGGGGCTGTTCTTGGCTATGTAGTTGAGGCTAGCATACCACCTATCTTTTTCCCTTGTGTGTATTTTCTGGCTTCATTAAACTGGTATTTGTGGTTTTTTGCTCCCCTCTGTGTTGTTTACTGAGGGGAGCATAATGCCCCATGTTATTAACAAACTGTTTTTGTGCTTAATTCAACACAGCCATGAAATGGAAGTCTGAAATCACCCCATGGGGAAATCATGAACTCTTGTGTGGGTCCCATGAAAGCACCAGGAATTTCAGATGTGATAGTGCTACTTGCATACTTTCCACAGCTCTAGCAAAGGTCTACATGTGGCAATCTTCAAAGCTTCCAAATAATATCTGAGATTCATGTTTGAACATAGTAAAATAGGTTCAAAGACAAAAGCAGGTAGTACAGATTCACCAGGACCTCGAGTTTTACTGTGTCACCATTGACCTCTGTGCCTCATTATTCCTTCACTTGCTCAGTCTAAGAAAATGTAATATTGTACTGGTCGACTGAGATGAAAAGGTACAGTGTAAAAAAGATTTGCAGTGGTTACTGTACTTAATTTTGGCTCAGACATGCCCCGGTAAGCCAAACAAAAAGGCTTACATGTGAAAAGTAGCAGTTCTGCAAACATCAGATCAATTTGATTTGGATTTTCGTGACCTTTATGGACTTTTCAGTAACTTGATCAACACAGACAGTGTTACTTCCCTCAGAGAAAATGATTGGATCAAAAAGGATAAACTCATTTAAGAAATGGCTTTTTAAAGGGACTTTTCAAGTCAAACTTAACCCCAAATTTAGATTTCATTTAAAAAACCTGTAAGTGTCCATGAAACTTAATATCAGTAGAAATGTTACCATGAAGTTTCTTTTAAATCCCCTGCAGTGTTTCAATCAATGCTAATGCATGTGAAAATGACTAGAACCCAAAGTTCAACTGACCAGTCTAATTTTATTCTCCATGCTAAGAGAAAGGCAAAAAAGGAATGGAACAGCATAAAGAGCAAAAATATAATTAGTTTTTTAACATTTAAAGTGAAATTTTGTCCCCCACTAAAGTCAGTTGCAAAATTCTGATTGACTTTACAAGGGCCAGGATTTCATTCTAGTTTAAAAAAGAAAAGTATTCTTAACAGATAAGGAAATTAGCTTTATTTTTAAAATATAATTTTTGGTTTATCATGTCTCTTTAAAAATATAAATTATGTGAGTTTAAGGTGTGGAAGTTGGTTTGCATAAAATTAAGTACAGACTTTTACCCAAAGCTTATGCTGAACCTGAATGAAATTTCCTCTAAGATTCTGATAAACTAAATTACTTTTTGTTTTAGTCAGTTTGGTTTTCTTTTTTCTTTTTTTTTTTCTGTACATCTCTATGTACTTTCTTGTTTCTGCCAAGACCAGAATCATTGTTGTAATATTTCACAAAACCAGACAATATCAAGTCTCCCATGAAAGCTCTTTTCCTGGAATTTCCAGACAGCAGGGGTTTTGATAAGTGCAGATAAGCTTTGTATAAGCATCTGAACTTTAGGCACATTATCTGAACCAAACCACTTCCAAACCTTTTGACATTCACCCCCACTAGTTATTTTTACTTCTACATATTCCTGTCCACAACACACAATATTGATGGCAGTATTTTGGCACTTTCCTTACCTCCTCTTCTCAGAGGTGATGGTTGAGCAGATACGTTCTTTGAGAGTCAGCACTAATGTGACTGTTTGGAGCATCCGGGAAGGTATGTGTGGATAAGAGACTCACAGTGTCTTCTTTCTCCAGACAGACTGCATTGCTTGTGTAACACCATGCCTTGTTAACTCAAGTACATTCCTAAATTTAGATCTCCCTAGCACTGGCAAAGCAACTGGCTGTTATTACACCCAAACCTAGTTTGAAGTGGTACACTTTTTGCATGTTAATAATACTGTAACCTCTCCTCCCCCTGCCTGTCAAAAAGTACTTGACATCACAGTTAGAGAACAAGAGAATCTGTAGTAGCAGATTAAGGCAATTCAACCCAATATATCTTTTTTTTGTTTGTATTATGTCCATCTTCTTGCTTTTTCAGCAAATCTTTTGATCCCCTCTTCCTTCAGAAATAAATCTAAACTAGTACTGAATTTTTCATTATGTCAATCAAATTTCCAGTAACCTATCCCATATGTTGTTTATCCTTCATGTCATAGTTTTGCCTGCATTTCCAATTTAGTGGTATGGTAGCTAGTGCTGCAGATGGCATTCCAGATGCGGTTTAAAAAGTACTCTACAAAATAAATTCTGAACTTCATCTCTCTGAGAAAATCTATTGTCTGTCTTCGGTAGAGTAGTGCTGAACTACTGTTTAGTAAATGATAATACATGTCTTTTTTCTTGATCAATCTCCTGGATGATTGTTTCTTATAGCATAAATTCCTTAGGTTGATTCCTGATTTTCCAACTGATTATTTATATTTATCTATATTGAATTATATTTGAGGACAGCTAGAGTAAGCTTCTGAATGATCAAAATCCTTCTGAATTTGGTTGTGTAACTCGCTGTTCAGTGTGTATTACATATCCCCCTATAAGTGGTTGGTCCACAGAGGTTTATGAGTCTGCTATAGCTTCTAGTTGTAGGAATTAATCCTTTAGATTAACAGAAGATAACTTTGGGGCTACAGTGAATGATATCCCTCAGAATGCGGTAGACTGGGGAAGGGTGGCAGTGGCAGTGGCAATTTATTATAGGAGAATACATTTGTTGAATGACTTTGCAAAGAAAACAGTTGTGTTCAGTATGGGATTTCTCCCAATCCTACAGGCCCCTCATTGTGAAACCAGACTTCCCAAAGGCATTTCCCTCCCTTTTTTAATGCAGGCATTCTAAGGGCCCTTCCTCTGAGTACCTGTGCCAGGGGAAAGGAAAGCTGAGCTGAAGTTCACTCTTTTTTCATTGTGGAGCAGGTACCTTGCACCCTGTCACAGGAGCACATTTGTATATAGGTTCAATTTAGTAAGAATTCTAGAACTGGGATCTACAGTTAGGGCAAGATTATTGTTTCCTGCCTGTCAAGGCACAAGTTGCCTTTTCAGAGTACTGCAGGAATCTCTGAACATGGCAGATCCGATTGGTGCTCTGCTTACTCTTCCTGCCCTCAGGAACAGTGAACAGAGCACCAGTGAAAGGGGATTTTGTGCTGCCTGATGCATTGGTATGTGGTGAACCTTAGTTGCAGCCAAAATGTGTCATTTCACAAAGGAAACATTAACACAATGGCTGAACATTATTATTATTATTATTATTTTAGTATTTTCTCACTTGATGTCATGCTAAAGTCACTTTCCAGTTCTTTCAAATTGAGCATCAGTGGTTTTGATAATAATCCAGATCCTGAGAAGCAACCCGATCCCCTTTGGATCATTCTGGTGGCTGAAATGAGACAGAAAGCAGCTGAGTTTCGTAGCGAGGGTTCCCACTTGCCCCTGTTTTAGAGCAGAGGGAATGGGACTAGTAGGGAACCAGCTTCTCGTTCAGTCCTATGCTCACATTTTTGATGTTGTTATGCATATTTTCTTTACCTCTAAGAATGCCCATATTGCTTATTGCACAAAATTTTTGAACTTTGCATTGCTTGATCAGTGCCCTGGTTAACCATATGTATACATATAAGCTAATCACTACTTCGTTTGTAACCACAAGTCAGCTTAAACTTGGGGCCGGCCCACAATGTTTTGGCACATGAGGCGGGGAGCTCAAATGATGCCCCCTAAGCTCCCTCGCTTGGGCCAAAACTTTGAAAGGTCTCTTGTGCCCTCCTTCCTCCAGCACAGCACTCCACCATCTCTGAGCATCTAAAGCGAAGAGAATACATATGCACCAGCAGTAGACACCATTTTCTACATTCTGCATCCTAGTGGTGCCCCCTGACTCCCGCCCACAGTCTAGCACCTGAGGGGGCTGCCTCAGTTTGCCTCATGGTAAGGCCAGCCTTATCTACATGCATGCCAAGACTGAAAGATGCTTTGTCCACAGACCCTGAGACAAGAGTGTCTACCTCAAATATTTTATTGAACAAATCTGAAAACCAACATAATATTATCCTCTTTCCCCCATTAGACTTAATCATGAATAACTAGGGACTAAATGGGGGAACATGAGGCACACAAAAGCAGCTGGGTGAAACAGTTTGTAAAAGAATCACAAGGGACTTGTCTTTGGTTTTTCCAAGACAATAAAAAAGGGTGAAAAGACCAAATATATTTAAAATGGATTAAATCTTAAAATAGTGCTCAACATTTAACCAGGGATTTATCATGTCTGCTAGAAAGTCAGAACCAATTTGGTTCAGTAAGATTCCTTCATGTTGATAAACAAGTCCCCCTATTTTATGCAATGTTCTTTTACTTGTGAAACCAGTTCACAAAGACCAACAGGGTTTATAACTTCTAAGAAAATGTCTATTTTTGTATCAAACATATATTTTTGTTTGCTTCTTTAATTTCTGAAAGCATGCTGTGCAGTATTTGTAATTAACTTTTTGCATTTCCTGTTTTAAGAATGTTCTTTTTATATATGTTTTCATGCAGAAGAAAAGCCTCTTGCAATAGCTAAGGAAGTAAAAAGTAAGTAACTTATTTTTTTCTTTCTCTTTATGTTTATTTATGCAACGGCTAATAGCATATTTGCTTGGATCTGCTAGCTTCAGGAAAGCTTCTTCTACCCTGGAATAATTTTCAAGGAAATAAAGAGCTCTCAGCTCAGTTTATAGACTCATGATGTTTTGCATGTGCTATTATGTATAGTAATATAGGCTGGCTTCTTGTACATATCCATAATAGCAAAGCATCACAAAATAAAAAGCTATAGCTACACAACTTAAAGGAGCAAACCTGGATGGCTGTGGGATGGGCAGTACAAAGGGCATATGTGTTTGCTGTTATTTTACTAGCATTTACTGGGAATTCATTCCCTAACAAAGAGAGAAAAAGATGATAGGAAATGAGTTTCCTGATGTCTCATACCTAATTCTATTCTACCAATTAATAACACTCTTGCAATAAGTAATTACATTGTTGTGGCCTTCATAAAGCAGAAAGCTAATTTCCATTGTTGCCCAGTGAATCCATAAAATAGAGACAAATTAATTTAAAATATTATCTTGTTCTTTAGCAGACAATGGTTTAACTGCAATTCACCATGAATAGCAGATATCTTGCAATGACAGTTTTAAAGGTCCAATTCATAAAAATGTTATAAGGGTATATTATTTATATAGGCTTTTGATGGCATTCTGCACTTATTGCTGAGTATCTCTTGCAAGTTTTTCTATTGTCAGTCAGGTTTTATAAGGGAAACACTAAGTCAGAACAAATGCAGGGTACTGTATCACTTCAAAAATGGTATTTATAGTAGGTTAATGGGTATAATTGATTTAATAAGTACCCATTTCTTAAATAATTATCTGGTGCACACACTGGCTACAATTCTAGACTCATTTTTGTGTGGACTCGCTGGAATATGTTTATATATTTGAGGGGATGACAGTAGTATTTTTCATAAGCGATTAATTGGTCCAGATTTGCATGTCTTCTCCATTGCATGGACTGACCTCCAGATATACATTTTCTACATTGTGACCACAAGTCTTTCAAAGCATACTTTAGTTAGCCAAAGCCAGGGAGATTTAATAAAACACAGCACAGAGGGAATGTGTACCATCTGAAACAGGTTGATCTACCCAATGGCACAGTTTGGTCCAATACCAGTGTAATCATCTGTCACAAATAGTCATGGCCATAGAGATAAGACACATTTGGGCAGACAAGTCCTCACACAGCTATGCTGTCTTTTGGCCTTACTCTCTGTTTAAGTATACGGCCGTGTTCAGGTCTCTTACCTTATTGTTTTATAAAATGTGGATCATTGTTCTTTAGTAAGATGTAAAAAAATCATCTGAACTTCTTTTAAATCTTTTCTTAGGAACAGAGGAGGAAAAGAGGATAACCCAAGAGAAGAGAGCTATTCCTGAAACTAAAAAGAAGGGTATGGAATTGGAAAGTGTGTGTGAGAGGCTGATCCAGCTCCCATTGAAATCAATGACTAAATTCCCATTATCTTCAGTGGTGGCAGATCAAACCCTAAACTTGCAGCACCACAATGCTCTCCTATTGGATGATATTCCCATACCTTATTAAGATCACCATCCCATGTTTTACTACTTTTTCAGTTTGTATACATTTTTTAAGGCTTTTCCTGGTTAACAAGACAGAGAACCAAGGGAAATGTGGGGGCAATTTTAATGGTTGTCCCTGATATAACAGGACATGGCTATATTGCCATACATTAAAATGGTGAAACACATAGCTTAGTACTCTGCATGCCAGTTTCAATGAAGTCAGTACCATGCCATTTTGATAGTAATGAATAAGATTTGCAGCTACCACTGATAATTTAAATTAAAAGGTACCACATTCCTGCACTGATGGGTCTCGCCAGGCCTTTCATGAATTATTAAGGGTCCAGATTATCCAAAGTTGATGTTTACTGATTAATTTTCATTTTTTATCTGATTGCTTTGTGACTAGGTATCTGCAATGGCTAGATGGCAATCATCTGATCTAAACTCAAAAATAAGTCCAGTTTTTTCAGCATGTGCCCACCAGGGCTTGGCTGACTGCATATTTGAATGTGTGATTCATAGTTCTAGCATATCAAATGACTTTCTTTAATTAAATGTTAGAAAAAGAAGAGGAAAAAAAGAAATCCCCTGAAAAGACTGTCCCTGAAATAAAAAAAGCAGGTAAGAAATTGAAATTTGACTGGTTTTCCAATGGATGTTTGATTATTTAACATATGTATTTTCAGTTTTTAAACATTTAAAATAGGTTAATATGAACATTCCCATTACTTAAGACTGCAGTTATTCTGTGGATTTGGGATTTGGACCAATATAAGTCATACTCTACCCATTGCTGACACCAAATTAAGCTGTGGCATAAGTAACCCCACTCAGTGTAGTCAATGTTTGGTATATCTCGTGGATGCTTGATTTAAAAAAAAAAGTAGTATATGTGAAGGGGGATTCAGTTATGGCCTTAAATTTTTCAGGGATAGTTTTTTCACATTCAAATAATTGTAGATGTAAATAGTAACAAGTAGCAGGGGAAATAGTTAGTTAGTTGTCTAAGGCTTTATCGATGCTGCCTGATTGACTACTTTGCCTCATTGTCTGAAAAAGTCAGCAAGCCTGCTCTTAAGCCTGATAACAACAACTGATTTGTGGCTGCTCTATACATACACCCACAGCTGCAATCTCTCCTTACCTTGCCTGCTTCTAGCCTTACTCCAGCCCTGATCCTGTCTTGTTCCCAACTTGTCTCCTGTCCTTCCAGTCTGCTCCAGCCTTGCTTGGTCCCTGACTCCTGGTTCCTGACTCTGGCTCTGTTCCTGGCTTGTAACTCCAGTTCTGCTAACATCTGTGCTAGGCCTGACCACTTCTTCTCTGACTGCTAGGCCTGACCACCCACATCCTGGTTCATGACACTGGCAGTCAGTAGTCTGGAATATAGTAGGATGTGTCCAGGTGACAGTTATTTGTTGTGATGTTACCCATCTCACTTCACTTAGGCCTAGTATATCTAGTTTATATTTGTCCATTTCTTTTGTTACTTGGGCTGTTTTACCAGACTTATATAGTGACTGCATGTTCCACATACCAATTTTTGTTACGGATTTAGGATGGAATAGATTCTTCAGAGGAGTAGCTTCCTTTCAGGTTTGGGCACTTTGCATCATCTCTCTTCTAGCTCTAACTGAGTTGACTTACTTTGTTGAGCTGAGCAGTAGTGTAGGTTTCCATAACAGCTTTGTTTTTTTATGGGAGCAGTTGTTAGCCTACTCCCAGTTAGGCCCTACCAGGATGATTGGTGGACTGCCTTTGGTCTGGTTTCTAGTCTTCAACCTGGCATGGGTGGCCTTACCAGTTATATTCCCACTAGCATAGCTCTCAGGTATGGGACCATGCAACTGTCCCACCACATCAAAGCATAGTCTATGGGAAAGGAAACTACGTTACATGCCATGTAATTCAGAAATGAAACATCTGATTTTGATGTTATCTGCTTTTGAACCCCTAAAAGCAAGAAATCATAATGGAGGAGACAAATTACAATTTACAGCATTGCCTACTCTCTTTATTTTTAGCACACGTCATGTATTATTTGGTGTTTTTCTTTAAGTCCCATCTGCCTGAGTCATGTGACTAAAGGAATATCTCAGCTTTTTATTTTTTTTAAATAAGTACTTTTTTATATGAGTAGGGAGAGAGGCTTGAAAACAGGAACCCTGAGGGCTCAAACACCAGAAGGCAAATAAAAAGAACCCACAATTTATTGTTTTAACATTATTGTAGTTTTCGAGCTAATCTCATGACTTTTGGGGGTCTGATGTATGATTTCTGAGCACTCGGGGCAGCTAAATCTAGCAGTATTGTTCTAGTGTACACATAAGGATCTTTAATGCTTTGCAGTTTGTGATACAATAGGCAGGATGTTACTGATAAGGTTTCTGAACTCCAAAATGCAAAGAATTAAAGTAACAAAGACAGGGACTTTCATACTAATTCTTAAAGAAGATATATCCACTCAAAAGACAATAGTAGAACTTACAATAATATCTGTATTAGTCATGTATACAAATAGGGCTGATCTATTCATGCAAAACCTTATGAGTAGAAGCTCAGAAAAAAAGCATTTATGAATGCCCATCTTGTGATACCAAGGGTTGATTTTTTTTGAGAGAGAGGTATTGAGTACTCACAATTGTAATAACAGTTAATGGGCACTTAGATGCCATGGTGATGATCAGAGTATAAGAATACCCTGGAACAGAGCCTAACACCACAGTGAAAGGGTTAAATCCAGGATCAGAGGAAGCATTATCAGAGCCAGGCCTACAACTCAGGTATTCCTGGCACGATCTGTGCTTTCTAATTATTCAGATCTTGTGTTAAATTACATCATAAACTGGGAGGATATATATTCCATAAAGTTTACTGAAGTATAAAGTTATATTGCATGTTTAAATGTATAAATATAGATTTAAAAATAAAATATCATAACTTAAGATGGCGATTCAAAATGACCCTTATAACTTTATTCTGGCTCTAAACTTGCTTTTCATATAGAGAATATAGAATTTTAAAAGATTACATTTTATGGTCAAACTGCAGTATAATGTAATTAACATGTTCATCTTCAGAAGCTGTTACTAAACCATGTGAGTTATCTTAACGATGCTGGAAAGAGCGAAATTAAACAATGCAAGATAGTCCCACATTTCTGTCCCTTTTTTTTTTGCTCCCTAGTTTTCTGCATTTTGAAGACCTTACTAGCCTTTGTGTTAGATGATGGTAATCCATAATGTATTGTAGTCGATGTTATTTGTCATTGGACTTGCTCTTTGAATTCATGTTCTCTTTGTTAGCATTGAGCGGCAACATCTATTGTTATCCCTAAAAGGTTTAAAACCTGCAATAATTGCCACATTTGATCAACAGATCAGTTGTTGATAGTACTGTATAGCTCAAAGTTTTAAAATGAGCAATATAAGTGTGTGGTTGTATTTACATGCTGTGGACGGATACAGCAGAGCTTGCTGAGTGGTGAACTTCAGAAGGCTTGAACTTTCAGTCTGAATAAGCAACCAAAAGCAGGATTATGGGGATGGTTTCCTATTTAATTATTTTTACCTTTTCCAATTAAAAGTACAGGCAGTGTTTATTGCATTAAATATAAGATCCCTGCCCAGGCCTTCAAAGCCCTGCTTTACCTCTCTACTGGCTACTTTTCTGATTTTGTCTCTCTCTGCTTCCCATCAAGTCTTTCATTTCCCTTTGTGTCCCTCCATGGTTGTTTTTGCACTACATGGCTGCTTTATACCTGGAACTTACTTCCTGAAACCCTATCCCCCAAACTGGGCTTCATCCGGTCATTCAAATCCCTCCCTAAAACTCACAGCTTCCACAAGGCCTGTTAACATATTCTCTTCCTATAGTGAAATGATGGTCTGCGTGTGTAGTTGACTCAGAGGCAAAGAGAGATTCTATATAAATAATAAGAAGAGCCTCACAATAATGCTTGGAGGGCAACTCTGCCCCTGCCACCCACCTTTTCCCCTTCTGAAGGGTAACATTTTACACCTCACAACAAATCCTTTATATTTTCTGATGAAAGATTAGTGCAGATTTGCAAATGAAAGAGTTTTGGGGGTTTGTTTTGTTTTTTGGTCCATGTTGCAATTTTACCCCTCGCATTACATGAATGTACTTTTGCACAGCTCTGTACTAACTGCCAGTGGCATTGGAACAATTTTTTAGTGGGGGTGCTGAAAGGTCAATGAACAAAACCTTAAACCCTGCTGCATCCCCAGCACCTCTGCTACCTGTCTCTCCCAAGTGTATTTGTTTGTGTGCAGGCAAATTCTCTCCTTTTCTTAATCCCCTCTTGTCATCTCTCCCTCTTCCTCTCTCTCTTTCTCTGCTGCAGAGTAGACTAATACTGAATGTGCTCAGTACAAAATGAAGTGGAGGATTCTTAATTAGCTTTTAAAAGTGTATTGTAAATAAAACACATTAATCCTCTGACCTTCAGTTAGTACAAAAACATTGTGCTAATTGTTCTGAAAAACAGATAATTCTGTTGTTATGGACTCAGAGGCCTTGCTTTAACAAACTTAATTGGCAGAGATAAGAGCCTGGCACAATCCTATTTAAAAACCTCTGCTCCGCTAGGCTGGACAAATATAGAGCCGTATCTATGTACGTGCATGAAGGAATCTTGCTGAAAAGCAGTCTGGGTGGGGTAACAAGAGCAAAGGCCAAGATTTTCAAAAGTGAGCTGTGATTTTGAGTCCCTCCATTTTGTGGTGTCCAACATGAAACATGACCAAGAAAGGGGCCTGCTTGTTTATTTTTATCCTTTGGAAGGTAGGTGTTCAGTACTTTCTGAAAATCCGTTCTCTTGGAAGAGAGCCTAATTCACAGAACGTACAAATGGCGTTTACGAAAACAGCTACTGCTTACAAATATAGGGACTGATCTGCTCAGGAAGAGACTTAGAACCTCTCAGGATCTGGTCTGTGCAGACAAATCCTTTGTGAGTGTCATGCGCAGGTCCCACCAAAAAATCAACAGCCCGGGATGGAACAAGGGAGGGCCTCAGTGCAACAAGAGGCTTATTATAGATCAACGTGTGTGATGTGCCTGTCTGTACTCGGACACCCCTGACAAGGCAGCAGCCCCTCTCCACTCCCTAGACGGGGATTATTCCTGTGCTGGACAGGGATAATCCGGTGTGCTGCATGCTCTCAGAATACCAATGTCTCTTAACCCTGCCTTTTTTGCATTCAAGTGAACCTGCTTTGGGGACATTTAAACAATGAAGCTACATTTGCCCTCAAATGTAAAGATTAAAATTATTACCTTGACACTATCATGTATCTGGAATATTCACCTATGCGGGTTCAGTGATGCACTCTACAAGGACCTGAAGGTGACATGCCTGATAGTCCCTGGGAGGAATGGATGTGTCCTCTGTGTTTGGAGGAGGAGCATTATAATAGCCTTGCAGGGAGCAGAGATGATGGGACAGGGCCTCTCTGCTCCCTTTTTTGCATGGTCTGATGGCAAGCATATTGTCCTTCATTATGTGCTGTTTAATGCCAGTCTTTGCAACTTGCAAAAGGGCACAGATACATGAGAAATGAGGAGGAAAAGGCCATTCTATTCTCCCACAGTTTGGCCTTTGCTACTCTGCTTTATAGAGGCAGACAAAGAAATCCCTCTGACTGGTTTTTAAATTCCTGATCTGCACAAAAACTTTCATTTGTATGGCTTCCCTGCCCACATTTACCTGGTGCATTCCTCATGTTACATAGTTGTTTTCTACTGATAAGAGAAATAGTGGTGACATCTGGTGGCCAATTATCTATTCTTTTCTTTTGTCTGCCTGATTGTTCTGCTACTGAACATTACCATATATAAGTGTTCCTTCTTAAAGGAATGAATTAGAGATCTGTAGCTATTATTTATGTCTGTTCCTATCCCAGCCACACATGCTGCAATGGTCACTCCTGAAAGGTGGTATACCCTGGAACAATGTTAAAATGCCAGCCAAACATGAACCCCTTTTCAGAAGTATCACCTTCCTGGGCGGTACAGCCAGTAGAGCCAGCAAATAACAGTGAACTAACCATGGTTTGAACGGCATAATAGTTGTACTTAATAGAAACACTTTTGGCATACCCACCAATGTAGCCAAGACACAGCACACTACTATAAGAGGCTTGACTGGGGAGCAGGGGCTTTGAATCCCAGATGAACTGAAAACAAAATAAGCAGTGAAAACCTTGTGCACAATTCAAAGGAGAGATGCCACTAAAGGCCAACGTTATACTGTCCTACCAGAAAATAACACCTCATACCAGTCACTGGGCCATGGATGCTTACAGGCCAGTATATTGATAGTATGGAGGCCAGAGTTAGGCTGGTTTTTTGTTGTAGTGAGACTGTGAAGAATGTGAGGGTGTACATGAGTTACTATACATTTTGGAGGCACATGGGATCTATTTGTAGAGCAGCAAATCCTATCTGTGAAATTAATGAAATAGGATTGTGGAAGTTAAGGTGTGTTAAAGAAGGATAGCTTACTTGGGCATTTCTTCAAATTGGGCTTTATAAAGTTTTTATGAGTCAGTCTTCCCCAGGAGGGTGGTCGCTGTATATGGAGGAAACTAATAATGCTGGAGGAGGGGGGCTGTTTGGGGATAGCTTAGGAGAGAAAGAAATGGGGGAAACAAATATATAAATAAAAGAACAGAAAGATAATCAGCAGTGAGTTGCCAAGGGTTGCCATATTCAGAGATGTATATGTGTAGGGCAAAAGTTAAGGGGGGCAGAAAATTATGAATTGATAGGGAATTTTTAAAATTATAATTTTAAAGCCAAAAAAAATGTGAGTCAGAAACATGGAGTTGTACACATTGTAAGAGTATGCACTTGCAGGTGTTTATTGCTTTTACCCTGGTACTCCCTCAACAGTTTCCCTCTGATTGATTGATTGTTACACTCACTTGTGTCTTGTCTCTATACCCTATGCATACTGGAGATGGGCCAAGATGTCCTGTGTGTTTGTACAGCCTCCAGCAAAAAAGGGCTCTGCTTCTGCTTGGGGTCTTGTATCATCATCATCATCATCATCATCATCATCACTATTATTATTATTATTTTATTATCCATGGAGCAAAACCCACAGTTCTCATTTTGAACATCTGGGTTCCCTGTCTGGTTTACGAGAGCTCTAGGCTTCATCTCCTGTGCTGCAGACTGATTCATTTCTAGCTAATAACTTGCTCCTGGCATTATTAGCATCTCAGACCCATCCTTACTACTTTTTCTATCCTCCCTTGGGTTCTGTTTATGACTCACCTGCTGTTTCCTGGCATTCTCCACTAATAGCTGCTTTTCCCTTCAGATACAAGCTATGCAGGCTACCCTGAGAACTGGGCTATGTTTATTAACCCATAGAAAGTCTGAGTTAAGATTTACATTGCTGCCAGCTGGTGATGTTATGTGCTGGTTTTCTTAAATCTTTCAACATTGCTAACACTTTCCTGTTTCGGGGGGTTTGTATAATAAAATCATAGAAAGTGGAGGTGGAGATGACCTAACAGGTCATCTCATTCATCCTTCTCACAATGCAAGATGATTCTGTACAGTATCTCTCCAGGTTCTTTATCTAGCTTAGTTTTAAATGTCTGAAATTCCTTGGAAGATTATTCTCAAACTTAATAGATTTCAAAGTTAAGAAACATTTTATTAAATTCCACCTAAATTTTCTTTTGCTTTTCCCTGTTACACATAGTTATATAGCCCAGTGTGACATCCTAATTTACTCTCTAAAGACTTGGAACCCAGTTCCCCATTGTCTTGCTCCTTATATTGCCATTTATGCTTACTTGTGCAAAGTGGATGTAAAACTGGTATAGGTGAAAGAAGAATTTGATTTGGCAGCATTTCATACTCACTTTGCACAGGTGTTTGTATGACAATGTACAGCAGAAGGCAATGGAGAATCAGGCCCTTAGTGCTAGGTGTCTTGGACTGTAATAAATAATGGATTTGTGGGATATAAGAATATTTCCTTTTGGTTTTACTTTGCATAGACCTTTGTAAACTAAATACTGTAGGTCTGTATGTAGCTACTTGCTTCCTATACTCTAAGAAAATGAAAAACTACCCTATTTACCTTATTGAAGCTTCCCAGCTCAGCAAGAGACAAACATAGTCAAATTTGGTCTTATAGTAAAAATGAGATTACAGGTATCCGAGCAGACGCAAACAGCATTTGGCACTGGTGTATCTATTGCAGTTGGAATACAGTGTCCAATTCTGGTGTCCACAATGCAAAGAGGATGTTGATAAACTGGAGAGGATCAGAGACAAGGGCGATTAAAGGGTCAGAAAACATGCATTGTAGTGATAAACTCAAGGAGCTCAATCTATTTATCTCAACATAGAGAAGGTTGAATGACTTGATTACAATTCATAAGTACCTATGTGGGGGGAAATATTTGATAATTGGCTCTTCAGTCAAGAAAGGTATAACATGATCCAGTTGATGGAAGTTAAAGCTAGAGAAAAATTAGACCAGAAATAA
Organism: Dermatemys mawii; assembly: GCA_007922305.1. Lineage (NCBI taxonomy): Eukaryota > Metazoa > Chordata > Testudines > Dermatemydidae > Dermatemys > Dermatemys mawii. Next base: position 65,164,756 of record ML677333.1, on the reverse strand, counting down.
GGTGTAAAGTTTTAACATTGATAGTAATTAGTCAATGGAACAATTTACGAAAGTTTATGGTAGTTCCCCATCACTGCCAATTTGTATATCAAGATTCAATGTTTTTCCTACAAGATTTGCTGTAGGAATTATTTTGGGGAAGTTCTATGGCCTGTGTTAACACAATGGTCCCTTCTGGTGTTTCAAAAGTATCTTAGGCCCAAATTTCAGAGGTATTTAGGCATTTACAGATGCAGTCTGGGATTTACAAAAGCATCTGAAATGGTTAGACACATAACTCCCATTGATTTTCAGTTAGACTTCTCTCCAATGTGCCTGTATAACTTTTGATATGAGCACATAGGCTCCTAAGTCACTATGACACTGCTGAAAATTGTATCCCTACAATGAATGGGTTCTTAAAATGGAAATGGTGATATCATTTATGTATGAAGCTACTCAATTTGGGGACCTCTTCCTCTTCCCCTCCACCTTCCAGCTCACTTACTCACTTTGCAGTGACAACTGACTCAGCACATGGCTGCTTCTCCACTGCTGTTGGTATTGTGGAAATAAAGCTCCTCTAAGAAAGGAAGGTGGTTGCTCTCTGGCAGAGTGAGAAGCCTCTCAGTGACTGGTTGGTTGGCTGGTTGTAGTCACTTCCCCGGAGGAAGAACTTTTAATCTGCTCTCCTAATTGAGCAGTGGCCTAGCTGTTCTTGAACCTTGCAAGAGCCCCTGAACATTTTATCAAGATGACAGTATTGTTCTGCCACCCTTTAAGCATTGCTCAAATCAGATATCTATAGTTAATTTCTTTAATCCTTTCTTGTAAATTAATCCCTGAACATGTAGAGGTGGGAGGGAAAGGAGAGGACAAACAGGGTGATGCACATACCACTTTTGTTTCTGCATCTGAATCTCTTGTGGGATGGTTTGGCTCCCCATCAAATCAAGTTCAAAAGAAAACAAGTGCTCTTGGGCTCAGTGTTCATCATTTCAGACAAGAACCAGGAATGCCAAGGTTTTAAGAATAAATGGAAAATTGAGAGGAACTGGATTTGAAATACCCAGGCACTATTTAATGTGATAACTGGGGAATCTTCCCAAACAAAGCATAGTACAGTTGTTTTAGAATGACATGACAGTGTCTGATAGTCTGTCTGTTTTGAAGCTACATTATTATTCTTTTAATAACCTATCTGGGGAATGGCAAACTGGTAATGAACAAGCCTGGAGTTAGTACACACTGACTGTAGCGACTATGCAGATAACTATAACTCTCTTTGCCTCCTGACCTTCAAAAGTGTTGAGTGAGTTACCTACACTTTCTTACCAGCTGGTTGGCCTATCTTTAATGAATTATTCTAATTTGATTGCTCCTACACTATTTGAGTTGGTCTGTGGATTAATGTAGTGCTTATTTGTCTAGAGACATTCAGAAATAACAGGATTAGTTGTATATGCCTATAACTCAAGCAATGCAAAGTTAATCTTTTTATGAAGGGAAACAATACTGTTCCCTCAAAATAAGATGTATGTCTGAATCACCAGGCCAGATATTTAAAAATAATTACTCTATGCTAAACATCAGTGCATATCAGCCAAGTTAAAATGGTATACTAGTCAGTGTTATATATTTGCTGCTGCCATTGTATGGACAAACTGCAGACTTGACCCAATTGAAGTCAGTGGGAATATTTCCATTGACTTCAGAGGGCTTTGGATCAGACTCCATATGAAATCCTTTACTTTTTCCATGAAAAAAGAACCTTTCTCATTTCTAAAATTTGTCCTTGATTTTGCCATTTCCCCTGGAAGTTCTTATGAAAATACAAAAACGGTCATTCAGCAGTTCCTGATTATTTTAGAATACTGTACCATAAGTGACACATTGAATGACTTCTGGGTTCTAGGTAAGTTTTATTGAATTTATAATTTGATACATTGTACAGTAAAAGCTTTGTTATCCAGCATGCTGGGAAAATGGGGGATGCCAGTCGGTGAAAAATTCCGGTTAGCTAAGAATTAGTTAATCTATGGAGGGAGGAAGTTTGGGTGTGTGAGGGGCCTCAAGGCTGGGGGTTGAGGCACGGGAGGGGGTGCAGGGCATGGGCTCTGGGAGGGAGTTTTGGCACAGGAGTGGGCTTGGCAGGGTGGTGGGGCTCAGGAGGGATTTCAGGGTGAGATTCGGGCAGTGCTCACCTTGGGTGGCTCGCCACAAATGGCGACATGTCCCTGCTGCTCCAAGGCAGAGGCATGGTCAGATGGCTCTGCATGCTGCCTCCGCTCACAGACGCTGCCCCTGCAGCTCCTATTAGCCACAGTCCTCAGCCAATGGGAGCTGTGGAGCCAGCGCTCGGGGTGGGGCATGGTGGGAGCAGTGCACAGATCCCTCGTGGCCATTCCTCCACTTAGGAGCAGCAGGGACATGATGCTGCTTGTGGGAAGCCGCCCGGATCCAGCACCCTAAAATGCCAGTTTCTCAAGCTTTCCAGTTGGTAAAGTGCTGGATAACATAGCTCTTACTGTAATACAAATGGCATCAACAATATTCCATTACACAATACCACAGTGAAGAATATGTCTCTGTGTACGTGTGTGTGTGTGTGTCTCTCTGTGTGTGTGTATATATATATACAATAAGTGTGTGTGTGTGTTTTTGTAAGTGTATGTTTGTGTTTGTGTGTATGTATGTATATTAAAAACACTCTTAAGGCAGACTAAAAATCTCCATAGATTTCAGGACCTGATACAATTGCCATTCTTAACTCAACTACATTTAAATCAATATTTTTAAAAAAATTCCTTCAGGTTAAAATACATAAAAGACATGGTCATTATTAAAATCCATACAATGCCAGAAGTAGTTACATTGTGTTTTTATTAAAGGTTTAACATTTTAAAGTGTAATTACTAACGTGAGCACATTCAGTATAATCACTTCACGTTTCTCTTAGTCTATACTCCTTCAGTAATATATGAAACATCCTTACTCAACATAGCTCCTTTTACCTTCATTCACGCAAAAAAGTAAGCTGAGCTTAGTACTGGTAAATCCCATAGGTCTGAGTTGATAGGATGCTCTGTTTCTTCTTGAGACCTTGAACAAAATGCTGGTAAGAGTCCACTTACATGACTAGGGTAGGCTCATTATCTAGGCCCTTGACCTTGACCTCAGAAAACTGCCTTAAATCTTTTATTAGTCTATAACGAGCACTTCCTCAGTCTAGTCCTGTTTATCATGCATCCAGCTATAGTGCAGATTTTCCTGGCTGTTTTTCTCCTAGAGAGGTTCATAGAGGTCACAGTTGCTGTTGGAAACAAATGGGACATAATCTAGACCTGTTAGTTATGATTGTTTAACTTTTTAATAAAATATACCTAATGGCCATTTTTGCTCTGTTTTTTACCATGCAGAGTCAGCTTTGTGGCTTTGTTATACATAACTCAGAGATAAATATGGTTAAATGATTAGGATAATATAATGGACAGATGTTCTTGAGAGGAAGGGCCATACATAGTCATGGTTACAAATGTGCTGTTTTTTATCTTGATTGCAGTAGGTTTTGTGTGAAGTTGCTTCTTCATAGATTTTTTGCTGCACTTTTTAGGGTGTAATTAGAGTATTGTATGTCACCTCTGAAAATGAGTGGATGGACATTGCATTATTCAGATTTCCCTTTTCACACAGAGTGAGAATGCTATGTATGTGTTCAGAAATACAACTAAAATGTACATCCTAGCAAACTTCAGCTTAAAGTCTTTATATATCTGAACCTATAGCAAAGGGAAGTAAGGGAAACGTAGTAAGGAGTATTTAAAGGGACATCATGCACAACTTGCTGCACAGAGTATACCAAGGTTAGTGTGATTTTTCATGCTCAAAGCATTTATGTCCGTTTCATCAGACAGTTTGGAATATATTTCAGGCTCCTTTTCTGCAATGGCTTCAGCCATTTTTAAGTTTGCACCAGACTTTATTCAACCCCCATAAGTTTTTACAGCCAAAGTTTCACCACAAAACTGCTAAACACATGACAAATATATAATTTGGAATGTATTTGTGCTCAAGCTGCTCAAAAGAAATGTGGATTCCCCCCTTTTTAGGAGAATGCACAAATTCTCCAATGTTTGAAAATATAGGGCCTGTTGTAAATATCTCTTTTGAAGTCAAAAGAACCAAGACAATTTTAAAGCATAGATAATCTGGCCTGTAGAGGTTTATTTTAAGGAGTAGTGTTGTTATCTACACCTGTAGCTCCCAAATTTAATTGGTTCACACACCATCACCTTCAAAAATTATTGCAAAATGAATGGCTAGCCCATATAGCTCACGTACCACCAGTAGTACATATATCACTGTTTGGGAACCCCTCATCAAACATCTTACAAAATACCTTTTACGTCCTCCCTCAGCTGGCTGTAGCCTGTGTAAATATATGTAGTACTGATGCCTGTATGATTATAATATCATAATGAAAAGCTTAATCTATTGTTAACATCCCTAATGGCTACAGATGGCTGTGGGAGAAGCTGATATCATTTTAATAATTCCTAAGTGGAAAAGAATTAAGCATTAAAGGAAAGGAAAACATGAGTCACTGGTATATTTTCAAAAGGACATTCTCAAAGTTCACCTATGCATGTAGGTGAATCACCTGCCTGCTCATTTCTCTCTCTTACTTGTTTTACACTTGACTCCTATGGTGGACCTTTTTTTTTTGAATTCTCATGGGAGCATCTGCTTTCTTTGAAGTAGCATTAACTGTAGATTGGATGAATTCAGAAACATTTCACTCTGCTTCCATTTGAAGTGTTCTACAGGCTTAAGGCTATTACCTTCCTCAGGCATGGTGCTGATCAGGGCAGACGGGTTGCATGTGTGTTCACTAAAATGTAGAGCTCATTTACAAGTGGTAACTGAAAATATGGCGCAAGATGGCTTAGAATTTCAGCTGATCAAATCCTCTGATTCATTGAAGTCTTTACTTATTGTATTTAAAACTCCTGTTGAATACTATTCAGCTGATAATTATTGTAGTAGCTAAAGACAGAAAAAACAATAATTATCTAGCCCATCCCCATTAGGTTATCTAGTCCATTCCCCTTTGTTCCCAGTGGATTGACTCCATGGTGACTCCAGGCCCTAAGAAAATATGTTGCTATTCTTAATCAACAAGATCAGCCAGCAAAATTGGAGAGCTACTTGCAAGCAATTGTTTTGAACCAAGGAATTATTATTGTTGGGGATGTACTGAGACATCTCAGACAACATACAGACAGATATGCTCCCTGCCCCAACAACTTGCAATTAAAATGTTTAGATCAGTGATGTGCTGTCAAAATGTTATCAATACTCCAAAAAAAATTCCACCTTCATCAGTGATGCATGTGATATTCCCTGGTTAACATACTACACCACAATCCTACCCTCACCCCTTAATTTTATTCTCTTTCTTTCCCAGAAATCCTATCAATTCCATACATCTCCAAACTAACAAGTCTTTTCCCTGCCACTCAGTCTAATACTTCCTGACCAGTCATGGTTTCACCTCACTGAAGCCCCTCTAGAGCCCTCCTCTATCAGTTTCATCACAGCAGTAGCACTGGTTGAAGTAAGTTATCCAGGAGTTCTAGGCTGTGGTCACTTAGGTCCCCTTTGGTTTATGCAGTGATCAGATCCCCTGAGTGCTGGAGGTTCCCCTCATTGATTGGCTGGAAGGACGGAGCAGTGATTGTGGCATTTGAGGAGGAGTGGATTTGCCTGAATTGGTAGGTGAAGGAGAAGTCCAGACTTACTCCAAATTGAAGCTCTTTAAACTCTGGGCTAGGACTATGTAGGCAGTCACTGACAGAGAGAAAAGCAGGTTCCAGTGTCTTTGGGACTTAATTCAGTGAAGCAGCAGCTTAGCCCTTGCCTTCTCCTTATGTGCTGTTCGAGTGGCTGATGTGGTGGGAGAGGACTGCTAGGACTACCTGGAACATTTCTTAGGCACACCTATAGTACTTATAAGGAGGCAGGTCCCCTTGTTAGTAGCCATTGAGGATGTGGCAGTAGTGGGCTCCATGACAAAAACATGAACAGGCAGCTGCAGGCTTAGCAAAACAATATTTTGCAGCTTCCTCCCCAAATCTCTGCCCACAATTAGCATATGATTATACAGAGGATTTGGGAGAGGGTTAGTAAGATTAATCTGTGAAATATACCAGAAACTTAATTGTTTTACTTAAATATTGGGTGTGCTGGAAGAAGACTGGGAATGCTTGTTTAATCACAATGAAATAGACATTCATTCATGGCTTCATATTGCTCAGCTGTAAGGTGTCTTACTCTTTTACCATACTACTTCCAATTAGCTAGCAAATCTCCCTACTCAACTAATTCTTTTTGAATTCTGGTACATCTGCTAGCATGACAGCAGACTACATGGAGATTGGTCTTTCAGTGACTTTAAGTATGTTTTTTGTTCTGATAATGGAAATTCTCACACATCAGATGCCACCTGTTACCTCTTCTATTTCCACTCTTTTGAACCCTTGCTACGGGCAGCAAATGGGATTTTAATTGCCATCAATACAAGACACATTGGCTAAAACGTCTTGCTGTTGCGTCAAATGTGGAAAACCCAAGTCAAGCAGCCAAATGCTGTTCTCATGTATATTTTGGCCAATAATAGCATGATCAGTAGTTCCTCTTCTTCTGATCAAGAACCATTCTGAATGTAAAATACTAAAGAAAGTCTCATGACCGCTTCCAGTATGCATCTTTCTGATATCTGACATTTCTGCTCATCTTTTCTCTTACTCTTGCTTTTTAAAAAAAAAGCTAATTGGAAGCTAAAATAAGAAGAAACTATAAGATATGCAAAAAGCAACTTCCATCCGAAGCCAGGTTTGCAAATCTCTGTATGGCTTGGACAGAAGGAAGAGTTCTTTTTTTGGCTTACCTGAGAGAGCTTCAGTTCCTGTTGTCTGAGACCTTTGGTTCTGCTGTGTTTCTGTACAAGACCCATACACAGCATAGTACAGCCAAGAGACCTGATTAAGTCCACCCTAGCATCTGGCCACTAGCTAAAAGAGAGATAAAGTATATGATTAGTGTTCATTTGGGTTTACAATGGGAAGCATCTACTTCAGTATCTGTTTATCTTAAATTTTTGGCACTGTGAATCAAAGGTCCAGTTAAAGCATCTAAAGATTATAGTGGGTTCTGCTGGTTTAAGTCCAGCCTAGTCAGTGGATCACAATATATGTCCTATACTTTTGCGTCCTTAAACTCTGTCATTGGATTGACATATGTGGTCAGCATATTATGTATCATATAGAGGTGGAATTCAGACAATATGGTTATCCACAGATGCTGAGACTATAGTCTATGTTTGTAACCTCTACGTTATGGTAACGTTTTGTTTTATGGCCTTCCCAAGAGAAGGTTGCCTTAGCTTTAGTTTATAAAATAATGCCTCCAGAAATAGAATTGGCTCCAGGTGGACTTGACATGTCAGAGCAGCATTAGCATTAGAACTGCAGTATATTACCTTTCCACTGGATTGAGTTGCAAGCTGCTTTGCTTTGGGGATCTTTTTACTCCTTGATATACATGCTTATCTCCATTGAAATTAACAGTAGACTTCTAGATATAAACTGCATATAGCATCCTCCCAAGAGAAGATAATCAACAATTTGAAACCTATGTATTTACTTAAATTGCTGCCTGTGTATAAATTTACAGATTGTTCAGCATATCTGAAGTTGACCTGTAAGCTATTCTAAATATACATTATGCTAAAAATCTGGGGAGACACTGTGTAAAGTAATCATGAACCCTGAATGCAGAATTCATTCCAGACCAGGTTTGAAATATTTAGTAAATTAAATTAAACTGAAACTTACCATACTCTGAAAGAGAATATTGGGACATTCTTGTATGGTGGTTTATTATAAATCTCCTAGGCATACAGTCACATGAAAGGCATTATATAAGCCTAAAGTTTTTTTTATCATCCTGTGTGTAGTTTAGCCGTTATTTGCAGCTACTGTGTACTTCTAGTTTACTTCAAAAGAATGTTGATAGAGGCCTGAGGAAAAGCTCGAACTACCTGTACTAGAAAGGGGTAGAAGAATAAAGCACTGCTTAGCAGTTTGATACACATATGCTAGCTGCCAGATACTTATTTCTAATCTGAATTCAAAACTGATCCCTTTAGCCAGTACAGATAAGAATAAAACCAGATCATGTTTGTTAAAATATTTGGGTTTTTTAAAAATATGTTTAACTGTACTTTACTTCTTTTCAAGAGCCAATAAAAGAAAAACCTTCACTTCCATCTTTAAAGAAAGAAGGTAAGTTGTCTCTTTACAATATGTTGGTATATTGGTAACCCATACTGGAATATGTCTGCCTTTAAATATTCACTAATAATTACTGTAAACTTATAGTGGAGATGTTTCACAAGCCTCCAAAATTGACAACCACTTCTGTTAGCAGTGGTTTATTGATTGTAAAAGTTTTAAGGAAAGGCTATGATCAAGATTGTTAGAAGTAACTAAGGATTTTTGGTGCCTTAGTATTTGGGTGGCTCAACAGAACAGGCCAGATTACCAAAGGTATCCTCAGCACTTTCTGATAAAAGGCCCTTTTAAGGTATCTCAAGTTGGGCACCAAAAAATGAAAAAGCACCAGTCACTTTTGAAAATCTTGCTTTATATTTTAACTGCTGCAGAAAATTCTATCAAGATTTCTACCGTAGGTAAAGCTAAAGGCTTAAGGTAAAGTATCAGAGGACTATCTTTATTTGAAAATAATCATTTTTAAAAGAAACAAAAACTATTTTCATTATTGCTAAGATCAATAAGTCTCTACATCTAATTTCAAAGACCATTTGTTTATTGCTAAGTCTATCTGCTGGTCAAGGAATGTTCAATAGGCATCTGGAACAGGGTTCCTGCTCTGTGCCAACCTGCTGGCCATAGCTCCTGATGCTATTATATGGCTTCCAGGAACCATACTCAACCATCTTATGATATGTGCATGCCTTTCCCTCTGATGTAAGGAACACACATTCATATGGAAAGATTTAAAGGGACCAAATGTGAAAGTTCTCTAGATAGCTCTTCCTGGGCTGATAGGCAAAGAGATCAGTAAAGGAGAAGAATATAGAATGACACTTAAACATCACCTAGTACGGATGGGGAGAAGAATAAGCTAATTTGTTTTCTATGCACACCTGAGAGAATCAGTCAGCTAGGGAAGATCAGTTAAAAAAAAGCCTATTAGGAATAAATGGCAATTGTGTTTGTGAGGCCAGAAGTAATGAAAGGCTATTTTCCCCCTACAACAAAATACTGGCATGATCAGGGCTGACAACATCTCCTTCAATAGGTTGTTCTGCATCTTTATTTTAGTGTTACAGTGTTGTCCTGTTTTGATATTACATGTTGCCTGGATACAGAGATGGAAGGGTTAGGAGGAAGTTAAGTCCTGCTCCTGTACGCTGGTGTTGTTACTTGCAGTGTCCCAATAAATATTTTGATTTCTATAAGTGAGTATTACAATACTCTAAAAGCTAACTCCTGGATACATTAAAGAGTGTGACAAAACTCTCATTTACTTCAATTGCACCAATATTTGCCTTGATTTATTGGTCTCCTTTCCATTCTCCTGTTTTCCATTCTCCTTAAGGTTTCAGAGTCCATTCATCCTGACATTTGTGGTCATATAGGAGAATTGTACTTGCTTAAGAAACAGTTGGGACACGTTTCCAAAAAATTGATTCCTAAAGCGAGGCCACAAAATGCATATTTAGGCACCTGAATAAGTGACCTGATTTTCGAAAATGCTTTCAGAAACTTCTGTGTGAACTGTAGGGTGTTCAGCACGTTGCAAAACTAGGCCACTTAATTAGGACTGGGATTTTCAGTGTGGCTTACAGGAGTTTACCTATAGTAAAATTTTCAAACGCAGCTATGTGACTTAGGAGAATTATCCCTTTTGAGAATTTTGACTCCAACTCACCTTAACTTTCAAAATCCCAACCCAAGTGCCTGAATATGGATTTAGGAGTGTAACTTCAAGCTACTTGTTTTGAAAATCTTGGCTTCAGTATTGCTTCTGTATTGCTATATGTTGTTAAAATCAGCCATCATAATTTTTTTTGCTCTTAAAAATAAGAACAAATTGTGACAATTTCTGAATGGAAAAACAATTTAGATATTTGCTTAAATTTTACTATTACACACTTTTAAGATGAGGAGGAAAACACATTGATGCCTTTACCCGTAACTTGCTGCTCTAAAATATATTAAGGAATGTTGACTTAGTAAACAACGACTTATATGGAAAAAATGAAAGAGAGAGCTTGGGAGCTTTATTTAGATCATGTCTGTTGTTGTAAATGATGCTTCCAGTTTGTTTATTTTTATAACCGATAGCAATGGCAGATTATTATGATAAATGATTCATATCGCTGTAATATATACCTTTTAAAATTTCCATATCTGGCAGCGACTAGGCACTTCTTAAAGGCTTCAGTGGACCCCTTAGCTAGATAACGTGGCTGTAAGCTACTTCATGATTAATTTCATCTAAATGTGGTAATTATCATGCTTTGAAGCAATGCCTGCAAAACACGCTTTCACAGAAAGTTAGTGGAAGCAGAAGATTAACCCAGAAACATTTTGGTTCCGAGCAGTGTATCGCTCAAATATAAATGTGTGTCTCCTGGAATTTTTCAGACTTTCTATTAGAATGCTTGGCAGTCATTGATGTTAGCTTATCTCATATCAACCTTCTGATGACAAATGAGACATCAATTTAAACTCAAGCAGCTCTGTATTGTTATTAGTAATGATCTAGTCCCGTTTTGCAGCTTGAAGTCTTCTCTGTTTTGATGGTTTTCATGCTGGAATAATATTTCTAGTGTTAAGGAAGCAATTAATATATAAGTTATTTATGTTAAGAATCTAAATACTAGCTCACTATTTTCCCATTGTCACTCTAGCGGTTTCTTCATGTGTCACGGGTTGGAGTCTGTGCCAATTAAAGTAGCAGAGAGAGTATTTAAATGTTACCAGTAAAGTGGCCAATGGGATGTAACTGCCGAAGCTGGGTGCCTAAATAAAAATCCTCAAAGCAGATAGTGAAGTTCATTATAACCAGCAGGCCACTTATCACTGAATACCTCTCTGCCCAGCTCTCTCAGACACCATAAAGATCAACCCACACCACTTCCCCTTTACTCACTCATCATGAATAAAATCGTACCTGTGTGCAGAGTTGCATCAATTTAACTAAAGGTATGACAAGCTTAAGATTTTTTAAACTAGTGCAAAAAACTGCGTGGTCAGGCTTATTTTGATTTCATTACAGTCAATCAGTAACAGGTTTTATCTACTCTTAAATAGATTACTGCTGTTTAACTGAACCCAAAATAACTGTGTTCACACCACTTTTTGCACTGGTTTAGTTTAAATTTACATTTGACATTAAATCCGTGCAACAGTCTTTTGAAAAGGGTCCAATGCACATCCAAACAACTCAACCCCAAGGCAGCCACTTCTATTGTAATTATCTGTCTGTCTTTCTGCGTTTATGTGCATATACTGTAATTTAAAAATAAATACTTTACAGGCAAGAAAGAACCCGTCATGTCCAAGGAACCTAACAGTAAGAATCTCTAACATGATTTGATATTTTTTTTTCATATTATAAAGCTGTTTTAAACATGTTTCAGTGTTCCCAAATAATGGTTATTAAAATTGTTGAAGATGCAAAGAAGAAAGTAGCTTCACCATTTATAATTGAAAAATGACATGTTTAGACTTCAGCTGCTTCCTCCTTTCTAAACCCATTCACACACTGTTTCCAATTCCACGCTCTTTCTTGCGACTGACAGTTTTGCCTCCCCCATTTTTTTAATCATATATCTACAATAGCAGAGGTTTTCACAGGGATGGAAATGTCAAAAATAATCTCAGTTGTAATGTGTTCTCAGTGGTTGTGAGCTTGGTAGAAGTCCGAGAAGGCTTATGTGCAGATAGATTTCAGGAGAAATGCCCAAGTGCTCTCAAATTGCCAAGTAAATGGTGCCTGTTCACAACGCCATAGATCATCACCTTTCATTCCTTGTGTACCTAGAAGTCCCCCAGAAGGAATTCTGAGTGCACAAGGATCTCAAAACAATGTTTCAAGAAAACAGGGTAACCCGTGAACCTTTATTTCTACAGGCTTGTAACCAGTAGTGCTCCCGCATAGTTACACACATGTGGATAACATTATTCATACAAGTTATCCCACTGAATCAATGAGATGACTCATAGAAGTAAAACTACTCATGTGCCTATTTGCTGTATTACTTTTTTCACTATAACAAAAAGTCAGGCTGGACAGCCATAAGACAGTGGTGGAAGGGAGGTATATTAGCTCTAGCGTGAGAAAGGTCCTTTCCCCTATAAGCTCAAAAGAGGTTACCTCTGGTCAAGTAGGGACACGTGAGTCCAATTACAGGCTGCCTGACACCTTTAGGGAGGAAAGACAAGTTGCTGCAGGGCTAGCGTCAGCAGGGAGAAAGGCTTCTCCAGGGTGGAAGGCTGCTCTCTTCCCTACAGGGGAAACTACGTAACTGACTGCCTGTTTATGGGAATGAATGGCATGAACCAGGCCACAAGCCTAGCGATGTTGGGACAATTTGTATAGTGGGGGTGCTGGGAGCCATTGAACAAAACTGTAAGCCCTGTATATGATGCAAATCAGTTCAAGCCATGGGATGCTGCTGTGTCCCCAGCAGCCTTACTTCCAGCACCCATGCACATGCCCCCATGGAGGGGGTAGGAAAAAGTATCTCCCTTTGTTTTATGTTAATTTGTTTCTTTTTGTTTGATGGAGTGCTCCTGGGATGGCCCCAATGCCTTCTTGAAAATATTGGGAAATAAACCTCAAGTAGGAAAATAAACACCATCCGGCATAGGGGGCTCCCACTGCCAGAGGGGGAAGCGCTGAGCTTGATGAGATGGAGGAGGTGCCTTGCCACAGCACATCGTCCTTCTGACTTGGGAATCCCCCTAAAGAGTAGTTCCAGAGTCAGCTGCCTTCATGGGATATCTTGACAGCCTGGCTGAGAAATTGGAGGGAGAGCAAAGATATCAGCAGAGCCTATGGGGAGGACCTATAATTCTAGTGAATCCCTGAGATCTGTAGAGTTTGTGGATTGAATTTCCTCTTCTTTTGCAGGGGTGGGGACCCAGATAGAAATTCTAAGAAAACCCTTTAACAAGGTCTCCTCCTCTAGATCTTAATAAAGGTGGGATGATACCTCTAGAGTAATTATAGAGCTCTAGTACTAATTTACTGCATAGTTTTAAATGGATACAAACAAACCAATCCCACATGTGTTAAACTTTATATTTTGTTTTCATTATGTTTTACAAGACATTCTGATGTATCTTTCATGAACTTCTCAATATACTAGAGGGGAAGAATGGGAAATTGAATTTCTGATTTAGCTGTAGTTTATTTTTTCTTTTTAATAATATTGTGACAGATGTGAAGGATTAATGAACATTTTGTTGGCATTCTGTAATTCAGATTATGGTTAAAATGATTAATTATTTCCTTTTGCAATATGAAAATGTGAATTGTAAATCCGAGACTATATATATTGTCTCCATTAGGAAAACCAGTATACTTTGGCTTATGACTGTTTGTTAAATTATCTTGGTTTAAGCACTGTCTGTTCTAGCAGTTGCTAAGGATGCAAAGGGTTAACTAAACTCTAGTACACAGTGGATGAACCCATTGGACTCAGTCTAGCTCTTTTGTTCAGTATTTGGACAAGATTATTGGAGCTCCTCTAGAGGTATCCTTTCTTTTCACAACTTTGAACTACAGTAGACTCTCGATTATCCAGGATTGGGTTAACCAGGTTGTGGATTAACCAGGATGTCAAAAAAAAAATATGCGTAACTTGCAGGGCCGGCTCTGTCTTTGTTGCCGCCCTAAGCACAAAAAACAAAACAAAATGAAAACACCAGGGTGCAGGACAGCCAGTGAACCAACACCCGCTCCCCCCGGCACAGAGTGGCTGGTGAACCAAACCTCCTCCACCCCCGCCCCCATATTTCCTATGTATGGTGATTATCCGGGATTTTATTAACCAGGATTAATTTTTTCCCCATCGTCCTGGATAATCGAGAGGTTACTGTATGCTCCTTAGGGGGGTTCCTTTGCCTCAACCCGGAGAGAGAGTTTGTCCAGATGCACTGAGAGTAACAAGACCAGTGGAACTGCAGTTCCATGGACTGACTGGCCTTGCCCCTCTGTGTAGAGAACTCCACAGCTGCAGGGCCTAATGCGGTAGCAACCAAGCAGTGGCTACAGGATCACTCTTCAGCATCGGGATAAGGAAGCCACTGGCTCATGACAGTAATTAGACAGGTTACTCTAAAAAGAACCCCCAACATTTTTGCTGATTGTTTTCATGCCTTTGAATTAGTTGAGTGTGTCAGAGCACTTCTATTGTTCTGATAATCTCTTTTCTTCATTCTTCACTAAGAAATATGCCAAGGGCTATATTTTTCATTTGCAGGCTTCCTTTACACTTCTGTATTTTCATGCTATAACACTTTACAGTAATTTATTTAATTTGTTCTCTTTAAGAGCCAGCAAAAGCTCCTGCAGCCAAACCAGCCACTATAAAAGTAGCAGCACCAGGTAAAAGAATAACCTTTTCCCTCTATTTTCAGTGTATTTCACATATTTGTAAAGCTTGTTTGTTGCATCATAGCACCATCTACTGGATTATACAAATGAACACTGATGTAGTCTTTTATCTAAAAGATATTAGTGTATGTTGTTGCTGTGATACTATGTATGTGAATTCTCTAAAGAGAACAGGGTATTTTGCATAAGTCAGGTCCCTAAGACACTAAGATCTAATGGCCTCTGATACCTGCTTCAGCAGTGCTCTCAAAATTGCAAGAAGTTTCTCATGGGAGTTACAAAATTGCAAGGATGTATTTTTAGCAGTATAAAGAAATGGGCAGAAGCCTAGAAAGTAGATCTGGGTCAAAATATAGGATGTGAAACGCCAAAGACCAGAGATATATGAATTCAGGTTTTTGGAGCACTTCATCATAAAATAAAAGCTACTCGAGAACCTATTTTAAACAATAAGCTCTAAAAGTTGGGCTCTTAAATCCATGTTTAAGCACCTAAAAGTAATCACCTAAAAGAATAGTGAGGAACCCAGCTTTTAAAATATTGACAAAATTCATATCTAAATCCAGTCTGGATGTTTAAAACCCACACATTTTGATTGATTAGGTTTTAGTTCATGCCCATTTCTAAATGCTACACCTAGAGTTTGGAATTTCAATTTAAATTATTAAAACCTAATAAAATTACCACCCAACCAGGTATTTTTTCAGTATTCACTTTTTTGAGTTAGGTTACAACAGCAGCAAAATGGGGATTTGCAACTGAAAACTTCAAGAAGCATGAAAACAAAAATATTCATTTGAATTTTAACTATCTCACTTTAATTATCTCACCCAATTTATGTTCACTTTTCAAAAATATTCTAATGAATGAGCTTAGCAAAAGGAATGTTTGTGAAATTAAAATATTTAAGGTTGTCATAGCCATAAGGGTAGCATAAAATTCCTCCTTACCTGTAAAGGGTTAAGAAGCTCAAATATCTGGTTGGCACCTGACCAAAAGGACCAATGGGGACAGAAGATACTTACAAATCTGAGGGAGGGAAGGCTTTGTTTTCTGTGCTCTTTGTGAGTTCGTTCGCTCTGGGATTTTTAGAGGGACCCAACATCAATCCATATCCTCCACATCATTCTGAACCAGTAAATTGAGCCAGGCAAGGAGTGTTAGATTATCTTTGTTTTTCCCACCTGTGAATCTGTCCTTTGTAAAGGGAGGTTTTTATCCCTGTTTATTTTCTCTGTCATCTTGAAATTGAAGTCAGAGGAGATTCCTCTGTGTTGCTTTTTGAATCTTTTGCTACTCTGTCTATCTACCATCTGGATTTTACAGAGGTGATTTTTCTTGTCTTTTCTTTAATTAAAATTATTCTTTAAAGAATCTGATTTTTTCCATTGTGTTGAAGATCCAGGATTTTGGATTGAGCTCACCTGTAACAGTTGGTGAAGGGTTTACTCTCAAGCCTCCTAGGAAAGAGGGTGTAAGGACTTTGGGGGCTTTTTTGGGGGGGAGGGGAATAGGACTCCAAGTGGTCCTTTCCCTGATTCCTTGTATCCTCACTTGGTGGTGGCAGCATAACCTCCAAGGTCATAGGAACATTGTGCCTTGGGGAAGTTTTAACCTAAGCTGGTAAAATAAGCTTCGGGGGTCCTTTCATGTGGGTCCCCACATCTGTACCCTAGAGTTCAGAGTGGGAAGGGAACCCTGACAAAGGTAAATATTTGATGAGGGAATACTGATATGGCTTATTATAGAGAAGTAAAACCAGCCGGTCAGTTCCAGTATATTCCTAGATCTCTATTGCTCTTTTTGTTTTTTGATGTGAACCAGCTTTCTTTGTTTCTCAATATTTTGACTTACCCGGGCCTCGCAAAGAAAATCCACTCTCTGAATATTAATTCACCTGATTAAAAGTTGATTATTTTTGCAGCTTGAATCTCATATTTTTAAACAGAAAAAGCAAAAAATGTTGAGAGGGAATTTTGAAGCCCCATAGAGCTCCTCAGCAGGAAATTGATGGCATTTCTAAGTGGCCAACCTCAGTAAATATGCAGTATTTGATTTTAAAAGCTAATATTCCAAATTTTTCCTGGTGTTTCTTGTGCAAACTCTGTTTCACTACTGGAATTTTATCTCGCACAGTGTAGCATTTGGCTTCAAACATGAAATGAGAACTAGTTTGATGAGTGCATGCAAGTGTTGTTGCTGTGAAAGGAGAAGCAGCAGTAAGTACTTAAGGAAACCGGTTCTAAAGCATCAATAAAATCCCAGTTCCTGTTATCTGTCTCTTGTGTATTTATATAGGTCTGGAGCATTAATATTTCTTCTGTAATGCAGAAAGGAATCTTACAAGTGGAAAGTCACCCTGAAGGACAGGAAACTCTCTGCAAAACAGAGAGAACTTTAAGGCTCCTGGAGTGTGTGTTCCGAATAGTTTTATCCATCAATGCAGCATTTAAGTTCTCAAACATAAAGGGAGATGCAGCTAGATCAGACAGATTTGCAAGAATGGAGTTTTTACTACTGCTTGACAGTCTTCTCAATTCAGAACAACTCCCAGAATGCAGTACATATAGTAACTCTACAATTACCTTTAACCAAACCAGCCTCTATGTGGCATTTTAAATGAAATACCTTCACATTACAAATGATGCATATTCTGATGCCTGCTTTAGAATCTAGTAATAGGCTTGAATCAAAATTCCAGCTCCAGTTCAGTACCCATGAAACTGGGGAACTGGATCCAAATTGTTCTGCTCAGTTGTCAGGATTGCCTCCCCACTCTGAACTTTAGGGTACAGATGTGGGGCCCCACATGAAAAAAAATAAAGAAATAACCGCCTCAAGCTTATTTTACCAGCTTAGGTTAAACTTCCCCCCAAATACAAACTTCCTCAAAAAACCGCCAAACCTATCCTTTCCTCTCTGAGAAGGGCTTGAGAAAAAGAAACCTCCCCAACCTGTGAGGTGCCCGATCCAAACCAGGATCTTACACAAAGGAAAACAAGCAGTCGAATTCTTAAAGGAAAGATTTTAATTAAAGAAAAAAAGAAAGGAATAAATCCCTTGTAAAAATCAGTAGGATGGGCTCTACAATCAACAAAGAATCAAAGAGACAAAACCCTCACATTGCTGAATCTTTGCTGAGCTTTACAATTACAGCAACTAGTGATAATTCCCACAAACCTGAGAAATTCACGAGTGATATGATAACACAAACATAATTTGCTATCTTGTCTAGCTAACTTTAGTTACTGTTGCTGTTTAGAAAGGTTATAGATATATAGAAAAAGAACTAGATTTGTTCACCTGATAGCTTCAGGGCAAACAGTCAGAGGAAACTGAAACTAAAACCCCCTTCTCTCTCTCTGCAAGGTTGAAAGCATTCCTCATTGGTCAGGTGCCCCCCTTCTCAGTTACCCTGAGCTTAACCCCTTACAGGTAAACAGTAATTCTAGGCTACTTTATACTTGTGACATCAGTCCATCTCTTCAAGGACCTGGCTGTTTTTAAAATAGTCTCTGAAGATATTTGTTGCATATTATTCAGTAGCTTTTGTAGATCATTTACCTCCTTGATGAGTTTATTTGTAAGCCTTGATCTTTCCCGTCTCCCACTTTAACCTATGTAAATGGTGTCACTTCGTAAAGAGAAAATGCTGAGCTCTGATTCCCTCTTGAGTGGTGTTTTGGGGACTTCTCACAAGCCCCGAAGTTCCCTGATTGCTTACTAGGGACTCCTAAGTTCAGGTCTTTCAAAGAATAAAATAGATAAAATTCAGAGCTGGGGCCTACTTCAGATGCTCAAATATATAAATGCAGTAGGTTGCTTTTAATCTTACCATGGTTTCTGCTGGACAATTGTTGTAAAATAGGTTTTCATTTTTTCATGCATCCCTGATCCTTCCAGATTTTGGCCCAAAACAGAAGGAAAGAAGTGATGAAATATGATGAGAAAGATTTTTCTTGAGGTAGTTACAGCCTGATGGGAGACAGGAAATACTGGAAATCTGGTTGGAAGGCCTGTTGTGATCAGATTTCCAGTTCAGTTCTATAGATTCAGATCATTCTGATAAATCTCCAGAATTATGAGTATTTATCAGAACTGAATGTTCACTCTTTTTAAAAATGAAATATGCTACCTCATTGTGCATTTAGCATTTCCCAAGCTGTAATGGAAATGAGAAACTTTTTTATATACCTGATTTAAGTCTTTTAATAGCACTATATGTCAACAGAGTCAATACAATAATAGCCCTTTGTGCAACCGCCTGACCCCTTACAAATTCTGAAATAACAACAACAAAAAAGATTTGCCCACATGAAACATTATATTCCCTTAGGAAATATAAAATCAACATTTACAACGTGTTCAAGAAAATTTAATTAGTTTTTTGCAAGAATTATTAAAATCTACACTAGTTGAACATGTCTAGATTGTAAAAGTGATTGTTGTCTAAAACTGCCAATGTTCAACTATTGACTGATTATCACTACATAATTATTTTATTTTTAGTTTCCAAGACAGCACCAGCACCTAAACCAGCAGAAGGTAAGAAAAGACATTTTTGCAGGTCATTTTCATCCGTAAAATTTTGCTTTCTAAGGGAAGAAATGTAGCAAATAAACAAAGTTTATGGGACTACAGAATGTGCTTTAAAGGAAAGAAATGTCCTTTAAATATCTGAGCGCTAGCAAATATGTTCTGCTGGTCATCTGTGGGAAATTATTAAGAGGTATGGGAAATGGTTAAAAAACACGACTGCCATTAAATGTTAAGATCTATTTCTTTTTTAAATCACAAGAATAAAGTAAGTGTATTTATAAGAGGTGCAACTATTTCAAGTGTTTTTTCAGGTCAGTCATCAGCAGGTGGCTCTATAGATCTGCTTGTTAAGACTGTATTCTAATCTCACCATTTCTTACCATAACACTTCCAAGGTCTGCCTTTTTTTTTCCACTCAGTCAGCATTAGTACATCTCTTGTGCAGGACCTTATCTCCTTCTTGTATAGCTACAGTACCCTTGAAGCAACACATGAAAGAAACTGTGCTAACTGACATATTGGGGGTGGGGGGAGAGAGGAGAGGGAGAGTGGAGTCAAGGCTCTGCCCAGTCCCTACCTAACTGCTCTGGGGAGGAGGAATAGGCCTGGGAAGCTATGCAGAGGCTTAGAGCTCAGTCCCTTTATACCTATGTGCGCAGAAATGCAGTCGGCCATGATCTGACTCTGAATCAGAAAGGAAAGATTAGTGTGCGATCTGTATCATGATGTATACGCACAAGGGGGCAGAATTAAGGTTTCAAAGGCAATTTTTTCATCTTCCAACTTGAATGTTTCACTTTAGAACCTTAAAATCTTTAAACGTAAGATTTTTTAATGGCATATAAAATGATTTTTCTCAGAGCAATTTAGTGTGCTAATCTGATATCCAATTCTTATTCTTCTAATTTATGATAGAGTTCTTTAAAAAATTAGAATTCAAGACATTGCATCACTTTTGCTGGGATTCTGAAACACTCACCCAGTTAGCATGTTGTGGCTTGTTCTGAAGCAAGGTACCACCATATTCACCCACACTTGAAATATATTTCAACAAAATTCATTTTTAAAATGAATTTCCAATAATTCCTCTTGTAATATTCCTGATTGTGAAGGTGTCTATGTTAAAATAGCAACTTATCCCTTTACAAATACCACTGATTCTTACATGCCTATCCTAGTTTAGCATTTGGCATAACTATTCAATACATTGGAAGTATTGTTGTGTCAGTAGTACTGGATTATGACATTTCTTCAAAAACAAGACAGGGGGAGCAAGCTAACTGTTAAACAGAATTCTGTTCTTGCTTTTATCTTTGATAGCCGCAGTGATGAGAGGAGAACTATATCTGAGCTAAATTATAGCTAAACTGGAGTTTGATTTAAATGACTTTTAAAAATATCTGCTCTTTATGTGAAAGGCTTTTTAGGGGGCTTGCCTAGCAGCTATAGTAACTATAAAAGCACTGCAAATATTCACAATTAACTATTGATCTGTAATATTTTGGGGGCTAGTTCAGCAAAAGACACAGGCACATATTTAAGTGCATCCCTCTTCAGCAAAGCATTTAAGCATATGTTAAGTATTTTGCTGAAATGGGGCCATAAGGCATACCTAATGTGTGAGAGACTTCCCAGACAGTGCATCTGCTGTTAATGCTACCTGTGCTGAGCTTGTATTAAATTGAATAAGCAGTTTGCAGAGGAATAAATGGGTCCAATCCTGCCCTGTTAAGATCACCATCAAAATTCATTTGACTTCAGTGGGAACAAGAGCAGAAACAGGGTCAAAAGTAGCAGGGACGCAGTAGATTTTTTCTATAAGAAATTACAGATTGCACATAGTGAATTTATGATCGCTAGTAGCTGATAGATTTTTTTTAGCCAGTTTGTAGCAAATCTCATTGTGTGTGTGTGTGTGACATTATTCAGTGCTCTTTTAATAACATATTCCTTATTTTTATATATTAAGAGTTTAACTTTTGGTTTTAAAATTGAGCCCCATAACGTATGTACCAAAGAAGTTCCTTGCAATATACTGTGCAAAATCTATCATTTTCTCATTCAAGGTGCCCACAAATAATGTTGTTATGCTCTTACATAACAGTTCCTGCATAATCTTTGAATGCCCAGGTTTGGAGCTTTAAATATTCAGAAATAGCTGCTGCTGACATGCTGCATTTGTTGCATACACTAGAATGCTTCCAGCATTTTTTTGACTGTCAGAACTACACTCTTCTCCTGATATTTTTTGTTGGTTTGATGGTGTCCTTCATGTGTTTGCCCTTGCTGCAAAATTCTTTAGGAGTTGAGTGCCCTGCTATGCAGCTACAGAACCTTGTCAGTGTAATTAACTGTTAGGTGATAATGTACATGCCCTTTGAATCTGGTGTTCTGGAGTCAAAGAATCAAAGTATTAAAAAACTAGAACTGATCAGAAATTTTCCAACAAAATCTTTTTTCATCAGAAAATGCAGAATCATAGAAACCAAACCCGTTAATGAGAGAAGGTGAGTTTTGATAACCATTAACCACTGGAACAGGTTATCTGGGTGGGTTTGTGGAATCACCATAATTATTTTTAAGAACAGATTAGATAAAAATCTACCCAGGATTAGATAAAAATCTACCTGTGCAGAGGGATGGACTAGATGACCTCTTGAGATCTCTTTCAGCCCAACTTTTCTATGATCCAGTAACGCTCTCAATTCTGTTTTGTTTTTTAATTAAAGGTTGAAATTGAAACGTAATGTTTTGAAAGCATCGAAATCTGAAAATAAAAATTGCATGATTGGTTCTCAATTTTTTGAGATTTTGACTTTTCATCTTGATTCAGTTTGGAGAAAAAAATTGATATCTTGAAAATTTTCATGGATAGGAAAATAATTTCCCATCCAGCTCTAATAACAGTCTCTAACCCTTATTGTTCCTTAATCCCTCTCTTTCTGCTGACCTGAGTGGTAAGTCCTTCCCTGTGGGGGCTTACTGCTAGGTTTCTTGTTACATTTATTCATTTTAATTTTCAAGTGTATTTATTTCTGAAGCAGCTTTGATGATTAGTTTTTAGGATTGTTTTAGATAGTTAATCTGCTCATCGTGACTTCGCATGGCAGATTATGTGCAGAAACCAGGGTTTAAGAGGGATTTCCTTATCCCACAGAAATCTCTATTTTAGACCAGTGTTTAAAGTGCCTGGGGTAAAGGTCACTACTCATGTGTCAAGGACGGGTGCTGATTGTGCAGCATTTACATCATGACCTGAAAGATTCTGTAGAATCTAAGCCTTACTTGTGATAAATCCTGTATGAAAGGCTTTATAAACCACATGGACCTAAGCAGAGCTGTCTTCCAGAAGATATTGTGGGTTCAAAACAGATAGATCCACTACTGGGAGATTTTTCTATATCCAATAAGTTATCCCCAAACCCACCAAAGCAGCAATGGAAATAACTACATCTAAAGAGTTCTAAATCAGTTCCTCAAAGGGCTGGAAATACACCAGAGATCCCACTGCAGCTCCTCCTAAAAAGAAAATGAAGGGGAGGCATAAACACCAGGAGAGATCTACTGCTAGCCAATGATCTTCTGGCTCTGTGAAGGAGTATTAGAAGTTGTGCCTCAGCATAGATGGTTTGTTTAAATTGTAAGGTCTTGAGGGTAATGAGATTTGCTTACGTCTGAGATGGCTGACTGCTTTGTTGTGTATTAAGAACTGACACCTTCCTCATCAACAAGTTTGTGACCCGGAATGGCTTTAGGGAAGAATCTGTCAATGGGTAGTTCCTTAGCTGTGACCCCATGTTATTCTCCTACCAGACCTGAAGGATTAACAGAGTTTTCTCTAGAGAAGGTTCCTTTTGGGGGAGTAGTCTGGTGTTGCTATTTCTGGTCTGGGGACTTTAGGCCTATGCCAGATCAGTGAGGAAGTATCATTCTTCCAAGAGTAAAAGGAGGCAAGTATAGCTCACATACCTTCTTGGTGTCGTGTTCTGTCCCATCTAGTGGCAATATATTTAGTGGCTTTTAAAGCAGAACTATATATATATATATATATATATATATATAATAGATTAGGGGTGTCAAGTGATTAAAAAAATCGTGATTAATAGCATGATTAAAAATTAATCACAATTAATTGCATTGTTAAACAATAGAATACCATTTATTTGAATATTTTGGATGTTTTCTACATTTTCAAATATATTGATTTCAGTAACAACACAGAATACAAGGTGTATAGTGCTCACTTTATTTTTTATTAGAAATATTTGCACTGTAAAAAACAAAAGAAATTGTATTTTTCAATTCACCTAATACAAGTACTGTAGTGCAATCTCTCTATAATGAAAATTAAACTTACAAATGTAAAATTCTGTATAAAAAATAACTGCATTCAAAATAAAACAACTCCCAGTTTGAGAATCCCTGATCTAGAGGTTGAAAAATGCTCCTCAAGTGTCTATGATGTGGATTTTGCAGCATCCCAGTCTTTGGCAAATGGATACTTTTCCTTATGAAATTCGGTTGTAGAGTTGACATAGAGCTGTATGGGAAGAATCAGAAGGCATAGGTGCTTGGCCTGGCATTTGAGATAATTGACCTTGTCCACTCAAGAACTGATGAGACCTCAGAGAACTTGAAGGTATCCAGATCATCAATTCTTCTCCAGATTCAAGCTGGCGTTTGTTTTTTTTTCTTTTTTCTTTTCCCGAGCAGAAGCATTCATGCTTTTGATATCAGATGGGTCAGTATTTGCTTTTTCCTTGGGGCAGTGCAGACAGGGGTGGGAGGTGGGGGTTTCCATTTCATTGATAGATTCAAATCCAGTCATCCTAGTAAACCTTATACAGATGAACAGGGCAATAGCTTTGAGCAGGGGACTGGATTAGATGACCTCACGAGGTCTCTTCCAACTTAATATTCTTTGATTCTATGATGTAGACCAGACCATATGTGTTGCCATCATTTCCTGGAGGCCAGGCAAAGCAGGAGTTCTGTAAGCTTGCCAAAGGACCTTGAAACAATTTTGTTAGCATCTGTGTTCCACTGAAGAATCTGGGCCACAATTATTTCAGGCATGGCAGGAAATCTCTTCAGTTTAATGAATCCTGGAGATTGCTAATCATAGGCATGTGTTTCCAGTCTGAGGATATGCAAAAACCCATTTTTTTCTTTTCCATCTCTTTTCAGCGATCATTCTGAAGAGAAACCACTATGAATGAAAGTCCGCTTTCATTTACAAATGGGGAGCTATAAAGCTGGTGCTAAAACCTCAGTAGGGGAGGAGATTCCTCCTCCCCCCGAGTTTCTTATTTCACAGAACAAAGGCATCAGCATCCTTATTCATGATCTTTAGAAACTGAAGAAATATGAAGTAACAAATACTTATAATGAACCTCCCTATAACTTGAACAAGCCAACAGGAAAATTGCAGGCAAACAAACAAAAAGATACAACACTATTAGCTTCCCAACCAAAGGATTTGCAGTGTTTAACATACTAGACAGGATTTGGCAGTTCTGTGTTTTAGTGAATGTAAAATAGCATTTATTAAAATACTTGTACCAGAAATTGAGTATTCTAGTACAGAAATCTGTTTCCCTTAATGGTAAAGAATATAGCCTAATGATAGTGATTATAGTATAATTTATATTATAGAACAGTGGAGATGATAGGCAATTTAATGGAAGTTCAACTTTCTCACTGGTTTTACATGAATTTCACTTATTCACGCTATTGCTTTAGGAGTAGAATACTATATCTGAATTACTTGAAAGGCATGCTTGTCATGAGAGAGAGACAAAAAATAGAAATGGAAGTGTGACTGTTTCAATGCTAGCAGGTGAGAGAAGGTCATGATTTGAGAATTATCTTGCTGCTGGTGAAGATCTAAGGTACATTGCAGGAATATGCCAGCTTCAATGCTTTGCAGCACCACTAGCAGATTAAACAATGGAGTGGGAAAAAAATAACCTCAGAGATTCTCTTCTGTCCCCCATCTCCCCAGCGAGCACATCACTATCAGCTGAACAAAAATTGCACTTAGGTGGTTTCATGAACAATTAATACATATTTTACTGGCTTTCACAAGGCAAAATATGTTTTAGTGAAAACTTCAGTGTATGTAGAATATGGTGAAATTTCAGACTTGAGGGAATCTTGAAAAAAATTTCAGTTGCACGTATAAGAGAATATTTATTTGTTCTCAGCCAAGGCTGTGTCCTGGATAAAGATATTTTTGGCCTGGTTGATAAATTAATAAATTCTTATGAATACATGCACAACTCTTACTGTTAAAAGTCTTACAAATGCTATAGCAAATGTCTAATATGTATATTGTACAATAGGACAAAATCCTCTGTGTCAGATTGACCATTAATTAACAGAAGAAAATTCTTCTAAATTAATAAAAGTAGCATGAGCCGTAAAGACAAGATCCAGATCTGAAATTTCTTGAAGCTTGTGGTTGTTGGGATCTAAGGTTTTGGTGTACCCTATTATAATAGCAGAGTAGAAGTAAGTCAGACATGAATTCAAATTCTGATCCAAACTTCCTAACTAATTCCATTAATTATTGAATAAAAACTTCCCTGTGGAAAGTTGCAGATATTTGTAAATTGGATTTCACATGTTTCTGGAAGAACCTTGTTGAAGTTATTTAATTAAAATGAAATTTTAGGTCACACAAAAATGCTTAAAGTGAAAGTTGGTAGTGTCACACAAATTCTGAGGATTGGGAGTCTGAGGGAAAACAGGAAGCAGTCAGATGCCCCTAGAGTCAAAGAAACCATCATTAAATATCCTTCACTTTCTGAGAAGCAACTATAAGTAGAAAAAAAAAAGGTTTACAAAATGTGTTTATATATAAAATATATAAATGAACTCTGGAGGAGCACTTATGTTACATAAAACATGAGTGTGCTGCAATGTTGCAGATGTTACTGAGATGACTGGTTAAATCAGCCAAAGTAACCGTCTTCCAGTCTCCATTCTTCCTTTTTCATTCCTTCCATCCATCCCCACATGCGAAAAAGAAAAAGAAAAGAGAGAGTTGGTTTGCTTATGTCTTGTGATATATTTACTTTATTTGCAAGCAGCATTAACTCATCCCTTTTCTTATTTATTATGAATTTTAGTCAATGATAATATGGAATTTACCATTTCAAACAGACATTTCCATCTCTTTCCCTCTCCCTGCTTGGCTATGCCCCACTGCTTTGAATCTTTGCAGAGTGGCTATAAGTGGTCCTGAGGAGGAGGTTGTGGGAGTGGTGTTCTGGGAGAATCTTGGTGTGAAAAAGGTTGGGAACCATGGTCTTAGATTGTCAAATGACTCAGAGTAAGTCTAAACATGTTTGCTCTTTAATTGCTATTAACATTTCCTTTCATCACCTAACAATGACTATCGAATTATCTTTTAGCTATCCGATATTAGCATTTATTTTGACTCCATTGTACAAAAAGTACTTTTTAGGAGGAGTAAATGTAACAGCATTCCCAAAAAGTAGAGTCAAAATATTTTTCTTTTTTAATTTTCAGAATTACTCAAGAAGGAAAAGCTGGTGGAAACTGGTAAATAGTTCTCATTTTTAGTCTTATTTTTCATATGAGATACTGAATGTTTTAGTGACAGCTTCCACATTGTAATAACCAACCTTTTCTTATTTTTTCCAGCCAAACCATTGAAGAAGGAAATACCTATAGTACCTCTAAAAGTACCTGGTAAAACCTGTAAAAGTCTATTTTAGAGTTTCATTTCCTTAATTTAAATTTAAACCTAAATTAACTCAAGTCACCATTAGGGGAAGGGATCGGAACTGCACTGTGCTAGAAGAGAACAGATTTGCCAATTTACTTAAATTTATTAGAATGGTTATGGAGCATGATAACCTAGCCATTCTGTTGTCCTTGAGAGCACCAAGTAAAACAGAACACAATTATTCTTTTGAATGCTAGATTTTGATTTCAGCTTCCTCACTTTTTTTTCTCCAAGGGAGGAAGGAAGTCTGGCTCTGGGATACAAATATACTGAGTCTGGAAGAAGAAGAAACAGTGCGTCAGGATTTTTCCCTTCTTTTCCTTTAAACAACCAAACCAAATATTTGCTCCAACCAGACTTCATTTAAATAGAGAGGACAAAAAGGCTTCTTGAAACCAAACTCTCCTCTGATTTCAGGCTGAATCCATTTCTCAGGTCCACCCAAACACCATCTTAACTCTTCTTATAGATCTGTTTGATGAATCCAGTGTCTCCAGATGGGTTTCCTGGCAATCTTTCCAGTTAGCACAAACACCTGTGCTAGCTAGCCTATTTGGGGAAATATTACCTTCCCTACCAGAGGGTGAGGCATGTAAACCCATCCCAGTAGTCAATAAATATGAAGAGCCTAATAATGAGGAAATGAGGTTTATGATGTTTTGATCAATGATGCTTTAGAAAGAAATATCATCCAATAATTAAATATCAAACTCTGGTACATAAATTAGACTCAAATATGTGATATTTTCAATACTACTTTTGTATCTAGACTTCATTGTGTTTGTCAGTATTAGAATGCTATTTTTCATCTGCCGCACATAAATTTTTCAGTGGAACTTAGACAAATGCTACTAACTGCCAGACTTATTGAGATGTCTGTGAAGTGTCTGGATTGTTTCTTCCCTTTCCTGTGTGTATGCTATGTCCATATTCTGAAGCCAGTTTTCCATGCGTACTGTACATACTTGCTGAAATAAGTGGAACTTTTCAAGCTCCATATATACCTTACTAGCTAGCCTTGCTTTCTGTGGATTTTAACTAGGTACAACGAGAATATATTAACAAGGGACAAATGTTGTCTGTACACATTGTAAAGTTTGTTTCTTAGAATATATTCATTTATTTTACAGTATCTGTGGAAAGTCATAAGATAAAAGGTAAGTCACTGCATATGTTTTTAAAATAAAAATGGAAGAATGTGTATTTCTATTGTTAATACAAAAGTATTGCATCACTGTCATTAGAGATGTATAAAGGTTTGACTTGATTAGAGCCATATGGATTTTTTTTTTGAAAGAATAACAATGTCTTGACTTTCTCCACTCTTCCCTGAAGATTCCATAGAGTTCCAGGTGGCAGATTCCTCAATCTTTCAGAGTCAGGAGCTATTGCCTACCCAGCCTAAATCCATAAAGGGCTAGATCCACAAAGGCACTTAAGTATCTAAAGCCCAATGCCTAAGTCCCTTTGTGGATGTGGGCCAAGGATTTTAAGGGGGGCAAGAAGTGGCTCCACCCAACTCCTTACATAGACATAGGATATTGTGAGAAAGGAAACACTTCTCTAATTTTCATGCCCACATTTTGCATGACTTATTGACTGTATGCTTGTTTTCTTTACAGAGCAGGACAGGGTTTTGTACAGAGCGAGAAAGGGGCCATCCTGTTTAGCAGCTTTGTCTTCCAATTATTACTGTTATTAACTTGCATAAATACTATAGATAAGTGGTAAAAAGACTTAGATCCACTGGAGCGTTCTCTGTGGCTTTACTCCTCTTAGCAATACATAGCTGACAGGGAAGTATGAGGGGCCATAGAAACTTTAGCACTATGTAAGTATGATACAGTATTTCCACAAGCATGAAAAAAAAATCACATCTATACATGTTAAAAATAAAGCACAGATTTAAAGGTCCATTTTGAAGGACTTCAATCCAAAATTAAATAATGTTTTGAGTTTCTGTTGCTCTCTAGAGTCTATTTATATGAATGCCACTTTTCATGTTTTTATCACCTTTATGCACTTTACAACTGGCAATTAGTTAAGAGCAGAGCACTCCTGAGAACTAAGTAGGTATTAGTAATCCTGTTTTTCAGATGGGAAAAGTAATGCCCTGTGGATCAGATTCTGCTATACTTATTGACTTTGAATAGTACCGTGCTTTACAGGGATAGTCCCACTGAAATGAATGGGACTAGTTGTGAAAATAACTACTCAGTTATGCAAGTAAGTGAGGGGATGTAACACAGTGGTGTTCTGGTGCTGCTGAGGTCACACAGTAAATCAATGACAGAGAGGGGACTAGAACTCACAATGCCTGATTTCCAGTCCCTTGCTTTAGCCTCTAGAGAACCTCCCTCAGAATGCAGACTGAAACCCTTATTTGGAGTAATGGTAAATAATTGCATAGATAGTCTCATTGAGTTCAACTGAATGGGGATACTCACTTGAGTGTTCTCCCCTGTGAGGACATATTGCAGAATCAGACCCCCTGTCAGTAATGTAAAGAAAATTAAAGCTGACCAAATTCTCTGTATGGGGCATATTTAAGGTTTCTGGTTCAAAGGATAAATTCATAATGCTACTATCATTTTTCAGTTAAATAAAACATAAACTAGACTAATTTAGATGTTATTCTCTTTATCCCTCCAACAGGCAAACTAATGAAAACAAGCAGGTTAAATAAAGCTTTTGCATTTTGGCAAATTCTAGAAAGCCGAAGTGAGAAATAAATGTCATTTTGTGACTATAGTCAATCAAAAAGGCTGTTTTCCTCCTTCCTTGGAGCTGTTGAACAAATCCTTTTTTATACATGATTATTGCTCCTGTGATGCTATACTGTATCTCAGCTTTGGGAGGTCATTTTTATGTGAATCATGCCAACATCTTTGGGCCTAAACCTGCCAGGTTCTGAACATCTTCAGCACCCATCAGTGTCAATGGGAGTTGAAAGAGTGCAGCATCTGCACCTTGTAGGATTGAACATGAGGTTTTCTTCTGATGACTTTCAGAAAATGTTCTATTGGACTCTTTATGAAGTGCCGTAAGCACAGCTCATAGAATCATATCATACAGAATCTTAGAATCCTAGGCCTGGAAGGGACTTCGAGAGGTCATCAAATTCAGTCCCCTGCCTATGTCTTTCTTTTTCTTACTGGTTTCTTAATTTGCGTTATATGGAAAGCTGATCAGTTGGTATCTGGAAAGAGATTTTGAAATAGCAACGCTCATGGTGCAGTACTCTCCTGTTCTAAAGAATGTTCCAAGTCTGGCTTCAAAATCCTCCCATGAACTCTATGCTGCAAAATTAGATAATAACAGTTAGTCTGTTAGCGAAAACTGCTTTTTAACATTGAATTTGAAGAGGAGCTCTAACGTACGAGTGTCGCTGAAATCAGATGTTCACAGTGGTCATTTCTGGCTTTAAAAATCTATGCATCTATGAATTGTAGCGGAAGACACTTTCTACAGCAGATTCATGGCTCAGTGTAGAAAATATTATTGCCTGAGTTTTTTTTGTATTATGTCAGTCACCAGTATTTGTGTTATATGTGCTATGAAAAGAGAAGTCCAACAATCAAACAATTTAGTGAGACTCATATGTTAGTTTGATCCCAGCCATTGCACTTTTAAGTACATCTGAGAAATTAACATCTAACTTGAGATGTGCTTCTATATAGTTGGGTGAAAAAGCGCGGTCTATACCAATTACTAAGCTTAACTAATTTAAAGCTTTACTAAGAACATTTTAGGACAATATATTATCATCTTGATCAAGCATAAATCTTAAGTAAAGCAGATATGAGGATAGCATAATCATCAGTTACCGAGTCCTGGGTGCAGGTGGGCTGCTTTTGTCATCAGCAGATCCATGCTGGTCTGACTGGTGTAAATCCTATCTTGCTCCACACTCTTTTATTAAACATACCCTTTATAACTTGTTTCATAACATTACAGAGGTGCAGATTATGGAAACTACCTCATCTATAAACATTCTATTCTAAGCATAATTCCATATACACTAATCTGAAATCCTCTTAACTGATACATTTTTACATATCCTGTTAAAACTCTAATTCAAACCTACTTAACTACTTTTTTAGCCATTACTATCCTCCTCTGTATTCAATCCAGCTGTATTTTCATTGATTTTGTGTATTCATTATTTCTTACAACAGTTGACTCATTCTTACTTATCTGCTTCTTATGGCCTTGGAATTGCTGGATGGCTAATGCTGGAGGGTTAATTCTGTTAGTAAATTTCAATCCTCCCTATTTGGTTTTACTAGGGAGGACTTCACCTGAGTAATAAGTTACACATTAGTGTGGTTTGTTTTGCCCTGATATCTACACAGAGCAAGATCCCACCCAGTTGATAAGAGACAACCTTCTGATTCCTTACAAGACACACAGAGAAGGGAGAAAAGTCCCCTTTTACATTTTCTTTGTTGTAGTCAGCCACCAATGTATATTAGATTAAATTAGCCAAAATCCACCCTGGGATAACTCTACAAATTTCAGTGGAATTTCACTTATTAATATCTAGTATGAATTTAATCCTAATTTTGAAACTTGCACATGGTTTGTTTCATAATGAAAAGACTGTAGTGCTTAAAATATTGCTACTGTTTCCTTCACTGCTCAGCAAAACTCAAAAGTGGAATTCTTTTGTACTGTATGGACCAAATCTTTGTATTAAGGGCTAAATTCCTTTAGGCTGAAGTTGCACCTTAGACTAGGACTAAATATGTCCCTTGCCTTTTATATCTATTTATTTGTCCCTTACTTCTCATCATCCACTTACTTAGCATCTTCCCATTGTGAAAACAGTTCGGGCTTAGTGTCTGTCAGGATGCAGTTTGGCTACCTAACTCAGTAACTGCTTCTGAAGCCTGAGAAATCTGAAGCATGTTCAGTGAAGGGAACAATCATGATGTGATTATGGGGAGAGTTTTTGTTTTGACTCTCTTCTTCAGAAATTGAAAAGAGTTCCTCTAGATGCTCTCCAGTTCAGGAGATTAAGAACAGCCATACTGGGTCAGACCAATGTCAGTCTACCCCAGTATCCTGTCCAGCATGTGACTGGAGCCAAATGCTTGAGAGGGAATGAATAGAACAGGGGAATTATTGAGTGATCCATTCCTTGTTGTCTAGTTCCAGCTTCCAGAAGACCGAGATTGTGTGGTTTCTGGAGCTGGGGTTGTGTCCCCGACCATTTTGGCGAGTAGCCACTGATGGACTTATCCTCAATGAACGTATCTAATTCTTTGTTGAACTGGTTACACTTTTGGCCTGCACAGCATCACCTAGCAGCGAGATCCCCAGATTGATTGTGTATTGTGTGAAGAACTTTTTCCTTATGATTGTCATAAACCTGCTACCTATTAGCTTCATCGGGTGACTCATAGTTCTTTTGTTATGTGAATGGGTAAATAACACTTCCTTATTCACCATTCATGATTTTATAGACTTCTATCATATCCCCCCTTAGTTGTCTCTTTTCTAAGATGGGAGCATCACAAATGATAAAAGGATTAGAAAACTTGTCCTATGAAGAAAGATTAAAAAACCTGACCATGTTTAGTCTTTACTATTTTAGTATCTTTCTGGTGAGTTAACAGTGGGAGACTGGTCTACCTATCTTTCCTACCTGGTAGGATACCTAGTAGGCTACAAGAACAAATTAATAAATAATTGGTTTGTAAGCACCTGGAGGATACTAGGGTATAGCCAGCATGGATTTGTCAGGCACAAATCATGCCAAACCAACCTAATTTCCATTTTAACAGGGTTACTGGCCTAGAGGATATCAGGGAGGCAGTAGGGATGATGTATCTTGATTTTAGTAAGACTTTTCACATAGGCCCATAAGATATTATCATAAGCAAACTAGGTAAATATAGTCTAGATGAAATTACAGTGAGGTAGGTACACAAGAGTACTTATTGATGGTTTGCTCTCAGACTGGGAGGCTGTATCCAAAAGGGTCATATGGAGGGCAGTCCTGGGACCAGCACTAGTCAACATTTTCATTAATGGGTGGAGAGTATGCTCATCAGATTTGCAGATGAGGCCAAACTGTGAGGCGAAGACAGAGTTAGGATTCAAAATGTGCTTAACAAATCAGAGAATTGGTCTGAAATCAACAAGATGGAATCTAATAAAGAAAAGTGCAAAGTACTGCACTTAGGAGGGAGGAAAACCAAATGTGGAACTCAAAAATAGGGAACATTGGTGGTTGTACTGCTGAAAACAGCCTGGGGCTAGAATGGATCATAAATTGAATATAAGCCAACAATGTGATTTGGTTGTGAAAAAGGCTAATATCATTCTGAGGTACATTAACAGGAGTGTTCTATGTAAGACACAGGAGGTAATTGTCCCACTCTGTTCAGCACTGGTGAGACCTCAGCTGGAGTACTGCATTCAGTTCTGGGCACCATACTTTAGGAAAGATGTGGACAAATTGGAGAATCCAGAGGAGAGCAACACATATTGTAAAAGGTTTAGAAAATGTCGCCCAAGAGGAACCGGGCACATTTTGTTTTGAGATCATAAGACTGGGAGGGGGATGATAATTGTCTTCAAATACCATTATAAAGAGGATGGCGATCGGTTGTTCCCCATGTCTAGTGAAGGTAGGACAGGAAGAAATGGGTTTAATCTTCGGCAAGAGAGATATAGGTTAGATATTAAGAAAAGCTTTCTAACTTTTAGGGTAGTTCAGCTTTGCTTCCAAGACAGGTGGGATTCTTGTCATTGCAGGTTTTCAGGAAGAGGTTGGACAAACACCTGCCAGGGATGGTCTAGATTTACTTGGTCCTGCCTCAGACCAGGGTGTCCCTTCCACCTCTATATTTTTATTATTCTAGATAGGTATGATCTTGGCCTGAATGTAACACATTTTTATAAAAATTCTGTTATAACCAAACCAAAATGAATGCAACA
Source organism: Dermatemys mawii (assembly GCA_007922305.1). Lineage (NCBI taxonomy): Eukaryota > Metazoa > Chordata > Testudines > Dermatemydidae > Dermatemys > Dermatemys mawii. The sequence goes on along the minus strand of ML677333.1, from coordinate 65,130,816 downwards.
AACCCAGCGAATTTTATGCAACACTACTCTCTGAGCATCAGTAATGTCTGTGTCTGTCAAATCACTTATCTATCTTAGAGTTTTATATAACTGCCAATCATTGCAGTATCTGGGCATCTTCCAGATAAAATCTATAGCAATGGCAACATCTGTAGTAGGTTTCTTGGAGTATCTGTTGCCCTCCCTTTTTGTGGTCAAAACTCTCTGCTTGGAGTAAGGGGGTGTTTTGACATTTTATATTTTTAGTTTACTTTTTAAAAACTGATTTTGATTTGATTTTTATTTGGGGTGAGATGGTGGGATTTAGGAGGGAGGAGGTGACTGAGAATATTTGTTTCCAGATGTCACTTGCTTTGACTTGGGCTTAGTGATCTGCACTGTCTCTGAGGAGTGCAGCCATGCTGGTGTTTCATAGATCAAAATATCTCCATACCTTTAGTGGAATGTTTACATGGATTTCTTACTTTGATCTACATTCAGTGGAACACTTTTAATTTCAGCATTAACTTTGTCTGGAATAAAAAATGTGTTTTATACCCATTTAGTATAGAAATGACAATGCAGCAGCTCTGAAAATTCATTAGGTCTGAGAGATACTTGGTAATCTTGAAGAGATTTCTCCATGGGCAAAGAATCTTAAAATGAAAGTTATGACAGAGTAGGGAAGTTTATTACTGTTTTTGCTTTTCAGCTTTGTTGTTCAGTGATGGAGAAAAGCTAGTCTCCTAACCCAGGAAAGATCCAAACCAAGCCCCCTGAGTCTGGATACCACCAAATCTTTTTTTGCAGGGTGGGGATAGAATGTGAGGAAGTGGGGAAGTAAGGTTTGGCATCTGGATCAAATTTCGTAATTGGCCTCTATTATTTTAATGGTCTTAGCCAAAACCTTGAATCTAAATGCCCTCAGATGTTGGGAGCCTGGAAAGATGGATCTGAGTTTTGTAGGTCAGGCTCATCTTTTTCTTAACACTTAAAAAGTTCTGGCACTTGCTATGCAGCTCCCTTAGGATTTATCTGGCAAGATATCAAAAGGTCAAAAATTTCTTTTTCATAGATTTGTAATGTTTTTGAGGAAACTTAACCCTGTGTCTAGCCTGTTATATTCCTGCTGAGTGAATTGAGTTAGTCAAGTCCATGTATTTTACTATCAACTTCTTGGTTCTCAGGCCTTCATGTGCCGATTATATAGATAAGAATGATCTCACCTATGTTTTTTCATTTGTATGCTTTCTCATTTTTTTCTCTTTGCCATGTGTTTTGCCCTGATTCTGTAAATGAAAACTCATAAGAAAGATTGTTTTCATTAACAGACAAGCACTTTATATTGCAGTATGTTCTACGGCTAGCTTTACTGTCCTTTGCTATTTTAATCTTGCTCATAGCAAATGCTGTTTTGGGTTGCTATCTGGTATCTTTGAAGTGTTTCTGCAGACTGTTTTTCATTCCATTATTGTTCTGCATTTTCAGAAACTGGACAAGCCAAAGAGGAAGTTGTTGTGGTTTCAGCTAAGAAAGATAAATGTAGTTTGGAAAAAATAAGCATGTTTAAAAATTAATTTAGTCCTTATCATAATAGCTTTGTGGCTATATATACACATTTTGAAATGCATTTAGTACCAGATTCTACTGCTCTTGTTCACAGTGAGTGGTACCTTACAATGGGCTCACTCCTGCTAAACCAGTAAAGCACATGAGCGCATGCTTAATTTTTGCTAAGTGCTTAAGTCCCACAGAAATCAATATGACTACTCACATACTTAGGCCTGGCCTACACTTTAGAATTGAAATCAACGTAGCTATGGTGCTCATGGGTGTGAAAAATCTACAACCTGCGCTGTAGCTTTGCTGATCTAACTTCTAGTGTAGATGCAGCTAGGATGACAGAAGCATGCTTCTGTTGTCCTAGCTTCCATCACTCAAGGGAAGTGGTTTTTTTATACTAACAGGAAAAAAATACCCTTTCCGATGCAGTAGAATGAATCTACATTACACCAGTGCCAGAATAGCTACAATGCAGTAGTTATGACATTATATTCTCTGTAGTGTACTGTAGACAAGCCCTAAAAGTTGAGCATTTGCTGGCATGTTTTGGTGAAGCATGGTCAGAGTCCTCAGAATGTTGCTGATCAAAACCTTTGTGAATAGCCCCGTTGATTTCAACAGGGACTACTCAATGTGATAAACATGGCAGACTGTAGCCATTAGTATTTACATTCGTTTTAAATGCAAAATCCTTGAATGTATTTTTTCTGCAATGGACAGTAGCCTAAAGTTTTATACTGATTGTTTTCTTGTGCCAGGTTGAAAAAAAATAAAAAACAGATTTTGTGGGGGAGATCATTGTTTCTCAAATTGGGGGTCCTGACCCAAAGGGGATTTGCAGTGGGACATCCTTACTTCTGCACTACCTTCAGAGAGTGGTGGCTGTTGGCTGGGTGCCCAGCTCTGAAGGCAGCACCCTGCCAGCAGCAGCACAGAAGTAAGGGTGGCAATACACCATACCATATAACCTTCTTCTGCTCTGCTGCTGGTGGCGGTTCTGCCTTCAAAACTGGACTCCTGGCCAGCAGCTGCCACACTCCATCTGCTCAGCTCTGAAGGCAGCACCAGCAGCAGTGCAGAAGTAAGGGTAGCAGAACAGCAACGCCCCCTCCCCACCGCAATAACTTGGTAGCCTCCCCTTCCCTTTTTTGGGTCAGGACCCCTTCAATTACAACACTGTGAAATTTCAGATGTAAATAGCTGAAATCATGACATTTGTGATTTTTAAAATCCTATGACCATGAAATTGACCAAAGTGGGTTGTGAATTTGGTAGGGCACTACCTATGTTACCAAAAATGCCTTAGATTGTTGAAAATAAAATAATTTTCTGAACACAGTTTACCTCTGCAATTCATCCTTAGTTTACTTTTTGCATTTCTCTCAACTTCTTCAATGAAATTCGGTTGAGACATTTTCCCTTTCAGTTGGTGACACAGATCTTGTGTTTCAAACACTGCAGGAGATTTCATTTGGCTTAAGGATTTGTAAGAACTGCATTTTACAGATGTTTAATGTATCACTTAACACAGATGTTTGCAAATTTTTTGTCCCTAAATAACAAGAACTTATACATTCTATTAAATACACTTATTCCCAAATATGTCATGTTAAATGTCAGAAAATATGAAGGCCTCTATTTGGGCATGTGCTAGGAGGGATTATAACCTCTTGGATGGGTGTGGCCCCACTTTCTGCCCATCCACCTGTTAGCTGATCTGCTAAATAACTGCAGGGACCAAATAATCTCTATCTATCACACCATTCCTGCAAAGGAATTAAATAAGAATTTCAGTGATATAACCCGACTGGTGTTAGTAGGACTATTCACGTACTTAAAATGAAGCATGTGCTTAGGCCCTGATTCAGCAAGCCACTTATCTTAGGGTTTTGTGGGGCACTCATCATTAGTATGGAGTATAGGGGCTGCTATTGAGGGAGGCCCTTGCATGACTGTGCAAAGCAGAGCCTCTGGCATGGCTCTCTGTGCAGTTGTGCCAGACTCATCACAACCCGGCCGGAGGTTTCTTTCCAGACAAAGGAGGAAGTGTTGTATTATTCATTGTTGAAAGAAACGAAGTATCCCCTTTCACTTTATTCCTTTCCTTTATAAGATAGGTAAAAAAAAATGTGTTACCGGTTTCTTGTGAGGAAGAGAGCTTATCTTGTGGTCATAAGACTGTGAAATTATTTCCTTCAAAGAAATCGGTAGACATTTAATTACTTGAGAAAGGCTTTGTCTGTGGGGCAGCACTTCTGAATGGAAGTCTTACTTAAGCCTTATCTTTGTTTTGCAGCAGCACCTGTAAAGAAGGAGGAAAAAACAGTGAAGGCAGTGGAGCAAGGTAAAGAGAAACTTGAAATACTTTGACATTGTCTGCTTTCAAAAGACAATGACACAAAGGGGAAAAAAACCAGACAGCTTCCTGGCAATAACCTTTACATTCATTACTCTGTTTCTGCCATTGATCTGCTCAGTTTGCCTGAGAAGAGAGAATTTCAGATAGGACTCTGGCTCGGTCTCTCGCTTACATAATACAAAACACACAGAGACTCTTCAGGTGAACAAACCATTCTGGAGTCTTAACATTTCACCTGCCCATAGGGGATTCCCTGTCCTGCAGAGTGACTTTCATTCAGCAACATAGGGTCCCTCTTTTATGTGGTAGGGCAAGTGGAGCTTCAAGCATCTATGGACCAGATTCTCAGTTGGGATCAATGAACGTAGCTCCATTGAAATCAACACAGCTGTGCCAACTTACACCACTGAGGATCTAGCGCTATGTCTCTACAAAGATCTGGCAATCACATTGCATCCTAAGGAAAACAAGAAGGCTGGTGAACAGAAGAGGCCCATTTTAGGCTATGTCTATAAGTGAAGCTGGGAGTGTGATTCCCAGCTCATTCAGACATACTTGTACTAGCCACCATTGAGCTAGCATGCTAAAATTAGTAGTGTAGCCAAGGTAGTGTGGGCAACGCAAGCAGCAGCACAGGTTAGCCACCCTGAATGTGTACCCACAAGGGGTCGTGGCGATTTGTAATGGGAGGTGGCTAGCCTGTGTGCTACTTCCCTCTGCCCATGCTACCCTGGCTACACGACTATTCTTAGCGTGTTAGCTTGATGAGAGGTATTGTGAGTACATCTATGCAAGGTGGGAATCTCAGCCCCAGCTCCAACAGTATATGTAGCCTTATACTTGTGTAAAAACCCATTGAGTACAATTCTGTTTGCTTTAAAAAACCTTCAGTAAAAAGGCTTTGAATTGGGTGCTAGGAGATATCATTTTACCTCTCATCCTAGAGATGGGCCAGACCACTTGAGTAGTCTGACTGAGGCCTGCTACAGGCATCCTATGCTGGACTATGATGTAGTAGATCTAGCAGCTCGCTCACTGCACCATCCCACACATGCTCATGCCTCTAAAACTGAGCTGTGACATCACTTGGGATATTAGTTGTCAGAGTCCAGTGTTCAGTAAGAAAACGAAGGGAAGAAAATCCATCCCACTGTAATGCTAGTTCAGTATTGCCAACCCCAAACATTCAGGAATTGGGGCCCCAAAGTCATGAGATGGATTAAAAATCATGACATTTTTTGGTAAAAAAAAATCATCATTTGGGATTCTATTTATTTACCTTCTGGTTTTTGAGCCTTAAGGGTTTACTTAGGTCATATATTCAAGCTTTTCTCCAGAAATGTACAGTTCTTTAATTTTAAGATTCTCACCTACTTGTCTGATTCTAGGGGCTGGGGCATTAAGAGCAACACAAAATACTGGGAGTTGTAATAAAATGACAAGTTAGCAGCATTGCTAATTTAACAAGCCTAGCAAGAGTTCTAGTGTTTCTAAAACTATTTTGCCTTCGATGTTAAATCATTAGCATATAGAACTGGGCAAAATAGTGGTAGGAAAATTATCATTCATCATATTTACCTGTTTTCATATTAGTAGAGATTGGTGCAACCTTTGCAGATGTTTAAAGGAGAGCAGGAAGGGCAGGGTGGTTGGAAAGCTTCAGGGAACAAGAAGAGCTTTAACTCCATCCCTCTATTCAGTGGCCAAAAGTAGCTGAGCAAGTGGGGAACAGGAGAGAGGGGCAGGATGTTAAGTTATTAATAGAGCCTAGCAGTGAATTACTACTTACCTTACTTCCTCTTTGCTTTTGCCTGCACTGTGAACTGGAGGAGTAATTTATAGCCTGAGGACATATGTGCATTTTAGTTTAATTGAGCTAGCATATTGAAAATAGAAGTGTAGCAAGCATGGCAGGACGGGCTAGCCATCCCAGATAAAATCCTGCTCAGGACCCTAGTATGCACTTGGGCAGCTAGCTCGTCTGTCTGCTCGCACTGCCAGGGCTATGTTTCTATTTTAGCATGCTAGTTAGATTAGAGCTACTATGTGTACATCTACTCACGCTGGAAATTACCCCTTCAGCTAGATGTGTAGATATACCCCAAGTCACAATACTCCCCAGGTTACTAGACACTCTTCGAAGGTGGCTAATTAGTAGAAAATTGTGCAGGTTGTTTTGATATTTTTTGTGTGTGTGGTGTGGCTACATGTCCGCTACAAATTGGACTGAATCCAAGAACTCATTTCACATATCCTGTCAAGCAGCCATAAAATGGTAATGACTTTCAATCTAATCCTTAGCTGTTAAGGGTAATTTCTCTTGTTTGTTGATGAAAGATGTTTTTATGGATTTCTTCTATTATAATCCATTTTTATTAGCATTAAATTTTTGCTCCTACAGAAACAAAGATTATTCTAAAGAGGTTTTTTTTTTGTTTAGATAAACCAAAGCCAAAAGAAGCAAGTAAGCTTTATCATATATTTTCTCTATAACTGATGTATTGCCACCTTAAGCTCTACTGATGAAAAGCAGTATATGAGAGCCAAGCATTATTAATTATCATTATGGGAGGGGTAGATGGATGAATGGTTGATTAGATAGAATAAGATCAAGTAAACAGAGGTATTCATAAGGAAATGCTACGAAAATCTTTTCTATTTTAGAGCAGAGGATTTGGTCTCTTTACTGTGTACTCTCTCCTTCTCTTGGCCATGAGGAGATTTCTTACCTCTTTGTAACATTGCTGTGAAAAACCTAAATTACAAAAATTTTTTATTTTATGGACAAAATTCTTTTCTCTGATTATCACTGAGACTTCGTTAGCCTCAATATCTCAGATGCATATTCTGATGTCAGCAGATATTTAATGCTGAGAACCAGTGCAGAATAAATAACAGAAGGCCTTGGTGTGAATTAGTGTGCTATCATGCATACCAGACTATAATTTTGCCATGATTATAATATGGTATTTCAATAGCAACTATGTGATAGATCTCAAACTGCTTATTTAGTCATAATATGTCCTATATCTATTTATAATTTAAGATGTTTCCTAGCTTTCTTTTAATTCTTGAGTGAGATCTGTATCAGATCCAGCACCATCTGTAAAGCTATGCTTTTACTGCGGATGGCATTAATCTTGGCTGCATTTTCTGAATGGCTTTTTGGTTTATTGGATCACTTGGAACATAAGACCTAGTCAGTAACAATTCAGGCTTTGAGTTCACAAGTGTTTGATCTCTTGAAATCAAATCATTGGTGTGACATCTTTTGGAATAATGCAATAATGGTGCTGTTAGAAACGGAGATACACATTGCCTGAGTTCTTATAAGCAGGCTTCTGAACTTGATGGGTTTAGCAGTGTGTGATGCTGACTGGCTTATTTTGCAAATATAATTAAATGTATTGTCATTGCTGGAATTGACAAGCTGCATTCAAATCACATAAGGGGTCTTGACATAAGCATTCAGCAGTAAGGACACTGATTCAGAAAACAGAAACTCCATCTTTTGCCCACACATTTGTTGCTTTGGGTTGTTGCAGTATATGGCATGATATATAGAACTGTCGTTGGGTGACTCCTACAATATAGAGACACAAAGATGTAGTTAATAAGTTTCCACCTTAGCTTTACCTTTCATTAATGGTAAGATTTATATTAGATTCAATATTAAATATTCATATATATTTTGATAGCAATTAGGTACCACTATGTTTCACAACATTGGCATTGAATTATTTCTTTTCTATACCTGGAGCATCAGATGGCTGAAATACTGATTGCAGAGTTTGGCATTTGAAAACATAAGGGAGACAGACAATTTGTATATTTTAAGGATGAAATAATGGCCTGTCCCAATAAAATGTTTTTTTTTCCCCAACCCTCGTTCAACAAACTTTCTCCTGACCTTGTCTTTTGTAAATGCAACTATTTGAAAGAATGAGGCTCTTTCTCTGTATGATCATGAATACAATGCAACACACTTCCATTGAAATAATTTATTCTACGGATTCGAGTTTCACTAAAATTATAACTCTGGGGCAAATGATTTACAAGGAGAGGCTGAGGAAACTGGGGTTATTTAGACTGCAGAAGAGAAGAGTGAGGGGGGATTTGATAGCAATCTTCAACTATCTGAAGGGGGGTTCCAAAGAGGATGGAGATCAGCTTTCTCATGGGGGTCAAATGACAGAACAAGGAGCAAATGGTCTCAAGTTGAAGTGAGGGAGGTTTAGGTTGGATATTAGGAAACACTGTTTCACTTGGAGTGTGGTCAAGCACTGGAATGGATTACTTGGTGGGTGAGGGGTGGAATCGCCATCCTTCGAGGTTTTTAAGGCCTACCTTGACAAAGCTCTGGCTGGGATGATTTATTTGGCGTTTGTCCTGCTCTGAGCAGGGGGTTGGACTAGATGACCTCCTGAGGTCTCTGCCAACCCTAATATTCTATGATTCTATAACCAGAAATGAGGTTTTATCAGCTTTTGGTCAATTTTGCAAAACACAAAATCTCATTATAACTGAATTCCCTATATGCAGATTTCCAGGTAATAGACTTGTCTTACAAAGAGCATGGTACTGAAATAGAAACAAAAATCTTCATCATTGCACGGATAAATCACTAAACATTGGAAGTATGCCACATTTTAGAAAGCTATGATGAGAACAAGTAAAGTGTGATTTCAGTATGCCAGTAAAAGTCACTGAGGTTATTGATGCCATTCAGCAAACTTTGGCAAGTTTCAGACCTGCACTCCTATTGCCAGCACAACTTTGCTCCCTCAGTAGGCCCAAGCCTGTTATTTTCTGTAGGAAAGCTAGGCTGTCTTCTGCCTTAATGCTCTCACAGCATCTTTAAACACTGGACTATTGGCCCATTCCTTGCTCCTTAGAGGAAGGCCAGATGACCTGATCATTCTCACACTTTCCTAGGATGGTTAGGGAAGGGAAGAGTGGCAGAGAGCAAGGTAGGCCTGATTTTCCTAAATATTTTGTCTTCTGTTGGTGACCTCCCTCCCTCCACCACTATTTATCTGAAAATTATTATTTAATTATTATAGCAACAAACAGCCACCCATCAGGACCCCATTAGTCTAGGTATTTTTTTTACAAAACACATAACAAAAATGTCATAGAATTCTAGAAGTGTAGGGTTGGCAGGGACCTCAGGAATTCCAGCTCTCTGCACTGAGGTAGGACCAAACAAACAGACCAGGTATTTGTCCCATCTCTTTTTAAAAACCTCCAATAATGGGGACTCCACAACTTCCCTTGTAAGCTTATTCCAGAGTTTAGCTACCATATAGTTAGAAAGATTTTCCTAATATCTAACCTAAATCTTCCTTGCTGCAGGTTAAGCCCTGTCACAGAGCACCTTTGTTACTACCTGGTGAACTGCACTGCCTGGCCACTTCAGATGGTTTCACAATCACAGACACACACTGGGATGGTTATTTTTCACCAAGATGTGTGTGTTTATTCCCCTCTTACATAGTAATACCATGCAATATAGGCTTACAGCAAGGGTAGGCTTTTGTGGCCAAGGCTTACCCCCAGATCCACCTCCTGAGCTCCCCTTGCTTTCTGTTTCCTCCCCTTTTATTCTCTCCTGTTACCTTCTTAGCCCAATGATTGTCACCCTGCTGCTCACCATCACCGACCAGAAAGTGTATAATTGCCCTCAGCTGGGCCTTTAGCCTTCTTCAAGCTGCAGCAGTGTCGGTGATCAGGGTGCTGCTAATAGCACCCTTTCAAGGGTGTATTACTTCATGGCCTACTTTCAGTAGACATGGAGAACAAGTGATCGCCATTCTCTTAATAACAGTCCTTAACATATTTGAACACTGTTATCAGATCCCAGCTTAGTCTTCTTTTCTCAAGACTAAACACACCCAGTTTTTAAACCTTTCCTCGTAGGTCAGGTTTTCTAAACCTTTTATCATTTTTGGACTCTCTCCAGTTTGTCCACATCCTGCCCAAAGTGTGGCACCCAGAATTGGCCACAGGACTCCATCTGAGGCCTGACCAGTGCCAAGCAGAGTGGGACAATTACTTCTCATGTCTTATATACGGCACTTCAATTAATTCATGCAAAGATGTTGTTAGCCTGTTTCACAGCTGAATCACATTGTTGACTCCAGTTCAATTTGTGATCCATTCAAACCCCCAGATCCTTTTCAGCAGTACTACCACCTAGCCAGTTACTCTCTGTTTTGTAGTTGTACATTTGATTTTTCCTTGCTAAGTACTTCCCATGTTTCTTTATTGATTTCTTCTTGTTGATTTGAAACCAATTCTCTGGTCTGTCAAGGTTTTTGTTTTTTTTTTATTTCTAATCCTATCTTCCAAAGTGCTTGCAGCTCATCCCAGCTTGATATCATCTTCAGATTTCATAGGTATGCTCTCTACTCCATTATCCAAGTCACAAATGAAAATATTGAATAATACAGGACCCAAGAAGGACCCATGAAGAACCCCACTAGATATGCCATTGCAGTGTGACAGAAAACCATTGATAATTATTTGAGTACCATCTTTCAACAAGCTGTGCACCCACCTTATAGTAATTCCATCTAGAACATGTTTGCTTAATTTGCTTATGAGAATGTCATGAGGGCCTGTGTGAAAAGCCTTATATAATCAAGATATATCATATCTGCTGCTTTCTCTCTATCCAGTAGGCCAATAAACCTGACAGAGCAGGAAATTAGTTTGGTTTGGCATGATTTGTTCTTGGCAAATCCATGCTGTCTATTCCTCATGACCCTATTATCCTCCAGATGCTTACAAATTGATTAATAATTCATTCCACTATCTTTCCAGGTATCATAGTAAAGCTGACTGGTCATTAATTCCCTGGATCTGCTTTGTTCCCCTTTTTAAAGAAAGGTACTATGCTTGCTCTTCACCGTTCTTCTGAAACTTCACTGATAGTCCAGGTGTTCTCAAAGATAATTACTAATAGTTCGGAGTTTGTTTCAGCTAGCTCCTTAAGGACCCTATGATGAATTTCATCAGCCCCTGTCCACTTGAATACATCTAACATCTAAATAGTCTCCAAGTTGTTCTTTCCCTATTTTGGCTTGCATTCTTTCTCCCCATTGTTAATATTACTTGCGTTGAATACCTGATCACCATTAATCTTTTTAATGAGGACAAGCAAAGCATGTATTAAACATCTCTGCTTTCTTGTTGTCATCAATTATTACCTCTTCTTCCCCACTAAATAGAGGGCCTACATTCCTTCATCTTTCTCTAGCTTACAATGTTTTTAAAGAACCTCTTTTTATTGACTTTTATGTTCATTGCTAGGGTAACTCATTTTGTCCCTTAACCTTTCTGATTTTGTTCCTACATGCTTGTGCTATTTTTTTCTCTTCCTTGTCAATTCATCCATATTTCCACTTTTTCTAGTATTATTTTTGATTGTTAGTCCTTCTGTGGTTTCTGCTGGCAATAATGCATTTTCACCAAGGGGTTGAGGCACTTCAAAGTATTAAATGACTACTAGGAGAAGAGGCATCTTTCCTGACCTGTTAAAAAAGAATGGAGGAGGGAAGACAGACTATCTGTTCCCATGAAGATACTGGGAGGATTCAAAAATATCCAGCTTATTTTGCTGACCCTCTGAAAAATGAAGATAGTGAAAGTGGGTCACTGAAACATTATCTAAAAAGATGAGAGTTGGAAATGTGTCAGTTTGCTCCCTTCAGATGGGAACTAAGATTAAGAGAGTATCCTGGACCTATGGGAGGTTGCTTGTTTAAACTTTAATAAATCTTGCAGGTTTCAAAATGAAATCAACAAAACACACTGTGAACTGAAACAGGCAGGTTTCACACAACTTTTCTAATCAGTTCATCTTTTGCCATTTTTGCTGTTGTATAGCTAGAGTCTCATACTGTCTGACTGGTTCATTATCTGATAAGATTCTGTCTCTGCATTTCACAAACTAGGCTTTTGCTTGTGACTGTCACTGTATCTGTGCTAAATATTTCTCTACAGAACCTGTAAAAGAGAAAGAAGTGAAACCTACAGCTGTAACAAAGGATAGAGGTAATATAACAGCATAAAATACTATAATTGCCAGAGGTTTAGATTTTTTTAAAATCCCCGTTGTACATGGATGTCTTTATTTGTAACATACATCGTCACTTTGGATTGGTGAGGAAAATAAATTTTCAGAATTTAAGAAATATTCAGACTTATTATTACTGCCTGAATTGTATGCAAAGAAAAAAGATGAGGCAATGCAGAATTACAGCCCCAGAATCAAGAAGCATTTGATAAGGTTTGCAAAGGATTTTAGAAAATATGGAACAAGTTTTAAGTGATATTTTTTCTCACTTCGTAATTACATAAAATGTGTTTTGTTTTTGTAAGCATATTCAATCTGGTCAAAATCAGCGTTTTGACTAATTTTGAAATGGTTTTGGGGAGTGTTTCAAACAATCAGTTGTCTGATTGAGCATTGTCACTGAGTCATCAGATTTTATCTTTTATCCCTTTGGTTTGATAATTAAACTGCTACATATTTTACAGCACATGTCAACGAAAAGGAAGTAAAGCACGCTGATGTTTTAAAAGATAAAGGTAAGTATACACAATATAATAGAATGTTTTTTTATTTAAAATTATTGTAACTAACTTTTATAATTCTAACTGAATCTAGGGGCTGGTCTTCACTAGGTAGGGGGATCGACTGCAGATACACAACTTCAGCTACGTGAATAATGTAGCTGAAGTTGGCGTATCTGCCGCCGACTTATCTGCCATCCTCACGGCGGCGGCGGTCAGTGGCGCGCTCCCCCGTCAACTCCAGCTTGCGCCTTTTGGCGAGCTGGAGTTCTGGAGTCGACGGGGGTGCCACTGGCGATCGATTTATCGCGTCCTGATGAGACGCGATAAATCGATCGCCAAAAGACCAATTGGTACTGTGCGTAGTGAAGACAAGCCCTAGGAGAGGCTTTCTTCTATCTTTAAAAATAATCTCAGTATTAAAATTGTCAAAATCTTGTTTACCATACATGCCAAGAAAGGAGAGTCAAACTAGTCTAACTAGAGTCTAACTAGTGTGTAGAAGCCTCAGAACTATTAATATATAAATGTCTATTCATTATGAAAACTATCTTTATTAGTGATTAAGATCTATAACCTCATCAAGATAAAGAGTTGTTAGTGTCTTCTAGAGGCAGTTGGACAGTTCTGAATTGAACTGCTTGTATAAACCTGTGGATGTAACACAAATAAAATAAAATAGTAGCATATGAAATGGTATGAAAGTGTGATAGATAGTGACATGCCTTCAGGGCGTTGTAAAGGCTGAGGTTAAAAGCTCACTGCTTCAACCATAACAACCTGAGTCTTTAGAAGTGAAAGTCTGTCTGACTATTTCTTCTCTCCCTTTCTTTCTCATGTAAGTTTAAAATTTCTTTTGGCATTTTTTGCAAGTATATATGGTTAGCTCAACTAAAATTTCCCTTGAGTCACTGTTTTTCAGCATGGTGTGCCTCCTTCATCCACCTTATTGTTACCCTCCACTCCAGAGTTACTTGCATTTCAAGGGTGAAGCAATATGTGTATGTACATAGTTTAAATAGTGCTTTGTTATTCAGGTTAAAAAGTACCACCATGTATGCAAATATAATAATATCTTAGATTAGATTAGTGTAATTATTTTGTATTATTTCAAATAGAATAACTGAGGAATTTAGTTTATTTTCTCTGTGTAAAATAACACTATGTGTAAATTAGTGAACTGTAGAGAAAGAGACAGCAGTTGAATAGCTAGATATATATTTAACCTCTGGAAATCAAGCTGATTTACCACTTCTTTATGATAAGGACCCCTATCCCACAAACACATTCACACATGAATAGTCCCGCTCTTCAAGTGATTGTCCATGTGAATTCCACTTCTAGTATGCATGCACCCCATTGGACGAGATTGGATTCTTTCAGCAAACAGTGTCCATTGGGGCCACGCTTTCTCTCTGGATCCCTTGTTCTTCATAAACTTGATAAAGGGCACAGCGGGTCCAATTATCCTTCAGTTTCTTTTCATCCCTAACAGCAAGACAGAAATCTGCTTCTCTGCACACTGTGCATTTTTCTCTTAGACTTTTAAATATATTAGATCAGGAGTGTAACAGCATGAATACTCACCCCTGCAGCTCCTCCTGCTGGACCTCTGGGAACTGGCTCTTCCAGCCAGGAGCGCCCTCTGCAGGCCAGTGTCTCTCCATCTGCTGGCCCCCGGGTCCCTCCTGGACTCTGGTGCCCTCTTACCTGGGGTGCTGCCCCCTGGCAATAACCCCACACTCTTCCACTGGGTCTCCCCTCCCTGGGAACCCCAACTCTCTAATCCCCACGCTGCCTCAGTCTACAGCCACTGCCAGTCATCATCAAGCCCCAGCTCACTGAGGCAGACTGCAGTATAACAGCCAGTCATCATAGGCAAGGGGGTTTGGATCTGCAGCCTTTCCCTGCAGCCCAGTACCTTTTCGGGCCTTCCCATCAGGACTGCAGCCTGGGGAGTTGCTAGACTGGAGCTCCCTGGCTCCCTTGCCTATTCCCCCAGCACTGTTCCACCTCAGGTACCCTGTCCTCCAGGCAGCCAGGCTCTGCTCCCTCCCAGCCTGGAGAGACTGTTTGAGCACCTGGCTCACAGTCCTTTTATAAGGGCCAGCTGGGCCCTAAATGAGGTGGCCACAGCTGTGGCCAGCCACACCCTCAGCTGCTTTCCACAGTAACAGCTCTCCCCAAGGCTGTTTTAACCCCTTCCAGGCTGGAGCTGGTGACAATTGCGCTACAAGGAGTCTTAAACATGCTGCCCAAGGAGTTATTTGCTGTGGTCCGGACCACTTCTAGTTTAATAAATTCAAATTAAGGACAATACTAAAGGAACTTACTTTCTTCTACAGAGGAAATATGTTCCTATTAGGGGCAGAATCTGAGACTTATTTATAAATGTAACACTAAATCTTCAGCTCTTTGCTGAAATAAGAAAGCCCCTTCAACAATTTCAGGGTGGTTTAATTTTGATTTGTTGAATTAGCCTGAGACCAAAGGGAGGCATAGTTTCCTGTGCATGCATTTTATTGTTATCTAGTTATGCACTTTATTTATTTTTATGTTTCAGTAGTTTGTATCCCTTTCACAGTAATTACACTACATGTTATTTAAAGAAACATATCTGTTTGGTGTTCTTTGGTCCTTTATCTCACTTGCTATGCATTGTGTGTACTTCATTTGAAGTTAAAAAAAATCCTGTTTGTAGCATTCAGTAGAATATTTTCTCTTTTAGCAAGTATTTTCCTTTAAAAATAGAAACTTATGGTATATAAATGTAAATGTCCTCCAATGCCTAATAAAAAGAATTAGAAAGTGATGACCTTTTCAGACTACATGTCCTATTTCTTTTCTTCTCCTGTTTTAATGCTAAAGTATGATTGTTTTTATAACAACAAGATCTTTGTTCTGATGAATTTATTTAGTCCTGCTGGTTGTTCCTATTCTAAAATCATACGGTCACAGCTTCTCATCTCCAACTAATCTGTGCTTGATAAAGGACCAGTGTGGGGCAGAGAGGGGAAAGGTGGCTTTAAGCTATTTTTTATCTTCCCCTGATCCTGGGGCCATTGTGGACCAGGTCAATCCCTGAAACAAGTTAGAGCAGCTTGAAAGTTGAGATCATTTAGACCATTTGGTGATATAAAATCACTGCTCCCTGTGGAGCACTGCTGGAAAGAAAGGGGAGCTCTTGGGGCATGTGTCTCTAAAGCTCACAAAGAGTGAGGACTGGTACACCTTGGATAGCCCCCTGGTGCTACTGTTAGTTGTTGCTTCTGCTTCTTAGGACCTAATTGCTAGGGAATGCTGGGATCTTCTTCATGAGCCACTCCACCTAGGAAATTTCATGGAGCTCCCCTGAAGCAGGGAGGGAGGGACTGTTGGACTGTGTGTCCAACTCCAACTCCACGTTGGGAGAAGGATTATCTAGCACCCTCCCTCTAACCTCTGGTGTTGCTGATTGTGTCTGCTAAGTCTCCTGGATCAGATGCACGCGGGTAATTTAAGGCTCTGTCCCCACTGGAAATGAACTTGTATTAGCAAAGTCCATGTCTAAAGTCAGGTTAAGTTTAGTGGTGGATTAAGACAGATCCTTGGGATTGAGTCCTGGTAGTCTGGAGGGCCTGCAACTGTTGAGAGTTGAAAACTAGTTTTAAATCTAGTTTAGAGAGAATCTTCTGTTGACTTCACACTCTTATTACAGTGGATTTAGCTAACATTGGTTTATCCAGAGCCTACAGTAATCCTTGCAAGGAGATGTAGTTCTGCTAGGCATTGAAGTGCCATATCAGCTCAGAAGGATTGTGACTGACTCTAATTAGCATTCCTACAAATTGTAACATTCTTTCACTCCAACCAAGTGACATTCACAAGAGTCCAAAATTGTTTCCTCCCTTTGAAAACATCATTTCCTATCTAATCCATGCAAATGCTCACTGACCTGTATGCTTCAGAGGCCAACAGATTAGCGCCAGTAGGAAATGGCTATTAATAAGATGTGTGCCCTATAATATTATTTATATAATGTAATAAGTGCGCTCAGTACTCTTACTGAGATGAAATACATATTCCCCACCTAGGGGATTGAATTGAAGGGCCTGACTGAAAGCCCACTTAGAATCAATGGAAAGATTCCTGTTAACCTCCAACAGGCTTTGGCTGAGGCCCTAAGAATCTTATCTTACAGTCAGAGCCATTTACATGGATCTCTGCCTCCATGCAAAGTTCTACTTACTTCAGTAGGGCTCTGCATGGGGACAGCAGTCTGTGCTAATGAATTGTATTAAAGAATCAGGGATTTAATTTGACATAAGGTGAGAGGTGATTGCAGACAAAATGCCAGAAGGTGTAAAGAGACAACAAGGATTATATCAGTTTAGATTCTACTATATGTTACTTGCTAGTTCTTAATTTTTTTCATGCATCATGTGTGCATCTATTATTTTTAGTCATTAAAACTGAAATCCACTGTACTTTCCTATAGAACACGTAAAAGAAAAAGCTGTGAAGACTGCAGACGTTCCAAAGGACAAAGGTAATGGCACAAATTAAATATAAATTCATAGATTTGATAACTAAATATCTGAATAGCTATGCAGTATTGGAAAAAAGCCTCAAATGGAGATACAAGGGTATTAGTCATAATCTCTCATGAGATCTAAATTCATTACTTGCTAACACTCAGCTTATCTTAAATGTACATATACAAGATATACTGTAGGTTCAGTGTCTAATAACAAAATTAAATGTCCAAACAGACTACTCCTACCAACAGGGTGGTCAAAACTGAAATTTAGAAGGCACAGCTGGTCAAAATTTGGAAACTGCATGCTGTATGAAATTCTGATATATCAAAATTTGTTTAGCCTCAAATTGGGATATTGAAGAATCAAAATTTCACACAGCATGTAAAATTCTGAAAAATTTTGAATAAAAATATTGACATATTTCATTTCAGCATTTTGAATCAAAATGTTTCAACATTTCATCTTGGTTCACAATTGAATTGCATCCACCTGAGTGGCTGGCTCAGGAGAGTGGTTCATTCCTCATTTTTTTTCGCAGGACCAAGCTCCTTGGCCAGGCTATAATTGCTGTCACCCTTTGCTCTGGTTGAAATTGAAAAATTATGAATTGCCACTGTGAATGATAATGAATGGTTATTGGGCTATGGACAAAGAGTGAGAACGATTGTAAAGCCTGCTAGTTAGGGTCCTCATGTTGGATGTGTGAAATTCAAGTCCAAGTCCTTGTTCCACTGACTGTCTATTTATATAAACATAAAATAGCTTTATGGGAGAGATTGAAGGAGCCTGGCATCAGAATATTCCAGCGCCCTGTGATTAGGACACTCTCCTGCAATGTGGGAGATGCAAGATCTAATCTCGTCTCTGTATCAGGCAGAGGGGAGAACTGAACATGGGTCTCTTCATCTGAGGTGAATGGACTAAGCACTAGGCTAAAAGTGATAAGGCGGGTGTCACTATCACTTCCTCCTCTGGTCATGTTGTCAGACTAGCCCAAACAGTCAACATGTTTCAGTAAGGTCAAAACAAACAGCTTAGCTTCAACATTCCAAAAACACTTCGATTTTTTGGTTTTGGTCAAAACGATTTGGTGAACTCAGTATGAAGTTGAGAATAGTTTCGGGTTGACAGAAATGGGGTTTTTTTTTATCAATAAACTATTTGTTGAAAAACATTTGCCCAGCTATAGTGCCATGTCTTTTGTCAGTCCCAGATTAAAAAGAACTTCTCCTTAGCCTTCTTTGGCATTTTTTAGCTTTTAATTCTAACACTGTAACAGTAGCAGTGTGTGCTCATTTTGTAGTTCAGTTCAATGGAAAAATCCATTGCTGATGCCACCGATGTATAAAATTACTTTCCACTTCATAAATCATTATTATTCATTTTCTGTTTGAGAGACAACCTAACAATTTCTCTGAATACAAAAGAACTAATGGCATATTATAGGTTTGTTATTTTACTTATCAAACTAAGTCTAAAAGGCTGTTAATTACATCTTTGTATTGTCCTGCTTACTTCCATGCTATTAAAACCACTTGATTATCACATCTGTCTTCTTTTCTCTTTCCATATCAAAATATATGACTCACTTCCTTCTCATGTGTCATCTTTTTTGTCTAACCTGCCTTCTGATAAATGTTAAATGTTTCTTTCCAGAGCCTGTTAAAAGAAAAGAAGTGAAGCCTCCAGCAGCCTTAAAGGAAAAGGGTAATGGCTCAGAGTCGCATGTAAAAATGACCTATTCTCTTATTAAATATACAGTCGTTCACATTAACGAGTACATTGGTGCCTCAGTGCACACAATTCCTGTTGATCTTAAATTGCAGATCTTCTGTGAAAAGTTACAAAAACCGGCACTTTCTTATTCATTTGATCTGATCCTGTTGTATTTCTGAAGTCACAGGCAATTAAGGAATAAAAATAAGATTTTACTATTTTTGACTCTTGTCTGCTCTGCAGAGCCAGTGCACCTACTGAAGAGAGAGCTGGTGTCTGCTGCTTCTTATGCATCACTCACTAACAGAATTGTTAACTACATTCCATTCACTGGCTAAATTCATTGACACCTGTGCAAGCCCATGGAAAACAATGGGGGAACTCAGGTGTACTAAGGGTATAGTTTGGCTTATAGAATCTTTTCATGGTGAAAATGGTCTGGTAGGAAAGAGCATAGTTTGCCTTTGAGATCCCAGACTGAACCGCCTTGCAGAACTAAACTGAGTTTTTGGATTCTTAACAAAACCCCATGCTAATCAACCCT
Organism: Dermatemys mawii; assembly: GCA_007922305.1. NCBI lineage: Eukaryota > Metazoa > Chordata > Testudines > Dermatemydidae > Dermatemys > Dermatemys mawii. The sequence continues at coordinate 65,111,555 of ML677333.1, read as the reverse complement.
TGTCTAGTTTGGTCTTCTTTGTGAAACTGTTGCACAGCTTTAGATACTGTATAAAGGCATAATAATATAATTACCTCCCTCTTCAATTTTTTGGTGATTTTTTTTCAGAGCCTACAAAAGAAAAAGAAGTGAGGCCTCCAGTTCTTGTCAAGGAAATAGGTAAAAATAGAATAATAGTAATTGAGAAATTCTCTTTTTCTATTACCTAAGAGTCCATATTTAGGGATGGGATTTTCTAAAGCACCAGGAGAATTTGGTGCCTAACTCATTCTGGACTTCTCAAAATCTCACCCCACATACTTCTGGAAATGATAGTTAGTTGGTTCTAAAGTGATTGTTATATAACCTGCAGTCTGCTTTAAAGGGCAAAAATAATAATTGTGGAGTCCTAGATGGTAGCAATAGAAAAGATCCACAAAGCATCTTACTTCAACTTTTGTTCAATTTAAATGTCTCAGGCAATGATGCTTCCACTGCTTCCTCTCTGAAATTATTCCTCAGCAAAAGATCTTGTTTATAACAGACTTTTTCCTTTAAAATTCTTACAGGCAAAAGTGTGTGGGAGGGGAAAGAATGTTAAAGAAGGCCTAATCTACTCTTATTTGGTTTTTCTCTTCCCTCCTGTTTCCTTTAATACATCATGTAATGTGCATATATAGATACTGCTTTTATTTCCTTTTCCCACTACTTTCTGTGCCTTCTTACCTGTGATTGGTAAGAAGGCACAGAAGATCCTACATTCTTCTATGCCTTGATCCCATTTTAATCATATTTCCACCAGTGCAGCTTCTCCTTCAAATTCCTCTTAAAAAATCCTCTCCCACAAACCGTATAAACTCTAGGGTTTCCCTTTAAAGAACTGTGTCACATAGAATAAAAGATTTTGAAAAGCCCACAAAAGCCTATGAGCTTTTGAAACATCAACCGAAGCTGCTGCATAAAATTATTTCTGTACCTTCTCTTCCCATAAATGTATACAAAATTGTGACTTTTTCAGAGGCCACAAGAAAACAAGCAATGAAGCCTTCAGTTGTCGTCAGAGAAAAAGGTAAAATTATTATGCCATAACTGAGGCCCTGATCCTGAAATCAGATCATTCTCCCCCTGTGCAGACCTGCAAAGATATTTAGGTTCCTATCTCCCATTGAGATCAATGGGAGTTAAGCATCTCAAACCTTTTTGTATCTGGGCCATGGACCCTTAAGTCGTGCGCTCTTTGGTGCAAGGATGCTGTTTGTTATTTGTCTGTTAAGTGACATGCACTTTTACGGGGTACCTGCTAATAATAAGTAGATCTCACACCTAGAAAGTTATTATTGCTTATAATTTCACCTTTCTTAATTTTATCCCATGTTCCTAGTTGCATTTGCCATTTCATCCTATATATCACTTACCCAATATAAGCACCATACCATTGTCATGTACTGTACCTTACATATAATGATCAGGGTTTACCTTCAAATAAAGAATATTTAAGATATACACATCCTCTAAATAAAAAGATTTAAAAAAAAGGATTTTGTAGCCAGTGATAATAGTAATTATAATTAATTGAGTATTCTCAAGTTTGCGTATTCATATTAAACTAGTTCAGGCAAGAATTAGATTTATATTTAGACATTAGGTGCATGTTGATTAAACATCACTTATTTAAAAAGCAATATTTCAGATTAAACAGGTATATACTTTAAGAGAAGATAATAAGTAATAGCTTAGCAATACCATAACAGTCAATTGAAACAAAGATACAGAGGTCATTCTTTGAAATTGCCAATTTCCTTAGTACTGCTTCAGAAAACTAAACAGCATTCCCTCCTAATAGCTGGGTATTCTCTAGGTAATACTGCAAATTATGAGGTAATGTTTTCACTGGCAACATTTATGAAAGGCGAGATAAGTACATTTTTAAAGGCAATCATTCTACATAATATATGTAGATAATACTTAGGATAATAGGAGAGCAAGCTATTACTCCACACACTGATTCTGATGTCACTGGAAAACAATATGAAAGTTAGGTGATGTGTAGGGACCTACAAAATTCACGGACCATTTTGGTCAGTTTCTTGGTCATGAGATTTTAAAAATTGTAAATGTTATGATTTCAGCTATTTAAATATGAAATGTCATGGTGGTGTAATTGTAGTGGTCCTGACCCAATAGGATGTTTGGGTGCCAGATTCAGGGGTTGCGGTACTGTTACCATTACTTCCGCACTGCTGCCGGTAGTGGTGCTCTCTTCAGAGCTGGGCAGCTGGAGAGCAGCAACTGCTGATTGGGCACCCAGCTATGAAGGCAGAGCCACCACCAGCAGCAGCGCAGAAATAAGGGTGGCATGGTATGGTATTGCCACCCTTACTTCTGCACTGCTGCTGGTGGGGCACCACCTTCAAAGCTGGGCGCCCAGTCAACAGGTGCCGTTCTGTGGCCACCCAGTTGTAAAGGGAGTACAGAATAAGGATTGCAATACTGTACCCTCCGAAAATAACCTCTAAACCCCCTTGCAATTCTTTTTTGGCTCAGGAGTCCCAATTTGAGAAACACTGGTCTCCCCTGTGAAGTCTGTATATTATAGGGTAAAAGCACACAAAAGACCAGAGTTTTCAGGGGGAGACCAGATTTCATGGTCCATGATTGTGTTTTTCATGGCTATGAATTTGGTAGGGCCCTACTGATGTGTAATGACAAAAGGCACCAGGGCTTAAATAGTCTCAGACTCTTTTCACAGAATTAAAACCTAGCAAAGAGAGACAGTCTAGAATGTTCATCCCAGATATACGACAAGTAAAGAACAAAAGGGGGTGTTCTTCATTGCACCTGCGCATTGGTCTGCTCTTGGCAAAAGTGACTTAGAATTAATCATGTGTTTTTTTTTAAAAGGCAAGTCAGGTGTAGCATAAGATACCTGAACTGGGCCTAAGATATCTGAACTGCTACTTTCTGCCTCTGCTCTTATAAGGCTGTGAATGCTGTGGGAATCCATTCTATGGATGTAGCAGCGGTTGACATGCCCAGAATGTTTGCCTTCAAGTGATCAGCTCTCCATAAACGCTTCGGGTCTGATCTTTGGATATTTGTTTGTTTGTTTCCATTTAAGTAAAAATAAATGAAATGCCTATACAAGAGTGATAGGTGTTTTGACAATTAATCTAACACTGTAAAACATCCAAAACATTGAAGGAGGGATGAACTAACTTCATTTCATCAGCTAGCAGTGAATCTCTTACAAAACAAAGCTCCTTCAAAGCACCCATGACCTAATTTGGCCTATTTCAAAGTCAGACTAGGGGGCATTTGGATACTCCAGATCCCACTTACTTTCTCTGGGGTTGTTTATGTTCATCACCTTTGAAAATCAGATACACGGCGTGCTACCCATTTCACAGCAGCCAGAGGTATTTGGTTACACTATTACATGCATAGGGTAAAATCTTGGTCCCATTGAAGTCAATGGAATTTTTGCTAGAATTTCACCAATAATATATATCATTGGAAAGTATCAGTTATGTCTTCAATAAAACCTCACAGAACATAGACCTAGTTACTTCCTGGATCAACATTATACAAGAGGTCAGACTAGATGATCACAGTCATCTCTTATGGCCTTGGAATCTCTGGTCCCCCCGCCACCTTGCAGTAGATAGGTGAAAGAGGAAATATTTTTATTAAATCATAGCCAAATTTTTCAATCAGTCAAGAGTCATGAATGTGAGACTTACGGTATGGTGGATGCAAAATCTGAAAATGAAGGAAACACCTTATTCAAAACACCTGTTCAATGTGCAATGGCAAGCAACAAAATGTTACCAGAATAGGATAGAAAATATTGCTGAAAATGCAGCCCAAACATCATCTTTATCAAAAACAAATGAAGTGCAATAATATTCTACATTCTATTGGGCCAGAAAGATTTCACCATTGCAGAAACAGGTGTGCTTTGGATCATTACTAAAGAGCGCTGCATTTTTTTAAAAAAATAAAAGCAACTTTTAAAAAAGTAGGGCAGAGCTGCATATATGTAAACCCTCTCCTTGGAGCTAGTCCTTCTGCTGTTGAAGGAAATTGCAAACCTCCTGTTTGACTTCATTGGGAACAGGCTCAGGATGTATACGTTATGCAGTGAAGCAACCCAAGCAGATGAGGTGAAAATCAGTCATGTTCCATCCACCCAAGTTTATGACAAGGTAAATCTTATTCACAATGTCTTTAAAGGTTGGGATTCAGTTCAATTGCTTCAGGTGCCTAAAAATTGCTTCTGTTTTTGCTGTTCTATGTGACAAATCTTCATAAATCATCTTTATCCTCTGGAATTCATATATAAGCAGTGCTTTCAAAAGCAAATGGAACTAACTCAGTGATGCTGAAGGTGTATGGCAAGACATTGACATTTTGTCAGAAAAGCGTAACCTGAATGTGTAAAGTGGCTTTAAGCATCCATGTGCAATGTTGTGCATCATTAGCTCTTTCTTTCTTAACAATGAAAAGTGACATGTAACACAGAACATACAAACAGGGTTTGAGAAAAGTCTTCATAAGAGAAAATTGTTCCAGTGAGTTTGTGGGCCCATTGCCATGTGGGAAACCAGGAAGAGAAGTTTCCATTTACTCCTACTGAGGTTCTTTCAGTCAAAGTGTCAATATATAATAAACAGAGGGCTCTTTTAATAGATAATGTAATTACAACCAAAGGAACATCATGATGTGTGTAGCATTATGTCACATTAGAAAGAAGATATTTAGTTAAGCACATTAGATATAAGTGACTGCAATATGCATACCTTTGCTAAATTAAACTAATGTTTGCAATATGGCATTTGAATTCATATATCATATTAAACTGCATTATGTAATCCAGAATAATAAAACATTACCAGATATTACAGTAAGACAGATGTGTTTGATATATAGAAATTGCCACACCAGATTAGACCATTGATCCATCAAATCCAGCAGCCTGTCTGACAGCTGCCCATACCAGATGCTTTGCAGAAACAACAGCTGCTTCAGTGCTCTAATATTAAAGTGATCCGGTTCATATAAGTACCTAGATAGAGATAACTGTTTTGGAAGGTGTAAAATTCCCATTATTGCAGTCAACATCCAGCTGTGAGAAACTTTGAATATATCTTTAAAGGAGGAAAGAAAAAGAACAAGAACAGAAAACATCCCTTTATATAGCTGAAGACTATAATAATCTGGAGAAAGAAAAAAGGGAGCATATTGATATTTTAAGTTCCAAAAGGGTTGGTTCACACAAGTAAAAAAAAGAAAGGTAAATAATATGTGAACTACAAATTATATGTTAGTACTTGTCATTTGATCTTCTCTTACTCTCCCCTGGGAAAAAAAAGTATTCAAAACAAACAAAAAGTCATGTGTTTGTGTGCTTATAGTATATGTATACACACACACACACACACACACACACTTAACTCTTGTTACATAATATGTGTTCCCAACATTATTGATAAAGTGACATAGAACTTACAATGGTGACACAATGTAGTAATACCAGAATAGGGAAAAAAACACCCAGAATGAAAAGATTGTGACAGATTCACAGTACGTGAGACCTGTGAAGTTTTGGATTATCAAATAGGAACCTGAAAGAGTGCATTAAAATTCTCTGTAGAAGAGAGTAGATACTGTTAAAGCATTGTCTAAACATTTGTTTGAGGTGCACAGTTGAAGACTTCATATCTGCACAGAGTAGATATAAGCATCATGCCTCCAGGAGCTCTGGAGCAAAGATGCTCATTAGTAGCCCTTTCTAAATCTTTTGAAAAATTGTGGCAGGTGATCCTCCAGTACAGCATTCCAGATGGAATCCAGTGTGAAAATTGGGGTTTGTCACGTTGGCCAGGCCTCTGCTTTACAGATATGCCACCTCTGAGGTGCTGAATTCAGCTAGTGGTGTTGGTGCCACTTGCCAGTGCTCAGGTAGTGCTGATCACAGTGGCTGTCTGCTCTGCAGAAGCAATGAAAAGAAAAGTTCCCAGGGACCTCTCCTTTTTCTAAGGCTTGATCTAGAGCTCATTGAGTCAGACAGGTTCCTTCAGTTGACTTTAATGCTCCTAATGTTTCCTAAATTGAAGAATTATTGGCACACTTCCATTATTATTTAGATGCTTACAGCTCCAGGGTCAGATACTTTCCCTTAGCTTTTTCATGTGGATTTGCAATGCATTTGTATCAGGTGTTACTGATTATAAATCTAATGCCAATGCAATTATCATTTATCATTAGTGTTTTGCAGGTGCAAAGGCTCATTTCTTTTCACATTCTATGCCAGTGTGAAAAATTTAGCTCTGTATGTGTGACAATGGCAGCTGGAACTTATAAATGATCAAAATAGGACAGTCAGGTTATGTAATGCACCATAATGTCTTCCTTAGCCATAAAATGCATTGTCATGGATCAAAAACAGATTCAGAGACAGAAAGTAAAGACAGGTTTAAGAATAGCAGCCGTGTTAGTCTGCATCGGTAAAGAAAATGAGGAATACTTGTAGCACCTTAGAGACTAACCAGTTTATTTCAGCATAAGTTTTCGTGGGCTATAATCCACTTCATCGGATGCATAGAATGGAACAAACAGAAGAAAGTTGCATTTATACACACAGAAAGCAAAAAAAAAGTTGTAAATTACCATAGCAATTCTAAGAGGCTGTTTAATTTGGATGGGCCATTATCAGCAGGAGAAAAAAATACCTTTTGTAGTGAAAAACCTTCCGGTGAAGACAGAATGAAATGATTGAGATCATTTATCTTAGAAAGGAAATGAATAAGAGGAGGCATGGTAAAAGTATATAAAATAATGAATGATATAGAGAATTGAGATCAGGAACTTCTGTTCTTCATATTCTTATAACATGAGAACAAGGGGATATTCAATGAAAGTAAAAGTTGGGAAATTCAAAACTGATACTTTTTTATGAAACATGTAAGTAAACCTTAGAACTCATTACTACAGAAAACCAAGAACTTAAAAATACCCACAAAGGGATTGGAAACTTATGCAGATATCAAGAATATCCAGAATTTTCATAATTACTGAAAACAAAATTATGGAAGATTATTAAACTTTATGCTTCACTACTTAAGCCAGTCTCTAAATATTAGAGATCAAGATGGGATTTATGTTAGAGTTAGAGATACATTATCCCACATCTACCTACTGTGCATTTCTTATCTTTCCCTTGAAGTCTCTGGTACTGATAGGATACAGGACTAGATAGACCTTGAATCTGATCCAGTATGAAAATTCCCATGTTCCTAAGAACTACAGGAGGGGATTCCTATATTTTTTGCTACTGAGAGATACCTACAAGGAATGCAATCTTAGATTAGGGACCCTTGAGAATGGAATGTGTGCTCTTATATAAAGTTTACCTTCTTTTGTATCTGATCTAAATTAACTGATAATATTTGTATTTTCATCAATGGAGGAATGATAAGCAAGTTATATGGTTTCGGAAGAGGACTGAATAATTGGTGATCTGATGAGGATGCTAGGATTTAAAGATTCCTTCTCCATCTCTACTTACTACTGTCTGATATATACGGGGTTTTCTAGAAATAGTTAAGCTCAGGATTTCCTTCCTCAAAATTGTCTTGTCAAGGAGGAATAAAAACAGGCAACAGCATTTCTGATAAAGGTTTTGTATTGCCCAGTTCACCATTCTGCTTTATTTAATGCTCTCCCCTGCCCTAATTTCATGTCCAGTTAATATGTATTGCCCCACATTTGCTCTCAGACATTAATCCGGTTTTTATCCGGTGTAGACCAAATTCACTAGATAATCCATCCATTTTTTAAAAGATACAAACACATTGCTCAGCTTCTGAAATTATGGTCTTTGTGCTCTCTGTCATTGAAGTAAGAGCATTTAATCAGAGCAATGCTATTAGAAATGGCAGTCAGCACGAGGCCGCTTCTGCCTCATGAGATTTGTAGAGCATTTACAGTACATGTGATCAAAAAAAAAGAGTGATTCCCTTCTATACTGGTCACTGTTAAAATATAGCATTTGCAAACAGATACCACATAGTGATAGAACAACAGTTTTTCACTATATATTTTGAATAGGAAATATCTGTGGTAATTGTGATAACAAACAAGATTTTTACTATATGATACCCCATCTTTACAGGGGAAGGGAAGGAGGGAATAAAATTAACGGTAATGACTATTTTCTGAAAGTCAAGAGCCTGATTCTCCAATGCTTCAAAATTTGTGCTGTCCATTACATTCAAGCAAAGTGAGTAGAAAATGGACCACATTGTGCCACCCTCCATAAGGCTACTTTACACTACATCAGCAGCATTAAGCATCTCTATAACCATCTTTCCCTGCTACACAAAGATCCTTCTGGTACAGAAGAATACTTGGGTAGCTTATATCTTCTAAATTTGGGATATGTCTGGCTGTAATAATGGCCCCTTTGGACAGAGGGACATTACCTCATGACATAGCTTAAAGCAGGGGTCGGCAGCCTTTCAGAAGTGGTGTGCCGAGTCTTCATTCATTCACTCTAATTTAAGGTTTTGCATGCCAGTGATCCATTTTAATGTTTTTAGAGGGTCTCTTTCTACAAGTCTATAATATATAACTAAACGACTATTGTCTGTAAATAAGGTTTTTAAAATGTTTAAGGAGCTTCATTTAAAATTAAATTAAAATGCAGAGCCCCCCCCAGACCGGTGGCCAGGACCTGGGCAGTGTGAGTGCCACTGAAAATTAGTTTGTGTACCGCCTTTGGCGCACATGCCATAGGTTGCCTACCTGTGGCTTAGAGAAACCCGAAAGCTGCACTAAACTGGGCCAAAGGCTGATTGAGCTTTGAATCATCTCCCAGCCACAGATATTAGGAATGGAGAGCAAAAGTGGCATACAGCCAATTTTGTCCCTTGCCCCCTAGCCCTGTCCTGAGTGCTGCTCAGCCAGATTCGTGGACTTGGTGTAGTGGGTGTAATAGATTGTACATCAATTTTGCATTAGTTTTGTGTTGGTGTGAATGCTTGCAATAGATTAAATGCATAGCCAGCCAGATCCCAACTCAGTCAAAAATCACAAAAATATTTGCAAACCAAAAAAATAAAAAGGGTAGACGGGAAAGTGGATATTCTGTGGAAAAGGCTCTCCCTTTATTTTTTGTTGATAGGTTTCAATTTCATCCCAATTCAATTCAGAATTGGAAAACTTTAAAAATAACGAATAACTTTGCAGAACAGAAAAACCATTTCTTTCCTAATTCTAGTTGTAGGTACGTAGAATTTGCAATGAATAGGGGGAAATTTACTGAAAACCCTCAGTAGCAAGTTCTAATTAACTTCTATGTACTTTTTATCTATCTTTAATATGGGTACAAATAAATAATACTCATTTTACAGAATTGTGAGAGATTTAATTAATTAATAACTGCAAAGCACTGTTGACATCTTTAGATAAGTCAACTGATAAGTACATACAATTATTACAATAGAGTATATATTACTATTATCTTACTTGAATCACTGCAGAACTGTCAGTTATAACAGACTTGTTTAGCTGAGAGATGGTATAAAAACTGACTAACAAAAATAGGACACAAATTGAAATGGATGAATTTCAGTTGGATGTTTTTGTAATTTTAACTTCTAAACATCTTTTATTAATATTTTTCTTAGGACTTGAAGTCAAAAAAGAAGAAAAGCCAGCAAAACCAGGTAACAGTTCATAGACTTCAGTGGGTGATAGATAGAGAATATCTACTCTCACCAGATCCTAAAGTAGGGGCCAAAGCCAACATTTTCAGTGCTGTGCTCCTAAATCCATATTTAAGCACATAGGGTGAATGTTCAAAATTGTCTTAGGGATTGAGGAGCACAGGAGCCACTTTCAGTGGGGCTTATGTTTTTAAGTTACTTAGGAGCTTTTAAGAATCAGAGGGGTAGCCGTGTTAGTCTGGAATTGCAGAAGTGACAGAGAGTCCTGTGGCACCTTAAAGA
>ML677333.1:64944494-65101166 GCA_007922305.1 Dermatemys mawii | reverse complement strand
GACGAAGTGGGTATTAGCCCACGAAAGCTTATGCTCTGAAACTTTAGTTAGTCTTTAAGGTACCACAGGACTCTTTGTCACTTTAGGAGCTTTTGAAATTTTTTACCCAAAATGACTTTCACCGGGACTTATCCCAAACCTTGCCATTGGTTACGGTTTTGTAACTCCACTCAAATATGAAAATTGAGGCCATACTTTTAAATTAAAGAAAATATACATATATTTATTTAGTGACACCACTTTAAAGTATTTACTTATTTTTACTTAGTTACTATTATTATTATTATTACTATTATTACAATATGTTAAGCACTTTTTACTAGTGTTAAAATATAACAGTACAGACCACAGAATTTCCTTAAAAGGGGAACACAGACTATGCTTCAAAGACCTCCTCATCTTCTTTCCCCATTTTATCTTCCTTCTGCACTGATTATTCTGAAGGTTTCGTCCTGTGTGTTTCTCTCAGCATATAAATGAAAGGGAGATAAGATTGTCTTGTGGTTAAACCTCTACAAAGTCTATAGGCCTGAGTTTTATTCCTATCCTTGTCACTGATCTGCTGTATGCCTTTGGACAAGTCATTTAATCTGAACCTCATCTGCCAATATTATTTATATAATATTAGGCATACCTCCCCTGAGGGTAAATCTTTGTAAAGTGTTTTGAGATCCCTACAAGGCAGGCATTCTGTATAACTTAGGTGCAAAATGCTGTTGATATTATTTATCATTAACTTTAGACTTGAAGAATGGCACTTTTTTCCCTATTTCAGCTCCAGTGAAAAGCGAAGGTGAGAAGAAAGGTAGATCAATTATTTTCTCTTTACTGAAGTTCATTTCAGCTTTTGACTGCTGTAAGAAATGTTTCTTTCATACAATGACACATTTGAGATGATGCACATCACCTCATGTACTACCATCAAACGGCTTTATTCAGTCCTACTGTGATAACAAAATTGTCATTTCCAGTTTTGTTGGTTTCTTTTTACTCCAGCCCAAGACCGCCCACAACCCAATATCAGACACTGCAGTTGTTCTGACTTGGAAGAAAATGAAAGGCTTTTGTTATCATGTTACAATACATGAGAGAAAAAAACTTTCTATGCCCTGTGTACATATGGGGTGGACAGAGCAAGCACCTGTTCCAGCCCCCTGCTCCAAAAATCCATTTAACATACAGTCCTCAAATAAAGGATATATCAGATATTAAACTGATAAGAACAGGGTTAAAAATTTTATTAAAACTAATGTTAAAAATTAAAATGTACAGAAATTGAGAAGTAAGGTACTGAACATCTGGAGTTAGGCTGGGGTTATGGGCGATTGTAGGTAACAAGTACAGGGTTTACAACAGAGGTGGGCAAACTATGGCCCACGGGCCACATGTGGCCTGCTGGCCATTTTTATCCGGCCCACGAAGGGCCGGGGAGCGGGGCCAGTGGCCCCGCCCACCCATCCCAGGGCCGGGTGAGCGCCACGAGCTGCGGGACTACGCTCCCAGGCGAGGGGGGGGGGAGCCGAGCGCAGCGAGGCTTCATGCTCCCCGCCCCGAGCAGTGGGGAGCCGCGAGGCCCGCGCTCCCAGCCCTGGATGCCGGGCGGAGCAGCGGGGAGCCGCAGGGCTCCAAGCTCCTGGCCCCGGATGCTGGGCGGAGCAGCAGGGAGCCGCCGGGCCCCGCACTCCCCGCTCCGGGGCCGAGCCAAGCAGCGGGGAGTCGCGGGGCTCCAAGCCTCACGGGCCGGCCAAGCATCGGGGAGCCACGGGGCTGTTCCCACCTAGGGGACAGCCCAGCGCTGGGACTCGCCTGTCCGAGCAGAGTAAGCAAGAACTGGAGGTGGGGTGGGGTGGCTTAGATGGTGGGGTCCTGGGGATGGTGGTTAGGGTGGATGGGTCTCAGGAGGGGGCAGTAAGGGAACAAAGAGTAGCGGGGCTTAAATATGGGATGGAGCCCCGGGGGAGCAGTTAGAGTGTGGGGGGGGGTCTCTGCAGGGGGTGATTGTGGACAAGCGGGGTGGGTTGGGGGTTCTGAGAGGGGCATTCGGGGGGGAGGTGGTTGGGAGTCAGATGGGGCGGGGCCAGGCTCTTTGGGGCGGCACAGCTTTCCCTACCCGGCCCTCTGCACAATTTTGCACCCCAATGTGGCCCTCAGGCCAAAAAGTTTGCCCACCCCTGGTTTACAAGGTATATGCATATTTCATATCCAGCATAAATCCAGATTGGGATGTGGGAGTTTTCTAAAGCGTCAGTGTTTGTTTCATTTTCCCCTTTTGGATCTATATATAACATGAATGTGTGCCCCTGTTGGCATTATATTTGATATTTGAGCAGTAAGGGCTGGATCCAAAGCACATTGAAATCAATGGAAAGACTCCCATTGGATCAGACCTTAAAATAGCACATGACTCTCTGTGCTCTCTTTAATGTCATCTCTCAAATGAACCTGTAACAGTGTAAAATGTACTAGACTGCACCCAGACAACCTTAGTTCAGTTACAAACACAGCCTTTGGAGGGAAAAGTAGTTTGGACATTTAAATTAGTATTTTGTTTAAAATATCTGGCTGTATAAAAATTTCAGTGATAATCTTATTGGGAAGATATATATTAAAAATAAAATAACCCCTTTGGACCTAATTTTGCATTGTTACCCCAGGGTAAACCTGGAATAATTCCAATTATTCCAACTGAATTATTTGGGATTTAAACATATGTAACTGACAGCAGAGCTTGGGTCTGCATTATTATTATTTCTGAAGTATCAGAGGGGTAGCCATATTAGTCTGTATCAACAAAAACAATGAGGAGTTTGTGGCACTATGTAAAAGAATATATGGACACAAATCAGACATCAGGAATGGTAACATACAAAAGCCAGTAGGAGAACACGTCAATCTGTAACAGATTTAAAAGTAGCCATACTTAAAAAAAAAAAACCTTCAAAAATAGACTTCAAAGAGAAACTGCAAAGCTACAATTCATTTGCAAATTTGATACCATTAATTTGGGCTTGAACAGGAGCTGGGAGTGGCTGGCTCACTACAAAAACAGTTTTCGCTCTCTTGATATTGACACCTCCTCATCAGTTACTGGGAGTGGACCATATCCACCCTGATTTTATTGTCCCTGTCAGCACTTGTTCACCACTTCTGAAGTAACTGCCCTTTTCATGTGTCAGTATAACAATGCCTGCATCTGTAATTTTCACTCCATGCATCTGAAGAAGTGGGATTTTTACCCACGAAAGTTTATGATCAGATAAATCTATTATTTCTGAAACACTTCGGCAGATTTTTAAATTGTGCTTTCAAAAGAAAGGGCTTGGCACTCCTCTTAGTCATATTGCTGAAAATGGAATCGGTTTCTACTATTCAGCAAGTGATTTTTAATCTTGCTATTTATTTTTTATGTTATATTAATATACGGTTAGAAATTAAAGGAAAAAAATGTAGTTCTTGTCTGTTTTAATGGCTCATGGGTGAAATCTTGCCTCCATTGAAGTTGATGGCAAAACTCACATTGACTTAAGCGAGGCCAGTATTTCACTCCACATATTTAACTGAATGCTGTTGTTCTGGTTATGCAAAATAACAGTGCTAAATAAGTATCCAGTGCAATGGTTTGTCCATGGACTAATCTGCAACAATCGAAGCATGGAAAGTAGGGAGGGAGAGCAGAGCAGTAGCAGAAGCACCAGCAGCACTTGGTTTTAAGCCAGCAGAACACTTGCTATGATCACACTCTTGCATATATCACATTCATTGCTAGATCCTGAAATGAAAGACAGAAATAAGGTAATTGCTTTGTGAGGTAGGATGCTAATGCTGTGAGACTTGCCCCTGGTTATGGATTTGTCATTTAGAAAGAAATAGTAGAGGAATTTGTTATTTAGAATCCCATTTCCAAGAGTTTGATATTTTTCCCTCTTTTTCCACAATTCTTTTTCTCTCCCCCGCCATGGTCTCTCCCCACAGAAATAAGAAAATACTCATTTTTTAAGACTATTCTTAAGTCAAATAAAAATACTTGAGTCAAATAAAAATAAAAATAAAATGTTTTAATTTTTCTTTTTGAAGTGACTTTCTTTCAGTGTTTTAAATTTTGTATTAAATTATATATATATTATACAAAAATGTGAAGTCTTTTCAAAACAAAAATATCAAATTACTTTTGTTTCTGTTGATTATTTTCCCTTCTATTCTGTCCTCTTATCTTCTCTTTCACTGGTATAATTTTTGCAGCAAGGGCACATGGAGAAACTCTCAGATAGGTATCTGAGCAAGAGCAAGCTGTACTGAATGCACAGCTATCACTGACCTACCTTTCCGCCATGTGGAGGGTCAGGTTGAAGGAAAGGCCTGTCTTTGTCTTTTAAATATTCTTTTTTGCTTTAGATATTTTTGGACCCCACATTTAAGTTTCTCCTCAGTTTTAGAATGTCAAACAGCCAAGGCAACTGTGGGAGAAACAGCAGTAGGGAGAGAGAACAAGCTGTTGCCACAACTGCCAGTACCAAACAAGATTTGCAGCCTAAGGAAAGGGGAGATGTTACCTCCAACAGGTATCTACTCACCTATGTAGCTTGAAAGAAACAACCTGACTCTTGTCATACTTTACTTTCAACTGTTCTGTGATGTATACGTGGAGAACATTGTGTTTTAGTGGCAACCTCCCACCTATTACCACTCTTTTGCTTATTCGATCATTTTCCAAAATTTGCCAAAGGCCAAAAATGTGTGTCTCCGACTAGCAATAACATTCAGGGATGTTTTGTTAGTTTTGTTTAAGGATAACTTTTTCCCACAGCTGTAAAAAAAATAATAGAAGTGCCTAGCATCTGATCTAAAATTGACTAGCTTATTACCTAAAATGTACGTGGCTACCTACACACTTGAATTCAGTTAGGACTATATCATTTTGCATGAATGTCATGTTGCAGACATAAGCCATACTGTATAAGCAGCCTTCTCCAATTATTCCTTTCTCATTTAAACACACACCCTTCATCCAGAAAAACAGGAATAATGACACACAGAGAGAGAAAATGAAGGGGCGAAGATGGAGTGACACTTTCAAATGATGGTACATAGTGTGTATAATATATATCAAATATGAAGGAATATGAAAGACAGAAAAGAGCAGATTTAGGCTGGTGAAAGCTAAAATAATTCATCTGTGCTTCCAAGTGTGAGTAATACTTACAGGGAATTCTGAGGCACAGTTTTTGCATGTGAATGATGTGCTAAACACTTTAGTTCCAAAAGAAGGGCTATTTTAGACCTTTGTGACCTGAACCCTTGAATATAGACTCAGCTTCAGCTGTGCAGATCACAGTTGCACTTTTTGTGACCTATTTCAATGAAAGAGAGTTCCTGCATCAGTGAGATGAGTGTTTAAATGTGTCAGTTTCTAAAGGGAATGAGGCAACACATTATTCAAGCCCACATCATTCAAATATGAAAGAACTTCTTAATTCTCCGCTTTGACTTAAGCCATAGCGTGGACAATGTAATTTACTTTCCTCTGAGATATGTACACCATACTCTCCATTCCCCACATGAGCAATGTAAATTGCATCAACTTAAAGTGCTGTCCGGTTGACATAGTTTCATGCAGTTGAGTCAGTTTGATCAACATTTTGTTTTGAAAGAAAACCAAAGAGAAAATATTCCAACAATGTCAAAATGTTCAGAATGAAATGTTTTAATTTTTCTTTTTGAAGTGACTTTCTTTCAGTGTTTTAAATTTTGTATTAAATTATATATATATTATACAAAAATGTGAAGTCTTTTCAAAACAAAAAAATCAAAATGTTTCATTCTAAACTTATTCAGTTATTACTATTACATAATATAATACACAATTTCTTTAAAGAATATTGAAATCCAAACAAATTGTTTCAGATATTTTGAAATTCAGACAATTTCAAAAAATTTCCTTCATGGAGAATTTCTAAATTTTCTGTTTTCATTCTCATTCGGTACTAAGCCAAATTTTCAGTCCTTCACACAACAGGACTTCCAGCATTCACACAGCTCTGATCTGAGTCCATTTTATAGAACCCCCATCACTCATACATTTGTTGATAGTATTCAGGATTGAATAGGAATGGCAGCTGAACCACTGTGATACATTCACAATGTTTTCTTACCAGGTCTTTGTTAGGGCACAGTAGTAGAGCATTTTAGGAAGCCTTTCATTGACAGTCTGCGCCACACTGGGGCTAGATTGTGTAACCCATATTCACATTGCTGATGAGCACTTACTCACATGAGTAGTATCATTAAGTCAATAGGACTACTTGTAGTTGAAATTTATCCCTGTGTACACAAGCCCTGTGATCCCCAGTGGAGCTATATAGGAACTCCTAAATAAGTGGTGCACTGATCTTGTAAGGAGGAATTTAACTGTGTAAATTCCCAACAACATGAGTAATGGTTGCAGAATCTAGCCCTTTGTGAACAAAAAGAGGACTTCACTGTTCAGTCTATTGGTCTAGCATCTTTTACCAACACTAAATTCAGTTAAGAAAATTAATAATTAGGCCCGGCCTATACTTAACACAGAAGATAAGGCAATAGGAAAATATGTGGGAAGTAATTTTGATCCTGTTATAGTGAATATGTGATGGCATAGTAAATCTGCAGAAAACATAGTTGTTATTAGCTAAGTATAAGGAATAGAATGCGGACACTCCAGTTCCAAAATGCAAGGTTCTGCCACATGAGCTAGAAGTCAATCTCTACCAATTACTACTAGTGGCTTTCATCCTTTGTAGGGAAATTACTCAAGATTAGTGGTGCACACTGGTAAATATTATATAGTTATATTAAATATATATTAAATATATTAAATATATATTAAATTATTATATAGTTGGGAACACCAATGTACACGGATGCAACACTCACACGATAGGAACTGCTCTGTATTTACAAATAGTTTATTTTTATATTTAGCACAGTTACAAATACCCCAACTCAGTCAGGTAGGTAGAGATACTACAGAATGTACATCCTCACATCCATATACCCACAGCATTCCTTGTAGAACAACCTGAAATGCTAGCAATCATCTTTCTCATCACCATCACCTTCTCCCTCAGCTTCTGTACCCGATGACTGGAGGATAGGTAATGTGAGGCCAGTTTTTAAAAAGGGCTCCAGAGGTGTTCCTGGCAAATACAGGCTGGTAAGT
This sequence comes from Dermatemys mawii, assembly GCA_007922305.1. Taxonomy (NCBI): domain Eukaryota; kingdom Metazoa; phylum Chordata; order Testudines; family Dermatemydidae; genus Dermatemys; species Dermatemys mawii. The sequence continues at coordinate 65,093,971 of ML677333.1, read as the reverse complement.
CTGACTTCAGTACCAGGCAAACTGGTTGAAACTATAGTAAAGAACAACATTTTCAGATAAATAGATGAACATAATTTGTTGGGGAAGAGTTGACATAGTTTTTGTAAAGGGAAATCATGCCTTACCAATCTGCTAGAATTCTTTGAGGAGGGTCCAACAAGCATGTGGACAAGGGGGATCTAGTGGAAATAGAGTACTTAGATTTCCAGAAAGCCTTTGACAAAGTCCCTCACCAAAGATTTTTAAGCAAAGTAAGCAGTCATGGGATAAGAGGGAAGGTCCTCCCATGGACTGGTAACTGGTTAAAACATAGGCAACAAAGGATAGGAATAAATGGTCACTTTTTAGAATGGAGAAAGGTAAATCATAGAATATTAGGGTTGAAAGAAACCTCAGGAGGTTGTCTAGTCCAATCCCCTTCTCAAAGCAGGACCAATACCAATGAAATCATTCCATCCAGGGCTTTGTCAAGCAAGGTCTTAAAAACCTCTCAGGATGGAGATTCCACCACTTACCTAAGTAATCCATTCCAGAGCTTCATTACCTCCCTAATGAAATAGGGTTTCCAAATATCCAACTTAGACCTCCTGCACTGAGACCACTGCTCCTTGTTATGTCATCTGCCACCACTGCAGTGGCTGATCAGCATGAAAACAGGTATGGCTTGAGCAGCAAGATGAGCAGTCTGTTGGAACTATTGGCAATAGGGGAGAGTTCCCAGCCTGGTATGACTGTGAGTAGAGAGGAGAACCTGCTTTCCTTTGAAGTCTAGATACTTGCTGTGGATCACCTAGGTGGGGCCTTGCCTGTGGATTGACTGACCATTGGCAGAATGGCATAGGGCTTATCACAAGACTTGCAGGTAATTGCCTCTGATGACTCCTCACACTCTCTGGTTCAGGAATGACTGATCAGGCCTATGCAGGCAAAGGATCAAAGCTAACTCTAGTGTAGGCAGGTTCTCAGGTAACTCATCTCATTCTACTCTGTGTGAGTCTCCCAGGAGAGTGGCTATTCTGTGGGAAGGTTTCACCCTGGATATTTTTGGTTGACAGATTTCAATTTGATCCTAGTGCGGAACTGGAAAACTTTGATAACAAAAAATTTTGCAGGACAGAAAAACCGTTTCCTGCCTAGTTCTAGTTGTATACATGTAGAATTTCCATGAATATGGGAAATTTACTGAATACTGTGTAGCCCTCAATAGCAAGTTCTAATTAATCTGTAATATGGATACAAATAAATATTCATTTTACAGAACTGTGAGAATATGAATAATATGAATATTATCATAATAATATTATGAATGAATAATATAAATATGAATAATGAATAACTGTAAAACACCATTGATAGCCTCAAATAAGTCAATTGTTAAATACATAAAATTATTACAATAGAGTATGTCTAACTATTAATTATCTTATTTGAAGTACTGTAGGACTGTCAGTTTAACAGACTTTTTTAGCGAAGAGATGGTATAAAAACTGAGCCAGAAGAATAGGACACAAATTGAAGTGAATGACTTTTTTTGTCATTTTAATTTCTAATTGTTATTAATATTTTTCTCAGAACCTGAAGTAAAAAAAGAAAAGCCAGTAAAACCAGGTAATGATTTATAGACTTCAATGGGTGATAGATACAGAATATCTACTCTCACCAGATCCTAAATTAGGAACCAAAGCCAATATTTACAGTCCTATGTGCCTAAAATTAGGCTCCTAAATCCATATTCAAGCATCTAAAGTGAATGTTCAAAACTGCCTTAGTGATTGAGGAGCACAGGACTCACTTTCAATGCAGCTTATGTTTTTAAGTTACTTAGGAGCTTTTGAAAACTTTACCCAAAATGACTTTCACAGGGACTTAGCCCAAACCTTGCCATTGGTTATGTTTTTGTAAACCCATTCAAATGAAAACTGAGGGCATACTTTTAAATTAAAGAAAAAATATATTTATTTAGTAACACCACTTTAAAGTATTTTACATCTAGTTTACATGTACATCATTTTAGTTACTTTTATTATTAGAATATGTTAAGCACTTCTTGCTTGTGTTAAAAAACAACAGTAATTTATTCGATCCTAGTTACAAACATAGTTAAGCTTGTGTTTTAATGAGGCAATAGCTGTGATTGCTAAAATAAGAGGCCACCAACTATGTAGAACTGTATTTTTACTGTTTGCTAGGTGTAATATATGTGCACTGGCATAATGTCAACATTTTCTTCATTATTCTGCTTAACTGTCAATCAGCACACATATTGAAAGACCTGGATGTGATTACAACAAATGGTTAATTGGCCAAACAAATTCCCCCATCAGGGAAGCTATTACCATATTCCAACATAGAGATTACTGCAAGAAAGGCTTTGAGGGAGACTGAATATTCAAATGCTATTCCAAAATTAATGAGTCTTGGATTTGACACTTTAAAAAATCGCCTACTTTAACTGTGTGATAATTTTCCGAAATGTGCTTTGGAAAGCTTGTAACTAACACTGAAAAAAGTAGTCAGTGGAGTTATAGACCAGTCATTATCCCTGTATCTTACATCACAATTAATTTGGCTGACAACATGGAAAAAAATCCCAGGAGCATTGTCAAAAGTTAATTAAATGTCAGTGTTTCAAATAATATCGTATGCACATATTTTTCTCTGAAGTCCATCAGTATGTTCTTACTTTCCATAAATGTATGCATTCTCCATATTTTAAAAGCCTCTATTCCACATTAATTTAATTGCTTATTGAAGCATATGCACAAAGGTGGGGTTTTTTACACTTAGTTGAAATTAGTCGATAAAAGAGAAGGGTCTGAACAGTGGACTTCAGAACCAGATCTAAACTTTTCCCATGGGGCTTGGATGTCAGATTTTAATTTGGTGTATTATAAAGATAACTGTCAGCTGTGAAATGTTTCTTGAAATATATATTTAATTTTGGGAGTTTGGTCAGAGCTCATCTCTAAACAATAACAGTGCTTGCACACCTGCATGGGCACCCTGTAGAAGAATGACGCCTTTCACCCCAATGATTTCCCATGACTTCCCTGAAAACTGTTTGTAATATACTTTAGATATGTTCTATGTGGGCGGTATGCTGCCTGTTATATAACGTCAGGAAAATTGCATCTAAAGGTCAGTCTTTAATAATTGTATTGAAAGAGTGTTCTTCAGGCATTTCAACACAGGTGCCTAAGTAGCAAATAGAATGCACATACTTAATCTGCCTTTAGCCATCATTTCATTCTCCCCCGTTCCTTCTGTGGAAGATTTTTCCTCCTGGGAGTTTGAGACTTACACTACTTTAGAGCCATTAACTTTTAATGCCTTCATATGAGATTACTCTATTTCAACAAGATCTGCATTTCCCAGTGCACTTCTATTTATCTGACAAACTTGAGTGTAAGAAATGAGGGACGATTTGGACCCTTATTGCTGTTCCCCACAAGCATGCGGCTCAGATTCAAGCTGAAGTGGGTCCTATCATAAAATATCCATAAGTAGCCTATACCTCTTCTCTACACCTATTGTTATACCCTTACCAAGAAGTAGCAGACATTTTCTGTTTTCCTTTGTATTCCTGTAGTACAAAGTGCTCCTGAGCTGAACTTTGAGAATACAGGTTAACTCCCCTCCTCTCCCCCACAAAAAACCTAAAGTCAATTCATTCTTTAATCTCAAATACGTAGGCTATTTGGAGTTTATATATAAGGCAATCCAAATGAAGATGGCACAGAAATAGAAATTATATGTAGTTGAATATATCAGAATTGGCTTTGCTGCTCCTCTACTCTAGCTGTAGGATAGAAAAAATGATGGCTTTCATTTGAGCACTCTTTTTTTTGATGGAGAACTACAGTATAAGGATTGATTTATCATAGTTTAATGCCCTGTAGAATCTAATAGAATGACCAATTATTAATTATAATGGTAAAGCAGAACTTCTTCAAGGAGATTTGCTTTTATCACTGCACCATGTCATTATGGTTAATCAGAAGAACAGTGGTGAAATTCTGCTCCATGGAGCTTTCTAGCTCTGCATAGGCCTACCAGAATAAACAGTAAGTAAGAGGTGGGATGGCCTACTGGTTACAAGGCTAGCCGGGGACTTGGGAGACCTATGTTCAATTTTCCACTTCACCGCAGACTCTACATGACTTTAGGCATGTGCCTACATTCCCCATTTTAATATAAGATAAATATTTCCTTCACTCATAGGGATGCTGTGAAGATAATTACCTTGAAAACTGTGAAGAATTGAGATACTGTATTAATGGGTGCCATATGAGTACCTAAGCTAGATAGGAGTTGTAAGGAAGGTTGAAAGGCCATTCTGTGTTCAGGAGAGCTGTTTTATTGTGTAATCTTGTTGTTTTTTTAAAAATTCTGACATTGAAGCTTTTGTCTAGCATACCAACCACCACTCTCTTTCCCTCTTACCTGTGTCCCTTCAGTTGAGTTACTATTGCCCAAGGGCCATTGGAGCAATCTTAACTAGGATAGTGAAGAGCAAAGCAAGGAGGGCACAAGCTCTTCTCTTTCCAATCAACTATCTGCTTTTGATCTACTTTGGGGGATTATAATTTAGCTGCATGCACAGCAGGCAGGCCTTTCTGTAGAATCAGTGTTGCTGCTGCGTCACTGGCATCTACTCTCCTAAGGCCTGCCAGGGCTCAGAAGAGAACAATTTATTATAATGGATCATGTCCACTAATGTTGAAAATGGGGGAAATGGCACATTGTGTTGCCCCCCTTGAATTGGGAGGTAATAACTTTACAAGAGTGGGTAAACTGGTATAGGATAGGGTGATAAATCCTGATGAATTCCATTCTAAAGCTTTTTTAAAAATCTATTTAGCCTGAGATATATTGAAACTGTCCAAATATAATTAATCTCATTTTTCTGCCAGTTTGTTGATAACACATGTATTTCACAATCTGAAGCACCTTGTACCAACAAGGATAAAGCTGTTTCATTGAACCTTATATTAAAACTGTACTGAAGATTAAGCAGAGTCACATGACACATGTTAACTCATACTGCTACCTGAAGTGTGTTCCTTGGAAATTTTAAAAGGAGCAAAGCATATTCATATGGGAGAGAAGCTTTTAGACTCTAATTCAAGAAAGCACTTAAGTAGGTTCTTTAATTCCTTTCAAGGCACTGAGACTTGAGCACATGATTAACTTTAGGTATGTGCTCATGTGCTTTTATGAAGAGGGATGGATTTAAGCAAATGCTTAAATGCTTTCTTAATAGGGACATCAGAGAGAGAAAGGAATTAAAAACTCTATGTCTTTTTACTTTTCTCACTTTGTTTTGGGATGCTGCATAATCTCAAACATCATATTTTATTTGGAGAGGGATTTTTTTTGTATTATATCTTCATTTGATATTGTTTGTTGATTTACAGTGATTATAGAAGCCAAAAAGGTGAAAGATGCTAAAGTAGTCCTTCATCCTGCTGCTGAAGGTATGTCTTAATTTATTACTTTAAAATTTCTGTCACATATTAAAGAGAGAATCTATTTAAACACTTGAGGGAAGCTTCTGACATTTTTACTCATGCTGAATAGTATCATACTCTCTAAGTAGCCCCACTGAAGTCAACAGGACTTCTTGTGGAGTAAGAGCTACATAACATGTGTAGAGATGGCCCTTTTGTGTGTCAAGGTATGAGAGACAAATTCTAGGGAACATGTTCTGCATTTGGATGTCACAAAAAGACTTCTGTTGGTCTCAGTTTCCCTTCTGGTTCTTTTCTTGAAATGTAGTTACAGATAAATGTCATGGTAGTGTGAGTTTAGGGTCTAATCCAAATCTCAGTAAAGTCAGCAGGAGTCTTTGTTGGGTAACTTCTTTGTTTATAATATACATTTAACTGTGCAATCAAAGAATAAATTTCTTTAGCTATAAAACATCAGTATTATTTTGTTATCACTTAGTACAATAAATGGTTCTAGAATTACATCCATTTCACTTAATAATGAATTCTTTTTTATAATGCATGTTCACATTCTCACTCGCTCATACACAAACACAAAAATATTTTTGCTATCTGAATAGTAAACAACACACCAAGTTTTCCATCTAGATGACAGTAATCAGTAAACATGTTCTGCTTTTAGCCTTGCCAATTTATGATTCAATAAATTGAAGGATTTTTCTTCTCAGTCCTTATCTGAAGCTAATTTACAGGAATATGCCATATATAGTTAGTATTCTTCTGGCCATATATAATTAATATTCTTCTGGCATTCAAAAGAGCAGGCAAGATTCAAATATAATTTGAATTGAATGTAAAAATGTAATGGGTAAAACTACCAAGTCTGGTTACCACAATTAATTTTGTGCCCTGCAGAAGCACAATGACTTTTTGTTTGGACTGATTGAACTTCACTCTGCAAAGGGCAGATGGCCTGAACAGCACAGTTGAAAGGTTGTGACCTAGACTCTGAGACAGGAGCTGTGCCCAGCCTTTCCCTAAGGGGTCACTAGAGAGGTATAATCTGCCCCAATCCAAAATCATGAGGAAAAATCAAAATATAAATGTTTTTATGGAATGGAAAGGTCTGAAAATTTTCAATTGAGGGATGTCAAAATGCTTCGTTTCAGTTTGGTTTGACATTAATCAGTGACCACCTGAGCTGCTGAAGTGCATCACGAGTAGTGCATCATGATGTAGTCCAACTGTGCAATCTGGCAACCTATAGCGAGGCCTGTGCGCAATGAAGCAACATTGCGCACAGGCCTTGCTATAGGTTGCCAGGTTGCACAGTTGGACTACATCTCCCATGATGCATCTGGTCCATGAGACTCCTATGATGCACAATGGCAGTTCAGCTGGAGGTAAAATTATGGTGTCTCATGGGAGGTGTAATCTGGCCAAAGAGGATGTCCCATAAAGGAGAATGTCGCTGTGAGGCATCTGAATTACAACTTCCTTAAGATACCATAGCAGCATTGGCAGAGACAGGCTAATGTCCAACTGACCCATGTCATTTTGAATAGGTTTGACAAACCAAATTGTCAAAGGTAAACTTGAACCAAAACTAAATATTTTGTTCTGATTTTTCCCAACTGAAAATTGAAACACTTCAGCAAGATCAGAATTTTCTTGTGTAAAATATCAATTTTGCAGAAACTCCATTTTCTGTCACATAGCATTCAGATGGAAAATTCCTGACCAAGCTAATTATTATTTGGGGTGTTTGATTAGAGAAAGGCAAGATCCAAAGGTTAAAGCATACATCTGGAAATTAGGCATTTAAAAATTCATCTTCCATTCTGACATGGACTCCCTCTGGCTCTGGGTAAGTGACATATTGCCTTTTTCCATCTGTAAAATGTGGAAAAGGACACAGTTACTAACCTCACTCAGGAGGTAAGTTCTATTCTGGATCCTGGTATGCAAGTCCTATGTGAATTAAGACAAGTCACTTAATCTCTCTGTGTCTCAGTTTTTCCACATTGAGTCATAGAAGATTAGGACTGGAAGAGACCTCAGGAAGTCATCTAGTCTAACCCCCTCCTCAAAGAAGGACCAACTCCAATTAGATCATCCCATCCAGGGCTTCGTCAAGCCGAGACTTAAAAACCTCTAAGGATAGAGATTCCACCACATCCCTAGGTAACCCATTCCAGTGCTTCACCACCCTCCTAGTGAAATGTTTTTTTCTAATATCCAACCTATACCTCCCTCACTGCAACTTGAGACCATTGCTTCTTGTTCTGTCATCTGCCACCACTGAGAATATCCCATCTCCATCCTCCATTATGTAAAATAGAAATAATATTTTCTTCACTGGAATGTTATGGCTGAATTCTTAATGTCTGAAAATAATTTGAGAATCTTGGATATACCGTGCTGTAATAAACCATTATTATTGAGATTATAGACATGGTCAAATAATGTCCATCAGATTATTTGGTTAATTTCAAGAGTTCCATTCAATATTCGTGTTTTATTTGCTTAGCTGTAACAATTTATTATTATTTATTATAGTATTTAGTGTTATAAATGCTATTTTGTTATGGTTGCACCCGCCATTATTTCAACTCCATAAATTAATATTCTAAACTGACACTTGCTTTGAATTTAATTTGCTCAGTTAAAATTCATAGTTGAGAAGGAATTTCTTTTTTGTTATCTTAGTTTTTGCATCATACATTCTGTGTTCCACCTTCAGAGTTCCAATGTGTCATCTATAATCTTATAATACAGTAGAACTTATCTACAGCTCATTTTGTATTCTTTTTGTATTTTTAGGCAGAAAAGTTGAGGCCAAACTACCAAGTAGGTTGCTAATGTACACAATAGAACAAGACAGGGGTTCTCAAACTGGGGGTTGAGACCCCTGAAGGGGTTATGAGGGTATTACATGAGGGGGTTGCGAGCTCTCAACCTCCACCCCAAATCAGCTTTGCCTCCATTTATAATGGTGTAAACTATATAAAAAGGGGTTTTTAATTAATAAATGGGGGAGGTCGCACTCAAAGGCTTGCTGTGTGAAAGGGGTCATTGTTACAAAAGTTTGAGAACCACTGGAAGAAGAGATGTTCAGCGAGCCTCTTCAAAGATTGTTGTAAGAAGACTGTAGCTTAACACTGAAAGGGTCACATGTTTTGGTAAATGAACATGTTTTGGTATGTGAATGCCACAGGGTGTAGGACTACTACTATCTTCTATCAGCATGTTAAGTTCCTTCACGTTGCGATTCCGTGCTTGCCACCACTTAGAGTTCTTATCCTATGTTCCCTCTTAGCACAAAATGCTGTTACTTCTCTTGTGACCTGAGTATTGACTCCTGTTGCTGTCTCTTTTAATCCAGGACAACAACAGTAGGCACAAGTGGGGATGGGTGATTGCAGCATAGCTGCTCTGTGAAGGATGACACATTTCCGCTTCACTGTGAAATAAGCTCAGCAATCTTCGATTTCTTTTAATATTTCACTCTGCAGGTGAAAAAGAACTGCAGAGAATTTTTCACATTAAAAACATATATTTCTCCCCCGCTGTGGAAAAACTATGCTGAATCCTGCCTGGTATCCTGCCAATCATGAGAAGGGGCCAAGTCCTCAGTTGGTGTAAATAGAAGTAGCTCCATTTACACCAGCTAAGGATCTGGTCACATGTTACATTGGACTCCTGGTTAGGACTTGCTCTGCAGCTTGCTTTGCTGGTCTACTTCAGAGGAGCACTGTTTTCCCCATGCCTACTTGTTGCTGTGCACTGTGGCATATAGCCTAACCAGCGGAAAGGCTAAAACCTTACATTGTAGACTATGTCCACATTAGGATGTGATGTGGACCAATGCATTTGCCAGCAACCTTTCTAGATGCTCTTTTGAACTATATGCAGACATCTGATGACCCCGTGGCCTTATTCTCCTCTAATGAACTGGAGTAGTACAGCACTTAGAGAAACATTTTTGCAGTTTAGCAATAGGGAGTGAACCCAAGGAGGCAGAATGAATCCACTGCGCCCACTACTACACCCCTTTGTGGAATGAAATTTACTCCCCCTCTTCTGCCCTCCCCCCCCCAACATAGTTAGCCAGCAGTGTAATTGACACAAAGCTGGGTGAATAATGGATTTTGGATTCATTGGCAATTCCAAAAAAAATTAGTTTTTGAGTTGAATCAAAAACAAATAATTCTGAAATTTTTGACAAATCGGAGCTGAAATGTTTTTGTTTAGATTTTGACCATTTTAAAAGGTTTTGGGGGTTTTTTTTAACCAAATGAAAGGACATTTCAAAATTTTAAAAACCCTGAAATTATCCATTTTGAAAATCCTGAGTCAAAACATTTTGATTTTTTCAGCATTTTGTTTTTGGTTTTGTTTAATAGGTAAAATTGATGTGAATTCATTAAATGTTTTGGTTTGCCAGATCTGCATTCCTTCCCCCACCCAAAGAAAGGTTTGTGTGAAAAATTTTGCCCAGTTGTAGATTGCCACCAATTTAGAGTTGTTCAAGATCTGCTAGAGTGGGTGTAATTAGTTCTAAGGGAATTTTACCAGAGCCTAATTTAGACTGTCTTACACATCACTTCATATTTGGCCTAAAATGAGTTGTCAGGAGCTATTCGATTATAACAGTGCTCTTCTCTTCTGTTTTTGCAAATGTACATAGTATTTCTACACAGTATGCTGACTGTTTTATAGATTATCAAAGCTTTGTGTTACTGACCCAAATAGAACAAACTCACTAAAAAAACAAACACTGTAGTGACATATATATTAACAATACACTTTTCTTTCTCTTTTTTCTAGCTACGGTAGTGAAACCTCATGAACACAGTAAGTATAATATCGATGGAGAAGGCTACATTTGAATGAGGAAGGAATCTTCACATGCACCTTGTCAGAGCAGGGTTATAAATGTAGGAAATGAGTGAGATGGAGGCCTAAGGGGTTCTTCTAGATTTATATTGGCATAACTGAGGTCAGAATCTAGAATGGCAATTACGGCACATTTTCATTTGATTTTGGACTGGTATGTTTATGGAAGGAGCATTTCCGTCTTAAATTGAAATACTGTAATCTAGGCTAACTGGTAATCTCTCTCCTATGGTTCTTTTTATTTGCAGAGCATGAATCTATTAAACAAGAAAAAGCTGTTTCTCATGCCAAACCAGGTAGTCTTTTGTATTCAATTTCAAGGTTCATAAAAGGGCCCTATTCTAACAGGTTTTATGTGCTATACAGAACTGGGGAGGGGGGCCGGTTTGTTCAGGGAAGGGGCTTGTTTTGCTTCAGGGGAGCGGAAAATTCATTTTCCCCAGGACAAGATTGGGAATATCTTTTTAATGATGGTGATGGTTCACACAAGTAGTCCCATTGGCTTCAGTGGAACGATTTATGGAACTCTCCTCACCAATGGGAGTAAAGTGTTTATAACCTGGCCCTCAATGACCAAGATAAATATTTGGAATTCCCCCATCTAAGCTTTTCCCTAACACAATCAATTACCTAAAATGATCAAAGTCCAAAAGAGGACAGGATTTAGCACCAGCATACAGTCTATGAACCACTTACGGACAAGGAATTCAGTGATTAGTAGGCCTTGTGTTGATCCTATACACCGGGGTAAACTGTGAATTTTACCCATTGTAAAGATTATTGTGAGCCAGATTGTGAATCCCTTCCCTCTCAGTGGGCTGCAGTTACTTGCATGAATATTCCCAGTGAGACTGCAAGGGGATTCACAGTCTGGCCCAATAAGGAAAACCCATGGAAAGATGCTTGCTTGATAGAAAACTCAGCTATTTGATGCTCACTTGAAACTGCTGCTGAATAGCCTTATTATATGCAATAGGCACAGAAACAGCAGATAGTTGAGTCTCATTGATCTTGTTTGACAGTGCTGCTCTTCTTGAATCAGTTCGCTAATATACATCTTACAAATATGCATTCCTTCGGTATCAGGCAGACAGGTCTTTCTTTCTTATCTATTTGTCTGAACAAACATTTTTGTTGTGGTTGTGACAGTTTCTGTTTTTTGCCTCATTGTCTGTTATTTGTTTACTGATAATGGAGACTATGGGCCACATTTAGAGAAGCTGGTTTCAGGAGGTGTAAAATACCTTTTCCTTCATCAGTCTGGTCCTGAATCCTATGGAAGGATTTATCACAAGAGAGGGCATGCAATGGTATCATCATCCTCTCATGTATGGGCAGCTTTAAGATTCCCTCTTTGATTTAACCAGCCACCCACTTGGTAAGTAGTGCTGATCCCTGCAGGCCTCCTGGCAGTGAGGTGGTTGCTGCCATATTCCAGTGTTGCAACCTTCCCCTTTGTCAGAATTTTCACCTGTAAGGGTCTCCCTCAGGGTCTATATGGTTGGACTCCAGCATAGATCCTGAGCTGAGTCTGGCCTATGAAGACAGCAGCAGCTCAAGGGATAGTTGAATTAGTATGTCAGCATAAGTGGCTTCTGCTGAGGCAGTCTCCTGCCCTTGGCAATGAAAACCATCCAGTTCCAGTTCACTGCACACTGGCTGTGTTACATGCTCAGTTGCATGTAACACAGCCAGTCAGCACGAATACTTGGCCTGTGAGCACGGTGAAATCAGCACTGTATTAATGGTTAGCCATATCTCCTCCAGATGTCAGTATATAGTTCAATTTCTGAACGCGATGGTTCTTGAATATCATGCAGCCAGTACAACTATCTAGTTGCAAAGCTGTTTTGTTGGGGTGTCAGAAGCTTGCACAACTACAAACTAGACTAGAGCCTCTGGAATTTAAACCCTTCATAAGAACAATGTATTGTTGAATACCAACCATGCTGGACAAGTGTGCTGGCCTATGGAGCCCCTGAAAGCACGGGGCCTGGAGCTGTCATGTGCCTAGGAGCTCTGTGGCCTGCCAGGGCTATTTAAAAGGGGCTGGCTCTCCCGGCGGCAGTGACCAGGAACTCCCAGACTCTTTTAAATCACCCAGGCCCCTGAGCAATTGCCCCCTTTGCCCCTCTCCCCCACCACCATCAGCGAGCCTTGTGCCAGTAAGAGCTCTTGCAGACTGAATGATAAAAAAAAACCTCAAGGGGAGCTGCCTGTTTTTTCACTTTAATTCACAGCAACTTCATAAGGTAATTCCTGTCATTCGTGCCACCAAATTCAGAGGTATTACAAGATTACACGTACGAAAACATGGTGACCCAAAAAAGGAAAAATTTAAATTCAGATATAGTTGTGACCTTCCGAACCAAGAGAACCAAATTCATCCCAGGTGTAACTCTGTTGAAATCAGGGGAAACATACAAGCATCAATTTGTAACTTTGTTTTCACATTTAAAAAATGAGAAAAAAATGTAATTTCAGAATGAAAAATCAAAATGTTTTGTTCCAAAAATGTTAAAATGGGACACTTTGAAACTCAGAACTATTTCCCCAAAATGGGTTTTGTACGAACTCAGCATGACTGCATGAAGTATTTTGATTTCAATGGTATTAGATGCCCTGATGGAAAATGGTTCCATCAAAGTTTTTCCAACCATCTCTACTCAAAAGTTTTGGGGATGTAGTGGGTTTAGGTAAGCACCCAGATATTCAAAGACTTCCCTAACCAAATCCCGCTATCTTCCTACCTGGTTTCACTCTGTGCTTAGGGATGCAATAAAAGGCTTATCCAGCCACCTTTTAAAGATCTGACTGGATGTGAAAAGGAGGGCTTCATCCATAGCAGGGAGATCTGCCACTAGGAGTATGAGCAGATCCATAAGCTGAGGAAGACTAGGTTAAGGGCATCTGGTAGGCGGGTGACTATAGGAGAGGGGTCCTCACTCTTAACTAATCATATTCAAACCTACACACAGATTTATCTGTTGATTCATTGTTTGCTTGTTTATCTATATCAGTTGTCTCTTGTCTTATATTTAGCGTGTAAACTATTTGGGGCAAGGACTGTTTTGTTCTGTTTGTACAGTGCCTAGCACAATGGGGGTCCTTGTCCATGACTGGGTCTCCTAAGCACTACAGTAATACAAATAATTCTGGGAACTCAATTGTTGTTTTTACGAGAATAGTTTTAAACTAAGGATTTATTTCACATGCCTGTCTAATGAACGCTTAATTCAGGGGAACTGTTTGATGTCAATATGCTAAATAGGGTTCAGACATGGTGTTCTGCTCTCCTATGTAAGGACAGAAAGCTGGAAATTTGCATATTTGTGCCCTTTGGCTTAAACTGACTTCATTGCACATGTTGCAAAAGCACCTGAATACACAGCACTGTCACAACCATAGTCTTACTATAATCAAACGCTGCACTAACTTCAGAAAATCCCAGCGTACAAATTTAATAAAAAATCTGTCCTCCCTGTATTCTTATATTAAGAGACAGGATTTAGTGAAAGATTCATAGAGAAAATGTTCTTGTGAGACTTCCATCATAAATAGGGAAAGCAAAAACCCATTCAGTTTAAGGCTCACATAAGCACTGAGACTTTGGTGCTTTATCAAAAGCAATGGAAACTCCAAACCTTCTGAGATTCACTCATCACTAATCCATTTGGATGGTATAGTGGCCACTTTGAAGTCTTCTAAACCTTTCCCTACTGTATCGGTATATGAAACTGTTAAATATACAAACCCTAGATGAACAGAAATGCATTGGAGTTATAATTTTCACATTTTAAAATTTAGCTGAGATGTGAAAGAGCTGCTTTATCTAAAATAGCTGCTTCTTCAAACTCCTGGCTGTGCCCAAATGGTCCTGATAGTTTCAGAGGCAGCTGTGAGATGAAGCTGAGTCAGTTTCACTGCAGAGTGCTCACATTCACCTGACAATCACATTGCAAAGAAAAAAATATAGTTCAGTAATAAAAACTAAATTGCATATAAATGAACAGAAATTACCAACTACTTTGTGACAGCTGAAAAGTTTCACCATTTAGTTCTGTATCTTCTTTGTTTTCAGTATACAATAAAGGTATTTTTCTTAGCTAGATTTTATTCCATCAATGTTAATTCCCTTTGAAATAAGCTAGTTATTTTATTTTGTACATTTAGGGGCAAATCTTGCTCACTTCTTTGTGGTCTCTAAGGGCTATCCAAAAAGAAACTGATGCAACAAAGAGGATTTGGCAAGCCAATGCTAGGAATGAACATGCCCAGAGCACATGTGATGTGAAAAGAATGTGTTGATTTTGTCACACCGACTTGTGTAAAATATGCTGGATTTATAAATATATTGCTAGCTGTGCACCTTTGTTAACATCAACCATTTTCTGTCTTTTATATCTTTTTCTTAATACAGAGGAAAAAATCAAACAAGAAAAGCCAGCTCCCGCTGAAACCTCAGGTAAGGGAGGTATCATCCTTTCTAGAATTATGCTTTTTTCACTACTGTTCAGAATTCACACATGTACTAAATTTGCATTGTAGTTATTCCTCAGAATAATTCTGAAATATGTAACTGGTGGCATTTAGATCCAGACAATCCCCATGAGCACGCTTCTGTAGGAAGAAATTATGTACCCCAGAGTTGATCAAGTATAATAGGGATTTAGATTGTAAGCTCTTTAGGGTTCTGGTCTATGATTGGGGCTTCTGGGTGCTACAGCAAAACAAATACGAATAATAATAATAAATTATCCAACATGAAGTGTTTTGTGGATATTTTTATTGCATAATTCCTGTGTGTTGTTTTGAATATGCTTCTTATTTGGTGCATGACCTATCTTGCAAATTAGAACACCCATTGATATAGCACATATTTGAAAATAGTTGCTTTCTTTAAATAGTAATATTTAGTTATATTGTTTGTCTTTATGATGCACTGTCTAGGAATTTGTACAACAGTGGTATTTGAACACAAAGTGCGGATGCATAACATTTTCATATCTAATGAAAATATTGTTTTGATATTCATTATACAAATATACTACTGCAGATTTCCACAGTAAAATCCAAAACAGTTTAACTTTTGTATCAGTGCATTAATAGCTTTGGGGAAAATATAAAATACAATATTGCAGTATTTTTCTATGGAATATTGAGACTCTCAAATAATAGCTACAAGTACTCTTAAATGAGAAGACTAACTTAGGGAAGGAAAACAATAGCATCCATGTATCTTCAATCTTTTCTACAACTAAATTCAAACTTTTTAAAATACCTTTGTAAATCTGGGCCATAGTAATGTTACTTATGCATCTTGACATGTAAAGGGAATAAGAGGGTTCAGCTAAGAAGGAGGGAGGAGGGAATATACTGAAGGGAGGGAGCAAAGTTAGTAGGCAAAATTTTTACAATGTATTTTTTCATTCTTTATCCTTAAATATGACATTTTTACCTTCTTTTATTTTCTGTAGTCAAGTCAAAGCCAGCAAGTATGTGATATATACCTGGATAAGGACAAATTCTTTAATATAGTTGGATGTGTGGCTATTTTACTTTTAACAAATAAAACTTTTTATTGGTAATTTATTAATTTTTTGTTTAAAGCTACATTCTCTCTATCTCAGCAATCCTAATCTCTGCTATTGCTTTGATTTAACAAACATGTTTATCATTCCTAATTGGCAGCCATTCAATTTTCCATAACCAACTGTGTTAGCACAGTATTCATCATGTTCCCTCCCCTATGACATGTTTCAATACAGAAATTAATAAAGGGGTAGCAGACTTTTAACAAGTCATTGTTAACCATCACTGGGGGGCTGAATGACCACTGCTATTCAATTAAACAACAATGGGAAAAAAAAACACATTATGAGAAATTCAGCTCACCCTCAAATGGGATTGGGAGCCTGGAATGTGTCCCAGTAACTATATGAATTTTTAAAAAATGTCAGAACACTTGGCCAGTGTCTGAACAAATGGGGCTTAAAGTATGGTAAGTTTGTTGACTTTCTATACCCTTCTTTTCTTCAACACATCCAGGTGGACTGCAAAGTTGAAGTGAAAATTTGAGTTGAGCACAAAAGTACTCCCAATCCAAAAGGCCCTGTGTGTATGGAAGGAAGGGTCACTCAGCACAAAATTGTTTTAACTCTTGTTTATATTCATCATTTCTGGTGTGAAATCGCTGGCACTTCCTGGTTTTCTAGGTATTTCCTAGTATGCATCATTCTGTGGAATCACAGTTAATCATGGAACTCCTGGTAATCTTAATGGGGATGGGACAGAAGTATTTAGCACGAATTTCTGGGATTAATTTTTTTTTTAGCTTTGCAGTTCACCTTTAAGTATGTCTTGATACTCACTGTTTTCTGTCAATGTTGGGGGCATCAGAGAAGGAATCAAGGGCCAGCATAGCACTCACCTGATCCTTCTTCTCTAAAAATTTCTCTGGCCCCTAGTTGCATGTAGTTGGTCTCGCTACTACTGTGCTATGAGAGTTTAGGGTTGCTGCAGTTTTCATTTAAGCAGGTGTGTTTATTTCCTAAAAATTATGCAGTGCTAGTCTTCTGTTCTTAAATGAGCGTTTCTCTTCAGCCTTCTCTTCTCTTGCCTTCAAAACACCATGCAACTTTCAAATTGTTAGAAATTATTGTGAAAGTGAACAAAAAAAACCTGAAACATGAATTGCTGCTGAAGCAGTTTTTTCCCCTTTATTCTCCATAGTGACATATAGTCTATTCATATGCACTGGGATTAGGGTTGCCAACTGTCTAATCACACAAAACCAAACGCCCTTGCCTCACCCCCAACTCCACCCCTTCTCTGAGGCTTGCCCTGGTCACTCCATTCCCCGCTCCCTCCACTGCTTGCTCTCCCCAAACCTCACTCATTTTCTCTGGGTTGTGGAAGGAGTTTGTGGTTTGGGAGTGGGCACAGACTCCGGGCTGGAGGCAAGGGATCTGAGTGTATGTGTCTGTCTCCGGGCTGAGCCTGGTGCAGGACTGGGTGTGGGGTGCAGGATCCCTGGGGGGCTGTGGGTGCAGGAGGGGGCTCAGGGCAGGGGGTTGGGATGTAGGAGGGGGTGTGGGCTCTGGGAGGGGCTCAGGGCTGGGAAAGCTAGTTGGTGTGGGGGTGAGTGTGAGTGGTGTGGGCTTCGGTCAGGTGGTGCTTAGCTCTGGCAGCTCCCAGTCAGCGGTGCAGTGGGGCTAAGGCAGATTCACTGCCTTCCCTAGCCCTGCACCACTCCTGGAAGCAGCCATCACATTCCTGCCACCCCTTAGGGGAGCAGGGCCTGCCTCTGCAGCTCCCAGTTCCTGGCCAATGGAGCTGCGGAGGCACCGTTCATGGTGAAGCAGTGCGTGCAGACCTTCTGCCTGCCACAGGGGCCATAGGGACGTCCTGGCCACTTCGGGAATGGCATGGGGCCAGGGCAGTAGGGAGCCTGCCTTAGCCCCGCCAGACTTTTAGTGCCTAAAATCTCCTGGTTTGGCTTCAATGGCCTCCGGGAGATAGAGCCTAATTCTGGGAGATTCCCTGCCAAATCGTGAGGGTTGTCAACCCTAACTGGGATGTATTCTGGACTTTTGAAGTTCAGCTAAGTATCTGACTTGCAAACATAAGTGCTTGGTAAAATGGTGGTAAATTTGCACAGTACTTTCCTTTTTTTGAGAATTCAGAACTTTCAATAGAATAATTATAGAGCTGATACAAACCACTGTTTGGAAGGTGAGTTCCCATTGATCCCCAGTTATATGTATTAGTCCCTAAAATACTTCAGTGATCCACCTATTTGTAAGCTGTGCTACTGAGTTGAGTGCAGACTATATTCATAAGTACTGAATTTATACTATTAAAAAATTACCCCTTTGTTGGGTTTGTGGCATATGATTTGAATCTCCATCTTGAAGAGTTTTTCATCCCTTTATGTACATGCTTAACTCCTGGTAACATTAATAGCACTTATATATGTGCATCATGGGGAGACTTGGCACCTAGATGCAATATTACTTATTGCTACTTTGCTGCAGACTTCATAATGAATAGACTGCTAGAGGCTAGTAATTTGGCTTTCTTCCACAATAACAGCATGCACAATATAAGATAAATGTTTACTCTTGAAGAGAACATGCACACAGCTCTTACTTATTTTAAAAAAGGTTTGACTGACTTAGCTTTTTCATGCTGCTGCTTTTGTATAGAGCATAAAGTTGTCAAACATGAAAAAGAAGTTCCACAAACAAAATCAGGTAGGCTTTATTGTATGTTCAGTTATCCCTACATTTGAAACTGATCTGTAGATAAAAATCACAATAGAACTGCATATGACAAATGCCAAAATGTACAAGCCCATGACATTGTTGAACTTTTTGCAGCATACTGTGGCCTTGAAGTGTGGCAAAGAGCCATTATGTGTCACTAGAATTCTTATATCTGTTTCTTCAGCTATATAAAGACAATTTCCTGCTTCCTTGACTCCACTCTTGTCAAGAGAGTTATGTCAGCAGAGTTTAACCCATAGTCTGAAAAAGTGTTTGTTTTGAATCTCTCACCTACAAAATAATTTTGAAATCATTCTGCTATTCATTTGGATTTCATTGAACTCCAGCATTGTTCAAATTCTCAGGACCGGGTACGGTTCCATTTTCCTCAAGGATAGTCATCTCCCTATACTAGCATTTTATATAGTAGCTTGTTCAATCCATCACATTGGACTATCCATTTTCAGTTTGTTAAATGACTTTTGGATATTATCATGAGTATGAAGTATCTCTGTGCAGTGTATTTACTGCAGCAGTATGAAGCAGTACAGTTCAATTTCACTATAAAGTGATGACTACCCCAATAAAAGAGAGATTCTGCTCTGGACTCCAGAATAAAAGAAGCTGTGTAGATGTAAAGCAGCTGTTAATAATTATATTATTCTTGCATAGCACATTTTATCTATCTCAAAGTGATTATCATTGTTATTACAGTTATAATGTTGTTAGTTACAATAGTAACTTCACTAAAAACAATGCTTAATTATATATGAGAATTAATAAAGCAAGCCTGGGCTGGAAAAATATTATGCCAGCCTTCAACATACATCTCCATTCTGAATATTAGTCTTCCCTCTTTTATTTCTCAGCCAGATCAAAAGTAACTGCAAGTATGTGCCATAACATTTTCTATTGAATATAAACCTGTGTTTAGATGCATGATGCCTTGGATTGGGTTTTGATTTTTGCAACTTTGTTATGCTAGAGAATGTTATTTTCTTTTCTAAAAGTGATGTATTGTGGAGTTTATTCATTTTGCCTAAAAAGCTAGTGAGCCAAAGCTACTGGTGATATGATATTGGGAAGCTGCAACCATAGATAAGCTACTTTGTGATTACTTTTTATATAAGTAAAGTAAATTATCCTAGTCACATAATTTAGATTAGTATGGTTTTAGGTGGGTGTGGTCAGATCAGTTTTTGACAAATTATAGACTGATTTGAATAATTAAATAGAGTTTAGCATAAAACAGAATTAGAAGAAAATGTTATATGATTTATTTGTATTGTTTGAAAATAGTTTGTATAGTGAATTAACCAGGCATGTTTGCTAGCCTTTTCAATAGCCTGTATTTTTTACATCTAACAGAATAAAATACCCAGTTAAAATGAAGAAAAGAATGAAAGATCGTAATGTTTAAGTGAATTAGAAGAGAAATTAGACAACACACACAGAAAGAGTCTTCCTTGCACTCCAGAAATTCCTCTTGTTGAGGACTATGGGAGTTTTGGTTGTGTAAAAAATAATTAGATTAGTGTCAATACATTGTGAAATTAGATATTATGTACCGCATATTGCGTTAAAACAGCTATAATACTTTTAATAAAGATCAGTGTTTATGCTTATGAAATGTGAAGATTAATTAATTAATACATTCTAAAATAATTGTAAAATACATAGATGTAGTTCATAGATGATCTGATTCAAAGCCCTTTTAAGTCAAGTGAAAGCCAAAGCCCACTGAGGTCGAAGGGAGGATCTGTCCCATACAATATATGGAGGTTAAGCCTTCAAACTAAAATAATCTATTGACATTATTATATGATAATTGAACTTTCTTGGAATCTGAGAGTCATTTCAGATCACATGGGCTAATGTCTATTATTTTCTAATGTAGACAATACAGATATATATTCTTTACAGAAAGTTGCACTAACGAAATAATTGAGCAATACTTTAAGGAAATATTCAGATAAAGTAATATTTGAACTTAATTAAAACAGACTAAGGATAGAGAATATGAAAAAATGGTTACTACCTTGGGAGTGATTCTGAAACAAGTTTTCATTTTTAAAAAACCATCAATAATAAAAATTCAACTTTGTTCATGTCTTTCTAAGAGGAAAAACTTGTGGTTCAACTTGTGATCTATAATAATATAGTTTTTTTGCAGGGACATGTCTATCAGCAGAAAAAAGGAAAACCTGCAAAAAGATGAGTGCTTGGGTACTGAGAAAATAACGAAAGTATATACCGTAGCAGATAAATGATCAGAAAGGTTTTTGAGACAGGATCTGTCTTTGTTATGTATTTGTACAGTGCCTAGCACAGTGGGGCCCTGGCCTCTTGGTGATACAAATGTGTGTGAATGAAAATTATAAAGCAAAATCCTGAGAGATATTGACCATCTTCAACTCCCACTAAAGTCAGCAGATGGCAGCAGTCCCTCAGCACTAGGACTGGTAGAAAATTTACCTTTGAAACTGGTTTGTAACAAAATTTGTGTCAACAAAACAGAACTCTTGGGAAAACAGATCTGCTTTCTGTGGAAAAATTATAACTTTTAATTTTAAGAAATCACCCGAAGCCTAAAAGTTTTAGCAAAAAACAGACAAATTTAAATCCAGGAACGCAAGCCTTTAATTTTGGAGTGTGGAACTGAATCAAAATGTTTCATTTTTGCTCAGTTTGACATCAGATCACATCCTTCTGAGCTACTATGGTATCCTGGGGGACTTGTAGTTTGGGTATCTGATGACTGTTGTCTTCTGTGAATGGGCTCTCCAACCAGAATACATCTGCCATGATGCAATGTGGCCATGGAACCTTCATGATGCACCATGGCAGCTCAGCAAGAGGGAAGACTGTGTTGCATCCTGGGAGATCTTACTAAAGCATATGCTATTGACAAACAATAGCCAGGATGTGTCAATGTGACTTTTGTGGGAAGTATATGTGCAAAAATCCTTGAATCTGCATTTGGATTTGGATACTGTGTAATCAATGGTCTTCAGAGCTTGTGTGCTATATGCTAAATGTGTATGGGTATTTTGCATATTTCTTTCTGATTTGTACCCAGTGCTATCCCAGTAGAATCAATGGATTGGGCACAAATCAGTGGAGAATTTGCCTCATAATGTGAAAGTCAGGCCATAAACAGAAATAAAAAACTTAGTCTGATGTACGGCCAAATTATCTCTCTAAATTTTAATAGTAATCACCAAAATTAATTAGCATTTGGTCATTAAAATAGTTAGTAAACCATCCGATTTTCATTATCTCCAGTTTAGTGTGAAACGGTGTCTGTGTTGGCAATTGGTCATTTATCAAATCAGAGGCTTTAATTAAAACTAAAACACAGTTCCTGCATACTGATTAATTTAAAGGCTATCAAATTATGACTGGTTACCTTGAACAGAGGACAAAGCTGGTGGTATTTTTTCTTAAATAAGAAGTAATTGTTTAATTATATGAAATGCTAACATACAGTTAGAGAAACATTTATGGTGGAATTTTCAAAAGATAACAACATTGTTCCTTCTGCCTTGCAGAATTCAGTAGTAAAATTCCCAGCCTAGGGGTACAATTTCTCTCAACATTTAAAGACTGGTTTTAATCCCCAGATTTTCTGTCTTAGTGCAGATGAGGGGGGAGAAGACTAGGGTGACCAGATGCCCCAATTTTATAGAGACAGTCCTGATATTTGGGGCTTTTTCTTATATAGGCTCCTATTACCACCCACCTGCATCCAGATTTTTCACACTTGCTTTCTGGTCACCCTAGAGAAAACAAAGGTGACTGTGTCTTCTTTACACCTTCTCTCCCCCGATCCTGGGCCAACCATGGAATCAGGAAGTTTCCTGTTCAACAGCCAAAGTTAGAGTTGTAGTCTGGCTGCAGAAAATGGACAACAGACAATAATTGGGCAAGAGATGCCCAAACGAAAACTCTCATGGGGCACGATGCAGCATTTTCAAATTTATTATAATAATAATTATTATTGGATGTTTTATTTTTAAACAAACTCCAAATTTTCCAAAGACAATGGACATCTTTTGTAAAAAGTTTGTTTAGTTGAAGATGCAACTTTCCATCCAGAAAACCCCCAGAGTTTTGATGGAAAACTTTTGTCCAGCCTCGTTTATGACACAGAGAGCCACCAGATGAAACACACCATTTTCAGCTGAAGCGAAAGATGATAGTTCACCCAAAGTGGAACCTCAAGAAAAATGTATACATCTCCCTGCAAACTGAACCCATCCAATTCTGTACTGTTCAAGGGACTACGTTTCTGTCTGACATGCAGGGTTTCTGTCTTTTCTTATCTTAAAATCCATAGGATAAAATGAACATTAATGAAACAGAGCGGAAAAGAGACGGTTTCATTTTCCAGTCACCAGGTGTCAAACCATGTAAATGCAGTGCTGGGTTTACTATGCTGCCATGGTATTGGGTCCTCACTCAGAAGGGCCCCAGCGCCTGGACTGTGGCCCCTTCCCTACCCCACCATTTACTCCTCTCTTCCCCCTTTCCCTGCTCACTCCTCTCTGCCCTTTCCCCTCCCCATGTGAGCAGCGGGCAGGGCCTCAGGGGAAGAGATTGAGTGGCGGTGGGGTCTTGGGTGAAGCCTGGTTGTGGCCTCAGGGAGAAGAGGCTGAGCAGGGCCAGGGTCTTGGGGTGGAGCAGAGGGAGGGGGGCTCACAACAGATTAATCTGGCCCTACCTAAAATGTTGCAGATCCTTCACTGCAGCTATGTCAAAATTATACCAGCTAAGGAGCTGGCCTATTGTATCTGTTGTGGTTTTTTTTCAGCAGTGCCTAGGGACCACAAATGATTGTGCAAGGTGCTGTACAAACACATAGCAAGAGACAGTTCCTGCTCCAAATAGCTTACAGTCTAAAAAGACAAGGCAGATGGTTTGGGGGAACAAAATGTACAGAGAGGTGAAGTCAATTGTCCTAGGTCAGACAGCAGATCAGTGTCAGAGTCCTTAATTAGGGTACATGGCTGGTAGGACAGCAGAGGTGAAAACTTAAACCTGCTTTATAGAAAAAAAGATGTTAGGTAGCTTGAGAGCTTATCTGAAAAGAGCCCTATTCTGAAAAAATGTTCATTGGCACAGGAGCTGCATGTTGGATTATAGCATTTCAAAGGGTAGGATTTGCAGCTTTCGCTGTTTAATTTCTGCGCACATGTTCATTGCATGGACTCCTTTATTTCCAAATTAATATCCTGTGGGGATAGTTGCATTTGAAAGTTAAGATCTATCTATCAAACTATCAACTTCTAAAAATAAAATAACATCAAGCCTGAATTTCATTTTTATTTATTATTTCTGATTGTTTTCCTGAAGAACCAGCATCTGAAATGACAGTAGCAGGTAAACTTTACACTTCTCTGAAATGTCTAACAGAAAGGGCCAGTTGTAGGCAGTGTTGTTGTAGCCTTGTTCATCCCAGGATATTAGAGACAAGGTCGGTGAGGTAACATCTTTTATTGCACCAACTTCTGTTGGTGGGAGAGATGAGCTTTCAAGCTACACAGAACTCCTCTTCAGGTCTGGGAAAGGTACTAAGAGTGTCACAGCCAAATATGAGATTCAACAGATAGTTTAGCATAAATACCACATATTGTAAGGGACCATTCAGGATGGAGTGGCCCATTAACTCTTCTGTAGTCATAGGGAAATAAAGGGGTTAGTGTGTTACAGATTGTTGTAATAAGTCATTTAAATCCATTGCCTTCATTGAGGCCATGTTTTTTAGCATCTAGCAAAGTAAACCAGTGAAACACAACCTCACTAAACGTGATTAACCAACTCTTTGGCTGGTGTAATCTGGCATAGCTCCACTGAAATCACTAGTGTTATGCCAATTTACAGCTGTTGAGAATCTGACCTGATGAAATGATTTTTTTATATTCACTGTATTTATTTATTGTTAAGTGTGTGTGTTTGGGCCAGCTAGGCAGAAGTGATTAGCATTAAGTCAACTTGTGTTAATCAGATATCACATGCACCAAGACACACCAAATCCTTATTACAGCTGGTTGGATCATATGGAGTGAAAATGAACAGTTCTAAGGCATACTGCCAGATCTCTGCTGTACTCAACAGGGAATATTGGAATGACGCAGATGCCTGCAGTTATTCACCTTAGTTAATTTCAGTGTGCTTAGCTGACAGTAGTCTTAGCTGACTAGCTGTATTCTAGGGGGTTGGAAAAGAAATGCTGAAAAAGGGAATACACATGTATCATGCTAAGACAAGTTTGTTTGTTTGGTGTAAAGCTTAAAGAAAAGAATATAGAGCTGTAGTCCTACAGTCCATTGAAATGGGCAAGATTTATCCCTGCTGTAAATTTAGAAGCATTAATAGTTGCACTGGGGATCAATTTGCTCTAGGTGTCCAGAATAGAATCCCCAATAATTAATGATATTTCCTTGCAAATCCTTCTAGCCAAGAAAAAAACAGAAAAGGCTGCAAAGGAAAGAGAAGGTAAAAGCTGACTATTGAGTGTGTGTGTGTGTGTGCGTATGTATGTAATATAAGATCACCCTAGAAGTAATCTCATTCTTGTGAATGTTACAACTCTTATTATTGTTGTTTGAAACAATCTGTGGAAGGTTTTCCCCAGTTTTAACTGCAGACCGACCTTGATAATCTGATTGTTACAAAGTTAAATTGTCCCGTCCCTAAACTGTTCTATTTCTTTCTCCTTTGTAGAAAAAACAGAGAAGAAACATCCCAAAGAGGGAAAAGCCAAAGGTAATAAAGAGAAGAGAAGCCCCACTAGCAGTAATTGAAAATGAGAACATCAGGTTTTACGGGTTTAGTATGGAGAGCTTTATTAGTCTTTTTAATGTGTGTAGGGGGAAACCCTGGAGTTGCATATGAAGCCAAAGTAATTCAGCATATAGGGTCCTCTGTGTATGAGGTGGAGGGATGAAATCAATACTTCGAACCTGGAGGTAGGCTGCAATGTGGCCCTCCACAGCTGGTACATTAGCCTGTCTGCAGGATTCCCAGCCACTGTATCTACATAGCAGTGTAGTGGTGCCCTCTTGGCCTGCCATAATGCTGTGTGCTGGGACAGCATATTTGGAGCTAGCGTAGGTTCCATCTCCTCAGTATGTGGGATATGTTGAATTGCTGACCTATATATTTTGTGATGACTGCATTCACAATTCGATATAATTATCATTTGTGTAAAACATTTCCTGGTCACATATATGATGGCCAAGCTGTTTGGGCTCCACAGTTTCAACCAAACCCTGGTTTGTTCAACCAAACACTACAGTCATTTGTAGTTGCTATGATGGTTTCTGTAATGACCAATAAAATAATTAGTAGCATTGGGCAGACAGACTAAGGTACTGAAAGGCATAAAACCACATATATGGAGACCAATTTTTGAATATTCATTCTAGTTAAACAGAGATCATTTATCATAGAAGTGCAGATCTGGAAGGCCCACCTTGAGTCAGATCTTCGCACAATGATTCACAAAAATCAGTGAGAGATCTGTCCACACGAAATAATTGGGCATACTTTTTTGAGTATTTAAATGGTCAATTTGAAGACAGCTATTAGTAATATTTTAATAAAGCAGGTTTGTTAAACTAACATCCAAAGGCACAGTTTTCCTTGTTCTGAAATTTTCCTTTTTAAAATATTTGTTTGCAAAATCCACTTTGATCTGTTTTGTTTCTATAAACTGTAAGGTGTTAACCAGTTCAAAACCCATCAATTGTGTGTTTTTACTTAAATGCTAAAACTTCATTACTTAGTATCTAATATGTTTTCTTTAGCAGCGCCAACAGTAAAAGAGATTCTAAGACAGTACAACCTGACAACAGGTAATCAAGATTTCCTGTGTCTTATATTTTTAAAGAGATCTCAAGCTTGCAAGCTTTTTGTGTGCATAATTCTCTTTAAAGTCAATGGGAGCTTCATAAGGGGAGAGCTGACAGAATCAGGCACATATTTATGTTTTTGTAGGCTGCTGTATTTGGACTGTATCTCTGTGCTTAACCTAAATGTATTGTCAGCCTGTTACCTTTTAGACCAAGTGGTCTGTCATTAAGTTGGAGATGCATGATTTAGAACCAATATACATTTCTCCTGGGAAATGAATGAGCAAAAATCTGCCCAGTTCACCTTGTCTCTCAAGATGGGGATCTATCCCTGCAAAACAAACAACATAAAGGAGGGTGGGATATTTCAGTACAAAGTCTGCCTACAGTGTCTTGTCATGTAAGCTCTTTGGGACAGGGACCAGCTGTTTATTCTTAGTTTGTACAGCACCTAGAACAGTGGGGTCCTGGACCATGGCTGGGGTTCAAAAGTGCTAGGCTAACAGAAATCATCAATTGGTTCTATTTATGGCCAGATCCTTGACTGCTGTAAATCAGTGCATGTGAGTCGAGTGGAGTTACATTGATTCATGCCAGTTGAGGATATAAGCCAGGCCTGCACAACATGCGGCCCGGGGGCCACATGCGGCCTGCACGGGCTCACTGTGTGGCTCACGGGGGATAAGTAGGGGTGGGGCAAGCCAAGCGGTGGGGTGGGGGGAAGCAGATGGGGGCGGGGCGAGGGCGGGGCTTTTCGGCCCGCAGCTGGTATTTTTCAGTAATATGGCCCTCGCTGCTTTCTGAGTTGTGCAGGCCTGATATAAGCCTTTAATCTTACTAGAGAGTAATTGCTGTTTGAAGTAGAGACTATGGAGTCAAATCCACTTTGAGTTGTACTTTGTGGACTTCAAAGAGGTTGCCCCACTGTAACTGCCAACAACGTTTGGTCCAAGCTGTTTAAAACGCCCTATGGTGTCTATAATTGACCTCAAATAGTTTTAATTATAACAAAATATGCAAGACAACTGAACACAAAATGAACAATAAGGAAAAGCAAAACAAACTAAAGGCAAGCACACAGAATGTTGGCCCACTTCCAAGTGACTACTCACAAACTTAAAATTAAGCACATGTATAAATGCTTTGCTGCATCAGGACTGATCTGCTTTCACATAAGACTATATCTGCTCTTCTTTCATTGGGAATGGTGAGTCCTGGGCCCAACAAACAGATTGAAACTCCTGCTAATTCTCTAGTCGAATAAGAGATACATAATTCAGGAGATAAAATCTGTGTTGCAAAACAGGCCTCATTATTTTATGCTCATTTTTGAAGCTCAACACGTAAATATAGGTAGTGTTCATAGTGCTGCCAGTTATTAACGTTGCCTGACACTTCCCATTATAAGACCCTGTTTTCAGTTGCTTGTGGGGTGCGGGGAGTGTGGGCTCTGAGGAATAAAGGACTCAGGGGGTGGGGCAGAGGGTTGGTGTGGGGAGGGCTGAGGGCTCCGGCTGGGGCTGCAGGCTCTGTGGTAGGGCTGGGGATGAGGAGTTTGGGGTGCAGGCTCCCTGGAGCTGCGGCAGTGAGAGAGGACTATCCCCTAACTATTATTTCCTTAAACAAGAAAATATTCTAAATTCAAGATAAAAAACACCTCAATGTATTAAAAAATTCCCTAGACTTGGAGTCCTGGTCCACAGCCCTCACTTAAACAAAAATCACATTGACCATGGATTATGCAAAAATTTATTTAACATGATTATTTCTTCTAGTAACCGCTTTGTTTACATTATGTGATAGGTCAGTTTAGTCATATGATATTATTGCTCTCTGATTCAATAATCCTAGCCCTAAAAGAGGTCTCAGGATGGCTCCGCAAATATATTTCCATAAATGCAAACAGATAATCACAAAAGTATTTTTCGTTGTCTCTTTCCACTGTTTTTGTGAACAAAAATGTTTGTTGGCATATTTGCAGACAACAAATAAAGGTTTTATAAGTAACATCAAATGAATTATAGTTAAACATTTGTCAATTCTATATTTCATTATTAGCTGAACTCTAAGAATTTAAAATCTGAGACCAAATCTAAGATATTATAATGAGTTTGAGCTTCAGTTTTGCTTCCTGTGTATTTCCAGTTAAGGCTGATACATTAAGCACAGTGTATTAAATACTAATACTTTGTTCTGGAATAACTGAAGCTAAAAAGTATTTAAGCATTCTGAGATAATCTAAAAAATTAAATAAAAAATCTTCTGCTGGCTTCTAAAGCTTGAATAGAGTAGTTTCATATTCTTAGATTTGGATTTGAATCTTTCATCTTTTTCTTGATATTATAAGGCAATCAGATAAAGACTAATAAGCAATTTTAAAATATGTATACATTTTGAATTTTAGAACATTCATATATACAAGGATTTAAGCCGTGCAAAAGCAATATTGATACTTGCAGTAGACAATAACTTATATTCCTTAGGAAACCTGCACACCAATTATTTTTAAAAAATTATATCACTAGATATGGGCCTGTATAAATGTCAAAAATGACCTTCCATAAAGATCAAGAGTATTTGGCTCTGTAGTTTTTGCTCACTCTGTAACAGAAATAGGCACAAGCAGGGAAGTTCAGACACACATCTAGAATCAAATACTACCCAAAACACAGGACTGTCCTGGTCCTGGTTTGTCACTGGGACTATTTCATTTATTTTATAAGACTGTCCTGTAGGCGTTAACATTTATAATTGAGTTTGAACAGTTGAACAACTATATAGATCATTGTTATATTATAATTACAATTATTTTACTCTAATAATTTACAAATAATGCAACAATACAGTGAGGGAGAAATGGAGGGTGAGATTACAAGAGTGAAACCATGAACTAGGATAATAGCTACATACAACATACATTTTTGTTAAGTTGGTTCAATGTTCAGACTAATGGGCAGAGTGATTCTTTTCTAGGTAAAACAAATATATTTAGCAATAGAAAGGTAGCTTCACAAGCAGCCTTCATTTCAGGAGTAGAATAACAAGTCTTGTGTCTGTGTTTTACAATTCTGAGAGGTCTTAAAGGTCCTCCTGTCAAAAACATTTATGCTTACTGCCCAATTCAAGTTGCATCTCTGAGAAAACTTAAATTATCACTAAGTATGATAGAAAAATCCTTTATACAAATAAATTATACTACCATCTCTATTGAAGGAAGCATTTTTCAAATAGATTTTATCCTTTGCTCCTACAGTGGTAGATTGTAGTCATTTCTCAGATGTTTTCCTGTATAAAAAGGATTAATCCAATCACATTATAACCAGAAAATATTCAAGGGCACACAGTAATTACCACTTGAAAAACTCAGCAATGCCAGGAGATGAATTCATTATGAGTCTGTATTAACATGTAGAGATTGACAGTTACTATTAAGTTATTTTATTGTGTTGCATTTAGTGTCTACATGTCATATATTTTTCCCTTACAGAGAAGATTTCTAAAGCTGCAAAAACAGCAAGTAAGTTCTATTTAGTGTTCTAGCCATTTGTGAGACCATCTTTGATGTTCAGGTGACATATACTTGTCAATGCTGGGGCATATGAGATTTTTCAAAAGTTATTTATTCTGACACACTGACAAGGAATGAGTCTTTTTTTTCCCTCCTCTGAAATCTTAGAGGATTAGGGGAGGATGTTACATACTTTATTAAATTTAAGATTGAACTTTTCTACAATAGACAAGGGGTAACTGCCACAAAAGAAAACTTAAACTAGTTGAGAGAGGGCCAAACGCCAAGATAAATAGCTCTGAACTGTGAAAGCTCAACTAATGAAAATCCAGTGTTACGTCATCTTCCACGCTCTTTCTTACCTGTTGTATGTCAGACTGTTTGTATATTGCAAATTTGTGATGAATTTAGTATCATGGCAGTAGCTTCTTCTTACTGTTCCACCCCTTTTTTATTTAAAAAAATTCAGTTGTTGGGATCAAACTGCTGAAATTGGCAACTTGACTGCGACTTGACTATATAGTTCACTGAAACTTAACCAAAAATATTGCGGAGAAAAAACATGAACTTCTCAAAATAGGAAATGAGGTTAACTGAAAGGACCATTATCAATAACAGTTGAGACTCAGAGAAATGATAAATTCAAAAAAGTATATTAAAGATTCTCTAATTTTTTTTCACCAAAATTCATCATTAAATCCCTAATATTATTTTTCACTTCGTGGACCTTGAGTGTTCACACCATTTTCTAAAAAGTAATGGAATGAGCTAATACTCTGAGGTACGTCATGGTTTTATACTTAATGTCTGTGCCGCCCCTATACCATATATGACCAAATCTTTGACTGTTTTAATATTTAGTACTTCATCTGTCCTGTGAATACCGGTAACTTTGTGTTAGTAATTCCATTTTTCTAAGGTTATCCTCTGTGAAACTATCTTGAGAAACTAACAATCTCTGTGAGATATGTAGACAAAATGAAAGATTTAGGGCCAGATTCAAACCCAGTTAAAGCCACTAGAAAGTCTCCCACTTCAGTGAGCTTTGGATTAGACTCAAAATGAACACATAGGCCAAAGATTAAAAACAAAAGGTCAATGCCTGGTTTAATTATAAGGAAATTGATAACCTGTCTCTGTAGTACCATCATAATCTATTCTAAGCTACACACGTAATACATTTCAATACATGGGACTTGTCTTACCCTTTTGAAACATGTAAATTCCTGTGAAGACTGTGAAAGTTTAGTACAAATTCAGTGGACACTAGACATTGTGTCCCTGCTGGATCCTTCGCAAGTGCACACATATACTGAGAGCTTGTCTAAACTAATCCCCTTTCAGGGGGTTGGCTTTATTGGTAACTAAAGCTGTGCAAATAACTGCCAGTGAACAACAACAACAAAAAATCAGTTCCAAAACCCAAGGGGGTGGGACGGGAGAGGGAGGATCAGTTTGATTTGAACTGAAACTGAGTTCTTTTCGATGTTTTGGTGAACAAAAAAAAGTTGGAAAAAATGGTTTCAAGATGAACTAAATGCTTTGTTCAAACTGAAATGGAATGTTTTGTGTTGAGTATTTTGACCCTTTTTAATAACGGCATAGGAAATGAAAGGCTAGATTCATGAAACTGAGGCATCCTTACTATACCAAATAGCCCAATGATTAAGGAAATCACCTGAGATGCCCAGGTTAAGAGCTATTATGGAATAGCAGACTCTAAGGGTATGTCCACTGCAGTTAAAAACCACTCCAATCCGAGCCCAAACATCTACAGTTAAATAGCCCTTAGCCTGATTCCTGCAAGCCCAAATCAGCCAGCCAGCCACAGGTTTTCAGTTGCAGTATAGACATCCTCTATGAGCCAGTATATAACTGCAGTGCTCTTCTGTTGACTCATCCTGGACTGTGTTAAACTCCTGTGTTAAACTTCAGAGTGGTCACTGCAGAGATGTGCAGGCAGCTTGGTGTAAGAACATAAGAATAGCCATACTGGGTCAGACAAAAGGTCCATCTAGCCCAGTGTCCTGTCTTCTGACAGTGGCAAATGCCAGGTGCCCCAGAGGGAATGAACAGAACAGGTAATCAAGTGATCCATCACCTGCTCCCAGCTTCTGGAAAACAGAGGCCAGGGACACCATCCCACCTAATAGCCATTGATGGACCTATCCTCCCTTAATTTATCTAGTTCTTTTTTGAACCCTGTTATAATGCAATTAGCTCTATCTGCAATGAGGCCCAAGTTTGAATTCCTGTTTGGAAATCAGGGTCTTGAACCCAAGTCTCACCATTTCCTAGTGCGTGCACTAACCACTAGGCTATTGGATATTCTAAGGTAGGGCTTTGTCAAACTCTTGTGCTAATGCTGACATACTTTGCATAAATCTTTAAATAGTAATTGAAGCCAAGATGAAATGCAGGTGCTCCCCTTCCCAGGGGCATGCCATAACTATTAGTCATTCCTACTTTTTTTTATCTAACCCAATGACTATTCAAGTATTTTGCTTCAACAGGGGAGATTGATTGAGACTCACTGTAGAATAACAATTGTCTTGTGGTTAAGGCACTCATCTGGGGGAGGGGTAGCCTGATTTCAAGTCCCTGATATAGGGTATGGATTCAAACCTGGGTCTCCTACAGCCCCGGGGAGTGCTCTTACCATAGAGCAGAAAGTCCTCATCTTCTGCTTTCTTGTGAATAGCTTCTGAAACCCCTTGTGACTCTTGCAAGAAAAATTGAAATATTTCATTTTGATAATGTCCAATAATTCAGTCTAATGTTTCTGAAGTTTTTCCCCTTTTTTGTTTTACCCACAACAATTCACTGAAATTGACAAATTTATTAAATGTTTCTGTCAACCTAATCAACATTTTTCAGCCAAAAACAAATTTAAAAAATCAGCTATAAGTTTTCACTCAGATCTACTAGTAAAACTAAAGCAAGAACACAGTATTAACCACAGTTTGGTTGTTCCTAGGGTTCTCGTAAGGACCTTCTGTCTCCCAGCTCCATAGATCCTTTTATCCCAAAATGGTACTCCCACCCTGTTTTATATCATGGTTGGAGTTAATTGAACCAGTCTGCTAGCACAACTCAGAAGTGACCACTTGGAATTTTAACTTAGGGTTTTAGCATAGCCTAGGGTGAGTCAACAGAAGACAGAGTGTACTCCTCTACAGGATCTCAAGGTCTGCTATTCTGTAATAGTTCTTACACCTTACTTGTTCAATCCTCCAATCATGAAAGGATATATTAGTTACTTCCTTTAATTATTAGTTTATTCATATTATTTTGCAATACTTACATAGTATCACTGATGTGAATGTGCTTTACAAAGCACATGTTTAGAACCTGCTCCACAGTGTTAGTTAAAGATAAATCATAAGGAAGGGAGCAAGCATTGATGTTTATCAGCAATGGAAGCCTGTGTTAAAGGCATACAGCTTGATAATCCGTAGTCCTGAATCTTGTGTAGTCATTTATGCCACTGCAAAATACATGTGAAATGGGTATAAAATGCTAGTGATTGAGAGTGAATGCAATGGAAAATCAGGCCCGGGGTAATGATCTGAAGGAGGAGAAAGAGGGGTCATTTGGAAGGAGAGGGTTTTCCAAGCATATGGCATAGTATGAGAAAAAGTAAAGTTGAGAAGAGGACAAAGGTTGTTTTCAATGACTTATTCATACTAGTGATCTTACTAAGCATTATTTATAATGTTAAGTATAAAAATGAATGTCTCACCACATTTACTATAACTCTGGAGATAAACTGATCAGTTTTATAACCAAACATTGCATGCAAGTCACAGATTTAACGCTGCACAGAAAACCTGAATAGACTTATTTAACATGCAGTTTTAGATCCAGTAATGAGATTCTGATTTGCCTAAATTTGCAGAAAGAATTTAAACAGTTGTGTTATTTATGCCTATTGGACAGTGAATTAATTTTCCCCTTCTATAACTAGGTCAAAAAAACATTTCTCAGAAACAAAACTGATTGGCTTTAACTGTATTTAATAAATATGCAGAATTTGTGGCAGATCAGAAGATAAAAATCAAAGTAACTATTTAAAAATATCTCTAGAGTTTAATGATTCTGCTACAATAGCAAACAATAACAAGTGTCTACATGTTCTTTATTACGCAGCTGGTTCTTATCCTTTTATTTGACTGATTAATCTTCTTAAATCACATCATTAAATAGAAAGGAAGAAAAGTATGCATGTATCCATTGTAGTATTCCTATGATGCACCTTCTGGAAGAGACACTGTGTATAAAATATTGTTCTCCTCCAATAGATTTCCAGGAAACTAATGCCATAGATTACTTATCTTAACTTCAGGTCCATGAAAAAAGTCCCTCTGGCACCGCTGAAATGTAACTCTTCCAGTGTTTTATTCCATCTCTTTAAATAACGTAAGATGTTTGGAGGCCAGAATGACAATAGGAAAAATTTCTTATCATAGATCTTGTGTCTCTAAAACTTCATAAGAAATTGCATAAAATCAGTCTTTTTTCTGGGTCTGTGTTTCCAAAGTTCTGATTAGTGGAAGTTGAACCCATTGGAGCCATTTCAGTTACACCCTGCAGCTCAAGTCAATGGGACCAGCTCTGCTCCAGTAATGATCACAAACAGCATTGGAGGTAGTGAAGACTATTTTTAAATGATTTAAATTTAACTTTATAGTAGTTATCATAGTATTCCTATTGTTGGAATCCTACAGTGAGAACCCAGGCTGGGGAGGACATTTTAATTCAGTCTAACCTTTCCTTATATGAAGGACTGAGGTCCTTTTTGAAACTACCAGATCTTATCCCTGGCGTAATTCCAGCACTGTTTCTTAAACTTACCTATACCATCAAAGGGAAATGGCATTATAGTGGGAAGAGTAATTCACCTGCATCAGAAAGTTAAAAGTGTAAGGTTTTGGTTTACATTGGTCAACAATATATCTGGTATTAACTTCAATTTAGTTGATATCTATTACTGCCACCTTGATGGGATATTTACTATTTGATTTTCATGGTGTGGAAAAAATATTTATTGTTCAATATCTAACAGCT
The DNA here is from genome assembly GCA_007922305.1 of Dermatemys mawii. Lineage (NCBI taxonomy): Eukaryota > Metazoa > Chordata > Testudines > Dermatemydidae > Dermatemys > Dermatemys mawii. The sequence goes on along the minus strand of ML677333.1, from coordinate 65,058,924 downwards.
TTTCAGAAAACATGATGTTAATACAAAACATTAGCTGATCATGTTGGCCATAGGAATCAGTGTGCAAAGACCTGTCACATCAATATGTCTAAAGTACATGATCAGTGGACAGCTTGTTCTATCAAATCACTATAGCTCTTCTTGTGGGGAATGAATACTAATGAAATCAATAGCACCGCAAGACTGCTACAGTTAATGGAAAAACTCCCACTCACATCCAAGGGCTTTGGCTTGGGAACTAAATTTATTTCTGTTCTGTGGGGAAATAATTCCGTGAATGATTTAATTAGTTTATTCTTCCGTTTTACAAATGAAACAGTGTAATAGCAGTGTGTTTGTCACTCTTGAAGAAGCTTTTTATAAGTTTGATATTGGCAGTCGTACTGTAGCACTCAGTTTCAGATTGTGTACTCTGATAATTGGTATGCTTTGTTGAAAGGTGTCTGTTTTCATCAGTTAGGTGTTGCATTATTATGTCTTGCATGGTTTATTATCTAACAGGAAGAAGTGTTTAATTAGTTTGGGGGGAGTGTTGCACTTTTAGTTCATTCACATACATAGCTGTATGGCTGATTATAAGAGACTGTGGGATGAAATACAGTGCATTTCTCTACACATGCAAACCATACATCCTCTGAGTTAAACCTCCACCTGAAATGGTTCCAGAACCAATTAGCAAGCTGTAGAATTTTTTAGTCCTCAACATGACATTTTAGGTACCACATGTTATGTTCAGCATTGTGGCTGCTAATCAGAGATTCCCCTCTCTGTGGTGACATAAGATCTGCAGATGTAAAAAATGTATTTGCTCTCAGTTTAAATTGCTTTCTATGGTTCATAATAATACAGTATTAATTATAAATAACTATTAAATATTTTAAATTACAATCGTTATAAATATATTATGAAAGCATTCTTAAACCAAGCCTTCAATTTTTTTCCCTCAATCAATTAGAGGCACCTGTGGTAGAATTTAGATTTTAATTACCAACTTTGTGGATGTGATTGGTAGACAGACATCTTGGGCCAGAACCTAGCCCTCTTTTTATCTGGACATGCTGAACCATGAACCATGGGAACCAGGGGGAAAGGGGACTGTAAGCCTCCATTAAGGCTCCCTGATCCTCAGGCCACAAGATACTAGACTGGGTCTGAGGACCAATTTAGAGCATCATGGGGGCTTCTCTAAATTACAGCAGCTACTAAGGGCCCCATGGGGCCAAAACTGCATCTGTGGATTGATGCAGCATAGGGGAATCCTGTCTCTATCCCATCTCCTGTGGCCACACTATCTGTGCCAATGGCAATAAGAGGTGATGAAGAAGCTTTTTCCTACCAAGACCATACCAGGGTAATCCCACCACAACTGGCTAAAGCAGCTTTGCAACTAGAATCTTCCAGCCAGTGCATCATAGTATTTCTACATCTCAATGGTGGATGTGGCTCTTAATTTTATTGGTTGAGCTGGATTCACGTATCACTTTCTTTGATGTCCACTTAACATTTGCTGCAGTGCAGTTTTAGTAAAGGGTAATTAGTTGGGTTTTTTTCAGTCTCCAGCCATCGGTTTTATTAGAATTAATATCCCACTGAACATCTCCTTCGCTCTTTAAACAAAGCAGCTGTTTGCAAAGAACATTGTCTTTGTCCTAATTAAATTGACATGGCCTTTTGAAGCACTTATTTCTTGTAATCTCAAGTACTGTATTACTGGGAGTTACATGTATATGAGTGTGGGCGAGTGTGCTGATAAATTGGCCTTCAGTTTTTGCTGATTGATGTGCTTTACACCATGTTTTGTAGATTAAAAAAGGATTGTCCCCTTTTAATTCCTGGTCAAGGTGTACTTTATTGATAATTATACTCATAGTATTTTGTTGTCCTATCCTCATTCAAACTCCAAAACTTATTTCTTCAGCTCAGTCTAGAAACTCTGCTAGGCAAGCTAGGACTGCAAACCTTTTAAATGCTTAAGAATGCTAAAAGTTGTGTCTTTTGCTACCAGAACTTGATATCTGAGAGGAATTTATTGAAATGGTTGTCTTCACCACGATTATTTTTTTGAAGAATGGTCATATTACTTCCTTCATTCAGTGGTAGCTTAGAACTGTTTGTTGCCAGCCTCGAAATTTATATAGTTATAAGCCTCAACATTTATATGGCAACCATTCAGGGGTTTTTAAAATATGCTTATCAAACCATATTACTTAAACCTCATATTTCTAAAGTTTCCAAATGTGCCCTGTTTTGAGACTTTCCTTCCTTTTCCTTTATAGCTTGAAGGACACTGCTGTACTTTTGCCGTGTATTCCATTGGACGCTTTTCTAGCCTACAATTTTGTTTTATTTTCAGTGTTGTAGCCACATGGATCCCATGATATTAGAAGGACAAGGTAGGTGAGGTAATGTCTTTTATTGGACCGACTTCTGGGGGTGAAAGAGTTTTCAATTTACACATATTTTCTTCAGGTGTCTGCATAAGTTAAAACTCTTTCACCCCCAGAAGTTGGTCCAATAAAAGATATTACTTTACCCACTTTGTCTCACTATTTTATCATTTTCATTTTGGGTGTGGATTTCTCTGTATGGTGCTCTCTGGAGAGTTGTCCGGTCCTCATAGCTGTACATTGCTAAGCTGAAAAAGAACACAGGATGTGAAAGCTAACAGAGAGCTAGCTCAGAATTATGGGACTTGGTAATTGGCTCTTGGAGTCATAGGCATAAAAACAGTGTATCTGATAGTGCGGTTCTGTGAAGATTTGAGAGAGCTTCAGTGAATGGTAATTTTATGGTCCTTCTCCCCTGCTCATCTCTCACCTCCTATATTGATGAATAAGGCTTGTAGTTGTCCTCTTGGTTCCATTCCATTTTTCCTTCATTGCTACCTTCAAATTCTCATGTCACAGTGACCTTCCCTCGAGTAAAGGATCTTATGAGTCTAGTTCCCTCTACAGACTCAGACTCGTAGACTTTAAGGTCAGAAGGAACCATTATGATCATCTAGTCTGACCTCCTGCACAACGCAGGCCACAGAATCTTACCCACCCACTCCTGCAATAAACTTCTAACATATGTCTGAGCTATTGAACTCCTCATATCATGGTTTAAAGACTTCAAGGTGCAAAGAATCCTCCAGCAAGTGACCCATGTCCCATGCTGCAGATGAAGGCAAACCGCCACCCCCCAGGGCCTCTACCAAGTTGCCATAGCAGAAAATTACTTCCCGACCCCAAATATGGTGATCAGCTAAACACTGAGCATGTGGGCAACATTCACAAGCCAGACACCCAGAAAATAATTCTCTGTAGTAACTCAGATCCCACCCCATCTAACATCCCATCACAGGCCGTTGGGCATATTTATTGCTAATGGTCAAAGACCATTATTGTTGTCTTGGAATTGACCAGAGTGGGCAGAGCCGGCTCCAGGCACCAACACAGCAAGCATGTGCATGGGGCGGCCAATTGTGGGCGCCCATGCACACGGCATTCCGGTCGCTGACAGGGCAGCCCGTCCTGCAGATTCGGCAGCACGACTGCGGCAGGTCAGCCGGCTGGACCCGTGGATTTGGTAGCATGACTGGGGCAGTTCCGGCGAAGCTGCGGGACCACCGGACCTGCTGCAGGCGTGCCGCTGAAGCTGCAGTTCTGGCTGGCCAACCTCTCAGCTCCTGGAATGCCGCCCTCCCTGCTTGGGGCAGCAGAAAAGGTAGAGCCGGTCCTGAGAGTGGGTACCAAGCACTGACACAAGTTGCTTCCTCCCTCAGAAGAGAATGCACTGCTTCTGGGGTGCATCGGCCCATGCAGTTTGGAGGAGAGAGAGACTCACTGAACATGAACATATGATCCGAGGTCTCATACTCCATGTGATAGCATTGCCACTATTCAATTGGTAGGCCATCCCAAATACCAATTTTATAGCAGGTTTTCATTAAATAAATTAAATTATTTTTATAATTCATCTACTGAATGGGATATGTGAACTATAGTACAGTGTTTGCCAAGATGATGGAGAAAGCGCATATAGGGAAAGTTCTAGCACTGTCATACAGTTTGTTACAAGGGCATCCGTTTATTTGCAGAATGTGGATTCAGGTACAGCCTGCATTTCTTTTACTGTGTAGCCAAGACAGAAAATGAGATGTGGAAGAAATATCCTCATGAGGGATAGTTTTTCTGCTGCTGTCTCTGATACAACATTATAGTTCTGAAAAATGTCATTTTAGAGTAGATGGGTGAACTGATTTGGAAAGCTTCTGACCTTTCCTGCTGCGGTGTGTGATGTCCCCCCACTCACATTAAAGCATGTTGGTTGTTTCCTGGAGACCAGTCTGAAATTGTTTTTATGCTATCACTGAGCAATAAGAACCAAGGGGGTAATGCTTGAAGAATATTCTTGTTATTGAAGAAAATGGTGAACTCGTATGTCAGACAGTTAAAAAATTGCATTTTGTTTTTAAATTGAGAAGCCAGTGTCTAAATATCCACCCTATGCTGATTTGAAGGGAACAACATTTCTGCTACTGCACAGGCCCTTAACATTTAGCTTCTGGTATTCAAGATCAAATTTAATTGACAGTTATAAAGCCGTCCTTTATGTTTAATACACACTGCTTGCACTTTGGCAGATATATAAGAAAGGAAGTGGTGAAGTTCATGCTGTTCAAAGAGGATTCCTGACCACTTTAGGTATTCACCTTGTCTAGTACTTTCTGTGATCAGCCTGTCGTGTATTCTCATTGAGATATTAGAGGGAGCTCAAATAGGCAAAGTAGCAAAACTGAGGCAAATCCCCACCCCTTGCCCTCCCCCACAGGATAGTCAAATCAGTACCTTAGAAGAACCATTAATTTGAACATGCTGTAATTATTTTCTCTACATGTTTCAGTTCTGATTGTGTAATCAAAATACAATATTTGCATTCATAATACATGGAAAGTGATCAGAAAGAAACCAGTGAAATTGTCTCTTCTTCCCTCATATTCCTAATTGCTTACTAATTAGTTTCTTCTAATCCTATGATTTCTATAATGCTATGAATTTTTGTGCTTTGTTGAATTGTTTAATGTTATTAGGGAAACCACTTAATGAAAAAATTTGTTCAAACGTCAAGGCTCTAGTTACTAATGATTGTTGCCATCACACAGTCTCTAATTTGTTTTCTGATGAGTCTACCACCATTTCCTCTGAACAGAGCTACTTCTCTTTAATAGAATGTATCTCCTACGTGACCTGCTTCTCACTCTGACACAGTGCTCTTATTCACAAAGAAATGGGTCTGGGATCATAAAAAAGCAGGGCTGGAAAGGACTTCGAGAGGTCTAGTCTTTGTGTCAAAGAAACAGAAATATTTCTTTAGTTTAGGATTAGGGAAGTTTGTCTTTTTTCCCTAAATCAACCAAACATTGAATCGACCATGAAGAAAAATCAGATTGGTTTATTCCACTGTAATTACACAGCGCCTATCCTTTAGTCCTTACACAAACAAAGCTCTCATTCCTTACCTCAGTAAGGACTTCAGTGGTAGAGCTGTAGAATTACTGTGCATGGAATTATAGGACTGGAAGGGACCACAAGAGGTCATCTAATCCAGTTCCCTGAACTCATGGCAGGACTAAGTATTATCTAGGCATCTTTTATTTTGTATGTCCCAGAAGGATCAAAGTACAGAGTTAAATCGGTGTTCTTTAAAATTACAGTGGATTAGCATGATGGTCCAGATCCTTAACGATATTTAGGCCCCTAATTCCCATTGGTCCAATGGGAGTTAGGAGCCTAGGTACTTTTGAGGATCCAAGACTGAGACCTTATCTAGTATGCAGTGTTACTGTAACTGTGTCTGTCCCAGGCCATTAGAAAGACAGGTGGGTGAAGTAATATCATTTATATATAACTTGTGTTGGCGAGAGAGACAAGCATTTGATCTTACACAGAGCTCTTCTTCTGAAGGTAGCAGTGCACATGCCTGGAGGTGGAAACAAGGATGCCTAGGGAATCTAGAAAACAAATTCCCCACTGGTAAAGTTTGTAGATGACACAAAAATTGGAGGAGTGGTAAATAATGAAGAGGGGAGGTTCTTTGATACAAAGCAATCTAGGTCTCTCGGTAAACAGAGCGGTCTGATTCTGGCAGTAGAATTCTGTAGAATGTTGCCATGATCTCATTTCTAGTATAATAGATAATACATATTCTGTAGGTTATATTGTTGTGTAGAAAAAGAAGGGAAACAGTGAAACAATACACCCAACAAAAAGGATCATTCTGAAAACCACTCCCACCCTTCCCCGGCACCTGTTTTCAGGAGTAGTGTTCTTACTATAAGGCACAGATCCTTAAAGGTATTTAGGAGCCTAGCTCCAAGTAAATTCAGTGAGGGTTAAGCATCTAAATACCTTTGAGAATCTGAGACTTAAAACTTATTTTTGCTTAAACTTGCTTTGCTTGCCTTACAAATGTGAAAGATGACACTGTGTGCAAAGGCAGAGAACTCAGTTTTTCACTGATTGAAAACTAAGGCCTGGTCTACACAGGGGCGGTGAGGAGGTCCAACCTAAAATATGCAACTTCAGCTATGTGAACAGCATAGCTGAAGGCGATGAATCTTAGGTTGACTTGCCTGGCCGTCCACCGGCGAGTCAACCGCTGCCGCTCCCCTGTCAACTCCGCTTCCACTTCTCGCCAAGGTGGAGTACGGGAGTCAACAGGGAGCGCTACACAAGACACGATAAATTGATCCCCGATAGATCAATTACTGCCAGCCGATCTGGCAGGTAGTCCAGGCATACTTTAAGAGAATGTGCCATTTCTCCAGCAGTGGAAAAAGGAAAACAAAACAGAAGTCATTACAGATACTTACCAGCAAGAAGGGAGAGGAAAAAAGATAGCAGTCATTTGTAAAATGACTACTTTAGGGCTGCTGCTAATTAGCTTGGTCAAATTTAAAGGACTAGCCCCAGAAAGGCATGTTGGAGGGGAAAAAAAGTTCCAATGGCAATATCCTCATATAGCAGTATGTTCATTTGGTTGTATAGCTTCCTGGTTTATTAAATCTTGTACACTGATAAAAATATCTACTAAGTCTCCATTTAAGGTGTGAACCAGCTTACTGTATTTTCCCCCAGAATGTATGTATTTTTTTCTAGAGGCCAAGTCTGCTTAATTTACTCCTGCTGACTTTACCCTCTGAGCAAGAAGCAGTGTGCTGCTGCAGGGGAAGCCCCACAAAGCATTGTGCCAGCCACTCAGAAGCACAGTTCCTCCATACTAGTGGGGTGGAGGGTATTCCACAAAAGCACTTCACAGGGGGAAGCATGGTCCTCCTACTATTATAGCCAGCCACTTCTGCTGTCTGTCTGGCACATGGGGAAAGAAAAGGAGCCCTGGCTCCAAATCATATTCTTATGGAAGGAGTGTCAGGCATAGAAACGTCTGGTCTCCTTTCCACATGCAAAGGCACAATCTGGGTATGTTTTTACAGTCACAGAAGAAGGATCTTAACCCACCTAGTCTTCTGCACAGCTGGGGAGGAGGGCACTCTGGCCATACTATGGCATTCTGGCCATAGGAACAAGAACTGGTCCTTTACGTTCAATTAGTTCCTTAATAAGCCTAAAATTTGTTGAAGCTTTTCAAACACAATAAATAACAGATCACCTGACCTCTGGTCAAAATATACAATATTTTGAGGTTGGGTACAGCATAAACATGCTAACTAAACAGAAGAAACCAACTTAACAAGGAACTCAGGAATAACAGAATCTAGGCCATTGTCATTCTGAATCAAATAGTATTATACAGCATGAGCCTAAATATGTGACAGTTCTTCCAAGCACTTTGAGATTTTACCACTCTTTTTTTTTCAGCAGCTACTTTTCATGTTTAGCACCAAGGCACACCCTATCTAACCTCCTCCTAAAGGCCAAATTATCTGAATTGTTCTAGGGGTGTCCCCCTACCCCTCCAATAAGTTAGTGGTTACTAACTGTAGCTTGTAAATCAGACTTTTAAGTGAAATACCATATAAACCAGAAGAGCTGATGATTGTAGAATGATCAGGTTTAGTATAACTTCACCAGAAAATCCGGTTGTATTATTTTCTCTGCTCCTGCACAAGCTTTGTTTAAAATGACTCTTATCATAGACCGGGATGGCCAAATGTACTGACCCTCTGAGCCACATATGACAATATTCAGAAGTTAGAGAGGCATGCCTGGTGTGGTTTGGGGCTTCTGCTCCATGAGTGGCACCTGCTAGAACTCAGGGCTTCAGTCCTGCTCCTGCTAAAGCCCTGAGCTGAAGCCCTGAGACTCCCTTTCCTGCTGGCAGAAGCTCCTACCTCACCACCCTGCTACAAGGCAGAGGTCCCGAGTTACCCCCTAAGTGTGGTAGGTGGAATATGGGGGTGGGGGTGGGGAGACTCCGTGAGCTGCACTTTAACTGTTTAACTGCGAAAGAGCCACACACAGCTCATGAGCGACAGTATGGCCACCCCATGACAGACCGTACTTGCATCTGGAAACATGCTCAAAGCAAGAGAGTTTATATTCCAGTATTTATAGCCTGTTGGGTACTTTGTCACTTTAAATATCTTTAAATATAATATTTATTTGGAACTAGCAAGTGCATGACACCCTTGTTGCCTGTTTGGTAAAACAACAAGGACCAGCTGTTGACTTACTTTCTTATTTTTATATCCATTAGAAGAATATGCAGAAATAATTTCCATTAAAAAAGACAAAGGTGAGTTTGTAATTGGTGACTTCCTTCCTGTAAATTATTTTTTTTCATAACAATCAGCATCAACTGAATATTTTGTTGCATAGGCCATCTAGTCATTTTCAGAAGCATCAGATATATCTAGCACAGTTATCAAGTGTGATATTGAGCTGGACAAAGAACTAACCTTCCTGTGCATCAGGCAAAAGGACCAGAGAGGGAAAAATCACTAGAGTGAATACACTAGCATTTGTGACAACCTGTGCTGTGCTCCTCCATTTGATGAGATTTGGCAGTCAATAAACAGACCTTGCATCTCAGTTTCTATTACAGGGAAGCCCTGAAGTCAGTTTCATGTTACACTGTTAGACTGAAGAGCTAAACTTTCTTATATTGAATGAACAGGAAAGAATAAGATATAGGCATCAGAAAATCAATTGCATGAGAACTAATTTCTATCTAGTGCCAGCATTTCTTCTTTCATTTTCCCAAACATGTAATTGACTAATAGTCATTCCATGAAAAACTTGAATTCCAGAGAACAGTTAACATTCAAATGCAGTTTAATTTAAATTTAATCTGGCAGTTTATCTTTTGACTTTGAGATGAAAGATCATGTTCTTCTGATCCTTTAAAAGAGCTGAGAAGGTAATGGGAAAAAAGTATGACTATAAAAGGCTGAGTCTAAATTGGCAAAAGTTAGCAAAAATTCCCTATATATTAAAACCCCAGGAAAAAAATACTTCCACATATGATGCCAAAGTTCTGAAGGAATGATAGGGCTGGTCATTTGGAACAATTATTTGCATATCTCCCATCATGAACTTTTGATAGAACTCTTCAGAGCATTCAGAATGGGTCACTGAATTAGAGAGTCATGAAATGGATTCATGGGTTCAAAGGCCTTTAAACACATACGGTGACGCCATTCCAGGAAACAAATATTCGCACAGATAGAGTATATCCAAGGGAAATAATAGATTTGTGGGAATGTTGAATATAATATGAACCACTATCAGTTATGCGAAAAAGGACTCGGAGTGTTCAGAACATATTGACTTTAGCTAAAAATCCCCATCAGCTTTTCTTCTTGATGATTTAGAGTCTAATTTCTTACCATGTTACTCCAATTTTATGCCACTGTGACGCAGTTGAAATTAGTGGCGTAACTCAAGTATTAAAATGAAGTAACAGAGTGGTGAGTCAGATTCACCTTCTGGAGACTGTACATATTAACAAATGGTTTGTCTTCTGTGTTTCCCTAGCTCCAGTCCGCTTCTTCCAGTGTGTCTTCCTAGATGGACACAATGGATATGGATTACAATTCCCTATTACTCCAGCTCCCAGCCATGAAAAGAACCCTGGTCATCCAAAAACTTCAGGGCGGAAGTCAAAGACACCAGGACAGTAGAGAGACATGTGACCTGTGTATTTTTGAGACTTTGCACTTTATCCCTTCTACTGAGGTCCACAATAACAGTAGCGGTCCTTGTTATTGTTGATATCTGATCCAGTAGATCTCAGGCACCTGGAAAAGTTTTTTTTTTACTGTTGTCTGGTGCTGAGGGAAAAGAGGTGGTGGATGAACACTGTTCATCCAAACAATACTAATATCGTTCTTGAGGGAAAGCTGTGGTGTTGAAATAGTGTTTGTCAGATTGTGAAGTAAGTTTGTGCACGTGCATTTTCCTGCTTCTTCTGCTCTTTTTATTTTTCCCCTACTTGTACTTGAATCAGAACATCTGTTTTCCAAGTAGTAATTTTAAAGAGCAAAAAATATAAATGCAAGGCTTATTTCAGTAAGATTTTTTTTTTTTTTTGCAAGATTACCTGGAATCCTAAATCATATCCTGTCAATGTTCAATCAGATCTGACTATGAAAAAAGCCTTGGTAAATCTGAAATTGTGCTCCATCACTGGTGCTATTTTTATGTATAATTGACCAGTTTAGAATGAAGCTCACATCTTACATTTAAGCTGCTCAGTATACCATAGTAATGTTCACTAGCCAAACTGTTAATGATGAGTATTTACATTTAAGCTGAAGGCAAGCAATAAAAACTTGCTATATTTGCCCCTTACATGTATGTAAAATCATAACACCTCACTTTCCCTCTCATTTCGAGATCTGGGGAAGTGAGCTAAGGTGGGGCTGGCAAAAAAAGAAGTGAAGCAAGGAAGTAAACTGTGAAGATCTCATGAGTGGGAAGGAAATTTCTTTTACTTCCTCTGTCTCTTCTTGGACAAAGTCATTATCAAGTCAGCACAGACTGCAAATAGATCATGCTGGCCAATCATGTGTTAGAAAAAGTCAGACCGAAAGCTATATTATCAGAAACTACTTGTGAAACAAAATCAGATTTTCAAGTAAAAATGCCAACATGATACAATCTTGATGCAATCAGCAAAAACAGGTTAATTTTGCTAGATGAGCTAGAAGGCCTTATACGTTATTAGCTGGGCCTCCATCAAAGTGCACTGTATTGTCTGTTACTTTTAGGATGGGGGCTGCAAGTGAACGTGCCAATCCTCAACCATCTTGTTTATTTCTTCAGATAGTGTGAATTATCTGTGTTAAAGAAAAGGGATGTGCTGGTACTTGACCTATGTGCACGTGTCCGATTGTAAATCAGTGTTGTGATTGCCTGTCCATGTCTAGCAATGTCAATAATAATGCATTTTTGCAAGCTGCTATTTTTCTTCCTTACTATATTTATGAATTTAATCTGTGAAACAACACACAGCTGTGATCCCAGTTTCATCGTTACCATCTGAAATACCATGAATTTTAATATGGTAACTCATGAAATAAATCTTCTCACACCTGTAAATCATATATAGCTTTTTTTTTCAGTATATCTCAAGATAAGCATCAGTGTTATGGTGATGTTATCTCGAGAGGAAGATTGACTTACATGGGTTTCAGATAACTATGTCCCAGAAGGACTCAGGTCACATATAATGGGATGTGGAGTTTTTTACCTCTAGGTCACTGGGTCAGATTGGTAATGGCTGGAAATTGTTACTTTCTGATTTATGTTCAGTGGCCTATATGAAATGAATGCTTTATCTTAACACACTCTGTGTATTGCAGGTACCTGCCTCTCAAAATCTACCATCCCACTAAATGGCGTTCACAGCCATTTAGAAACTCATCCATCATCATGTGTCTAGGGGTTGTTCTTCCCAATCAGAAAGGAGACATATTGGGGATATGAGTGTAGAGTGCTCTGACACTGCAGTAACCAGAGCTGTAAACCCGGAACCTTCCACTATGAAAAGTCAACGCCCATGATTTTTTTCAGGCAGGCCTTTTTCCCCACCAGGGGCACCCATCCCCTCAATGTACCTTTGTGTCTCACCACAAAGTGTGTGTATTTCAGTGTGTCATTACACAAGTTGCTGTCCTATGATTTTCCTGCTAAGGCTGTCTTAATGAAGGGATTATAACTTTCAGCAGGTCAGCTTATTTAATTCGTAGCTTTATCCAAGTCAAATGGTTAGCACAACATTTAATGTTTTAGATATTCACAAGCTTTTTTTTTTTTAGCTTTTTTGACACTTAATTTCTCTTTTTGCTCATGATAACTTGGCTAGTTCTCCCATTGTGATTTGATTTGGGAAAGGACAAGAATGTTTTTAAAGAGCCTGTTCCTCTAGCATTTCAATTAGATATCACATTGGCTCTGAAGAAGTAAATGATTTGATCTTTGCTTCAATGGACAAGTGATGTAAATCTGACCGTAGTAAATCACTTCCTAATCTTGGCCACTGACATGAAAACTACTGGACACTCCTCAGTTAAAATGGCAGTCCTTTTCCTTGGGCCTTTATAAACTGAGTTTATCTGAAACCTTAACAATGCATTACTGGAATTGCATGGCTTTACTTAAATCAGACTGAAATGTTGTTAAAAATATATGCGTATTCTCATCAGTTTTGGAAAATAAAACGTGTCTGCCTCTGACTATGGGATGCTTGTTTTTTTTATGAATCCAAGAATGGGGAAAAGGGACTTGTAAAGGTAACTTGGTTCACACATGTTGTGGGTTCACACAAGCCTTCTGAATTCAGGAAAGAGTATCCTTCTGCATGGGGGAAGTGCTTGATGGGCAGTTTCCTTTTTAGAATCATAGAAGATTAGGGTTGGAAGAGACCTTCGGAGGTCATCTAGTCCAACCTCCTACTCAAAGCAGGTCCAACCTCAACTAAATCAACCTCACAAGGCATAGCAAGATAAATCCATTCTGCCATACGTCACTCCTGGATTCTGCTTTGGTTTGTAGAAGGCTTATGACAGGTCTACATAAGAATCATACAAATAACTGAAAAGTATTATTAAAATGATCATATAAAGCATATTAAACCACATACAAATATTCTTTCCAGTGACTGGTCAGTAGTCCACACAATGGGCAGCATGGCCTCTTACCAGCAGACAGAGAGAGAGACAAGGATAATAAAATTTGGATACAGTTCCCTTCATAAGGGCAGATGTCACAATGCAGCAATTCAGTTGACTAGGTAGACGCTTCCACTGAGGAGGCTTTTGTCTACTATTTTTTATCTTGTCAATATTGTTATTGACCAAATATAATGAATATTTTCTGCTACTTTCTTTTTTTATCAATAAGATCAGACCTTTATTTTGAGAGGTCTCAGTCCCCAGAGTGCCTGCTGAGGTTAGTTAGAGCTGTTGGTGCACAGCATTTCTGAAACCAGGCTATGAGGGATCTCTGTGAGAGCTCCATACATTGTGGGCTGCTGGTCTGAACCTCCTGCTCCTCAGACATGGTTATCATCCTCAACAAACAGGCCACAAAAATTAGTCCATTTTCAGACTCCTTCCAGCACAGACACTGTAGCCTTGGTTTAGAGAACTTTTAAAACAGAGTAGATACAGATAGTGCTCATGGCTATACACTGGTCCTCTCCAGGGTCTAGGAGTCTTTGTCTCCATCCAACAGCCTGAGTCCCTACTGACAGTTCAAAATTAGATAATCACCAATACTGAAAGCGTGTTATCTGGTCTTCAGGAGCTGGTGTATCTGACTGTTCAGTTCAGTACTGAGCAAGCAAGTCAGTCTTATTGTCAGAGCCATATGTCCTGGAGCTTGTGCCACTGGCCATAATTACAGGCTAGCTGTACTCCAAGTGGTGGGCTCTGTGCAGTCTCTACCATTGGAGATCCCCTGCACTCATTTGTATCATATCCCAACTAGGGCTGCACTGAGTCTTCCTGTCTCCTTCACCAGACATTGCAAAATGATGGGATTACCTTTGGTACCCCTTTCTCAGGCAAGAGATTTTGCTTTTAGTCAGGGGTTGCGGGGAGGGGGTGGGGGGTGGGGAGTGCCATAGGCCATCACCCCCTCCTGCTGAGCAGGATTCTCCCACTGCCACTGACCTCTTGCCTCATTAGGATCTGGAACTAACAATTGCTTTGCTGTGGGCCATGCAAGTTCCACGGGGGTTAGTTTATCCTATTGCTTATGAAGTATTTTTGTCCACAGATATTGCCAGGTAGGCTGGCCTTCTAGGCCGAGAAACTCAACTTGGTCAGATGGTGGCACAAAAAAATGTTATTCCCAAGCAGAGAGTATGATGCTGATCAATGACCTAGACACCAGAGCCAGAAATGCCTTCTTCTTTTTAGTTGTGACCTGAAGAGCATGTTGGAGAGAACTGAGATTAACCGTGTGGCCACAGTCATTTGTATATAACCAAGAGAACACAACAGCTGGAGGCATAGTCACTGAGGCCCCCTGTGTAGTCTTCTAGGCCAAAAGCATTTTGGTCACCTCATCAGTCATCCGTAGTGTGTGACCACTAAACCACAGTGCACAGGGACTGAAGTCTGAGCAGCTCCACCAAACCAATGAAGATGCCACATTTAGAGTGCATCCTAATGTTTCAGAAGTTGTGGATGCCACAAATGATCACTGCAGTGAACAATAATAAAAATGGTTTTATAGAACCATTTATTCAAGGATCTAAAAGCACTGTACAAATATCACTAGCCCTAATTTACATATAGAAGATTCCAACCTTCTGCTAGGAGCTGCTCTACTTTCACCTACAGTGGTTAGACCTGACACCTGCCTTCCATGACCTTCTGCCTAAAGAGCAAAGTTCTCAAGGTTTTAGTGCTGTCCATATCCATGGTCAATTGGGGAGCACTGAGCCTTGAATCCTGGAACTTCAAAACTCATCTCTTTTCTTACAACAAGCAGTTCTCCATGAGTACCCACCCTGGTCACCTGTATTTGCCATCTTGACTCTTGAGTGGTTGGGCATGAGAGAAACTGTTCCCTTGGAGCAGGTGATAACCACAACACTGTGTACATGCAAAAGCTTTCTTGTTTTCAGGGCCTATCCAGAGAAAGACAGATGAGTGCTCTTGACTTCTTTACTGACATTTTGCAATTCCTCTAGAATGTCCTGGACAAGGACTGACTGCAAATATGTTATGGTTCCAGATTTTGCTATTAGCATTAGGCAAGGAAAGGCTGAATGGTCATCATATGTCTTAGCAGAGATAATATGGAAGAAGCCAGAGTCCTTCAGCAGTTAACAAAATTAAGTTGAGGTTCCAGACTTCAGTAGGCAACCCAAACTATAACCTTGTCCTGAAGCCCATGAGGCTAGCCTGCTAGCTTCCTATATTTTCTGGTCAGATCATTGGCAAGCCAAAATAAACTAGCCCTATAAATTCATGTCAACAGTCCATAGGACCCTTACTTGTCATCCCTCCAAACTCTGGAGTAAAGCACCAAATAAGTTTCTCATTTTTAAAGAAAACATTCCTGGTGAAATCTCAGCCAGGATGGCGACAGAGTTACAGGCCCCTTTCTTCCAAATGCTTCGGGGGTGGGGGGGCAAGGAGACTTTTGAACATGCCAAACTCACTTCAGCGCATAAGTCCCATTGAAAGTCAATGGAACTGGTGCTCCTAATCACTTAGCTATATTTGAAAAATCCTACCCTACAAGCTTCTGGTACTGCATCTGTTGGTCACTAGGACAAAGCAGTGAGCAAAAGAGCCCTTTACATCCTTCCAAAGGGGCCTTCTAACTTCAGCCTCACTCAGGAGGTTTTCTATCCATTTTTCCAGAAGCAAGAAAGAGAAAGATTCCTAAATATGAGACAAGTGTTCTCCATAGACCTGACAAGGACACGAGACATCAGGACTTCAGACCATCTCTTCATCCTGTATGGAGGGGTTCAAAAGAGCTGGAAAACCTTTGTACAGTCACTTAGGCAAAGAAGCAGCTTATTTAGTTATGGGCAAAAAGACTCAGCCATCAGAGTTCACTGAAGAGACGCCTCATACCTTGAATGAGCTATGGCAAATATCTGACTTTCCTAGTACATTTCCTGCCTTCACAACAGGCTTGGTGTGTGGAGGCCTATGAAGGTCTCTTCCTGCGGAGCCACATCCTACAGGCAGCAGTCTGTCATCATCCCAGCTCATGTCTCAGTGCCTTCCTTTTGTTGGTTATTGCACTCAGTATCTCTATAGCATTATCCAGCCAGGGACGAGAGGTTGTATTACCCTCAATATGGAGTGACAAATTATTGGACAAGATTAGCAACTAAAAGAGTGACCTTTCCTGGTGTGTGATATATCTCATTATTGCAATCCCAAAACTATCTCAGTTTGTTCCTAATTGGAAGTGCATTTGTTCTAGCTATTGTAAGTGAAGTGACATGCAACAGGATAAGAAAAAAAAAGAAAAATCCTTTTGAAAGCAAATCCCCAAACTGAATAATTGCAGCTGGTGTGGAGGATAAACTGAAACAAACTATCTGTTTCTTGCTTTTTCCATGGCGAGGCACTACACAGTGATGGCCCTGTAGCATTAATCAGACCAATTAAAAGGAGAACAAAGTAGAGATGTTTACACACCTCTATTTTAAAATATTTTTTACAGGGTAATGGGACTATGGCGATGGAACTGCACATTAATTATAGCAGCCATCTTCCATGCGTTTCCTTTCAGAAGATGAACAAGGCATGGTAGAAGCCCCGTACTCCATGCTGTTATCTTAGAGTCAGGCTGTAGCATTCAAACAAAAATCAAACCACCACCAACAAAAACTCATCAAGCCAAAATGATGAGAGTTGTCTCTATCCTAACTAGCTTATCTTGTCAGCGTTGACATAACCACGTTTTCTTAAAACAATGGATTGTTCTTGGGGGCAGAGAAGGGAATGAAGAGTGATGGATCTGTCATTCTTTGCCCACTGTGATGAGTCTAAATTTCCAACGAGAAGATCTGAATGAGCCCCAGACTTTTGGGTCTGATTTGTCCTAACTATTTTGTATGCAGTCCCAGGGGCATTCGCATGGAGAACGAACTATTCTCACTTCATTCAGATAGTCATAGTGAATTAGGCCAGAAGGGACCATTAGATCATCTAGCATGATCTCCTATATATCATGTCATTAAATTTCAGCTAATTACACCTAAATTGAGCCCAATAGCTTGTGTGTGGCTAAAGAATAACTTGCAGAAGTACCTGTAAGGCCAGCAAGGGAGATATTTTTAGGGTCTTCTGCTTTTCTCCTGCCTTGCCATCCATGTTTTCTGGCTAAATGCTGGATGTCAATCTCCAGAGCTCAGTATATCTGCTAGTGGGCCAGATCATCAGCTGGTGTAAATAGTGTATTTCCGTTGATTTTAGTGGCTTTATGACAGTTTACAGTGCCTAAGGCTCCAGTCCAAGAATCCCAGCTACAGTATGTGTATACATTCCCAAATCTGGATTTCATCTTATGTGACGGCTTTAGAGAGATAAAGAACAGAAGGTGGCTCGTTCATGTGAGCTCTTTTAGAGGAAAGGAAAGTGGGATGGCTGCAGAAGTGTTTAATTTTAGAATAATGAGATATAGGCTCCAGTACCAGATCTCAGATTTGGCCTGAGTGCGCTGGTCAAGGGATTGGGCAGTCCTTTAAAATAAAGTTTTCTGTGATGCTTCTTGGGGACATCCAGGGGATGGGAGTATAACTGAATGAGCCTTGTGAGGCACCTTGCTACCATCTGCCCTTAGCATGAGGAACCCTTGTCTGTACCTGCTGTGGGTCAGCTCTCCAACTCCACCATCCACAGGCAACGCCAGCATGTCCCTCTCTGCCCATATAGGCTCCACTGTCCCTCTTCAACTTAGGGATAGGCACTTTACAACTCCCAAGCCCTTCAAGAGTCTTCCTGACATTCACAGATACACGGCTTCCCAAGAAGCTTTGCCTCAGATCACCACTCCACTTAACACACCGCATTTAGATATGACTGCAGGGAAAACAAGCAAAAAATTATTTAACAAACAGAAAAGATTCATGTGATAGCAAGTAGAAGTATTAGAAACAAATGGTTATACATAAAATAAAATCAGAACACATATTCTAGAAGTGAGACTTATTTGACTAGATACTTTCACTTCACATACAGCAAAACTCACCCAAAAGTCCTTCCAGCCTTTTTCAGCCAGGCCTGACCGTGATCCTTTTTCATGAGAAAAAACACTCTACTAACTTTCCCCCTAGGTAAAGGATGCTGGGTGTCTCTCTTCAACCCCAGATAGAGTAAAACAGTCCATTGCTCTTTATTCATAAACTGGACACCCTCCCGCTGTGTGTTTCTTTGTATGGATTTCACAATCTCGTCAGTTTCAGAATCTTATTAACTGGTGGCCTCAGTACCCTAAAAGACTTACATTAAATACACAATGGCCAGACAGTGAGGTAAACATTTACAGTGGAGCCCCGGTATAACGTGCCCCGGTATAATGTGAATCTGGATATAGCGCAATTATACCATGGCTCCCAAGTCTGCAGGCACTGTTGTTCTGTGGCCCCGGCAGGCGCAGGGCCGCAGCTTCTCTCCCCTGCTGGGCAGTGAGGAGAGAAGCCTCGGTCTGCGCCTATGGGGGACAGAGAACTCCTGGACTGCAGGTGAGGGCTGCGGATTCTCTCCCCATTGCTCAGCAGGGGAGAGAAGCCGTGGCCGTCACACCTGCCGGGGTCAGAGAACTCTGGGGCTGCAGGCTGCAACCCTTGAGTTCTCTGTGGAAGCCGCTGACCCCGCATCTGCCAGGGGCAGGAACACAAGCGCCTGCAGCCCCAGTGTTCTCTGTCCCCCATAGGCGGGGAGCTGCGACTTCTGTCCTCGCTGCCCAGCATGGGAGAGAAGCCGCGGCCCCATGCCTGCCGGGACAGGAGACACTGGGACTGCAGGCGCCGGTGTTCCCTGCCCCCAGGCAGACATAGCCGCAGCATCTCTCCTCTACTGGGCAGTGGGGAGAGAAGCCGCAGCCCCAGCCTGCTGGGGACAGAGACCCTGCTATAACGTGACCCCACATTTACTATGATGGGATTTCTTGGATCCCATTTGTCCCGTTATAGTGGGGCTCTACTGTATTACCACCACCACCACAGCCTGAAAGGAACCTCTCCAAGGCACTGCACCCCCTCATGACATGCAATTAACTTCAAGGTTTTAAGAACATAAATTCCAATATAGATACATAATATCGTCAATATTATCCATACATACATTTCACCTTGGTTATGATGGCCAGTGGGCTCTTGGTGGAGATCCTATATGCCACCCTTTGGTAAATTATTGTGCAGCTATACCATAAAGGGAACCCTTGTAAAACTCTACACCTCCCCTGTGCCCTCTGCCAGTTGGCATCAAGAAGTCCCTGGGTCAGTTCTTCTAAAACTCTTCCTCCTAATTCCCCTCAGAAAATTCAACCCAGTGGCTGCTGCTGGACTCACAGTGCTGCTGTCCAAGATTTCTATTTGGGTATCTTGTATTTACTACTCTTGTAAGCATCTATCAGACAAGAATCTGGGTTTTTTTTGTTGTTGTTGTTTTTAAAGTAAAATAGCTCTGATGGACATCAGCCCCTGACCAAATCCTTTGACATACCCATAATAAATCTGCTGGTATGGTTACTAGAGACTGCTGCTCGTCTTAAAAATTAACGTTCTCTTTTTCTTTCCCGCTCCCTCCACTCTGCACTGCTGTCATACTGATAGACAGACTTTGCCACAAAGTACTGCATCAATTGGCTAGCTCTGAGCAGCCATTACATAAGATATTTTTTTTAAAGGTCATTTCAATACACATTTGTAATCCCTAATCCCTTCCAGGAATCTATTGTCTCAGATGCCCATGTAACTAGAGAAAAAGAGTTTCTTTCAATTTGGTCTAATCACTATAGAGCAAAAAGGGAACTATTATGTTAATGATAAGGCAGATGAAAAGTTTCCTAAAATTAAATTAGCAAGCGCACTCAGTTACACCCCCAGCCCCTGTTAATTTAGTAGACAAAATTGTTACCAATTCAGAAACCATTCATCCCTGCTTCCAACCATCTTAAAGGAAACAATTTTCTATGTTCAGTATGAGAATTGGCAAAACTTGATTATTGATTACAATCAGCCTCCTTAAAGTGGAAGCTAGTAAAAGATGTTCTACTGAGCTACTTGTTAATTAATTCAATTGGTAACTTAAGTGCTGAGTCCCATTTACAAGTTTTTTCTAGGACTTTATTTTCCCCAGAAAGATGAGAGCTCTCTCTCTCACTCTTTCTCTCGCTCTGCTAGCTGTACCCAATGCATTTTAGGAAAGCAAAGATGAAGAAACCTGATAAATGCTGATGCAGTAGCTTCTAGCTAGAGAGTACATGATTCTATGAGGTGCTGAGGGACCACTCTTGCCACTGGGAGCTGACGTCGTCCCCTTCCCTCATACCAGTTGGTTAGCATCTCTCAGGAGCAGGCTTTGAGGTTGCCGTGAACATAAGGAACACCATGTGTCTCTCCCTTTTAGGCTGTGAGCTCTTTGGGGCAGGGACTTTCATTTATTATATATCTATGGTATGTATGTGTGGCACAATGGGTCCCTGATATGATTGGTGTCAAGGTTTTCCCACAATATAAACGAATTAAATTCAAGCAAGGGTATCAAGATCTGGCCCTTAACTATTAGTAATCAAAATGGAAACTTCTTTAGCATGTGTGTGTCAAATTGGAGTTTTGTATACTTTGGCACAGGTAAAAGGACCAATGATGGAGTTGTCCAGGTTTAGAAAGGCAAAAAGATATGGTTCTACAAACCATAGTGGTTTAATGTACAAATATTTGATTTCCTCTGACTGAACTAACTCGATATCCTGTGTGCCTGTAAGTTTTCAACATGGAACCAATTTTATGGCAGTCAAAAACCTCTTAAAAATAGAGGCATATGCTGAAAATACAGAGCACAGTGTCACTATAGTAGTTAATTTAATGCCATTGTGGTTTTTAACATGCTCTTTGAGTGCACCTTTTCCACATGTTTAAAACAGAGTGAGGATCTCTTTATCAACATCTGGGAAAGGATTTCCATTACTAAGTGATTTTTAAGGGTTTGAACTTGTTGATAAATTCAATGAAATGATCATTTAAACAAAAACCTATAGTCAAAAACATGCTGACAAGAATACTCTCTCTAATAAATAAGATGACATTTTGTTTTAGCAAAGGCTAGGATTTATATGATGAAAATAAAGAATGTGTGGTGAAATTATCTTTCAGTGACTCATTGATGAACAGAAAACTGTAAAGTGGACTGGAATGTTTTTTGGGCCTCTACATTTATTATGTAGCAAGTAAAAGAGATCTGTTAGCTTGTAGACTGGCTATGATTATCCATTTTTACATATAAAAAGGGGGCGAGAGGGTTCTGAGGAACATATATGTGAGGAGGTGGTATGTGATTTGTGTTGCAACAAAGCCAATTTAAGTATTGCTAAAGTATTGCTGTGACACATGCAAGCTTCTTGCCCTCAGGCGAGGATGTTCAGGACTGGAATTTTTCATTCTGTCTCCACAGTTTTATTTATTTTGTTCATTTTGTGTGCATTTTTATATTGAATTAGTCAGGGAGTCTCCAAGGCCATGTCCAAATTCATCATTACAGAAAGGAGAACAGAGAGGGGACACAGGAAATGTAAGGAAATTGAAATGATCGACATCCCTTCTGAGACTGGGATAACAACAACAGTAGACACCTGCCCATTAAACACATTGCCACACACTGCATTTCAGTGGGAATTAGCCACCCATTCGTCCCTTTGAAAACCTATATCTGCATTACTTCTCCCAGACTTGCAAATTTGGGCTCAGATCAGCAAAGCCCTCAAGCTTGTGCTGCGGTCCATCCATATTCAGGAAAACACATGCTTAAAATTAAAGGTATTTGTTGAACAAGGGTCTTGGTGTCATCTTTGACTTGTCTGTCTCCTTCCACTGCAACATAAATTATGGAGATATACCTATCTCATAGAGCTGGAAGGACCTTGAAAGGTCATTGAGTCCAGCCCCCTGCCTACCCTAGCAGGACTAACTACAGCCCCCGGGCAGATTTTTTGCCCCAGATCCCTAAATAGCCCTCTCACAACCCTGGGTTTAGCAGGCCAATGCTCAAACCACTGAGCTAACCCTCACCCCCATCTATGGTGTCATCACAGTCTCTGCATTTTATCTCTGCATCTTCAAAATCCATGGGTTCTTCTGCATTTCTACCACAAAACTCTCTTGCCATCACCTAATCGTTTCAAACATTGAGGTACAACCTTTGTCCCTCTGGTTTCCTGGCCTCTCACCTCACCTCCCCTGCACCCCAGCCATCCAAAATGCAGAAGCAATATCATCCACCCTGCTTGTTGCTCTGACCATATCTATTCGCTCTTTAGATCCCTCCATTGGATTAGCCTGTCTTAATGCATCACATTTAAGATCCTTATGCAACTTTTTCAGGCTCTGCACAATTCCCCTCCCATTGTTTTAACTCCCCCATTCACTCTAGCCCAGCAATTTAATTAACATTCATGTCACGTTCCCTACCAGTCTCATCTTCATGCCTACTTCCATACTGCTCCATACACCTAGGAAACTCATTCCTTGGAAACTGAATATGAAAAGTACTCTAATAACATTGCCTCTGAGCTAATATGTTTGTAAGTAATTGTACTGGCATACATGAACTGGTTTAAAAATTGAAAGGGAGCCTACAGCAGTCATTTGAGTGTTATTACATGAATGAACTATGTCATTTTACAGTTGTTCTCCTACTAGACACTAATTAACATCCAGCATGTACTTGCACATCTCCTCAAGGATGGCACTAAAATGGGCATACATACAGTGGCATAAACATTAAAATGTAGTTACTTCTCTATTAAAGTTCATAACCATTACAATGGTAAGTGCTGGCATTTGATTATAACTAAGTACTGTAAGGTGCAATAGTGGTCCACACAATCAGGAGAATAAAACACTTAACTGTGTTTTCTTCTGAGACTTTATTGTTGCTACAAAGGCACCTGTTAAGTATCACTTTTATTTATGCAGGATCAAATTCTACATGTACCCATCCCTCTTCACCATTTAATACTCTGCACAACACTCCAGACCTGCACTGGCCCCGTTTATGCTTCCCCAGAAGCTCACTGAAGTGACACCACCAAAGAGGTCTCACCTGAAAAGATGCCCCAGCAACCTCTGGTGACACAACTCCCTGTGGGCTATATAGGGAAAAAATAAACAGCTAATAGGCCATTAAGCACCCATGAAACCAAAACATGTGTCAGGAGAAATATCTATTAAGGTATTGAAAATATTACCCTTCTCTGTGTTTATGCATTGCCACATGAAACATTCTATATTACCTTGTGTTCCTGTCTTACCTGAAAGGTATTTGAACAATTGCTGATAATTAACAACCCTATGAGGACTTAACATGGAAGCATTGTCTCTTCTCTGTCAGATGACATGACTGCTGCTGAGATTCCCCTGGTAGGGCTGCATACCTTAGATATGACCCATTACTTCTTTGATACAGAAAGAAATTGAGCTATATTCTTCTTCCTCTGAAGAACCTTGCCATGGCCACTGTCAGATGACAGGACACTGGGCTAGATGGACCATTGGTCTGATCTAGTAGGGCCATTCTTAGATCTTCAGAATTGGACCTCCATATGTCCCTGGAAGGTAGCTGTCCATCAGCCTGGGGAGTTAGTGATACTTATACATTTTTATAAATATTGAAAACACTAGTGTCCATTAGGCTCTTCAATATATGGAGAGTTTCCCCTGTTAAGCCAGTGAAAGCCTGAGAGATGAGGTAGAAAGACCCATTTTGTGGCAGCACAGAGACACACCAGTGGATGCTGAAATAACTCACTAACAGCTAAATATGCAGGCAAAGTAATCTATAACAAGTATAGAAGAACAATTTAAACAATGCATTATTGTTTTCCCCAGGCCAATGGATGTATTTATGAATCAACTGGCTGGTTAAGTATCAAATTATTAAGCTTCCACACCAGGGAAGCCAGAACAGATGTTGTTAGTTGACTAGAGATCTTATTTAGGACCTTGTTGACTTCACTGAACAGCTTGAAGGTTTCAGAGGAGTGATAATGACTTCCAGGTCACTGGTTTAAATTCACATCTGACTGACAGTGACTGAACATTATTTCCATCTGACTGCTGCTTAGTGACCGCTGTGAAATGAATTGTTTTCTCAGTTTGACTTCTGGTGGAATGAAGTCCACATCACATTCCCCAGTCTCAGCAGCAAAGCCAAAGACTAAACAGGCAAAGAGGCTGAACTATCCTGTCAGTGATCCCTCTGGGATCTGGCATGAATTGCACTGGTGAGTTAGTATGGGAAACTCACGGTGTCATTGTATTATCTGTTTTTGTACCACTATTGATGCTTCCCCTGAATTTCTTCAGGAAAAGCCCTGACTCAAATAATGCTTGTTTTGTAGTATCTCAAGAGCTATCAAACTGGCACCATTGAAAAAAAACAGACTGCTCTTGCTAGAGAGCTAAGACTGAATTTACAGGAATAGTGCTGTGTTAGGCATATAATATTTAATTAAAGCATGGCTAAATCTAACATCACTTTGCTCCAGTTCTGTAGCTGTTCAACAGATGGAAGTGCTGTGGATTTGAATATGAATATTGGGCATAGAGAAGCTACAGAGCAGAGTCCTTTATGTGTATGTGCACTGCTTTAATAATCTCCAGAGCTTAAAAAGATTGTTATGATTCATTTTTAAAGACTAAAATAACATTAATGTTCTCTTCATATGGCTTTCCCACATGAGAATTTTAAACTAAAAAAACCCCAGAGCTCCCTGGTTGAACTCTATTTTAATCTTAAAATTGTTTAAATTGTTAATGTAGAGCTGAGGGTGCAAAGAACATTCCTATTTGGTTTTAATTAGGGCTGTCAAGCAATTAAAAAAATTAATCACAGTATTCTTGCCAGCAAGTTAAAGTATGCACTGGATGAATAGACTATAAGTTGGATAGAAAGCTGGCTGGATCGTTGGACTCAACAGGTAGTGATAAATGGCTCCATGTCTAGTTGGCAGCCGGTATCAAGTGGAGTGTCCCAAGGGTTGGCCCTGATGCTGGTTTTGTTCAATATCTTTGTTAATGATATGGAAGATGGCGTGGACTGCACCCTCAGCAAGTTTGCAGATGACACTAAACTGGGAGGAGCGGTAGATACGCTGGAGCGTAGGGATAGGATACAGAGAGACTTATACAAATTAGAGGATTGGCCCAAAAGAAATCTGACGAAGTTCAACAAGGACAAGTGCAGAGTCCTGCACTGAAGACGGAAGAATTTCATGCACTGCTACAGACTAGGGACCGAATGGCTAGGCAGCAGTGCTGCAGAGAAGGACCTAGGAGTTACAGTGGACAAGAAGCAGGATATGAGTCAACAGTGTGCCCTTGTTGCCAAGAAGGCTAACAGTATTTTAGGTTGTATAAATAGGATCATTTCCAGCAGATCGAGGGTTATGATCATTCCCCTCTAGTCGGCATTGGTGAAGCCTCATTTGGAGTAGTGTGTCCAGTTTTGGGCCCCACACTACAAGAAGGATGTGGAAAAAATTAGAAAAAGTCCAGCGGAGGGCAACAAAAATGATTAGGGGGCTGGAGCACGTGACTTACGAGGAGAGGCTGAGGGAACTGGAATTGTTTAGTCTGCAGAAGAGAAGAAAGAAGTGGGATTTGATAGCTGCTTTCAACTACCTGAAAGGGGGTTCCAAAGAGGATGGATCTAGACTGTTCTCAGTGGCACCAGATGACAGAATAAGGAGTAGTGGTCTCAAGTTGCAGAGGAGGTGGTTTAGGTTGGATATTAGGAAAAACTGGAATGGGTTACCTAGGGAGGTGGTGGAATCGCCTTCCTTAGAGGTTTTTAAGGTCAGGCTTGACAAAGCCCTGGGTGGGATGATTTAGTTGGGGATTAGTCCTGCTTTGAGAAGAGGGTTGGACTAGATGACCTCCTGAGGTCTCTTCCAGCCCTGATATTCTGTGATGTCACACCTCCAGATTAGAGACAGGCTCAAGTCAAAAAATACATATACCTATCTGGATTTGGATTAAATTGTTTGAATTAGCTGGTTGATTTATCTTATTATAAAGCTATGGTTCTCTTGCAAAATTTGACCCGGGGTAGAGATTCATATTTTTCTAAAGTCCAGAGATGTTCAGATCCAGAGGGGTAGTTTAGGGCCATTTCTGATCTACAGACAGGTAACTGTCACAGTAACAAGTAACTCATCTCCCTTGGTGTATTTATTACAGGGGTGGGCAAACTTTTTGGCCCGAGGACCACATCGGGGTTCAAAATTGTGTGGAGGGCCAGGAGGGGAAGATTGTGCCTCCCCATACAGCCTGGCATCGCCCCCTATCTGACCCCGACCCAATTCCCGCCCCCTGACTGCACCCCTCAGAATCTCCTACCCATCCAACAACCCCCCAGCTCCTTGTCCCCTGATTGCCCCCTCCGGAGACCCCCCCCAACCTAACTGCCTCCCCAAGACCCCACCCCCTATCTAAGCCCCCCGTTCCTTGTCTCCTGACTACCCCTTCCAGAGACCCCCACCCTAACCACCTCTCCGAGACCCCACTCCCTAAGCCCCCCCAACACATTGTCCCTTGACTACCCACTCCAGAGACCCTCCTGCCCCTCACCACCCCCCAAGACCCGACCCCCTAAGCCCCCTGCTCCTTGTCCCTGACTGCTCACTAATCACCCCTCAGGACCCCACCTGCTATTCAATCCCCCTGCTCCCTATGTCCTGACTGCCCCCCCCATCCACATCCCTATCCCCTGAGACTCCTAGGACTCCCACACCCTATGCAACACCCCTGTTCCCCATCACCTGACCACCCCGAGACCCTCTGCCCCTTATCCAACCCCCTGCCCCAGTCCCCTTACCATGCTGCCAGACACACTGTCACACTGATCTCCTGGAGCATGCAGTCCAGCCCCCCCAGAGCGCTGCTCGTGTGGTGCACTGAGGCTGCAGGGGAAGTGGGTAGCAGGGGAGGAGCCAGAACAGCCTCTCCAGCTGGGAGCTCAGGCTGGTTAGGAGGAGCCTGCGGGCCGGATGTGGCCCATGGGCCGCAGTTTCCACACCTTCCCCCTCCCCGATTTATTAGAAAGAGGCCTGTACAGATAGAGAAGATATTCCCTATTATCCATTCCTTATGTTGCCATTGACACATTTTTGTTTTATTTGTTACATTATATTACCAACATATAATGAAATATACTATAGCAAATTCTGACTATTCTTTGGCACCATTTATTTGGCTTCATGAGAGAGTATTAACAGAAGTGACACAGCCAGTTACTGTACAAATATCAAAGCCACACTAGCACTAATATAACTTTTTGAAAGCACTTAAACATGACATAAGAAACCAGCACATCATGTGAAACAGACAACTATGTCATACTGCCAGGAAAAGATTGTTCATTTGTATGAAGGATGTACCTTCTTGAGAAGACTCCAAGGTCAAACGAGTCTGGCTTCTGATTCATCTTGATGTTCTCAGAGTGGAAAGTCTTCATATTTATCTCCTTATGCAGCAGTTTAGTTCTTTAAAAGAAGAACTAAAACATTTTGCTTTTGACCTTTCTATTGGGAGATATGGAGTTCTAGCACCCAAGGGCATATCGGACTGCAATCACTCACTTTTGTTTACATGTACCAAATCCTTTCTCTGGTTCACTGTTAGAATATAGTAAAAGTATAAAGTGAGTATCAAGGGAAAATACCTAATGGTGAAATTTATCAGACAATGCAACAGTCTTCCCCAGAGCAAGAGAAGCCTCACTGCTTGACATATGTGAGGATGGATAGAATAATTGTAAGAGACACTCCTGCACTGCCTCTTGAGGAATGGATGATATGACCAAATGATGTCTTCACCTTGCACTTGGCTTGTCTGAGACTTAACACGCCACATCACACCCTGAGGACTAGTATGTAGCTGCACTGCCCCAGGAATAGCCTGAAGAAGGAATGTGACTTTCAGAGTTACCATTCCTTCCCTAGCTTCCCCATTCTGGGGGAGAGAGTTCCGATTGCCTTTTTACAGGGAGCAACATGCCCACTTCTCTCCACTCTGAATCATGTCCGCTATTAAACGTATTGGTGAGTGGAGCCAAGGCACTCTCTTCCTCTTCTGTTTTCCACCCACCTACAGGCAGAGCAGGGAAGAAGCAGCCTTGTTGAGCCTGTTTCCTACCCCAACCACACAATGGCAATCTGGATAGGCTTTGCAGGGAGAGTACCTGTATCTCTTTTCTCCCCTGTACAACGTCATTAAAGCCAGTTGAAACCTAGCTCTCTGTGTTTAATTTTAAAAGGTGTCTCACGAGGGGCAGGGAGAATAAAGCAAACCTGTCACACGTTTTGTAAAAACAGTAACAATGATGCGTTCACCAGTATGGTTAATTGGATACTGTTATTTCAGAGTGGTTTCCTTTGAGTTTTATACCTACATTTGATGCCTGATACCCCTATACAGACCTGAAGAAGAACATTATGTGGCTTGGAAGTTTGTCTCAATCTCTGTCCAACAGACATTCGTCCTATAAAAGCTATTACATCACCCACCTTCTATCCCTACATTCAGTTTTTTCATCAGCTGCTCATGTTCTTTCAGGTACTTGAATAATTCAGGTTTCTGTGCAATAGCCACCATTTTCTGTATGCGTGAAAGTTAAGAATATGCATTATCGCAAAGTGGATTGTTTTATAAGATTCTTACAAGTATATTCTTTTACAAATAGCCCAGTGACATACAAACTATTTAGATTTCATATAAGATTTCCAATCCTAAGCTGTGCCAATGTCACCTTTACTCACTTGCAAATATCCTCAGTTATTCTTCCCTTAATAACATTTCAAAGGTGTTAATAATTCACTGAGAACCATTTTTATCTATAGATCTCCTTGCTTTCCCATGATTTCACAGGTGGGAAACTGAAGCACAGAAAGATGAAGTGATTTGCTTGATGTCATACAGCAGGGCAGTGGCAGAATCAAGAATAAAAGAAAACCCAGCCAGGTCTCCTGATTCCCAGTGAAATGCCCTGTCCACTGGATCACTCTGTTTCTCAGTCCACACAATAGATATCTGTTAGACGGCAAAAGTAGGTTTCCCAGCTACTAAATCTATTCGAGCATAGTGGTTCAGTAACAATCCTCTGTAAATCTGGATAGTTCTGCAGATATAATATGATACCATCAATCATTCAATTCTTTTAATGTCATGGGTCTCATGGGCACAGCCTTTGGTTAGAGTCTGATTATCATGGTTTGTAATGAAATCATTATTTGCTAGGTTCAAATCGACTCACTCAAACTGAGCAATTACATGGCATCAGTTTTTCATCAAAATGGTTTAATATTTTCCACTCTTCAGTGTGGGGCCATCCGGATCCCTTTAACCTTTCCCTTAAGCTATTACACTGTAACCTTCTTTTTCTTTGGTTTCCCACTTATTAGTTAGGGCATTCAGCAAATAAACCTCCAATTACCTAATTTTGTTGAATGTGCACATTACCTGCACTCTAGCTTTTCTATTAAAGGGGTTTTTCGATGCATTGTTCACCAGTTAAATAATTCAGGGAAAAGGTGCAAGGTGTGCTAGGTTTCTTGCAACTGAGAAATTTTCTTGAGACAATGTTTTTTGACTGCTGTCTTTCAATGGAGATTCCCCCTCATCCTCCCAACAAACCTTTTTTTCTTGCATATTATTCAGTTGCTCTGGCAAGATCAAAGTGTCAGACTGACAATGCCTGGAGACATACTGCTATTAGCCTTACTAGCAGAGCTGTTGACCTAAATTGACAAAGCAGTCTGAGTCAAAAAGTTTTATGTGAGGCCACCTTCATTCTCAGAAGCTTTGAAAATCATTCTAATAGAGCTGACTAATGAGCATTCGTTCTGTCTGGGCCATGAGACAGATTTTTCTTTGCCATCCAGTATGTTCTCTCCAATAGTTGGGATTTGTTTAATTTACAAGTGAACTGCCAGACTTTGCAGTTTTAGCAGTGTAAGAAAAAGAGAAACAAAATTATTTATGAGCCACGATGTGATGCGGCCATTAAAGCACTTATGGTAAAATGGCCCAGAGTGGGCTTCATGTGATTCATAACTAATGGCTTGTCTACACTTAAAATACTGCACCGCTACAGCTGTGCTGCTGTAGCACTTAGTGAAGTCACAACTTACACCAAAGGGAGGTCTCCTGCCAGTGTAGGTAATCCACCTCTCCAAAAGGCAGTAGTTAGGTCAGTGGGAGAATTCTCCCTTCAACCTAGCAGTGTATTCACTGGGGGTTAGGTCAACTTAACTATATCATGCAGAGGTGTGAATTTTTCATACATCAAGAGATATAGTTATAATGACCCAATTTCCTAGTATAAATCAGACCTAAATGGTAAGTTTTATTCTTCATTAAATTACTGATGGCAGGCTTAAGTATTAGTTCCCATGGTTTTAACCTTCCTCATCTTATTGTCTTGAGTCCTAACTGGGAGTTAATGCTTACATTATATACAGAAGGTTCCTTTGTTACCCAGGGTTATCTGAACTCAAAGCTATGGTAACTAGTCTCTATTTTCCAGGTTGTGTCAGAAAATAAATCAGTGAGGGATATAGCACCTCTGTCTGATAAATGATTGGTACACACAAGAGTGCTTCCACCTCAAAATCCTTGTTTTTATTGAGTTCAAAGCATACATCTAAAATAGCGGTAGTCTAGAGAACGACAGAATATAGTTACTAAAAGTCTGAGGTGGTGTTGAGTGGCAGCAGCCAATTTCTGGTGGTGAGCCTTCCTCTGGACTGCTGGAGAGATTGTCAGTGTCTTCTTGCTCATAGAAAATCCAAACTCTTTCTAATTAATCTTTTAATAAGAAAGTCAAATTTCATAATAACTCAGAGTAACGTCTAATAAACTGACCATTTCTCTAACAACAGCGGAGAACTCATAATTTCTACTTATCAGTAAAGCAACTCAAGTAAGAAACTTATAATTACAGACACCCAGACTCAAGGTCAGCTATCCTAGATAGTTTTTGTCTGTCTAAGCAAGACCAAATTGTTCCTCAGTACATCATGTCCTCACTTTCAGCTTATGGTGGCTAAGTGCACAAGATAGCTTCATGGTATGTCAAATCCAGTTCTCTCATAACACTTTCTTTCAGTTTATGGTAGCCACACACACACACACACACACACACACACAC
This sequence comes from Dermatemys mawii, assembly GCA_007922305.1. NCBI lineage: Eukaryota > Metazoa > Chordata > Testudines > Dermatemydidae > Dermatemys > Dermatemys mawii. The sequence goes on along the minus strand of ML677333.1, from coordinate 65,027,567 downwards.
ACACACACACACACACGCTTTCCATTTTAAAGTGACTCCAAGATTGAAATTAAAATCCACAACAAAAGAATCCTTCTGGATTCAACATATTAGAAAATGAAGATGTCAACTAGCAAAACTAGTACATTTGCTCCATGTACAGTGGCAGGCAAAAAAGCTTACAGAATGTTAGGAACCATTAGGGAAGGGAGAGATAAGTCAGAGTGTGTCATAATGCCACTACATATATCCATAGTATGGCCATATCTTGAATATTGAATGAAGTTTTGGTTGACCCACCTCAACAAAGAAATATTAGAATAGGAAAGGGAAATGAAAAAGATTAGAGGAATGGAATAGCTTCCATAGAAGGAGAAATTAAAAAGACAGAGACTGGTCGTCTTAGAAAAAGAGACGACTAATTAAGGGGTATAGGACTGAGATCCAGTAAAATTAGGAATGGTGTGAAGAAAGTGAATAAGGTACTGTTATTTACCTATTTGCATAACAGAAGATGTAGGAGCCATCCGATGAAACTAATCAGCAGAAAGTTTAAAATAAACAAAAGGAAGTACTTCTCACAAAGCACAGTCAACCTGTTGAACTCATTGTTAGGGAATGCTGTGGAAGCCAAAAGTAGAACAGAGTTCAAAAAAGAATTAGATAAGTTAATGGAGGATGGGACCATTAGTGCTGATGAGCCAAGATAGTCAGGGCACAACCACCTGCTTCAGGTGTCCCTGAATTTGCAAAGTTGGGACTGGGCAATGGGATGGATCACTCGATCTCTGTTCTGTTAATTCCCTCTGAAGCATTTGGCACCAGTCAATGTCAGGGACAGCATACTGAGCTAGATGGACCTTTGATCTGACCCAGTATGACTCTTCTTATGTAAGTTCCTAGAAAATTACTCCTGAACAAAGAAACTATGTTTTTGTTGAATTAAGAGAATGGGAAAACATTGGCTTGGGGAAATACAAAGTATATGGGATTACTGTGATTTCAATTCTCATATTATCTTAATGGACTAATCAAAACACATTCTTCAGTACTGTTTGGCTGTTAAATAGCACAAACCATCACCCTTATAACAATCAGATTTAATTCTCCATATCAGAATAATCAGTTATTGTGCTTATAGATGTCAAATTTGGGCCTGATTCTCCACTCCATTACACCAGTTTGATAATGGTGTGACTCCATTAAAGTCAATGGGGAATCAGGGACCCACTGACTTCCTGTAAGGGGGAAGGGAACACCTTTATTGTACCACAAATTCATATTGGTGTAATTCCATTGCCTTAAGCAAATTACTCCCTACTTACACCACTGTGAGCAAGAGAGGGATTAGGACCCAAATCTACAAGATATGTGGTAAATTAAGCAACAAAAGCCCCTAATTTTCTGATACAATCAGACAGCATATGCTCCATGTTCAAAGTGGGAAATCTCCAAAAACCATGGGATTTCTCTAACATAGAGGTTTTAGCAGCCCCCTCAACCCCAGAAAACCCTCAAACAAATAAACAAAATACCCATGAAGCATGGAGTGAACTAAAACAAGAGCAGTCACAAATGCATATTCTAACTTTGCAAATGTTCAATCACACTCTGGTGAGTGCACAGCACTCAACATCTAGTAAGACATGTTCCCTGCTTGGAAAAGTTCATATTTGAAGATAAACTCAAAATAGGACACAGACATGTAGGAGAATTCACGGAGAACATTTGGTGATGAAAAGCAAAGTATGAAAAATTGTCTGAAAGAATCAGTTTTAAGAAGGGAGATAGGAAGAAAAAAAGACTGTTGCCAGACAGAAAGAGGGAAGTATGATAGAATGTGTGAAGTCAACAGACAAAGGCAGCAGTCAAACAGTAGAAACTTATGGATGGAAAAAAAGAGGAAATGGGGGCAGAGATGATGCTGTAGGACAGATTATTTGGGTCTTAATGGAGAAAATGAGGAACTTTAATTTGTTGCAATGAGAGATAGGAAACTAACGAACACATTTAATTTCAGTAGGTGAGGAATGTCACACAACAGTGAAAGGGAAAGATTAGGTCAATCTATATTTGTTCATATGTATCATTAACAAATTGAACTGTTTGCTCCTAGATCAGTGGCTCTCAACTTTTTCTATACCATGACCCCATGTTGCAAAAAGTTTCAGAATCTCCCTCCCACTTAAGTATAAAGCAAGAGATGGCAGTCACATCCTCAAGATATATCTGTGACCCTCTTAGGGTGATAGCCTCTGATCAAGAATATTAGACAGGTGCACTCTTTGTAAATCAGTGTTAATGACTTAATTTAATATTGGGGAGAAGAAGAAGAGTTGAAATTAGGCAAGGTTTCAAGTCTGGGAGAAAGGAAGGATCGCACATTTGTTCATAGCAATAGATAACAGAAGTGGTGAAGGACCAGGAGAGAAAGATATCAAGTTTTGTTTTTTAGAGGTTATATTTGAAGTGGTAGACCAGCATCCAAGAGGAGATTTCTGAAAGCAAATGGAGTTGGAGAGAGAGAGAGAGATGTCAAACTCAAATTACCAGTCATTGATCACATTTAGTTACTCTGTAGCAGATTTTTAGCTTGAAGCAGCACTAGGAATTCCCCTTTGGAATCCTCATTTTTCTGCTTCAGTGGAGAAGGGCCCATCTCATAGACTTTTCAGACAGAAGGGACCATCATCATCATCCTGTCTGACCTCCTGCACATCACGGGCCACAGGACATCACCGACCCACTCCTGTAATGTGCCCCATACCTCTGGCTGAGTTACTGAAGTCCTCAAATCTTGATTTAAAGACTTCACGTTACAGAGATTCCAACATTTACTCTAATTCAAATCAGCAAGTGACCCATGAACCATGCAACAGAGGAAGGCAAAAAACCCCAGACTCTCTGCCAATCTGACCTGGGTGCAAATTCCTTCCCAACACTAAATATGACAATCAGTTATATGCTGAATATTTGGGCAAGACTCACCTGCCAGACATCTGTGAAAGAATTCTATGCAGTAACTCAGAGCTCTAGTGTCACATCTCTGGCCATTGTAGATATTTGCTACTAGCAGTCATTGATGTGCCATATGCAATAGTAGGCAATCTCATCATAGCCTCCATAAATTTATCGAGATCATCGTAAAATAAATTAGTTTTTTTGCCCCTACTACTCCCCTTGGAAGCTGTTCCAGAACTTCACTCCCCAGATGGCTAAAGCCCCATTAATGCTGTTTTGTGTATTGAACATATGAAGTGATTTCTCCCTGGAATCCAAGCATCCCTGCCTCCCTTACCAGCCCTTGTATCTCCCACCAGGCAAGGAAGAAAAATGGAAAACAAACACTAAGGCCTGGTCTACACGGGGGGGGGGGGCGGAGGGGGGAATCAATCTAAGTTAGTTATAGGTCTACTTACCGGAGCGTCTTCACTGCAGTAGATCGACTGCTGATGCTCCCCCATTGACTTCGTCTATTCTTCTCTCTGCAGTGGAGTACCAGAGTTGACGGGAGAGTGCTCAGTTGTTGATTTATTGTGTCTTCACTAGATGCGATAAATTCACCTCTGCTGGATTGATCGCTCTGGAGGTAAGTGTAGACATGCCCCAAGATAATTTCCCTAACCGCACCTTTCTCCTCTCATGGAAAAGAAAGGATCAGCTACTAGATTCCTATTAGTCCTTTGGCACCTTCTAGACTAACAGACATATTGGAGCATAAGCTTTCGTGGGTGAATATGCACTTCATGCATCTGACAAAGTGGGTATTCACCCACGAGAACTTATGCTTCAATACGTCTGTTAGTCTAAAAGGTGCCACAGGACTGTTTATTACTCTTGCAGATCCAGACTAACATGGCTACTCCTCTGATAATAGATTCCTATTGTGACACTGCAGTTCCTTTCCCTAAAATATGTGTTTTTTTCTGAAATATTTAGCAGTCTAACTGGAATACTTTCGTGCTTTGGGTCTAAAATGATAATAGCAGCTAAAAATTTTCCCAGATCCTGTACCATAAAAATAGTTCTTCATCAGTCCCCATCTATTGTTTTCTGGAAAATTACCTAAAATGTGCATCTGGAATTATGGTTTCAGCTCCTAGAGGCAAGGCAATTCGATCACAGAGATAAATTGCTGGCAAAGACTTTATTTCACCTATGTCACATTGTTCAGGTCAATTTTCCAGGAATGGATATGTAGGACACCTTTCCTACCGTCTATTACTCCGTGATTAACCATAATGGAATCCCAACCTGTTACAATTTCTCTGAAATATGAACCTGTCTCTCTCTCTTTCTGCTTTCCAGAACCAGGGGAACATTTTCAAAGAGAAGGAATAGATATCTTACTGAAAATACACTTAAAGAATGAAAAGAGAGTGAGATACCTAAGTAAAATCTATTTCATTTAAGTGACCTAGTAAAAATTGCTAAATCTATTCAAAAAGGAAGGTAGGTTAATTTAAGTAATTAGATTGTATATTAAGTTATAATATTATATAGTTTCACCCACGCACTTCACAGGTTGCTATAAAAGTTCTTAGTGCAAAACCTCTCTCAGAGAAAAATTGGTTTTTCTTGAGTTTCTTGAAGCTCTTTGTTCCAACCTTACTTGTGAAAAGAAAAAAAAAGAAAGAAAGCCTAGATACTACATAATGAGGAACAATTCAATCTGCAGGTGGGGGGAAGGAAGAGATCTACTGCAATAGAGTATTTTATTCTGTTTTCGACTGAAAGGTGAAAAATAATTATGTCCAGTGATACACTGCCAGAATTTTAACACAGGACCCCCTCAAAACGTTTTTCCAGTTCAGTGTGTGATACTCTTTCCCCTCCCATGACAAAAGATCCTCTGCCTTTTGGGCTTCTGCCAATGATCCCATGACTGGATGGGAACTAGTGGTAGCAACAGTGGGACATTTTAGGGGAAATGCTTTGGTATATGGAATGTTAGCATTTCTAGCCACAGACTCTTTCTAGGTTTTCTGCCTACCTTAAAAGTCTTTAGTTCATTTTTAGTAAGCTGGCACAGAGGCACAGGGTCTCTTATGGATCTCCTGAGATCAAATTCAGATCCCTAGGGATCCTTCAGGCTTTGGTGCAAGCCCTGTGGTACATTCCATTGGTGGGGAAGATTAAACCATATCCTAATAAATGATTGCAGAGGACCTCCATGGGGCTAGTTTCTTCTTGGAGATTTTAATGTGTGAAGGAGCAATCTAGCTCGGTGATTTTATGGAGTATATGTTATTATTTGTACGACATTATTTGTAAATACCACAAACAGCTGTGCTGCACCCAAGCTAATAAAAGTGGACCTGGCTAACAGAAGTCTTTGCTTAAACATTTTGGCACACCCTTACCTGCAGAGGAACATTATTTCACAAGTTATGTGGATACTAAAGGTGAAATGTCCCTGTTTTATCATCTACAATTTGCCAGAGGCTCTTCCCTCCTTACAGATCAAATTATCACTTTGTTCATCCTATCGGTTGTGCATTAAACTTCCTGTGGGCTGATATTAGCAGGAGTTAGCACATTAGATGCCACTGAAGTGAGAACAGTGAAAACACATACATGGAGCTCATTAAAATTTGTCCCCATTAGAGTAGTACTGGGTATATTTATTTGACCCACACTGCTATTTGTGCTGCAAATTGCAGCATCACCTCTTTTACATTGCAATATTGCACTTATTGATCAGAGTACACAATTACCAGGGTTAATTTAATTTAGTAAGCAGTTCTGGCAACTAAAATAAGTAAAAAAATATTAAGATCAGTGAACTATTTCACTCTCAATGAAAACTAAATATTCTTTGTAAATAGTGTCTTTCAATGCTTCTTTGAGCATGGAATGATCAGATACCATTTGCATGGCCAGGTATCCATAATGGTAAAGAATTATCTTTAGGGAATAAGATGAATTTTTTTTTCATTTGAGGTGGAAGAAACTCAAAATAAATATGTTAAGAGAGAAAACAGAACATAAGAAACACAGTTGCCTGAAGCAAGCTGTGGAAGGAAACATCCATTAAATAATCGAATTAACCTCTATTCAGCCTTTTTCAACTGACTGAGATTTATTTTGATAGCTTGCTTTTTGTTTTCTTCCCGGTTCAAACACAATATAGGAGCCTTTTGCAACGGCTGCAAAAGAAGTTGAAGTATGCATCTCAGTAGTGGTAAAAGTCCTTTGATTGGGCAATAATAAAAGAAAAAGAAAAAAAATATCTGTAACCTCTTATATTACTACAAATCTGTGGCAGCGGTGTTCAAATATTTCACATTTCTGGACCATATCTTAATAGAAAGATGTCCCCTTGACACCTTCCCTCCTGTTTGCCACTGCAGTCCTCCTAATAATCACATAACAACCAATAGCAACTTTAGTACTTGCTCATCATGGGTCATTAATGAGGTTTGAACTCCGCAACTGAATCTCCAATGCACTTACCTCTGCTATTTCAATGAAAGAAGAAAATCCATTAACTGGAAGCAATAGTATATTCTATGTGCACTAGATCAGTGGTTCTCAAAGCTGGTCTTCTGCTTGTTCAGGGAAAGCCCCTGGCATTCCGGGCCAGTTTGTTTACCTGCCGCATCTGCAGGTTCGGCTGATCGCGGCTCTCACTGGCACGGGCCGAGGGATGTGCTAGCTGCCCTTCCCACAATCCCCACTGGCTGGATGCGGCAAACCAGGGGGACCTGCGATCAGCCAAACCTGGTGGGAGATCAGAAAGATCTGCCAAAATAAATAATAGCAGCATTGAATGTTTCTGTACAGGGGCCATGGACACGCTCAGTGTTCAACAAATAATTTTGGGATACAATCTGAACACAGAAGTGACAAAGAGTCCTGTGGCACCTTAAAGACTAACTAAAATTTTAGAGCATAAGCTTTCGTGGGTTAACACCCACTTCGTCGGATGCATGCAGTGGAAGTATCCAGGGGCAGGTATAAATAGATAGGCAAGAACCAGGTGGGAGATAACAAGGTTAGTCCAATGAGGCTGAACCAGCTTGCTATCTCTAATCAGGGAGGGTGAGGTGTTCCTCTAGCAGCTGAACTGGAGGTGTGAATAGCGAGAGAAGAGAAGCTGCTTTTGTAGTTAGCTAGCCATTCAAAATCTCTATTCAGTCCCAAATTGATTGTGTCAAATTTGCAAATGAATTGCAGCTCTGCAGTTGTGTTGTATGGAGTTGTATGGAGTTGTATGAGACTCCATGTCTCCAGTTGTATGTATGTATGGAGTTGTATGGAGTTGTGTTGTATGGAGTTGTACGAATTGTGTTGTATGGAGTTGTATGGAGTGGAAATCCATCAACCTCATGAAGAAACTTGCACAAATACAGACAGATATAATCTTTCTCTCCAAATGCAAACAGATGGACATCATACCAAATGGACTGAAAGTGAAAAATCCATTGCTTTCTACATACTGCACAGACTACAGTGAGAGATTATGTCAGACACTGTCTAAGAAACTGAGGAACCACCTGATCAGCATCCTATACAGCAAACAGGAAAGCATCAAAAAAGAGCTTTCCAACCTGGAGACCTTGATAAACAACCAACCCTCCACACAAACAGACTTTACTAAAATAAGACAGGAGATCTATATTACACACTTCACCTCTCTACAAAAGAAAAAGGACTTCAAGCTATCTAAAATCCTGCCTGCCACATGGGGCCACAGCAGTGGTACCCCTAACTCACCCAGCAGTATCGTCAATCTATCCAGCTACACACTCAGCCTGGCAGAAGAGTCTGTCCTATCTCAAGGACTCTCATTCTGCCCCACCACCCCCACAAACATGATACAATTCTGCGGTGATCTGGAAGCCTACTTTCGCTGTCTCCGACTCAAAGAATACTTTCAAGACAACAAAGAACAGTGCACTGATACACAGACACCATCCCACCAGCAGCACAAGAAGAAGAACTCCACATGGACTCCCCCTGAGGGTCGAAATGACAGTCTGGACCTATATATAGAATGCTTCCGCCGACGTGCACAGGCAGAAATTGTGGAAAAACAACATCGCCTGCCTCACAACCTAAGTCGAGCAGAACGCAATGCTATCCACAGCCTCAGAAACAACCCTGACATCATTATCAAAGAGGCTGATAAAGGAGATGCTGTTGTCATCATGGACAGGTCTGACTACCAAAAGGAGGCTACCAGACAACTCTCCAACACCAATTTCTACAGGCCACTTCCCTCAGATCCCACTGAAGAATATACTAAGAAATTGCACTGTCTACTCAGGACACTCCCTACACTAACACAGGAACAAATTAACATACCCTTAGAACCCCAACCGGGGTTATTCTATCTTTTACCCAAGATCCATAAACCTGGAAATCCTGGATGCCCCATCATCTCAGGCATTGGCACTCTCACTGAAGGACTATCTGGATATGTGGACACTGTACTCAGACCCTACGCCACCAGCACTCCCAGCTATCTCCGTGACACCACCGACTTCCTGAGAAAACTACAATGCGTTGGTGACCTTCCAGAAAACACCATCCTAGCCACCATGGATGTAGAGGCTCTCTACACAAACATCCCACACAAAGATGGAATACAAGCTGTCAGGAATAGTATCCCTGATGATGCCACAGCACAAGTGGTTGCTGAGCTCTGTGACTTTATCCTCACACACAATTATTTCAAATTTGGTGACAATATATACCTCCAGACCAGTGGCACCGCTATGGGCACCCGCATGGCCCCACAGTATGCCAACATCTTTATGGCTGACCTGGAACAACGCTTCCTCAAATCTCGTTCACTCACGCCCCTCCTCTATCTACGCTACATTGATGACATCTTCATCATCTGGACCCATGGGAAAGAAACTCTGGAAGAATTCCACCATGATTTCAACAGCTTCCACCCCACCATCCACCTCAGCCTGGACCAGTCTACACGGGAGGTCCACTTCCTGGACACCACGGTGCAAATTAATGATGGCCACATCAACAGCACCCTATACCGAAAACCAACCAACAGCTATGCCTACCTTCATGCCACCAGCTTCCACCCCGGGCACACCACACGATCCATTGTCTACAGCCAAGCACTGAGGTACAATCATATTTGCTCCAACCCCTCAGACAGAGACCAACACCTTCAAGATCTCCACCAAGCTTTCTCAAAACTACAATACCCGCACAAGGAAATAAGGACACAGATCAACAGAGCCAGACGTGTACCCAGAAGCCTGTTGCTGCAAGACAAGCCCAAGAAAGAAAACAACAGAACACCACTGGCCACCACTTACAGTCCTCAGTTAAAGCCTCTCCAATGCATCATCAGTGATCTACAACCCATTCTGGACAACAATCCCTCACTTCCACAGGCCTTGGGAGGCAGGCCAGTCCTGGCCTACAGACAACCTGCCAACCTCAAGCATATTCTCACCAGCAACAGTACACCGTGCCATAGTAACTCTAACTCAGGAACCAATCCATGCAACAAACCTCGATGCCAACTCTGCCCACACATCTACACCAGCAACACCATCACAGGACCAAACCAGATCAGCCACACCATCACTGGTTCATTCACCTGCACATCTACCAATGTAATATACGCCATTATGTGCCAGCAATGTCCCTCTGCTATGTACATCGGCCAAACTGGACAGTCCCTACGAAAAAGGATAAATGGACACAAATCAGATATCAGGAATGGCAATATTCAAAAACCTGTAGGAGAGCACTTCAACCTCACCGGACACACCATAAAAGATTTAAAGGTCAGCATTCTGCAGCAAAAAAACTTCAAGTCTATACTGCAAAGAGAGACTGCAGAGCTGCAATTCATTTGCAAATTTGACACAATCAATTTGGGACTGAATAGAGATTTTGAATGGCTAGCTAACTACAAAAGCAGCTTCTCTTCTCTCGCTATTCACACCTCCAGTTCAGCTGCTAGAGGAACACCTCACCCTCCCTGATTAGAGATAACAAGCTGGTTCAGCCTCATTGGACTAACCTTGTTATCTCCCACCTGGTTCTTGCCTATCTATTTATACCTGCCCCTGGATACTTCCACTGCATGCATCCGACGAAGTGGGTATTAACCCACGAAAGCTTATGCTCTAAAATTTTAGTTAGTCTTTAAGGTGCCACAGGACTCTTTGTCACTTCTGCAATTCCAGACTAACACGGCTACCCCTCTGATTCTTGACAATCTGAACACAGAATCTGAACATCAATACTGATGATTGTTTGACTGTACACAATGAGTATCATGTAACTGCAAACCATGTAGATTATTGCTATATAGAAGAGTTGTGGGGAGTGGGAGGGTAACTGAAAATCCATGCCATTTGATGTGCTCACAATGAGGAAGCAGTCCCTGTCCTCAGACAGTAGAGTCTCAGATCTCTCTGCTCTATCGGTTTCTGATAGCACTGGTTCTGGAATTCTCCTGCTGCTGCTTCCCTCTCTGCTCAGCATTGCAGGATGCTAGAGTCGCTGCACCCATTGAGTCCTTCTGCATCTTTTCTGCAGTCACTGTGGAAAGCCAGCCTCACGTTCTCAGGTTTCCACAATGAGCTATGGGAAATCATTCAGTACATCATACCAGCTGAGGACCAGATTTTGGTACCTTCCCTCACATTCAGTAGCATTTTACTCCCAGGTAGTCCCACTGACTTCAATGGGATGACTCATGGTGAAACATGCTCTTCAAAGGGAATACATGTAACAGAATCTCGTCCTGAGAAATCATCACTGATGTATTTTACAAAATATGAAAGAAGAATCCTTACATTTCCCTGGTGTACAGTTGATTTCTTATTTCCCTCACTTTGCTTTACCACCCTCCATGCCCATCTGCACTACCCAGTTGATTTACAGTGTGATGTTGACCGATTTTGAGAATATTCTCATCATGCAGATCTATGTACTCCAGGTACTTACAGGATCCCCATTCCTGTAATATCTGAGGAATTCACAAGCTTTCATGTATTTATTCTCACAACACATCTGTGAGGGAGGGCAGTGCTATTACCTTCATTTTACAGGTGGGAACTAAGACAGATAGAGACTTGCTCAAAGTCACACAGGAAGTCTTTGGAAAAGATGGAAACCAATTCTGAGAACCCATCTAGTAGCCTAACCAGTGGAATATTCCTCCTCTCTCTCTCCATCAGTAGGAATGCTATTGTGTCTCTTTCTTCCACAAAAACAGTTCTGCTGAAATAATGCCTGATAGGCTGCTACAAACCCAGATATATTTGAATGTAGTCAGTTATAATTACAAGTGACATCTGGGGCACCTTTCAAACTTCACAGAATAACTTCTTATGTTCTTGTGTTATGCCCACATTATTTTCCTTCTTTATCCTTGACTATATGTTTATGTTCTTTACTAAAGGTCAACTGTGTAATGCTAATAGAAGTAAATCCCCTTCAGCAGATCCCTGTTATTTTATGATGCACAGCAAACCAAAATAACTTTAGTTGCACATAGAAGAGTCTGATCAAGAAACCAAAGAACCACAGGCAAAAATGACAAGCTATTTTCAAAATCAAGGAGTAAACTAGTAATAACACTGCTCTACAGCCAAAATGTTTCTGAAATAAATGTAGTGAAACTTTACTAATTCTGGGTCACTGAAAACAAAAATGATGCTTAAAATTGTTGATTGGCTCTAGTTTTCAAGATATGCTATTGGGTCAGTATATACGACCCTTGACATGGGAATGGCAGAGGATCAGTGAGTTATAAAGGGAAGGGATCTCAATTTAAACCAGAAATGACTAAAATACGTCTTTGACTGGATCTATGAATAAATCTATGACTGGGTTTGGACAGTACTTGCTTTTTAGGCAAAACAGTGAATGATGCAATCTGAAGCTGGTATTGCGTCATACATCATATGAATTGCATCATGTTATTCCTAGAAGTCATGGATGATGCAATTATAACGAAGCTTACATCACTCTGCTGAAGAAATTGCCCTATATCAGCTCTAGAAATCATACAGTGTCATGCTCTCTTATTTGTCAGTGTTTGATTTTGCAAAGGGACACATTTCTGTTTATCCAAAGTGAGCAGAGATGCCTCGTACTTGTGTGAACAGTACAGATAACTTCTGCTATGTTTGTGGTGAAGTGACTTTTGTATCACAAAAGCGCAGTATAACAACTATGGTTAAGAAAGCCTATCACCTTTATTTTGGCTGCAAAATTGGAGATCAGGAAAAGAGGTGAGCCCCACACATATGCTGCAACACTTGTGCAACAAATCTTCACCAGTGGTTGAACAGGAAAAGGAAATCTATGCCTTTTGCAGTGCCAATGATTTGGAGAGAGCCAACAGATCATACCAGCAATTGTTAGTTCTGCATGGTGCCTCCAGTTGGGAAAGGTGTGTCGAAGAAGAAAAAGTGGACTGTTCATTATCCAAACATTCCATCAGCTATACACCCAATACCCCACGGAGAAGGACTGCCAGTTCCTGATGCACCAGAATCATTCTCACTTGAGTCAGACGAGGAAGAGGAAGAGGAAGAGGAAGAGAATGAAACTTCTGGTCCTGAACCATCAATGTCACAGGACCCACATTTTCTCCCATCCTCCTCCTCTGAACCACACCTCATAACATAAGCTGAACTGAATGACCTTGTCAGGGATTTGGAACTACACAAGAGTAAGGCAGAGCTGTTGGGCTCCAGACTACAGCAGTGGAATCTCCTGGCAGGTGATGTTAGGGTTTCCATGTTCCATGACCATCAAAAGGATCTTGTCCCATTCTTCTTCATGGAAGGTGATCTTGTAGCCTGCAACAACATCGATGGTGTGATGGCAGGCCTCAACATTGTTCACGATCCAGATGAGTGGAGACTCTTCATTGATTCATCGAAGATGAGTCTTAAAGCTGTTTTGCTGCATAATGGCAATGTTTTGCCATCAATTCCAGTTGGTCATGCAGTCCATATGAAGGAAAGCGATGACAACATGAAACAACTTTTGAGGTGCATAAACTATGACCAACATCAGTGGCAGCTTTGTGGCGATTTGAAGGTTGTTGCTCTCTTGCTTGGTCTGCAGACTGGATACACAAAGTACTGCTGTCTTCTCTGCGAATGGGATAGTCGTGCAGGAGATTCCCACTACATCAAGAAAGATTGGCCACTCCAACAGTCACTGGAGCCTGGGAGGAAAAGTGTTCAGCATCCACCACTTGTTGAATCAAGGAAGATTTTGTTACCACCTTTACACATCAAGCTGGGTCTGATGAAGAACTTTGTCAAGGCCATTGACAAAACACAAGCAGCTTTCAGGTACCTCTGTGGAAAATTTCCAAGGTTAAGTGAAGCTAAGATAAAGGAAGGTGTCTTTGTTGGTCCTCAGATTCGTGAACTTCTTCGAGATGATGCATTTGACCATGCAATGCATGGCAAGGAAAAGACGGCATGGAAAGCCTTCCAGTCAGTGGCAATACATTTTCTCGGAAACAACAAGGCGGACAACTACAGGTGGTTGTTGGAAAACCTCCTCAAGGCATACAAAAGCCTTGGTTGCAACATGTCACTAAAGATACATTTTTTGCACTCTCATCTAGATTTTTTTCCACCGAACTGCGGAGCAGTGAGCGACGAGCACAGCGAGCGATTTCACCAGGACATTGCAAGGATGGAGAAATGCTATCAGGGCAAATGGAGCCCATCAATGCCTGCAGACTATTGCTGGACAGTGACAAGAGATGCTCCATTTAATGGATACAAGAGACAAGCCAAGAAGCACCGAGTAGACACTGAATAGGACTAAACTATGTACATAATAGTTTTTTGCCTTTGTTTCATAATACATTTTATTGATATAATCCTTTTGCTGATTTTTAAAGTGTTATATAAACAGGACAGGTGAAATATTATCATGTAAAGCAACCATAAACACATGAAAAGACCTAGGTTTACAATTTATGATTAAAACTCTACTATCTACATAATATACATAGACATAAAATGTAAAAACTTAAATATCTTAGAAACAGTAGCCAATCAGTTGTTTTAATTGTCATATCTGAATTCAGCACATCAAAATACATAATAAATATCACATTTTATCTCTGAAGCAGATGACTTCTAAAAAATTGTAGACCAGTGTAATTAGGCTGTTTCTACTTCAGCCTCTCTTGGTACATTCATGTACAGTGATTTCTGATCTCTATTAACTGTGCCCATTTGAAAGAATCCTTATTAAAGATTTGCATTGATTCTTACATTTTTCTGCTTCTATTGAATCAAATACTGTAAGCATATTTAAAGAAAGAGCTGGATAATTTTGTGACCACTATAAAACTGTGTTAATGATACATGAAAAGAAAATGATCATGGAATCTCATTGCTTAGAACATAAGTGGATTGCCAGAAGGGTCAGAAAGGAATCCCTGTACTGCACCCTCTCTCATGCAGAGTGCTGCACAACAGTCCAGATGCATTATGAGTTTTTTCCTCCACTTCTTCTGAAGTATCAGGTATTAGTCATCATCAGAGACAGAATATCAGACTTGACAGACCAATGGTTTGATCCCATATGGAAAATTCTATGTTTCTACGATAAAAAATAAACAAAACATACATACAGAGCTACTTTGCTGTAATGAGCCATGTTCCTTGATACATTATAAGGGGTTGGCATGTACAGTCCCTGTGACAGTCTTACTCCTGGGTTCCCCGCTTTCAGAGGATTATGATACATTTTGTATAAAGTATGTCTTGTGAAGTATCATTTGAAAACTCACCATTTGCTGATCATTATTGTCCTGGTAAAATATGTGTGGCAACATTGTATGTAAAATTATAAGATTCCTCTGTATGGTATAACTAAGACATGTTCCGAGTTTGGGGAGTGGCCACAAAGGCAAATGGACAACTCAGTCAGGTGTCAACAAAATTGAAAGGACCATCATCTGGCTAAGTGACCACTCTTTGGCAGGAAAGAGGGTCTGGGTGAAAAATTGACATCTAGACCAGTGGTCTTCAAACTGGGGTGTGCGCACCCCTGGGGGAGGAGAAGCCGGGCACCGTGGCGGCAGGAGAAGGCAGGCGGCCCTGGCCGCTCTTCCACAAGCGCGGCAGCGGCACTGGCCAAAGGAGCCAGGCCACCGCGGCGCTTGCAGGGGAGCCGCCGGGGCCGGCCGGCTCCTCCTGCCTTATTGGAAACCTCCCTCATTCTCCAATAAGGCAGGAGGAGCTGGGTGGCCCCGGCAGCCCCTCTACAAGCACCGCAGCAACCTTGGCCCCGGTAGCCGGGCGCCACACGGCAGTTGAGACCCGGCCCTGGGAGCCGCCGTGGGGACCGGTCCCGGGCACCACACAGCAGCTGAGACCCAGCCCCAGGAGCTGGGCGCTGCACTGGGGGTTGAGACCTGGTCCCGGGCACCCGCAGCTCAGACTGGCCCGGGGGCAGTTCGGGGACAATGAGGGTTCAGTCACGGGACATGGGTTAGGGAAGCTTACATGGGGGAGGTCCTTGGGGACAGGGGTCCCAGGAGGGTGCAGTCAGGGGACAAGGAGGGGGCTTTCTGAGGGGATCAATCGGGGGCTGGAAATGGGAGGGAGTAGATGAGGAGGGGCTAAGGTGGGGCTTCCCCCATGGGGGTGCATGCACAAAATTTTTTTTCTCCTACGGGTGCACGATCAAAAAAGTTTGGAGACCCCTGATCTAGACAAAGAAAGAGCTTGTGGTTGCCATCCACGCAGACTTTTGGTCTCTTGAACCTCAGCTGGAGATGTGTCTTGAAGAAGAGGAAAAAAAACTATAAGAAGGGAGAGTAGACATCCCAAATCATCCCTCTCTTTCTTTCTGCCCACAGCATCCACAACAACTGAAGAACAAAGAAAGCAATATTGGTCTGGGGGAGGGATCCAGAATTTCAGCCAGTAAGACTGCTGAAATGTGATCAGAGAGACTTTCCTTGGAATTCATTTAGCTTTTTTAGTTAGGCATTAGATGCATTTTATTTTTCTTGTAACCTGTTCTTATACTCATATCTAATTATCCAACAGAGATTGTAGAATCTCCATCACTGGAGGATTTAAAAACAGGTTTGACAAACACCTGTCAGGGATGGCCTAGGTTTACAAGATCCTTCGTTAGTGCACAGGGCTGGACTTGATGACCTCTGAGGTGCACCAAGTTGGACAATTGAGAGGACGCAGCTGTTCATCAGTCCAGATTGTACCCTGGGTGTGTCACAGTCCCCAGATATGACATTTTGCTGTGGTGGAAAAAAGTCTCAGAGGCCCATCTCAGATACTGTTAAGAGATGCTCAGCACAATTCTATAGTTACAGGAGGATTATAACTACTGAAGGACATAACGGAAGAATCGTATCCAATATAATCTTTCATTCAAACTGGAGGTTAACTATACTCGGTGTGCAGCTGCCAAAACTAGCTTTCTCATTCTTCCTATTCAGTTGCAGAGTGATGAATTTACAAATAACAACAAATTCAGGGCTGAACATCAGAGCCAAAACCCTCTTTCAAATGTAGAGCCACAGACCTAATCCCAGATTCTTAGCAGGAGGAACAACAACATATCAAAATGAATTCTCTCTGTGATGTTTCTGTAAATATGCAGAAATCCTTCCTTTATTGGTGTAATTTCCATGATGAGAGCGAGAATCACCAGTTTACCTGCATGCTAACACATTTAAGGGAACACTGTCAAACACAGGGCTAGCTGTTACTGGGTTAAAACTACCTTCAGGTATACCCTCTTCAGGCTACAGATTTTATGATTGATTACTCTGGTGCAGTGTCATTGCAGAAAAAAAGAGTACACATTTTCCTTGCATAGACATATCCTGAGTGACTGGAGCAGCAACGGTGCATACTATGCCTCAGGCCTTGTCTATACTAGCATTTTTTTCTGCATACCACACTTAGTACCTGTGCAGTTCCCTGGCCACAGATGTGGGGGTGTTTAGATAGATGATGAACCTGCTACTGGTGGAGTTTTTAACCATTGTCTCATGTAGCTGCTTAGGCCAGGGTTAGATGACTTTGTGGTTGAAATGACAGTGGGCTTCCCCTACACTATCTACTGGCACTCCTGCTATTGCTATAACTGGTGCAGCTAGTGTTAGACATTTTCAGAAAAAGTCTAACGTCTGACACACCCTTAAGTGTTCAAGAGACTGAAACTGCTGAGCATGACTGAAATGTCATGAGTGGGTGAGGACAAAGCAGACAAGAGCTGAGCTATGGAATGGCCGGGAAGCATTTATAGGGAACAAGATGTGTTTCCTCCCAAAGAACATTCCCAGATGAGCACCCATTTGTTCCGATATGCATGTACATCTGTCCCAGCTAGCTCTATCTTCTGCCCTATTTCTACCAGCCTGCAGCCTGAAAAGGTGTCTGTACAAGGTCCAATGTCCTCACACATGAGGAAAAGCTGGAAAGTTGGGCACAGAGTCAGAGGGACCCATTGGTTTCCCAACACTGTGGAAAACATACTCAGGACTCTCAACTGTTTTCTAGCCTCTCCATGCTTCCTTAGTAGTATAGCTTCTTCCCATTACTTCATTTAGAACACCTAAATAGTGAGCTTTCAATCAAT
Source organism: Dermatemys mawii (assembly GCA_007922305.1). Taxonomy (NCBI): domain Eukaryota; kingdom Metazoa; phylum Chordata; order Testudines; family Dermatemydidae; genus Dermatemys; species Dermatemys mawii. Next base: position 65,009,987 of record ML677333.1, on the reverse strand, counting down.
AGTGGGGCAGATTATTTAAATTAATATTGACAGTGTCCTCACTAACATACGGTTGGAATCGCAGAAGGGTTGACAAGAAAAGGAAATGAAACAACACAAGGAGCAGTTGACCTCATCCCTTTCTATTCATCGGGCTCACAATTTCTAGGGCATCTGCGGAGCATCTCATGCTCCAGCATAATGCTGCAGTGTTTGGGTTGTAAGGCAATATTTGAATCTGAAGAGTTAAAGGCAGAAATTAAATTAATAAAAATATTTCTCTTAATGTTATATTTCATAATCCACACATTTATCAAAGCTAAACTCTGGGGCTCAATTAGCACACAGTGTCTCTAACAACAAATTGCTTCTTTGTTCAGATTTCAAAGACTGGGACAACGGCTAATGTATCACTCCTTGGGGAGGGAAAGGGAAGAAAGAGAGAGAGTGTGCATGTATTTGTTGAGGGGAGAGCCCATTAGGTTAAAAGCTTTGATTTAAAATGTCATTTGCAAAGAAAGACCATGCCTGTTCACCTTTCTGAGGAAAAAAAAAAGAAATGTGGAAAATATGAAACAGTTAATGGAGAAATTTTAATGTAATCCTTTAATTACCTCATCTCCATGAGATTAGATGCTGAGTGAATTAGACCAAGCAGAGAAAGAAGAACAAAAAAACCTCTAAAATTACAGTCTTAAAACATCATGTATTTGCAGCCAGATAGTTTGTCACCAGTCACATAAAACAGATATCTATGTACAAAACAAAAAAAATAATAATCCAGAGGAAATTGTTTTCTGGTGTAATTGGCTGTGGAGACTGAACGTACTGAACTGTTTGGGATATCACAGTCACTTCTATAGTAATGAAATGAAATAATACAAACACAAGGTGAATTTGTGACATCAGTAATAGCCAGGGCCAGGTACCTGGGAGTAAGGGACATAGTGGTCCTTTATTCCTGCATATACTGATTCTGTGCAAGCCAGAATGGTCTTGAGGATTGTTAGCCTGATGTAAAAGGGGCCTAAGAAAGGGTTCATCACTGAATTCATATAGTTACTTGCAGCTCCAGGGAGTCAGACCTCCTGTGTGACACAGGGGAGGTTCTCCGGCCTGTGTTATGCAGGAATTAAGACTAGATGAGCATAATGGTCCTTCCAGCCTTAGAATTTATGAGTTTATGCAAATATATTAAGAACTTGGTTTTGATGTCACGAGGTTTCATATAAAATACATTCCTTGTATGCATGTGATTTTTGTAACAAGTATACTGACTTGTGGCATTGTGGAATTTCATATTTATTAGTAATGCAATGTGACATTGAAATGTACATTTGCGATAAAAATGTACAAGATATTCACCGTGAAATACAAATCTAATCCAGGCTTTTTTCTCATTTTCCTAGGAATTAGAAAATGGACTGTAAGCAGGCGGCGACTCATCCTGTGGTGCCTCCTGCTGGTCTGTCCAGGGAATTAGCTCATCCAGCCTCTGGAGCGCCCTCTGTAGGCCGTAGTCCCGCTTGCCACTGGCCCCATGTCTGTCCCTGGAGCCCGATGCCCTCTTCCCTAGGGTGTTGCATGCCAGCAGTACCCCCACAGTCTCAGGGTCTCCCCTTCCTGGGGAACCCCCACTCCTATCCCCACCTTGCCTCAGTCTAGGCAACTGCCAGTCATCACTTACCACTGTTCTCTGTGGCAGACTGCAGTATCATTGCCATTCATCACCTGCAAGGGGGGGGGGGGGTGGCCTGCTGCCTCTACCCATGGGCTGCCCCCTGCAACCCCAGTAACCCTAGTTGGGCCATTCCCCTAGGCCCTGCAGCCTGGGGGTTTCCAGACCATAGCTCCCCCAGCTCCTCTTGCCTTGCCCCAGCCCTGCTCCACTCTAGGTACGCTGTCAAGCTCCCCAGCAGCCAGGCCTGTCTGCCTCCATAGCCAGAGGAGACACTATCTCTATTTACTCCTGGTTTCCCTGACTTTACAATAGCCAGCTGCGGCTGTTTAGGGCATGGCCTCCAGCTGAGCCTGCCTCCCAATCAGCCCAGCTTTTGCCTATTCAGCCTGGGAGGAGCTTGTCCCCAGCCACAGCCCTTCCCAGGGCTGTTTTAACCCTTTTTCTGCAAGAGTGGGGCAGCTGCCCCACTACAGGACCCATGTTTTTTATTTATTTTTTTGTGAAAAAAATATATGCTATGAATTCTCAAGAATTTATTTGGAGAGAACACGGGGCAGTTTTTGAGTGAAAATGGTCTTGCACTGAACATGTGTGTGTTGGGATAGGGGCGAAGGGCAAATATCATACAAAGTAAAATTTGGCCTCTGAAATCATGCACAACCACACTTCAAACTTCAAAAATGTCATTAAATATAAGTTTTGAATCTCCCATAAGTCATCTGAGGACAGTATTGAGTTTTATGATTACCATGAGTAAAGCAACAGAGAATGTGTCAGTATTCTTTCATGTTAGCTTTCACCTTAACCATATATGGTGCTCCAAATAAGTGTCTTGACAAGAAATGTTGGAATTGGGAACAAGCACTACTGAGAAGAAAATAACACGATGAGGTAAGGAACAATGCACTGAAGTCAAAGCCACTGTTACTGTGTGCTTTTCTGAATTAAAAATAAAAAGCACTATCATAAGATATCATTCTCATTGAGATCACTCCTGAAATATACCCCTACACCTGGCTTTTCAAGACCTTGCTCCATGCTGTAATAAGCTTCTGTCTCCTACTTTATTCCCACACCGAAAAGGGAGACAAAGTGGGCAACACATATGTAACACTCACCCATTCTGAAACTTTTGGGGATATGCATTACTTTCAAACTTGACTTTCTTGGATGTGCTAAGCGAGCTAGTCATTAGCTCTTGTGCCATGCCACCACTCCACAGCATTGCCACACACAGTCTGTTGGGCTACTTAATTTTATAACTACTGTACTGCCACATCAAATCATGTGAGGTGTCTAAAGACACTTGTGTAATTCAGTTGGAATTGGCAGGGAATGACATTTCCATGAACAATACCTTGAAGAAATTATCTTTGAGTATTTTCTTAAATATTGTATTATCCTACATCAGCTTTGAAGACACTAATTTACAATTACTTGTAAATTCATTCACATTTTTCCCTGTATTAATGTTTCATTATGTGCTTCAGGATAAAAGAAAGATTTTTGTCTGATGAGTTATCAGGAATAAGATTATGCACACTAAATATTTAACAAGTTCACTTATAGAACTACTGTTCCCTTATTGAAACCCCAAAATTGATCTACTTTACAATTGTTCTAATCTGGTGGGAAATGTCATCCAAATTAACTTTTAAAGAAAATCCATCACTTTCTCTGGAATACTAAAAAACCCAAACAACACATTTACATAGGACCTACAATTCTGTGTGTTCTTCTCATGTATAGACAGAAGAAGAGAACACATTATCTAATTAACCTGTTTCCAAAATGTTTGCTGATATCAGTGTTCCAAATCATGCAGCTCTCCGTTTTTTATATTTTTAAAGTCAGCTCCAGAGAACTGTCAATCAGCTTGGGCGAGCAAAATTTTACGTGACTTACAACTAACTCTGGCTCTCTGGATTCCTGACAGTGAAAAACTGGCTGACCAGAATATCTCCTGAATAGTGGGGACAAAAATTAAAGGATGAAGTTATTGTAACGGCTATAGGAGAACTAGAACTGTCGCAGAGAAGGGCTACTAGGATGATCAGAGGAATGGAAAACGGTACGTTATGAGAAGAGATTTAAAGAGCTTGGTGTGTTTATCCTAACCAAAAGAAGTCAGAAGGGAGATAGGATTGCTCTCTATAAATACATTAGAGGGATAAATACCAGGGAGGGAGAGGAGTTATTTAAGTTAATCGCGTGTGGACACAAGAACAAATGGATATAAACAGGCCATCAACAAGTTTAGACTTGAAATTAGATGAAGGTTTTTGACCATCAGAGGAGTGAAGTTCTGGAACAGCCTTCTAAGAGGAGCAATGGGGACAAAAAGTCTAACTGGCTTCAAGAATGAACTTGATAAGTTTATGGAGAGGATGGTATGATGGGACTGCCTACAATGGCACCTAGCCAACCTGTGACTCTTAGCAAATATCTCCAATGACTGGTGATGGGACATTGGATAGGGAGAGCTACAGTTACTGAGTTACTAAAGTGAATTCTTTCCCAGGGGTCTGGCTGCGGGGTCTTGTCCACATGCTCAGGGACTAATTGATCTCCATATTTTGGGGCAGGAAGGAGTTTTCCTCCTGGTGAAATCAGTAGAGAATCTGCAAGGGGTTTTGCCTTCCTTTGCAGCATGGGACACAGCTCACACTCAGGTTTATGCTACTGTAAATGGTGGCTTCTCTGTAACTTGAAGTCTTTAAATCATGACTTGAGGACATCAGTAACACAGCTGGAGGTTATGGGTCTACACCAGGAGCAGGTAAGTGAGGCTCTGTGGCCTGCAGTGTGCAGGAGATCAGACTAGATAGTCATGGGGGGTCCCTTCTGACCTTAAGGGCTATGAGGAGAGGACTGACTGCTAGGGTAGCCAATGAGGTTAATCACATGATCCCAGATTATCAGAGTTGCTGACTGGAAAGTATATCCTGCTCAGAACTGCCAAACCAAAGAGCTAAAAAACCATGAGTCAAACCCCCAAAATCATGAGATTGGCTTTAAAAAATCTTGATTTTTTAAAAAATAAAACATCTTTTGGCAGCGGTCCTAGAATAATTTACATAGTGGGGGTACTGAGAGCCATTGAACCAAACTGGAAACCCTGGATATGATGGAAACTACTTGAAGCCAGGGGGTGCTGCAGCACCCCCTGAACCCCTAGTTCCAGCTCCTATGCATTTTGGATTCTTATTGTTTGCTTCATTGTCATTGATTCTATAAGGTACATTAGCGCCACATTCTCATGCTTTTCTCTGCAGCCATGAGTGCTAGAAACTCACTTCTATTTTTTAAATGAAAGCTCCAGCTCACACCTGCAGGAACTGGGGCTTTAAGAAAAATACCAAATACATCGGACCCTTGCTATAGCCCACATCACTGTAGTGTGGGTTCACATGCAGTGTGGTCGTTGCCATGGATCCCAAATTTAAATATTTAAATTGGGATCCATGGCAACCTGTTCCTCATGTTAGCATGGTCCCCACGTTAGCACGGGACCGTGCTTGGACCCCGAACCCTGGGCTATAGCGAGGGTCCGGTGTATAGTAATATGGACAATAAAATTGTGAAAATGGGCAACACTGCCGGTATCACTAATTGGAACCATTCATGCTAGTGCATTAATAAAAAAATAAGCAGGAAAGTTGTATTATTTTCAAATTATAGTAGAAATATGGGAAATAAATATTTCCTAAATGGAAGAAGACAAAAATGGTAGAATGAGCAACCCTCTTCTTATTCCCCCCAAACTTTGCTACACCAGTAGCTGTTGGCATACGCAAAGCAACCTAACACTGGCTCTTTAGAAAAAAGTGTGGTGCTACTATGTACAGAGGCAAAAGAATGGGCATGAGTATAAAACATGATTAAAATCGAGTAAGACAGACAAATGGGGGGTATAGAAACCTGACAATGGCCCTTTTAAGTGAAACCATTCTTCCATAGCATTTGCTTTACTCAACTTGATTCTCGAAAACAAATGACATTTAAAAAGCTGAGGACAGTGGTGTGGGAACTGTTATGACCTCCCCAGCTCACCTGAAGATTTATACACAGATCTTTGGGAGACTAGTTTTGTGCTGCTGGAGTAGGGACTAGGATTTGGCCCTGTACATACAGTTGTATAATATAAAAGGGAGCAAAGATATCAGTTTGTGGTGGTGATATCTGAGCCCTGGCTACATCCCCACTAAAGAGTTAGAAGGGAAGCAGCACTCTATATCTGTCTCAGTAAGAAGCAACTCAATTCTATGCTTCTGCTCTCATTGCCTCCCTTAAATAATCATGTGGAGATTGTCCTCGCCTGCAAATGGAGCAGAAATATGTCCACAGCGACACCATTGCACTGCAAGAAATCTGATGTGTCAGTTTTTGTCTTTGTCTTCAGAATCATTGTGAAAACTAAACCATGGTTACAATTTAATTGCTTATATCCAAAGCAGATATGCTCTCATAAGGAAGAATCAGGGTTATTATAATGGGATCTAAAGCAGCATTCAGCCACAGTATAAAAAGATTCCTGCTCATGGAAATTATGCTACTGAATTTCCAACATCAGGGTGTTTTGTCTGGTATTTCAAAAAGTATTCTTGGGTAAAAGCATTTACGATGAAAATATGTTCTTAATGATGCAGCTTTTCAGAGGCCTAAAGAGATAGGAAGAAAAATTGATGCAATATACCTAAAACTGACTGTGAGTATGCCAACTTCAACATCCTTAACTGTTTAAGCCCTAATGACAAACATATTTGTTTTGGTGGGCCTCCACTGAAGGATTAGAGGTAGATGAATTCAACTCCAGCCTCTACTCTGCGGTCTCATCCCACAGTGGAGTGCTGCCTTCCTTCTGCCCCCAGATTCAGTACCTGATCTGGGTCACCTCCAGCCTGCTGGACCATATCCTGAAGATGGGATCAGAAAGTGACAGCAGGAGAGCAGGCTGAGGGAATAGGGAGGTGAGATTGGGTCTGGCCTCTTTTAAGTGACCAGTCACAGGCCCACTTCCCAAAGGCTCTTAGATGCTACAGTGATGAGAGAGGTACAAGAACCTGTATAGTATAAAATAGAATGGCCAGAAACACTTTCCCCTGCATCACATTGATTTCAAGAGGCTGCCCCGACAACTGTGGGAATTGTCCAGTTCTTATAGTGTTGACTACCTGGGTTAGCAGCATTCTAAAATTTAAAGTCCTGGGGTCTGATTCTCCAAGCATTTACACAAGTGTAAATCAGGAACAACCATGGTGAGGTGAATAGAATTACACTGATGTAAAATGGGTGTAAATGAGAAGATACTCATGCCTGTTTCTTCAAAATGCCATGATTTCTGTAGGGGTTCTGTGGCCCATTACAACTCTCCTTGAACCACACACTCTCCCTCTTCCCACACACCCCATCAAAGAGAAAAACGTATTGAGTCACTATGGTTGTAAAGATAACCCCTGTTTTAAAGGGTCAAGAAAAAAATAGGGATAGTAATTGACTGTGTCACGGAGATGTTTTTTAATTATATATGTATAAAACAATAATGCGAGTGCTACAAGGCCAACAGGAGAATAAGTAATTACTAAAAATATATAAACTTAGTCAGAATCACATGCTGAACATCAGGGGAGTCAAAGTGTTATTCTGATTCTCAAAGAAGCAAAAAACCTACCTTACTTGGATGTGCAGTTACCCCAGTTACTCAATCAAATGCCATATTAAATGAAACTAGGTGAAACAGACTGGTTTCCAGCAATGAATTTGTCAGTGCTCAGCTGAGGCCTAAAGCCTTAGGAAGAGTTAGCACCTCATCAGCCAGTTTCACATACCCTATCTCATTTCTCAGTTTATAGACACTATTCTGCAACAGTCTAATCCATATATTAAACTTCTGACAGTAACAAACAATAGTACCATATGAATTTATGACTGTTTTCTTTCAGACCTGGGACCTACAGATTGTACTATGCACATGTATTTCCATTTGTGTGTCTGAACACCATGAAGCTATGTTTCTATCTAGGGTTTCATTTAATTCACTAAGTGCCAGATTTTCAATATCAGGCACACACAGATGTTTATGGATGCCTGCCCTATGTGCATAAATACCAAATGTGTGATCACGAATCAGGTATGTGTACACACATTTAGCCATTTATATGTTATATGTCTGATATGTTAGACATGGGAAAATATTTGGGGAGAATTCTAGTCTCCACTGAAGTCAATAGCAAAACTCCCATTGACATCAATGGGACCAGAATGTAATGCTTAATACATAGGAACATAGGATTTGCAATACCTATTGCATCAGACCTCTGGTCCCTCTAGTTCAATATCCTGACTCTGATAGTACCCAGTACCAAATGCTTTAAAAGAAATTTCAAGAAACCTTGCATTAGGCAGATGTAAGATAATATGCTCCCCACATGAGTCTCTTCCTGATTGTTAGAGATTGTCTTAAACTTGGAAGCATGAAATTTAATATCTCTTCCAAAATTTATTAACATTAATTGTAACAACTCTGGATATTCTTGTTATCCCTATAAATATCCAATCTTGGTATGTTTTTGATCTCAATGACATTCTGTGGCAATGAGTACCACAGTTTAATTAAACATTATGTGAAAAAGTATACATTTCTAATTTCATTGAATGCTCTCTTGTTCTTGTGTTATGAGTCAGAGAGAAAGGAAGCTACCAATCTACCTTCTCTATACAAATCATTATTATATATGCCTTTGTGATGTCCTCTCTTCATCATCTCCTTTCTAAAGAAGACGATCAGAATCTTTTCGATCTCTCTTCATAAGCGAGTTCTTCCACGCCCTTTATCATTCTCTTGCCCTTCTCTGAATGCCCTCTATTTCCACAATATCCTCTTTGAGATGTGGTGTCCAGTACCGCACGCTGTATTTCAGCTGAGGGTGCACCACTGATTTATATAATGGCATTTTTTATTAATTATTATCATCCATCACATTCCTTATCCATCTTAACATCATGTTTGCTTTTCTGACTGCAGCTGCATATTGAGCAGAGGTCTTCATTGGTCTGTCTACAATGACACCCACTCTGTTTACTGAGTTGTTATAGTTAATTTAAAAGGTGCCCACTTGCTAATGCTAATATGGAAATCTGACCATGAAGAAGCAGGAAGTTTGCAAGAACCTAACACAAAATTATTCATGTGAGAAAACTCTCTGGCTCATGCCTTGATGCATTCAGATTTCAGCACTCGGCCTTATGGGTCAGATTCCCCATTGACACTGAGCCCCTCTGTACAATGCAGGAGGTGAAAACGAGCTGCAAATCACCAGCTTGCAAGAGCTGCAAATCACCTGCAGAACATTTCCCTGACAAAGGGGAACTGTATGATGGCACAAGTGCACCTGCTACAGAACTTATAGCTCAGTCTAGGGAACCATGTTGGGACTGGGCAGGGGCAGGAAGTGGAGGTGGCACAGCTCTGATATACCAATCCTCCGGTAACTGAGTGGCTCATTGGGGACCATAAGCCAGATGCTCAATCAGCAGCACCAAGTGACTTCAGGAGCAGGGTTGACCCGCAGAATCAAGGATCTGATACCAGCTCCCTGACTTTCCCTCCTCTCCTGTGCTAAACAGAATTCTGGAATAGGAGACAATCTGCCTCAAAGTCTTTGGCTCCAGTTTAAACTCTTAAATGTAGGTTAGATCCTTAGTAAAATTTTATACTTACCATCTTGTTTTTTGTTAACTAATGCTGGATTTTATACGGGGCCAAATTCATCTTCGGTGGAACTCCTATTATATCTAAATCCATTTCCTTCCCCTCCTTTCAGGTGACAATGATTACCTGAAGGAATAGCATTTGACAATACTCTAAATCCTCTAACACCTGCAGAGTTAAATTACAACAAAGCTCATAAAACTGCTATATGTGTTATAGAACGGAATTATGTTTTAAAATTATGATTTGGATGGCTGGCTAGATCGGATAACACATATCATTATAGCCCCCAAAAGTCTGCATGATTTTCCTTGCATGTTGTTATTTTCTATACTATAGCAATTAATATGAAATACTCTAACAGTTATTTCTGAGCTATTAATATTTATAAGCATGATATAATTACTGCTTTCAGTTAATAGGCACCTGTTGAGGTAGGATAAATGAAGAAAGAATAGTAGATCAATTGTGTCATTGGAATACCATTCCAAAGACTCCTCTTATTAGACTTTCAACATAAATATGAACATATAAAGGCAATTTCCCTCCTTATTAGTAAATTAATACTACCTATTTTTTAAAAATATTCTTTAAATATTTTATTTGGATCAAGATGTTTTGATCCAAATATTTGAACTTAAATGACAGGATGACTGTTTTTCCATACTTCTTTCTCTCACACGCAATTTAACACAGGGTAAAATACTTTCTCCCACCCCACAAAAAAACCTAAGTAGCTCTGCAGTGGTATAACTTAACTCAGTATTTTAACTCCTATGATAGCAGGATTTAAATAGTTTGAAAAATGTTGTTTAAGAAAACAGGAAATATGGTACAATAGACACATTCATATAATTACAATTGACATTCACTTTTCATTTCATTAACCATTATGTTGATAGATTTTTAATGTGATTATATTCTTTAAAGTGGCTCTGTGTAAATGATATTATGGGGTTCTATTTATATTGTCTGTCAGTGATTGAGATGAAACTATCCTCAGTTAACAGTTAAAATGTTTCTGCATAATACTGACCCCCTGAACATTCAATCCAGGATCTGAAGTTCAAGCTGAGTTCTTTCCTTCTTGCATATTCTTACCAGTAAAAATTTCTGTAGGCCAAACTGTATTCCCTGTGAAATGTATTCAACCCCATTACCTTCAGATTATATCCTGAGAAACATCTGTGTAATTCCAGCATCTTCAGTGGGGGAGGGGCAGCGTACTCAGATGTAACTGATTAGCTCTGTAACTGGAATTTACAAAACATTTGTACTAATGATGCTCAATCTGGAATAGATTTCAGACGTGTTGGTTCTAGGGTTATAAGAGTAAAATGTAGTAAAAACACATTTTTTGGTCAATGTTATGGCTCTGAATGTAAACAGGTACAGCTTTGGTGAGAAGAACATTGTTATTTGGCATGTTCAGTTTTTAGCCTAGGTAAATTTACAGTTCCTTAATGCTTTTACAGTGGTGGCCCTTCGTAACTTTCTGATTGCTTTACCTAACTAAGGTCCCGATCTTATCTGCATTTTATTGAAATCTGTGGGATTGTTTACAGAATAAGGAACTACACAATTTGAGTAGGAATGGCAGAATCCTAACCAAGTATCTGAAGTCTGATAATCTCAGTATTTGAAGTATTTAAGGTATTTTCTACAGTAAGTAAGATACAGGGAATTACAAGAAAATAGTGTAGATAGTGAGGTAACCTTATCTATTTAGCTTAGATAAAAATGAAATATTTTAAGGAGCTGCCTTTTTACCTTCTCTTTATGCACAGGCAATACTTCTTGTTCACTGTCATTTTCTAAGGAGTACCTTTACATTTTTGTCTTGGTCTGATGTTATAATTAACAAAAGGACTGCCTGTTCCTGGAATATCCTCTTTATTTCCTGATGTCATTTGCTTACCACTATATACAATACAATACAATACAGGACAAATACTAAGGGTGGGGATATGGTGAATGTTGAATTTCTTTTGAATTTTCTCTGTTTGCTCATGTTTTGTGTCCACTTTCAGTGAATATTTTCAGGAATGCATTTATGAGCAGGCATATTTGTGAAGATAGCAAATGCCCAGGAAGTTAAGGGACAGAATCTCCCCTGAGAATTACAGAGAAAAGGAGCAGTCAGGGAGACACCTAACTGGCTCCTTGAGTCAGTGGCCAGTTTTGCACCAATCCCCGTGGTACAATTCTCTTTGATGACTTCTTATGATGCTCCAGCATCAGGCTGTGAAAGATCAGTGCACTGTAGTTTGACCAGGAGTTGACCAGTTCCCTTTTGTGATATCCTGTCCCTTTAAATGTTTGAGTCCACTCCCCCTCTCCATGCAACGCCTTATTTTCTGGTTGGTTTCAGTTTTGCTGCAGGAACAGTAAAAGTTTTCGCAGGAGTTAGCTGGGCTTAGATGAGCTCCTCTTAGTCTGCCTATATCCATCTCTGCTGCATCCATATATAGCACCCTTCTCACTGAGACATTACCCAGTACTCTACTTGCAGAGGGTGCAACATCCATGGCATAGGTAGGCTACCCTGAACTGTACGTTGTCTCCTGTTTTTTCAAAGTTTAGAGTTCCATTCCTCTAGGCTGCTCAAACTCTCTGCAGTTTTTGGCTAGGCCTGAAATAGGCACAGATATGGCAGAGTTAAACAAGACTTCCCGAGCAGACCTCTCCTAGAAAAGACAGAGTATTAAGAGAGTAGGAAAACATCAGAGCTAATCTGGATCTGCAAAGCTGCACACAGAACATGCTCTCATTAACCATAGAAGAAAATTCTTACCTGGACTAATTTGCTGTTCTCTGACTTGATCATTTGTATGTCTCCTACTGTACTGTACAGCAGGACAGCACTGGCCTATCTATGCAGGCTGAGGTCATTCAGGACAGTGGCTTGTGCAGGAGCTATTCTATACTTAAGATATCATTAAAGAAGCTGCGCACTAAGGGTTGTGGATCAAAGATGAAGCACCATTTCCTTTTCCATGAGTGGAGAAAACTGGTTAGACGGGATGCCTTAGCTGAGGATGGAGGAACGTCTTCTAAGTTTGTGACCCTAAGAGGGATAAGTGAAGAAAGCGGAGAGGAATGCTAGCTTATCCTGTTCATAGGATGCATGCACACACTCTTTCAGGCAGTGGATTCTCTAATGTCTTGCACTTGGGGGTTTAAAGTGAATGGTGATAAACTAATTCCAAAAAATAAATTTCTTTACTTCCTGAGGTCTGAAACAGTAAAATCACCTTCAGAAGGGGACACACTCCTTATTTTATGAATCACCATACGTCACTTCAGTCTCAGCACCCAGCAGTCAGGAACAAGAGGCTGCACGCTATTGCAAGTTTAGCATCAACTAAACTCCTAGAATGCGGAGTGAGGAGTAGGAAGGCGGGTTCAGAAGGTCTTTCTGCCTGTCACCTCCACTTGGCTTACACATTCAGAGATGAATAATTCCTGAGATGTATTCCTGCGCACTCTCTCTCTCTCTCTCTCTTTTTCAGCTGAGGCTGTGTTGTTCTAATCTGTTGTATGTGAGCAGGACTTCCCCCTCACCCACCCCTCACTCCTTCATATTTATGACTAATTTTCTCTACACTTCTGTGGAATAAAAACCTGGTCTGCTGCCAGTTGTACCAAATGTGATTACTGTATTCCCAGAGGAAAGCTGTGATTAGCACATAGCATCTTGATGCCTGACTTTAGGCTCAGTAAAAGCTCCACTTCTTCAGTCTAGTTAATGTGTTCTATAGATGCCAGCCATCCTAAAGCAGCAGTCAATATGAGACCAGGAAGATATGCGCTAGACTAAAATCAGGGAAATATAATGGACTGTTATGATTAGCACTTTTCCAAAGGAAGGAATTTACTGATTTCCAATAAAAGCTTTGAGTTGGGAACAGGGGAGCTGCCATCTGCTGCTGCTGAGGGGAACGTCGTTGGCATTTTATGAGCTAGTCTGTGCGCTGTGTTTCCTTTTCCTGCTGTGTCTCCTGGTTCCTTAAATTGCTTGTTAACCACTGCTGGCACCATTTATTTCTTGTTCATTAACCTTAGACAGCCCTATCACAGAAATCTCATAACAAAGCAAGAAAATATTGTTCCACCCAGCACTGTAATTGTTGTCACAGTTCAGCCTTCCACATGAATGCAGCAGGCACGAATGGTACAGTGTGTCCTCACAGGAATAGAAAGTGAGTGGAGAGAATATGGCCCAGAGAGAATAATGAGCAGATGGCTCCAGTAGCCAGGGAGTTGCTTGGTGTGTTGTAGGAACAAAAAGAGCCCTAAAAGATTAAAACTCCTCCCCTCTAAGTAGGGCAATGAGCCAACAGCCACTAGAAAGTAGGTTCTGATTCCAGCTGGTTCTGCTCTTTGTGAGACAGACATGGTCTGACCACATCTGGCTTTCAGGCTCCATATTTTCCCTGTACTACCCACATCCATTCTGAAAATGACTTGGACTCAGCTATCCCCAGAATTTGACTCCAGGCATCCCGTCTCATTCTTGTGCCCCCACCCCCTTTGAAAGTAGCATAGGTTCATAGATGAATGGTATCATCCTCAAAGGCTAAAGGACAAATTAAGTGCCTAAATACATATGAGGGCTATATTCACAAAGGGATTTGGGTACCTAACTGCAATTTTAGGTGCCAAAGTCCCAAAGTTAGGTACCAGTGGTCTTCACAAAACCCCTATTCAGCTGCTGCCAAGCATTATAGGTGCCTAAATTCACTCAGCACATAACTTTTTGGAGTCAAAGTTCCCTAGGCAACTGTTCTCTACATTCTCTGGGAGAAGACAGGCATTCCTCTACCTAACTTGCTTGAGGGGCCTGATCTGGTAGATCGGCTCAGAGCCCATCTAATAATGATCTCCCTTTATAACCTTTAGCCCAGTAGTTAGGGTACTCACTCAGTATGTTGGAGGCCAGCGTTCAAGTCCCTCCATCTGATGAGGAGAAAGGAGTGGAACAGGGATCTGTCAACTCTCAGATTAGTGTTCTAACCACTGGCATATAGGATATCCTGATGTGGGGCTCCCTCAAACTCTCCTGTTGAAGCTGTTCCACTTCAGTAAATATGTAAAGAGTCATTAGAGCAAGGGGACTGGATCCTAGATTATGGGTGGGTGCTCCAACCACCAGACTATAGTCAAAGATTCCAAGACCAGAAGGGTCCATTGTACTGTAATAATTTAGCCTGACCTGTAAAACACAGGACATGGAACTTCCCCTCCAAATAATTCCTAGAGTGTGCTCAGCATCATAATGCCCAAGTCCTTTTGTAATCTACCATAGTAGTCCAACCAAACCTCACTGGCTACCCAGTCTTTGAACTATGGATGTGGCCAATTCTAAGCACCTCGAGGCTTTGGCCATGCCTCTTGCACCCTTTTAAAACTGTGTTCACTTAGGTGAATAATAGATTCCAATGTAGGTACCTAGATAGCTTTGAAAATCCTGCCCATGCTACTAGATACAAAATGATCAAGTAGCAAACAGTACTGTGCAGTCCTGAGGAAGGTTCTAGAAGGATGGCATGAAGCCTTCATCCTTACTTGAACAGAGACAGAGTTCTCATGGAAGATGCCCTCAGTCCTCTGATAAGTATATCCCCAAAATGACTCTGGTGGGGTCTAGGCAATGGATCCCTAGATTCTTAATAGGAGGCTGTAATTAGAGGGCTCTATTTTTTTTAAGGAAAAGGAAATTTACCTTACAGTGTATAATAGCCTAAGATGTTAATTTAGTATTAAATGTGTGCATGGTATGCTAATTCAAAAGGCAGTCATGGCTGATTAGACTATTAAACATGCTAGGCCTGTGTTTTAGTGATCCATAAACATACAGATCAGTTGCTTTGTGATGCAGGACCTGCAGGACTCCTGCGTTTGACCAGTGGAGGATGTACTGTATTAGAAGACAAATAAAATATCCCTCTTGAAAGTCTTAATGCTGTTAGAATATAAATACTTCCTTTTGGGCCTAGCCTGCAAACAGTGACCGCTGTATGTTTACTCCAATGCATAATCCCATAGAAATCAATAACACTATGTTTGGGAGAAACTGAAGGATCAGGACTTATTTTTAATTTTTTAAAATTAACTATAATTAAATATTTCTTTTTAGAGCTACTTTTCATGACAAATTGTTCATAGTGACAGGATGGAAGGAAACAATTTGTTCCACTTTTTGAAAATAACATGTAAACATTTAAAATTAATGTAAAGTTTAATTTTTTTTAAAGGTAACATTTTCTTCACTTCTCTATTCCTCACATATGGCCTACAGGCTGGATCACCTCCCATTACAGCTCTTTCTAATATTGTCTCTCTCTTCCCTGCCCTTCTGACCCTCAACTCTGCCCATTTCCAAAGGAGGAGGGTTGTGCCAGAGGAGCTGCTGAAGTGAAGTGCCCCCCACACCACTGGAGGGACCTGGCTAGGAGTAGGTTGTGGGGAGCTGAGGATGGGCATGAGTGATGAGAGAAATATCTAGTTAGGTGCAAAGGAAGGCTGGAGGTAAAATTAGGGACCAAGAAGGAAGGCAAAACCTCTTAACCTTATTCAAATGTACCGATCATTAATTAGTATTAAAACCCTAAAGCCTGGGAATGGAAGGAAGCTCAAAGGCTCAAGCACCTCCCTTCCCTCCTGAGCCAGACACCTCCTGGTGATCCCCATATGGAGAACTGTGTACTGCCATAAGGTAGTCACATTCATCAGAGACAGACTGGCTGAAATATGGTACTCGCTGCCAGGAGACATCATGGAGGTAAATCAGCACAAGAAGGTCAATCAAATTGACAAAGAAGAAGGTGAAATCACCAACTAGGCTTTTTAGTAGGCTGACTTCAATATAAGATGGCAGTAAATGAAATTATTATTTTTTCTAGGGCTAATATGTCAGTCAGCGAGAGACCCTATGGAGCCCTCTCTTTACTGAAAAATACCTCACTGAAGGCATGGTTTACAAAAAAAAGAGGTTCGGAGGCCTCAAGCACAAATCAAAGAGTTATGTTTTGCATGGCCTCCTTGGTCCCTCATTGCTTGAGAACTTTGCTGCCACCACCTCCTTTCCTTAATGAGGCCCCATTGCAGCCACCTCAATTGATGTAAACACTGTTCAGTAAATGTGCAGTGGTGAAATGCAACAGGCAGTTCTCTCTCCCAGTTATGGAGCATTCAGCGAATGCATGTCAGTTCCTGCTGGTCATTTGTAATCAGCAGCCTATTATTTCAGCCCAAAGTGACAGCATTCATGTTATTAGTGTTTATTTCTTGCTCAAGGGAAAATAATGAGAGGTAAAATTATATTTTCTAGGAGAAAATACTCAAGCTAAGCTATGCTATTTGCATTTTATTATCTTTGCAGAGGAGTAAAATTTCTGTCAACCTGGATTTTATATTACACTGATAAGGCGCTTCCAGGGACAAGAAACTAGACAGAAAATTGGCATTGTTATGCATTTCTGAGATGCCCATATTTAATCCTTTCAAGCAGCTGAATTTTGAATAATACAATCAAAATGATTTTCAGAGTCTGCTAGCTTATGTAAACTCCATTCCATGAGTTACGCAGGAGTGGAGGAAGGGACCCACCTTCTTTACCCCATCCACACCCCAAATGAAACAAGAAAAAAAAAAAAAAAAAAACCAAAATCACAGGGAGGCATCTTGATTTCAGTGGAGAGTGAAGAAATTCCTATTATATTATCTTCAGAGCCAATTATTTCCTTCCATACTGCAGCACTAATGTAAAAAAGTAAAATCATCTTTATGTTCCTGAATAGGGCATGGACAAAGGCTATGATTTTTAAAGGATAAGAAAAGAAAGCAACATCACTAAGAAATGCAGAACGCAGGCAGGAAAAAGCAAACACAAAACGTGTTCTTAGCTTTCCCGCCCCCATGATTCTTTGTGGAAACAAGCTACTCACTCTTTATTTCTTCTTTAGGCCTTTTGCAAATGACCATTAAGTGGACCTAATAATAATGTAAAACCCTCATGGGCAAAAAATTTCCAGCTGATAGACCAATACACAGGGGAGTATCTCTGCTGTAGATACTACTTTGTTATTTATATCACTTCAAGCTGTCGAACAGTTCTTGCTATTTCTAGTTAGCAAGGCATGAGCGGCAAAAGTGTGATATACCATCCAAAAAAACCCCTCAGGGAAACAGGATGCTCTGGTATCACCAACATTTTTATCTGGAATAATTTTAAAACTTTGTAAAATGCTTTGTCTTACATGTGACTATCCACTAACAATGGAAATAATTTTTTTTGACATTTGTATTGGTTGAGTGGGTCAACCATGCATGGGTTTCTAGGACGGTTCTCAGGACCAGAGCTCAGAAAGGGTGAACTGCTCCCCTCCTCACTGTTTCAGGACAGGGGAGAGGGAAAAGGAGAAGGAGCTTCCCACTCTGAGAACTTTTTGTAGATCGGGGCATTAGGCCAGTGACTGGCAGCGCCCTGACAGAATGAGATGAAGGCGATGACCAGTCAGCATTCCCGAAGGTTGTTGTAAAAGGTAGTGGGAAAGTTGCCCCTCCCCAGATAAATTCGCAAACTGCCTTCTTCACAGCCATGGGTGAAGTCTGGCTTGGGAATCATTATGAGAGGGATAGAAAATAAGACAGAAAATATCAGATTGCCTCTATATAGATCCATCGTACACCCACATCTTGAATACTGCATGCAGATGTAGTCAACCCATCTCAAAAAGATACATTGGAATTGGAAATGGTTCAGAAAAGGGGCAACAAAAGTTATTAGGAGTATGAAATGACTGCCATAAGAGGAGAGATTAAGAAGACTGGGAAAGAAAAGACTTTGAAAAGAAATAACTAAGGGTGGGGGATATGATAGAGATCTATAAAGTAATGACTGGTGTGGAGAAAGTAAAGAAGAAAGTGTTATTTATTCCTTCTCATAACACAAGAACTAGGGGTCACCAAATGAAATTAATAGGCAGCAGGTTTAAAACAAACAAAAGGAAGTATTTTTCACACAGTGCACAGTCAACCCATGGAACTCCTTGCCAGAGGATGTTGTGAAGGCCAAGAACATAACCAGGTTGAAAAAAGAACCAGATAAGTTCATGGAGGATAAGTCCATCAATGGCTATTAGCCAGGTGTCCCTACCCTCTCTATGTCAGAAGCTGGGAATGGGTGACAGGAGATGGATCACTTGATGATTACCTGTTTTGTTCATTCCCTCCAGGGCACCTGGCACTGGCCACTGTCAGAAGACAGGATACTGGGCTACATGGACCTTTGGTCTGACCCTGTATTGCCGCTCTTATGTTCATGTTTCATCTCTGTACCAGAGCTCTGGAGAGGGGTTTTGAGATCTTGGTTCCCTGCTCTGTCAAGCAGTGTCCCATCCCATATAAAAATCAACCAGATTGTACAAATCCTCAAGTATGGAAGCCTAGAATGTGAGTTCTATAAACATTCATGTAAGCGACACTCAGTTGCTCAGAATGTTTGAGAATAATAAGCACAAAACAGGTGCAAACACAGACACAGTAAACTTGCTTTTACATTTCAATGTTTTGGAAAGTTAGTGTGAGGCATATCATCAACCACAGAAAACAATTATCTGATAGAAGGATGTGAGGTTAAAATAATGTTCCTGTCCACTCAAATGACTGCTCATAGCACATAAAATTACTAAATCACCAAAGCTTCATTGGAAAATACAATTTCAGACACTGATTTTTTTTTTTAAATAGCACACAAACCAAACTTTCATTACTAGGAAATAATCTGACCTCTATTCTATAAGCTTGAGGTGGGAGAGGCATCATTAATATTAATCAGAAAAGTACACAAGTAAATAGAGCAGATGCTTATGTGGATAGGGGAGGAGGGACAACAGTTTGTCCCATTAATTCAGGACTGATGTCCTTAAAATATCTCCCACCTTGGCCCTCATGATATTATCAGGTGGATATTCTTTCAGGTGCTGAGCTGGCTAGCTAGCATCAGCTGCTTAAGATGATGAATGAGGGGGGAAAAAAAACAATCTAATAATCTATCCAGAGGGAAGCTGGTTGTTAGTCAAGGTTCAGCTACTAAAAATGCTCTTAACCAGCCAACCATGTACAAGTACACTGAAGAAATACTGATGCGTTAAATTTATTTTTCTCCACAGGCCCAGCATGTAGGAACTTCACTGATAATGGAACCAGCATCATCACGTTACCCATGCAGCTGATAAGATTAAAGTAAATCCTTGCTTATGTTAGAGAGTTTTGGCAGTGCACACGTCTGCCATGCTTGTATCATGGTTTATGACCTTACATGGGGGGGGGGGGGAGGGAGGGAGTTGGCATTACCAATTGCCTTTGTTCAAAACAAGATTCTTTTCTGTAGTATCCTGGACTGTTGCAGTTCCTAAATATAGGAAACACTGGTGTGGCAATTGCACAATTGGTAGTTACTCCTCCCAGTCTAGACCAGAATGTTCCAGCAACCCCTTCAATGACCACTGTGGTTCCTGTACTCCTGCATGTTTCCTGTGAGCTAGTGCAGTTTGAGTCTTCCCTTTTATAAGGTACAGCACAACAGAACAAGGTTCTTCTTGTGTGTAAAACCAGTCTTTCTCTGCCATGTAATTCTTTACAAAACATGTTATTTTATACATTTAAAAAAGCTACAGTAATTTATATTGTTCTCATTTTATTAAAAAATGCTACAGCATCTCTCCCAGATGTGGGTTGCTTGTTTTACAAACTGGGCACTATGGCATAAGTACCCACAATGCACTGGGACTGAGACAGAAAAGGGAGTGCTGACCAAGTCTCAAAGAGCCAGGATGGCTGGTGTGAACACAAGATACATACCATTATGACGGTTGTAACTTGCAGCAGTGTAATTCTCTATTATAGGCAAAAAAACCTCAGTGTTGGCCTAATTCTGCTACCACTGAAGTTAATGGAAGCAGAATTATGCCAACCCTGAGCCTTTTTGAAAATTCCATCCTATATGTCTAGTAATACAGTGAATTACAGGAGCAGTGATTGGATATGAATTGCATATAGAACAATGACTGAGCTTGAGGAAACTGTAAAAATATATTTCCCTGGAAGGGTAGTGAGGATGTTATAAATGTTGTTGTTGTTGTTTTTAAAGTAGCCAGGCAATCAGAACTAATCCTTGGAGACTGTACTTTACCAACGTTTAAACAAGGAATGCTGCTGAAGCTCATCATTAATTTAGGATATGTTTGAGCTTACAACCACAATGTAAAACTGCAAAGAGTAGCTTTTTGATCTCTGCATGCTAAAGCCCTAGATAAAAGAAATAGTAAAAAAAAAAATTGATTGGATATCCATAAGCCTAAAGGGAAGAGAATTGAAAAGTGGCATGAGATAAATGTTTGAAGTCATCAGCCAAACAAACACATGACTACCTCTTAAAAAAAAATCGGTCATCACTAGCACCCTGGAATCTGGGACGAATCAAGAGGATCTGGAGTGATGATGTGGTTGTGCAAACACGGTTTCAACCTCCTCACCACTGCTGCATTGTGATTGCCTTTTCATAAGAACAGTATCATTGTCTTGGAGAAGTTGACTTCAGTGGAGTTATTCTAGCTTTAAAGTGGTGCAACATCAGACTCTGCCCTTCCTGGCTCGCCTACCCAGATGTAATGCCAATAAAGGTAAGAGGAAGATCAGATGCGGTACACAGCAGAAAAGTAGGAAGAAGCAGGTTGAAAGATGCAGGAGCTAGTTCTATTGACAAGAATGACCTTTTCCTTGGATACATTTCCTGGTGTTCTTCATCTGTGCATATATTGATGACCAGTTTGCACACTTTTCCAATAAGTGTCAGCACATAACAGTATTGTGAATGTGAAACTGTGCCACCTCTCGAACACCTGCTATTGAATTGTTAAAGTGTCATCCAGTATCACCAGAGTTACAAATGTTGATTTTTCCACTCAGTTATTTCTCCTTGCTCTTAACATGTCAGTTACAACCCATTCAAGCAAAGTATTTCTTCCACACACATTTTAGCACAAGCAGGCTGACAAACACCCTTGTGTACAAACAAAAATATATGTATTTTAATTTTCATTTGGTCATATTTTATTTAACAGAATGTCATTCTTCCTTAATAACCAACAATGATTTAAAGGAATTCGCTTTCCAAAGTAGCCCACTGATCACAAATAACTGATATTTAAATATACAATATAAACAGTGACAATGTTTCACAAAGTTGTTAAATCTGCAGATTATAGGGCAGAACACAACAGATAAAAAAAAATAGCTATGTTATTAGTGCCCGGAATGAAATTCAAACTGGAGGACTACTTGCGAAAATAATTTTTACTGAAACTATATATAGAGAAAATATGATCAGTAGTTTTGTCTTGGCACTACAAATCTCAGACTCCCAAGTCCTAATAGTTCTAGACTATGAAATAAAAAACAAAGTTATCCCGAGAATACAAGCACTATTTGTAAATTAGTCCTGTAATTTGTATATTTGATGTGATACTGGTGTGTATTTTCTATACAGCACCAAAGTGGATTGTTGCATGAGAAAAATGTATTTAGTGGTTACTGCTACTTGAGCAGTACAGAACACGAGTGCCTCAATGACCCTTAGCCAGAACCTTACCTGTATTCCTCTGTGGATGAGGTCAGCTGTTGTTAAAACTTACCAGTTCACCCTGTTACCATGGATTTATATACGGGAAACATTTAAAATAGTTGTTCTCAAACTATTGTTTGCATATCACCAATGTACTATGGCGCCTTGTTCCTTAGTGATTCATCCAATGAAATATTTTGAAAATCCAAGATGGTATAGGGATGGGAGTGGGTAGGAAGAAGAAAAGCTGCAGTCCTGGGAAAGAATCGCGAGATTTCTTTTGCAATATGAGTGACAGAATGAAAAAACTAAGGAGAACCAATTTAAAAGCAGCACTATCAACTTGAAATCTAGTCAGCTGCAAAAAGAGAAGCAGTTTCAGATACTACACCTGTCTCTGATCCCCTTGGCAATGTTTGTGGTTTTGCAAATGCATTGCTATTTAAAATATATATATTTTCCCCCTCTTGCTGTGTGACAGGCCCAAAGAAATGTCATGGAAAACCACATATGGAGGAAATCAGTGAAAGTGTTTATCTAAGAAGTGTTGTCAAAGGTACAAAGCAAATGAATTCTGAAGCTGATGAGAAGAGGGAAAGCCCTGTTTTCAATAACAATAAATCTTAAGTGTTACTTGCAACAGTAAGAGGTAATACTTTTACAGACAGAAGTATGATGTTCAAAGTTTTTAGTGTTCCTTTAAGTCATCTGGAATCTGAGTGACTAATGTCTATCATCATCATCAAGCCTCTCAGAACTCCTTTTTTAAAAAAATAATGTTGATGGATTAGAGATGTTCATTTTAAAGATGATCAAATAAAATGTTCATAATTGTTGGACAGGGGGAGAGTTAAGACAATTATTTAATAACAGTAAATGTTGAGATTCAACAATTTAAAGCTTTATAACCCATTAAAACACAAACTGTCGACATCAAATGTCATATTAGAAAACAAAAGAATACCTTTTTTACTATTCAATCACTAATCCATTTGTAACAAGCCTAAATTGGGCATCTAAAAATCACTGGATTTTGTTCCTAAACAAGTTCTCGAGTACCATTTTTCTTATTTGCCTATTTGTAGATATCAGTTATCATCAACTGAAGCTTTTTCATATTTGAGTGTGCACAGTGAAATCAATGTTAACTAGTACTTATTGATAAAAATCTAATCCTTCCAAGCCCAAATAACATCACTTGCAGAACTGCTTATTACCGGTGACTATAACTTCCTAGAAAGATTCTCAAGCTCTTAAGTCTTTAAGAATAATTCCCCCACAATATATATATTTGCAGCCTTTTAAACAGGGAAAGACTACGTACTGATTTCAGAACAGGCTGGATATCATCTGATAGTGCAGAAGGACCCACCTGTACAAAATAAGTGCTGGGGCAAGGAGTTGCAAAACATATCCTTTCTTCCCCTGCCTGGAAGAACTCATGCAAAAGAGATCTCCAGCTCTCTTGTTCCACTACAAGTAAATCGCAGGCCTGGTGGTTTGCCCTACTACAAATGACTGCATAGGCTGCTGGGAAATATTCCAGCAGAAATAGAGAGAAGAGATGAGATAAGAAAAGACTCAGATTGGCCTATGGATCAAGGTTAAAAAGATGTTGGTGTTAAGAGTGAGGAGAAAACATTTCCCCACCCTCCTGATCACTGCTGTGCAGCATACTAAGTGAAAGGAAGGCCTCTCTCACCATCACACCATGGCTGATGGAGCAGCCCTTCCATCTTCTCATTTGCCATTCTTTTTGCAGGCCCCTTGGCTTTTCTTTTTCTTAATAGTACTTTGTCTCCTCACCTTCTTTCCATTCATGACCTCTGAAATTGAGCTGTCAACCAAGGAGGGCACAATACTTACTCTCCCAGGTCTCTGATACTTCTTCAGTCAGAGACCTGTGTACTTCATTAAACACACGGACCCCTAATGTCATACTGAAGAGCTCATTTACTCTATAAAGCAACTGAGATGGGAAGAGTCACCAAGCCTAAATGTTTAAGAGAATGGATGTTGAATTGGGTTGCAGGTTCCTAGGGCCTCTACAAAGTGGGAATTTGCCCCTTGAGAGAAGGAATATAAACACTCTTTGCAGTTGTGGACCCTATAGCCATCACATAGCATACATGGTCCATCAGTCATTGCAACACAGTTTGTACTATAATTCAAGGCATCTTGTGAAGTTTCAGGAAACTCCATCAGTACCACACAGAGCAAAAATGGAACTCTGCTTGTCCAGAAACATGGGCAAAGGGCACAAGAAAATATTCTATTTACTGGAAGCGATAATCCTTCAAACAAAAAGTTTCTTTACAGCATTTTGACATTTATCTCGCTGTAAGTTTGGGATTGCTGCTATTTTAATTTGAATACATTTATTTTATCTTTTTTCTATTATCCTTTCTCCTGCCGTTTCTCTTTATTTATTTATTTATTTTATTAACCAAGGGACCCAATTTTAAATCCGTGCATTTGGGCAATACTGAGCCCATTTTGTTCATGGCAACTTCTTTTTGGAAATATAACAGCATTTCCATACCTAAACAGGCATCCTAATTAACCTGTCATTTGTTTTCTGTTCAAATGTGTCCCTGCGCTATCATCTACTTCTGTGTTAACTGCACACAGTTTGTCACAACTTTTTGGAGACGTCTTTTTGTGAATGAATGGTACTGAATTTTTTTGATTCATGTGCTTTTTTGATCCCGTTTTGGCATCAAAGCAATACAGCAGTTATAGGCCCTCCCAATCATTGGGTTAAGCAAGTAGTTGGCTTGGTAGGAGGACTCTCATAAGCAAAATATTTTGGCCTCATTTTATACCAGTTTGTTGTGCTGTATTATTAAAAACTAAAGTCAAATCCCCCCACAGCTCCATGAGCTCACTTTTCAGAATTCCCTTGCGTGTTTCTAATTGTTCCATCCCATTCCAAGTCAGCATTAACAATTCAGGTGGCAAGTCATTCAAAAGAGTGGACAGCCACCACAATATAAAACAATTCTGAATGTCAGTGTAGAAACTTTATTATCCTCCCAAACATCATCTGGTATAAATTTAACCAATTGATTCACAAGGAACAAGTAGCACTGGGGCATGAAAGAAAAAGTAGTGAGAGTTTGTGAGCTGCGATTCAACCATACATCAACAGCTGCCATACCATGGAAAAGATAAAAATGACAAAACTGTATGCTGGGCTGTGATAGTCATCCAACAGGGACCAATATCATTTTGTGGTTTTAAACCCCTATGTGGAAAACTTGGTCAGGCTCTCAGAAACTGATACGGGCGTGTCTTCGGAGAATTAAGATATGAACACCTGACTGAAAGACATCTCAACGTTAATTTGGATGCTAAATTTAAATCACAGGTACAGGCCTGTTACAGGTTCTCAAGGGTCACAGCTACAACAGTTTGTGGGAAATGTTTTTTTCTTCATTTCTGCAGCAACATAGATATATAGATATATATATATATATATATATATATATATATATATATATATATATATGCCTCTAATTCATAAAAGAATTTTGGAATGCAGGTCATTTCTGATTTGGAAGGCTTTTAAGCTAGAACATTTAGGGAATTTCTAAGGAAATTTGTGATTTAATCATCTGATAATTTTCTCAAACAAAAGAAAATCGGAGCAGTTTTAATTACTGAGATTTAATGTAAGTGAGCTAAACACCCCCAAAATGTAATTCCTACCATATATCAATACCATATGTATGCCTTCTCTTAGGAACTTCACATATCTAACTCTTTACTACTGCCTCCCTATCTGAACAAAGGGGGTATAACTGTCTACTTGCCTTTGTAATGCTCTTTGAGATCTATGGATGAAACCCACTATTCTCAGTACCACAAAAATGCAGGCTAAGCTGCCAGCACAATGCAATAAGCAGGATGACGTGAATACTTTCATATCATAATGAGACTACATTCCATTCCTATGGTATCATACTAGAAGCCCTGAAATGAAGTGACTTTTCAAGGCCGACCCTATGCATTGTATTCCCTTGTCCTTCACATTGACATCTACCTTACAGCCATCTGCCCAATACTGGTGATATCCCAACAAATCACCTGCAAAAAGCAACTGAAGGGTTTTTCTGTTTGTAAAAGGAAAATCACATCCATCTCTGACGTGTGAGTTGAGAGCATTTCTTCTTCTGCTTCCCCAAAGCTACCTTTTCCTGAAATCCTGAGGTGATGCCAAAACCAAAAGAGAAGAAGATGACATGCAGTCGGATGGTCTTGCTTTTTAAGTGTTCCTAACCATTTTGAATGAAGGTTTCAGAAGGTTTGGAACCTTTTTTAGTCACCATTATATTATTGGCCTAAGTAAGAAGACTAACAAAAAAGGAAAGGCAAAATTTTGTCTAGTGGTAAACTTAGAATTTGTTGAGCTTACAATGAAACAGCACAGAGGACATTTCTCCATATAAAGCATGGAGGTAAAGTAATGCTTGTAGATGTACACTACAAAAATATCTATTTCCCTCAGTGTGTAGACTTGATTAACCTAAAACAATGGTTTACTTCTGTGAAGAGGCACAATATACTCACTGGATTCTAAAACAATTATTTTTTATATTGTACAAGGAACTCCCACTCCTTCTGGGATGTAACTGTACAGGTAACATGGTTTTTATCAATCACTTTGGATCTGAGAGGCCATGTAAATTTTGGTATTTATAAGATGTTACTGTGACCTGATCCAGTGCTCAGTGAAGTGAACAAAAATATCCCCATTGAGTTCCTTAGTACTGCTTAGGTCTTTTGAGCACAAAAGGTTCCATGAATTCTCAATACTTTTCAAGCATCAGTTTTACACACAGAGACATAGTTAAAAGGGAATTATTAGAGCCTGCTTAAGACCTGTAACTATCATTTTAAAACCATATGTCTTCTTCACTGAACTACCTGGTCAGATGCATTTAATACTGCTATATAATTCCTTTTCCATGAAAGATTTTTTTTCTGACATTTAAGTAAAATAGCTCAGAATTTGGCTTAATACTTCCCAAACAAACAAAAACACTGGAACACAAGATTCCAATCTATGTTTGAAGTATACAACTGAAGATTTAATGGTACAGTACAAAAATGAATCATCCTTCTTCCATAATAATGAAGGTAGCTGAAATTCAGACTGAAAAAATGGACTGAAAACTATTACAAATTAACCCTATTTTTAGACAAAATTGGCTTTCCTTTTGTTAAACAATATTTTCTACAAGAAGCAGAAGCTAGAAACTCCTTCTCTGTAGCTGCTGACAAGTTAAGTGAAAAGCTTTGTGCAACAATTGTTGGTTTTTTTTCTTATTCACTCTCAGATTCTTATCCAGTATCAGGAATTGCTGCTGCAACATGAAATTGCTTCTGCTAGACATGAACACCAAACAAAATGCACTGAGGCTCAATTCTTCAGTAATGAGACTCTTTCATGGAAAAATTAGCTTTGTTCTTGGTGAAAGGATGAGTTCTCCACTATGTAAGCATTCTACTATATTCTAGTTTCACTGTTTGGAAATAATGTATAAATACTCATGAAAGTAAGGTCTAGATTAGGCATCAGAACACATTACATAAATTGCAGTCAAGTGCATCCTGTAAAGCATTAAAAACAAAAAAAAATTAGACAATTGGTATTGAAGTTAAATTAGCCAATTGGTACAGAAGTTTCATAAAGTCACATATTTTGCTACCATGAAGCTTAAATCTTTATGAAGAGGCAACTGATCTCATTCCTAGATTTAACAGAGGTCTAGTAAATCTGCACCTCAACTGGTGCAGATTAAAATCAATAGAGTTATGCTGATTTGTACCAGGATCTGGTCTTGTCTTGTCTCCACAAAGCTTCAACCAAGATTTGGACCATCCCTATCTTTAGTTATGCTGAGACAAGTAACGTTAACTCTGGACAAAACCTTGAAACCCATATGCAGGGAAAACTTCTATTGTGAGAATTTTGCCTGAGTAAGGATTTCAAGATCGGGATTTATGTGAACACACGATCTTGCTATCCATAAGAGTGCCCAGTATGCACAGCATATATCCAAATATGGCATCTTTATGAGCCCTCGGGGTGTAAGTTGGATATATGGCATGCTGTTACTCTGGTTGTGACAGGGTAATAGCACAGAATCCATAACTTGGTTCTGTAGTCTGTTAATAGTAATAGATATAGTTGTTTCTACCATTGAAAAGGCCGTTCCTATAACATCTGGGAGAGGGTAGATTTCAAAGCTGTGAGAACCTACAGTCCCCACAGACTGTTGTAGGAATTGTCAGGGCTCAACATTTTTGAAATTCAGGCCCTGTATATTGTTCATTTCATAACTGTATTTTCAGAGTATAGTTTGGGTATAGAAACACAATGATTTGTTCAAAGAGATTCCTGGAATATAATCGCATGTTGAGGCATTAAGTGCAGACATATACCTCTCAGCAATCTTACTAATCAATCAATATGTAAGTAATAAAGTTGTATCTCAGTTTTGCTTGTACTAGTCAGATGACTTATGGTGGTTTCTGGGTAAAAAGAGCGGATGCCATTTTGGAAGGGGCTGGACAAACTTCTGACAATACCAGCATTCATGTATCTTTATAATTTAAGGCTGAAAGATACAGTTCTCCTATGGGATTTCTTATTTGAATTTCTATATTAATTCTTTGCTCTAAAGCCACAACTGGAAATGATAAGTAACCCGTGAATAATATCTTTGCATTTTAAATAAGAAAAGTCATCGTTGCTGTAGTGGAAGGGCTTCCTTGAATCTCAGACACATAAATATTGATGTTTCTAGGGGGATCCCAAGGTTCTTCCCAGCTGTTAGGGATCAAGTAAGAATACCTTAACTGATTCTGATATATTCCTATAGTACCTCTACTATTCAGCAGTATTGTCTTGGCTTTCCTGTGTCTTCCCATCCTTGTCGGAGGGCAATGTTAATCCTGATGAAGAGGTCTGGTCAATTTCAGGGGCACATTCTTATCTTGATGCATATGCATATCAGCACAAGAGACATGAACATATAGCCCCCAAATTTCAGATGACTTGATTCAGTCCATAGTGAAACTGGTGGCTTTTATGAGGTAAGAGTATTTCTGTAATATGGCACATTTCATATATACAATTACACCACAACCGAAACAAAAATGTCTTTAATGTCTATGCTGAGTAGCTTGACTATGCTTCATTCATATTAATCCGTGCTTGAAGTGGGATGCTGTACATAAGGTTCTACTATGTTAATGATCACATTGTCTCAATATACAATCTATAATATCTCTAAGTACATTGAATAGGTATGACTGATTTTTATAAACCCTTGATTAAATATACTTGTCTAACAATGCCACTTTATCTGTTTGTTAGAGACTGGTAAAAATATATATGTATTCAGTCACCGCATGCACAGGATTTCATAATTAACCCTGAGCCTGAAGCTGCAGTTCAAAATACTAGTTATTACACTGCATTGGGATGAATATTTTTTCACTCCAAGAGAGGAGAATATTCTGGAAAAATTCTTGAAGTGAACACAATATGCAATGGAAGCGACTCCAATATGGCACACACTGAAAGGCCCAAATGAGGCAAATGAGCCAAGCAGCTTCCAACCCCCTCAAACTTCTCTTGAAAACTAAACAGAACAAAAGCTCACAAATCCATACAGCCAAGAACAAGGCAGGAGAGGCATTTGTTCCCTGCTCATCTGTTACCTCTTTTCTCCTATAATGCATGACTTATCCCAAGTCACCACCCAAAACCACAAGGTGATTGGTGAAATTAATTCCTGTAGATAGTGTTGTAACCAGTGTGGTTTTCCCTATCTCCAAGTTCTTATATTCTCTCTATCTTTGAATGCTGCATGAGCATGACGGGAAAAAAAAGCAGTCAATATGATAGCTGCAAGATGGCTTCCTCTAGAAAGGACAAAACTTAATTAACAATGTGTGTGTGTGTTCCCTTTTTACAGTGCTTTTCACAGACAAATTTTAATAATCACTTTTCCATATTACTTGCCTACTATAACTTACAAATTCAAAGTGGAAGATTACATTATATTTACAAACAAGTTGGCACTTACAGAATAAATTCTTTTTTTTTCAAACCCAGGGCACCCATATTTCAGGCGGACTAGCATAACCTGCTACCTGATTACATTATGCTACATTAACATGAATAAATAGAATTCCAGCTGGTACATGCCTTTCCAATGGTTTGCTTGCTGCTGAAGAGCAGTACCTTCTACCCCAATTCATGTTCGATGCTCAGAAACTGTTAGTCCAGTGAAAGCAGGGGCTGCATGTTTTCCTCCTCATTTTTATCCAGGTGTTTTTGTACCCCAGGATCTACGACTGATTGAGATCTGCAAAAGAAAAACATATTTTGACTTTTCTTGATCAAGACAAACAAAAATAAATCTCCATTTTTTTAAAGGGCCCAGAAATAATGATACAGGCAGCATAAATATCTTATCACAGCAAGTGATCAGAAATACGCTCATGAACAAATGCAGGGAAGGGCCAGGGCTGGTTTGCTGATGTAGGATAGAGAACAGAGCAGCAAGACAGGATCTCTCCCTAGCACACAACATAGTGCAAGCTGTCCACTCTGCCAGCTCATGTACTGACCTGCTCCACCAAAGAGTGGGAGTCTGCTGGCAAAGGGGTGGAACACTACTGTTGGTAGCACATTTTAGTGAGAGGCACAAGTTTCTACAACTGTTCAGAAGGGAAAAGTGCACCTAGCAGTCTATTCCACTAGGCCAGACCCACTGAATCCTGCCATGGCCAGTAGGACTCCCAGAGCAGATAATATATTCCTCAACCTCCATTATCAGCTTTACAGGGCTAACCAGGGAAGGACTGCAAGACTAAAGTCACTGATAATTGTAAAGCTCTTTGAGATCCTCTGATGGAAGGCAATATAAAAGTGCAAAGCTGGTGTTATAATACGCTGCTGCAGCCTTGATTAAGTGGCAGTTTGGTAGATGGCACTTTCTAAACACTACTTTCTGCAGCTCCCTAGGTTTTCCATGGAAACCTTCCATCCATGTACTGACTAGCCTTCAACCTGTTTGGCTTTTGAGACTGGCCAGCATCACTTCCAGAAGAGGTCTGGCTTCCGGCCTTCCATGTTCATTCTGAAACCAAAACACTTCATTTCAAAGCCAGTAAAGGTTGTGAAGTGTCAGCAGTCTAGTTTCATATTATACCATTTACAGAACCCAAGCACCTAACGAAAAGCTGAGAACACTATCAGTCCTGCACTTCTTGCATGGTAAAAAATAAACATACTGGGCCAAATGCTGTACTAGTGTAAACTGGTACTGCTCCAAGGAAGTCAATGGACTTAGGAGTTTACACCAGGAGAGAATTTGGTCCATCTTTCTCATCAAGCACAGTCAATGAATAATAATAATAGTCATGTGAGCTTTTCAGGGTAGGAATTCTGTCAGTTTTGTATAGCTTCTATCACAATTGGGTACTGATCCTTTCAAGTCTTTGGCTATTACTGCAATACAGGTGCATAAATAATAATTCTTCCCAATGATGAAACAGAAATCTTTCTTTTCCAATGGTATAAAGCCCCTATTTCTACCTTCATCACTATCAGTGGCCTGGCATGGCACTGACTATTGCCTGTCCTCGGTCACAATTTCCTGTACTTTTGGGAGAGACATTTCACACTGTGGGATGGAAGGAGGAAATATTTTGGTGGCAGACACATAACCCTATATGGGTGTGAGTGTGTATGCATACACTCATACACAAGGTAGGAACAAGAAAGAGAAAAGTGGTGTAGGCAAAATAGCTCACAAGTAATGGGAAAATATAAACATGTTTGACTACAGTATCTTCTGGAGACCCCTTTGTTTATCTTTCTATTCTTACATTCATATTTCTTTCTGAACTAATAATAGTAATGATGCACTTGTTCCCAAGTACATGCTGGAACTTGGCACTGTCCCCAGGTTCAGGAGGAGAACCCTTCAGTAGTGTTAATAAGTTGGTGTGTTCAAGGGCAAAGCTAATTTCTCTGCTATATTTCACTCTTCCTTGACTAGCACCCTCCCCCCGTGAAATAGAGTGGTATTGTTAACCTCCATTTTAGCAATGGTGAATTTAAACACAAAGTTGAGTTGCAAAGGAGCCTTAGTACCAAGGAGAACTTGGCACAGGAAATTTAGCTGAGACTAGAACTCAGGTTTCTGAGTACCAGTCCTTAAGCAACAGATCATCCTTCTCATATTTGGTTCACCCAATCCCAGAGAACCTGAATGAGCTCTGAGGCATTTCTGAAGTATACATTATGGATTTAAAGAAGATGTATGGGAGCAAGCTGAATGACAGAGTAATGAGTATTCTTGGTAGGATTTTAGTTTGTGAGGGCAAAAAATTACTGAAATAGCAAAAGGAGTTAAACAAGAAAACAGTCAGCTTTGAGATGCATACAAAGGCCAGGAAATTCAGATACGGCTGTCACTCCTCTCTTTGTTTGCTCTCTTGTTACTACAGATGTCAGAAAACAGTGTGTGCTGCAGCATACCATGCTGAATGCAGTGTAATACCAAGGCAAAAGAAATCAGTCATGTGTGCTATTGGATACCATACCAGTAGAATACCTAGGCAAAACAAGTCCGTCAAAGAGAGAGCATCTGCCTTAACTCTGAATTTTACTTATTTCTGTCAATTTCTACCTTAACCTCAATGTCATATTAACACTTTATTTGTAATACACCAAATCCCTGGGGCTTTCTGTGGAGCATCCTGACTGCTCCTCCCTTCTGCAGAAGTTACACTTAGGGCTTTCTGTATTCAACAGTTGGGAAGGAGAATTCTGGTGTACACTGCAGATGCACTAAGCAGAAATCTGAAGGCGTGGATTTCAGATTGAAAACATTCAGTTAAGTTACATGCACACAGAAACAAAAAGTTTGTTGTTGAATGCCCTCTCCTGTTCCCATGTATCTACAACTCTCACCCAGATGGGAAGAATACTGTTCACTGAATCTGAAGATTCATTTGAAGGCTAAAAGTGAAGTGTAATTGCATTGGAAGGGTTTTTCAAGCCATGAATAAAATGGGGAGAAAACAGATGTGTATTCTACATTAGAAAAACAGAATGAGGAAGTCAGTCAATTCATTGCTGTGCTTCTCTAGTCTAGACTAGAGATTTGCCTTCGTGGGTCTGCCCTTGGCCCTCTGACTTTCTCCTGTTATCCTCACCTCTTTAGGTGACAACATTTGCTGTCATGGCATCAGATATCATATTTACAACGAGTCCTGCAGATTCTACATCTCCACCTCTGCTCTCATCCTCTGTCCAAGATTGCATAGCTATCCATGTCTCATAATGCCTCGTAAATCACATGCAAGTTAAACAGAATATCTCATCTTCACCTGCCCAAGCCCTCTACTGTCCTATTTTTTTCCATCTCTTTTGATAACTCCATCGTCTCAGTCACTCAGGTTCAGGGTCATTCTTCTCTACTCCCATATAACTTGTAAAGTGAGTGAGAATTATCACATCTCCCAACATTATATAATAATAACAATATACAAATAAACAAACTAATATCTTCCCCTTTCTCTGTTTCTACTGCTCTCATCCCTCCCATTTCCAACGTATACAATGTTCTGCAGTCAAAATTATCTTTCTTGCCAACTTCCCCCTGCTAGAATTACTCCCCTGGCTTCCTAAATCTTTGTGCACCAAACTCAATCTCTTTGAATTGGATCTTCAAGTCTGAATTCAAACCAGTGTCACTGAAAGCATATTTTGCCCCCTCATCCTCACTTTCAAGGTTCTACATTGTTCTTTCCTGCCTATATTTCTGCTCTCATTCCTGCTACTCCTACCCACCTATGCCTTGTACTCTGACAACTCTGCCTTTCCATCATTCCATTTGCAGTCTTGCACCTCTTTTTCATATTACCTCCCAAGCCTGAAACAGCATCACTCCTCTAATGTACCAATCATCTTGGTCTCCTTCAGCTCTTTCCTAAAAAACTTTCTTGTTCCCATTAGCCTTCCACCAGTCCTGTCCTTGTGCTATATAACTGTAAGATAACAAATTACGCTACATATGCAAAGAAATCCGAGCCTACCAAGAGATTTGCCCGTTCCTTTTCTCTTTCTTTCTCCCCATTACTTGGTCCATATGTAGTCTAACCTATTGCAAGCAACTTGGTGAAGGACCTTCGTTTCTTGTCCATCAAGTGCCATGTACACCTACTGTAGAAATTACACTGATTATGGTTATAGTTATGAAAATCAGTGTAGCAGACTTCTTTAAAATGGTTTCTCAGGTTATAAATTGTTTGGGGAAATTATCTGTGGCATCAAGAACACCCATTATAAGGAATTATTAAAGTGTTACCACCACCAGAAGCCGATTTAACATACCTCTTCATGGATTTGGGAGAGAGATCCTTCTCTAGTTCTTTTGCAGGAGTGCTGTAGGAATCCACACTGTATTCACTGTCATCATCATACTCATGGTCTAGCAGAGTTCTCGCCCAGGTGCCCATGTCATAGGGTGGAAGCATCCCTCCAAACTCAGAAGGTAGGATCTCAGGATGAATTAGTTGATGCAGACTGTTGAGATTATTACCATGCAGAAATATCTGTACATATGAGGATAAAGCCAAAGATGTGACACAAATCAACACAGTACAAACTAATATCATGATTACAACTGGCAATAAATATTTATAGTTGGGCCCCATTGGGTTAGGTGATGTACCAATGGAGGCAGATAGAATCCCTGCCTTAAGCTATCATTTTGTGTCTATGAGCCTACAAATACACAAGTGAGTCACTTTAAGCATATGAACAGTTCCACTTAAAGAGTCTGAAGGATCAAGTGCTTAAGACAAACAAACAAAAAATGATAGAAGACACAATCCAATACATATTTTTTCTTTGTTTGTTATTCCATAAGAAATGAATATTGACTTTTATCAACTAGCCTTCAAATATTCCTTGAGTTCTATCAGAAACAAAGTTGGTTTAGGACAGTGGTTCTCAACCCTTCTTTACCCAGGTACCCCTAAAACTAAATAGACACACTTGAGACCCCCAACCTGAGGTGATGCATGGGGGTGTCACAATTACAAGTGCTGATGTAGCAGGGCAGAGAAGTGATGTGTTTCCTTGGAGAGCTGCTACCTCCTTTGGAGTTAATGGCTGTGAGACACCCCCTTCCAATGACAGGGGAAGAGCTCTCTTCTGCACTGACTCTGCAATTTTCGGTTGTGCACCCCAAACCCAGACAAGCTGGGTGGCTTGCTGAGGCAAGTCAGGTGGTGGAGGTGGTGCTCCCTTCCCAAGCCCTGCCGTCTGGGGCTGATCCTGAGCCCAAGTGTCCCCACCCAGGGCTGAAGCTCAGTTTATTTTGGCCAACCCCCTGAAACCTGCTGTGGGCCATGGGCCCCAAGCAGAGAACCAGTGCTATAGACCACCTAACCAGGCCAACCTCCAGAAACCTGCTGGGGACCATGGACCCCTGGCTGAGAACCAATGCCATAGACCACCTAACTGGGAAGATGTCGATGAAGGTTTTTTAAAAAGAAAAGAAAAAAAAACTCAGGCACCCAAAGCACAGGACTTGGTGGTAATGGTGGACTTCAACTACCCAGACATTTGTTGGGAAAATAATACTTCTGGGCACAAAATTATTCACAAGTTCTCAGAACACAATGGAAACAACTTTTATTGCAGAAGGTGGGAAAAGTGACTAGGGGAGAGGGCTGTTCTACATTTGATTCTGAAAAATCTGGAGGATCTGAGTGTGGAAAACAGCTTGGGTGAAAGTTATGAAATGAAGTGTTCATGTTTCTAAGGAATTGTAGGAGGGAAAACAGAAGAGTAAAAGGCAATGGACTTCAAGAAGGGAGTCTTTGGCAAACTCAGAGAATGAGTAGGTAAGGTCCCATGGGAAGTAAGTAAGGAAGGAAGGATGAAATTCAAGAAAGACAAGTACTACACTCAGGAAGGAATAATCAGTTACACAACTACAGGATCGGAAATGACTGCCTAGGAAGGAGTACTCCAGAAAAGGATCAGTGGCGTTATAGTGGATAACAAAATAAACACAAGTCAAAAATGTAATATTGTCGAAAAAAGTTACCAACATTCTGGGATGTATTAGCAGGGGTGTTGTAAGCAAGACAAGTAAGTCCTCCAGTCTATTCAGTATGGATAAGGAATCAGGTGCAGTACTGTGTCCAGTTCTGGATGCCGCAGAACAGAACAAATGTGGACAAATTGGTCAAATTTTGTCCAGAGGAAAGTGAGAAAAATGATTAAATGGTCTAGAAAACATGGCATACAAGGAAAGATTGAAAAAAATGGGTTTGTTTAATCTGGAAAAAAGAAGACGGGGGTGGCATGTTAACCATCTTTAAGTGAGTAAAAGGTTGTAAAGAGGAGGGTGATAAATTGTTCTATTTAGCCACTGAGGACACGACAAGAAGTAATGGACTCAAGTTGCAACAAGAGATTTAGGTTAGACATTAGGAAAAACTTCCTAACTGTAAGGGTAGTAAAGCGCTGGAACAAGTTACTTAGGCAGGTTGTGGAATCTCTGTCACTGGAGACTTTTAACAACAGGTAAGACAAACTTTGTCAGGGATGATCTAGAAAACTACTTAATCTTGCTTAAGTGCAGGGAATTGGACTTGATGACCTACCAAGGTCCTTTCCAGTTCTACAGCTCTGACTTTCTAAGAATTTCAGATAC
Organism: Dermatemys mawii; assembly: GCA_007922305.1. Taxonomy (NCBI): domain Eukaryota; kingdom Metazoa; phylum Chordata; order Testudines; family Dermatemydidae; genus Dermatemys; species Dermatemys mawii. Next base: position 64,973,223 of record ML677333.1, on the reverse strand, counting down.
CAGGATCATATTTTGAAGGTTTTGAGCTGGCATTCTCCGATTTGTAGGAAGCTTGCTTCTGTTAAGCTCAGCTGGTTGGGGGCACTGTTTGAAGTCCAGAAGAGGAGGGTTGGGAAAGATTTTTCAAGATATGATTGTAATTGTTTAAGGATACCCGAGAGCCTACTTCCACACAGGAAAAAAGAACCCCACTGATTACACCACTATTTGTACCCCCATCCTCTTCTGGCCTTCAAAGACTGCCCCCTCACCTCTCACAGTAGCTCAACATCAGAAGCAAGCTCCTCACAGACCAGGATAGCTATGTGGGCGAAAACCAGACAATCTAACTCTGATTTATTTACAAGTGATGTAAATGATGCAAATTAAAACTACATCTCAGAAGTTACTGTGGTATGCACATACACAAATCTCTTTCCATAGGCATTTATACTGAACATTCTATTCAGTATGTGCATTTGGGTGCAATCATTTCTTTGGAGTAACTCCACTGATGTCAATGCAGTTGCACCAGGGAAGAATATGGTACTATGTATTTTTTTAAAAAACAAAACAACAACCTGAAGTGGTTTTTCAAATCATATTTTTGAGGTAGAAGAGATGCCCTTCATAACAGACATCTTTAATTTATATTGAAATACATTACACAAATACCAATTGGAGATTTTGAACATGTCTATTTACAATACGCTATGATACATCTGCAGACTATAATTGTTTAACAATATAAAAAACAAATAGAATACCCTTTTCCGCGTCTTCTCCTTTAAAAAGGGCCTTATAACTGTGTACAGGGCATGGATATACCATGGTTGATTGACAAAATGAATTCCTCCAAATCGAGCTGGAAAACTGTCCTATAGAACATAAAACAAACATATATCATAAGTCAGGTGGATTCTTAAGAGAAGACATATGGTGTGCATCAAATCAATTTTTTTATGCTGAAATGCTTTCATTTGCTTACTTAACCTTAAAGAACTCTTTTCCAAAATGGTGTCCACTCAGTGATGGTCCAGCATTCCATTCCAGAGTAGCAATACTTTTAGGAACACAATTTCCTGACACAATGATTATGAAGGGCTTCACAGCAGTGGAATGACTGCTTGATGTCCCCTCCAGGCCTACATTCCTATGATTCTATGAACAGCATTCTAATAGTGGGTATTTTTGTCCGCTAGGTACACATTTATGATCTGCCCAGAATCCACTAGTGCAACATGCTTTCCCCTGACTCTCTCCATTCAGTTTCATTTATCTTTAATCTTAATAGTAGTGCACCACATTCCCATCTCTGCCAGTATTGCTGAAATATATTTCCTTGTTCCAATCTTAAAAATCAAATGTAAACCTAAGCTGCAAGTCAAAATGTGTACAATATTGCTTACATTTTGCAAGATTAAAATGCATTAAACATGATCATACAACATTTATGAGCCTTGTTCTCATCACATATTCAGAGGCTGAAGTTTATGAAGCAAGCTTCTGTACTGAACCTACCATTTCTTCCTAAATTGGTTTGGGCTGTTTCGCCAGGCACCGCTACTAAAGAAACACAAGAGGGTGGAGAATTCATTTGTATGACTATTTGCATGCATTCATTTGGTTCTCAGAGCCAAAAACTGCAATACTATTGTATGATCAAGTATTCAAATTATTTATGAAAGTTGATATAGCAAGCTACAGACACCCTTCCTTTTACTGCCAGGGAGAAAACATGGAAAGGCAAGTGATTTCATTATCCCTATTCTGGAATATTGTCACCAAATTCATTATTTCCATATGAGTGCATATGTCCAGCTTCTGGGATAGTCTACTTCCCTCTTAGACCCCTTGCATTAGGCACAGGTGCAAGAGGTTTAAATATGCAATAATTTTGAAGTGCCTGCCGGTTTCAACTATATGTGTGTGTATTATATATATATATATTTGGACCCTGATCGTCGTGGTATTGCAGGGTCCCACTGTGAGTGTGTGGGATCCTGCAATACCGCAACGATCAGGATCCAAAAAAAATCGATCGCGATAATGGCGGGGTCGAGGTATTGCGGGGTTCCGCTGCATCAAAGCAGCAGCCGCCGCCGCCATCGGGAGCCAGCCACGCACTGCGCTATAAGCGGATTCGCGCTATAGCAGGGCACGGTATTCTGGGGTCCCACTGTGTGTGTGTGTGTGTGTGTATATGTGTGTGTGTGTATATATATATATATATATATTATATATAAACATTGCAGAATGAGTATCAGTTTCTTTACACTGGATGATATTTAGGTACATCGATGAGTTATATAATGGCTTTCACGTGAATCCTTACTATATTTTATTACTTCATCATTCGTTTGCCTTGTGCAGAATGCCCATGTTAGCCAGGAGTTCTCAGATCCCCAGAGGGAAAAGCCAGTTGAGCTCTGAGAAACTTCTTTAGCTGTAAAGGGACTTTTGATCCTATGAGAGAATAAAATGTAGCATGAGAGGCGGTTTGTTCCTCCCAGAACCTCCACTCACGAGAGGACCCACACTATAAAGAGTGTGTCCTTACTCCAGTCTCCTCTTTATAAAAGCAAAAAGGTACCATCTTACCACAACCAGTAACATCAAAGGAAGGACAAGTGCATATATGAACACACAAAATTCCCTAGTCAGTCTTCAAGATCTCAGTCCAAGCAACTATTAAATTCCTTTCCTTACTCTTTAATTCTTTTATTTGATCAATATCACTAGGCTTCATATAACAATATCTGGCTCAGTCTCCAGGGATGAAAACAGCTAAGACAGAACCACAGGACTGGAAGGGACCTCCTGGGCCATTGTGTTCATAGCAGGCTACTCTAGCATATAATCCCGTACATGGATTTATCAAGGTCCATCTTAAAATGAGTTAGATTGTTGCCTCCACTAATCCTATGGGGAGACTGTTTCAGAATCTCACTTCTCGAACAGTTAGAAATCTTCTAATTTCCAGCCTGAATTTGTTGATGGTCAGCATATATCCATCCATTTGCTCTTGTGTCAACACTGTCCTTTATCTTAAACAGCTTTTTTACTTCTTTAGGATTTACTTCTCAATGGATTTATGGAGAACAATCTCATCCCATATCAACCTATTTTTTCGCTAGGCTAAACAAGCCAAGTTTTTAGTTTCCTCTCATAAGATAGATCCTCTGTACTCCTGATCATCCCGGTAGCTTTTCTCTGCAGCTGTTCCAGTTTGAATAATCTTTCTTGAACATGGGCCAGCAATGCCCCTCTGCCATATACGTTGACCAAACCAGACAATCTCTACGCAAAAGAATAAATGGACACAAATCTGACATCAGGAATCATAAAATTCAAAAACCAGTAGGAGAACACTTCAATCTCTCTGGTCACTCAGTAACAGACCTAAAAGTGGCAATTCTTCAACAAAAAATCAAAAACAGACCCCAACGAGAAATTGGTAAACTGGAATTAATTTGCAAACTGGATACCATCAAATTAGGCTTGAATAAAGACTGGGGGTAGTTGGGTCATTATACACACTGAAATCTACTTCCCCATGCTAAGTTTCCCCCTACTGTTACTCACACCTTCTTGTCAACTGTTTGAAATGGGCCGCCCTGATTATCACTACAAAAGTTTTTTTCTCCTGCTGATAACAGCTCACTTTAATTGATCAGTTTCAGAGTAGATATGGCAACACCCATCTTTTCATGTTCTCTGTATGTATGTACATATCTCTCTTCCTACTGTATGTTCCACTCTATGCATTTGATGAAGTGGGTTCTAGCCCATGAAAGCTTATGCCCAAATAAATGTGTTAGTCTCTAAGGTGCCACAAATACTCCTCTTTCTTTTTGCAGATACACTAACACTCTGAAACTAACTTGTTCCATTCCAGAGAGAGACTAACACATTCAGAGAGACTAACACTCTGAAACCTGTCACTTTAGGGTGAAAGTTCTCCTTTCAGGACCATCCACTGATATCTCCCTTCAGTCAGTTCCTTACTCACCTTTAAATTCTTGTACTAACTAATAATTTCCCATATGGTACCATGTCAAATCCTTCACTGAAGGCCAGATAGATTTAATCTACTACATTTCCTTGGTCTTAAAAAAAAAAGTCAGTTATCAACCAAAAAAAAAAAAATCAAGTTAGTCTAGTAAGATCTACCTTTGATAAATACTGAACATGTTGCATTTCGTCCCCTTTTCTGTTAACCTCCATGTTTTTAATTATTCTTTTCTTCAAAATTTGTTCTAAAATCTTGCATGCTACCCAATCTTCATAGCACTCTCTCTTATTTATACCTTTGACACCTGTCTTTCCACAACTCAGAAGTCAAATGTACATACATGATGATCACAGCTCCTCAGCAAAGACTGCAAGAACTGTCATAAATATACAGAAAGACTGTGCCACAAAAAGATCATTACACATCTTGCCAAACACTTAGATCCTGCCAACACTGAGAAGACTTATAGAAGAAAGAGTGAGAACTTGGATCCTTAATTCATCTTGTCACTAAAATAAATTCCCATGCACCATGCTGAAAAGATACACTGTGATGTATAAAAGGCATTAAGTTATCCACGTATCAGAGCAACTACAAGAAATATTTTGGAAGAGAAAGTTGTTTGGTGACATTCGACCCAATAGCTGCCGGGGGTTCTGCATAGCCACAGGAAATTCAACGCACGTAGTTAATCCTGTTTGCGATTCCAGCATAGAACCAAAGGGCAGCATGCTGGGTCCCACTGTGCAAGGGAATGTACCTCAGAGCTACTGAACATGTCTTCAGACAAAGCGGGTTGGTGTAATGTGGGGGCTGGAGCTACAAAGGGGTGGAATGGAACAAGGAAGAGATAGGAAATACTACCTATGGTTAAGTCACCATATTCCCGGGAGATAAAAGGGAGTATCTGGAGAAGGTGCCACTTAGGGCAGTGCAGTTACTAGTCCTCCTCCTTTTGAATCTGGTTATGCTGAAGGCCCTGGATGTGTGTGAAGTAACACTGACATAATCAATGTCATTGGGTATGAGATGGTAACTACTGTCTCACTGTGCAAATGAACATACCCTAGAACTACTGAAGATTTCTTCAAAAGGTTTCAATGATTTTTAAAGGCTTTTTTTTAAAGTGACTTGTGATTTTGGGTACCTCAAGTTTTGGGTACCCAAATGAGATGCCTGACTTTCTGAAAACAGGTGGTCAGTGCTTCCTAAAAACCAGGCACGTGTAACGGGTCTCCAATTGGGCACCCAAAACTTGAGGCACCCATGAAGACTTAGGTGTTGTTCCACTCAGCCTTGCAATGCCCCACTGACTTAGACTCCAATTTTTAAGTCCCAAGTGCCTGGACCACAGTTACACAGTTTAGCAGCAATGCTGGGACTAGAACTCATGGATTCAGGTCCTACGCTCAATCCAGTAGAACATACTGCCTTGTAAGAGCAGAAAGAGGCAGAATAAGTAGCAGCACATGCTGCAGGAACACTAAGAACAGGTGTACTGTGGAGTGTATCTCTGGAGCTGGAAGTGTATCTGACATTCTGGCACAACTCATAACTTTTACACCAGGGATGCATCAGGCAGATGGCTATCCTACAAATCAGCAGGTGAGAAAATCTTCCAAATCAATGATTGCTGTGTTTTTAATCTATATTAAGTCACAGACATGGTGACAGTTGCAAGTGCCCCTAGAGACATATTGCATGGCAGCAGAGCAGCCTGTAACCCAGAAATCACATTCTTCATGGACTCTATGAAAAAGAAATCCCATGTCAGAAATTGACAAGAGACACATATCTATGAAGGAGCCACGAAGCAAGCTAAGCACTTGACTGGAGAAATGATTAGCCAGCTGACTGATGGAGCATAACTGAATGGTTAAGAAGAGTGTACTTAATCTCTTCCTTTATTCACAACACAGGCAACTAATTACATTTGTTTGTGTGGGGTTTTTCGAATTAACCACTGAGAAACATCACTGACTGTGTGGAATAGTGCAAGATAAGTACACATCTGATAAATGATCAATGCTAAATACAGTCATTCCATGTATGAGGAGTAGTGCAGCTAATTAGTATTGTTCACAGCCCTAATGAGACAAGGCTTACAAATGCTGGTTAATTGTGTGAGGTCAGATAAAAGATGTAAACATATAGGGTTCTACATAAGGTTGCCCAATAGTGACCGTTAAACTGGTCTCTTCTCTAAGGTCACCATGATTGTAAGGGGAATGGTCCTGAACAAACTGCCTTATTACAGTATTTTCAGTTCTAAGGAACCCTTATTTACTCACAACACAGTGGTTCCCCTTGCCCCTCCTACTCCCCCACCACTTCTCATAATTTGTATGGTCTGTCTTTACATGCTTCCTTTCCAGCAACCTGCTGCTTTCAATTCCTAGTCCATGGCACGTGCCAGAGAAGCCAGGTTTCTGCTCTCTAGTTGCATTGGCTCATTGTTCTAGTCCAGTATTCTCTTCTGTCCCAATTTTGCTGTTATCTCTATATGCACAGTATCAAAGAGAAGAAACAAAGACTGCTACCCATAACTCATACTGCCTGGGTCCATGGACAAATAATCGGGATCATTACACTTCAGCAGTGTGAACGTAAGCATTCTCTTTGGATGTGCTCAATTGACTTTATGCCTCCAATGTTCAGGTATTACTGATATTTGTTTATTTAATTCTTATTCAGTTTAAAATGTCTCAACACCATCAAGATGTGCACACAGCAAGTCTTTTACCCCATGCTCCCATAACTGTTACTCTAATTCTCTTTCTACCTTTCTTCCCACCCCCGGTTACTTGTTACCACTTTGCATATTGTCTTTGGATATATCTGCATACAGCAGCTGCAGCTGTGTCATTGTAATGCCATAGTTGCTTCCGACATTGACGGAAGGGGTTTAGCCATCAATACAGGTAATCCACCTCTCCAAGAAGAGATAGTTAAGTTGATGAAAGGACTCTTCTGTTGACCTAGCTGCATCTACACTGGAGTTTCGTCAACCTAATTATGGCACTCGGTGTGAAATTTCTCACAGCTCCAAGTGATGTAGCTAGGTTGATTTAATTTTTAAGTGTAGACCAGGCCTTAAATTTGATGGTAAGTTCTTGGAAGCAAGGACTGTCACCTACTGTGTGTTTGTACAAGGCTTATCACCAGGGCCCCCTTATTTTGACTGGGTTTGCAGGCACTAGTATAATGCAGGTAATAATGAGTTATATTCTAAAGCACAGTAAGGTACCCACCTCTCATTGAAAATCTGTTGGAGTTAAGAAAATTAGAACTCTAGAAATTTTTGAAAATCCCAGCCTTTGCATCAGCACCTTTATCTATAGGAAGACTCAGCTTTCTTTCATATTAGAAAAAGGGTCTTTCCAAAGCCTGCATTCTGAATTCCTTGCATGCCCATCATCTCAGGGAAATATAGTGCAGTGCTTGATGGATTAGGCCCCAATTCAGCTTTGAAATCAATGTGTCTGTTCATGTGCTTTCTAGCTAAGCATGTGTTTAAAGTGCTATGATGAAGCAGAGCCCCAGCATCTGAAGGAGACAAGTTGGACCAGCCCTGTGGTACTGAGCCAAAACTAGGGCAACTTAATTCTAATAAAACATGAGCCCAAAGTTACCATATTACATTATTAAAAACTTAACTGTCAGTGCTATGTTTGATAGTTCTTCCTGCAGACAATACATTCAGATCTGCTACAGCTATTCAGAAGAGTCAAGCCTTTGGGGGGCAGGAGAGGAATGCGAGGGGAGTCAATACCGTTAAAAGCAGTGTCTAACAGCACGCTACATTATGCAATGCAGTATCTGTATATATGTTGTATCTTTGTACTGGAAACCTGATAAAGACAGTAGAACATTTCTGCCTGATATAAAGCACAGTTTCCAAAAACTTCATGTTTAGCATGTTAAACAGAAAACTGAAGAAAAAACAGGGGAACAATTGAAAAATTTCGACTGGTCCAAAATATTAACACTCTGCCATGGAATTTTTTCCCCCAGAGCGGAAAAAATTTGAACTAATCTGGGAACTGATAGCCACCATTACCCACATTAGGGATGGATAAACCTTTGACTTGATCCCAAAATAAACCTTCATTGAAGATATCCAAAAAAGAAGGCATTCCAAATAGATTGCAGTGAAATGTGTGCTGTGTATTGTAGGATATTTGTAGTGTCCCTGCATCTGCACTAAGGTCTTGATCCTGTATACACTTACACAACCAGGGATGAAGGAAAAAATACAATTACTGTAGAAGAAAAAGCCTTCATCTGGAAGATTTAAACAGTAGTGAGATTTTATTTGGTACCCTGAGCACCTTCCCAATCCAGACAGGTAGGTCAAAAACTGCAGAATTAAAAAAAACACTGATATTAAATAGGGTCCTTTCCAGACCTCAGGAGATCCAAATATCCTACAACTGGCTACCTCAAGGATTTCAAACTTTAAAAATATGATATGTATCTTTATTTGAAGTGCCTTTTTATCTGATCTTCTTAGCTTCAATTTTATGAAATAATTTTAAAGCATTTTCTAAACCAATTATTTTTAAAAAATTAAAAATATATTTTCATTATCACAGTTAGCTAAATGTGCATTGCCTAAAGGCAAATTAACATCATTCATGGCATTCTGACAAAGTAAGCTTTAATTATCTGTAACTGTATGTAGACATCTAGCTGAAGAGATTCTGATAAGGCAATTTGACTTTTGGCAATTCTTTTAATTTCTATCATTCATTTTATCTTACAAGCCATATGGAAATATGCTTCCATCAAATAAGATGAGAATGGCAAACAGATAGCATCTCTCCAGTAAGAACATTGCTTCTTTTTTCACTGCATTATCTGTTTTAACTACAAGTAACCTTCCATCTTTCACTTCAGTATGCCACTTGTGAAAAGATTTGTGATATACGGCCCACCTGATTATAAACATTTGCATGATTAGGATGAACCATCATACTTATATATGCACAATAAAAGGCAAATCTTACATATAGTCTATTTTATGCTTTCTTTCTCTTGAGCAAAAAGCTCTAGTTAAGCTTCACAATGACCTACTGAAGATTGTGAGTAGAGCTGATTGAAGTTGGTTCAACAAGAAGTTGTTCATAAAGAAAAAAAACTTCACTGACTTGACCTCTCAAGGTTACTTCCAGTCCTATATTTCTATTATTCTTCACAAAATAACAGTGGACCAGGAAATGTGTTCGGTCTTTTTGAAATTTTCCAATTAGAAATTGTTGGAAAATGCCCACTTTCTCCCCTCTCCTAGAGAAGTGAGCAGAAAGGTTAAGAGAAATTGAAAATGTTACTTTGAGAGATCACTAGGAAAAAAAAGTGAGTTTCTCACTTCAATTCTCTCAGAATTTCAGACTCTCAAAGTGCTACTTACAGTGTAGAACCCCGCCACAACTGTTCATACTTCTGCAACTTGGAAAACAGTAAGAAAGTGGGGAAAAGCAGCTTACTCCACACACAAATTTCTTTTACTTTTCCTGTGGGAAAACCATTATTTACCAATATTATATTTTCCAGTGGCAGACTTCTCCTAAGAAAATTCTCATGGGGAAAAAAATTCCATTTTCCACCAGCTCTAGTTGTGAATATCTTGTTAAATTATACGGCAGGCACATTTTTATTGAAAATTGCACTGTGCATAAATATAGCAACAATATTTTCTTAGCATTTTGAATAAACAGTGTGAAATTATTGCTCATGAAAGGTGCCGTATTGGTACTGATAATACATATTGAATAGACAGATGAAATGCAATTGAGTCTTCTCATATTACACCACCTCTGTGCCTCAACTCTGATCCGAAGGGACCACCTCTATAGAAGATGGAATATTTTTATCACCATAAACATGCAGATTGCTCAAAAGGGGCCAATTGTTGTGACAGTTTCAGTGATTTGGACATTTTCCCTCTCCACTGAAACCAAGAATATTCTTCAGATAGCCTCTACCTTATGCTGTGATTGTGCCAGAATTTAGCTGTATAAAATTTGAATTGGTAACTTATAGGTGAAAGATTCTATATCCCATTACCATATACCCATCTCATGAGACATCTAATTTCCACTTTATAGCAAGGAAGGAAACAAAGATTTTCAGATAATGGCAAAATGAAAAGAGAATGAAATGGGGACAGGAGAAACATTAGAAAGATATAGTAATAGTGGGGAATGGAGAAGAGAATGGAAATGACCAGACAGCAATTAATTTGGGGAGGAATATATAAGATGTGCCCCTACTTACATGCAGGATAATATAAAATATTCAGATCAATATCACATGCTCCTTCCAACTAGGCTTTTCCAAAAATTGCCCACAGGGAGATAGGAAAGAAGAAAATGGAAAAGTAGTATTTCATGAAGAGTCCTTTTATTTCAGAATTAATTTTAAACATGTAATGGATTTTGTAGAGCTCTATCTAGATTCCCAGCATATACAATTTGTTTACAAACACGGTGTAAGTAAATCACAGGAAAATATGAGATTTCATTTATTATTTCTGCACATTATCTCAGCAATTTTCCATACGAACTGGATCTAAGTATTTCCCTATAATTTTATAAGTTTCGTTATATAATGTCCAGCTGACACCCACAAGCAGCTACTTTTGGTCTACATTCAATGTACAGGATGGTATATATGTGGACATAGCACAGTCTAGATACACATATTTTTGGTGGAGAAAATATGCATATATAATATTTATGTAGATAGTTTATTCCAAATTCTGGGATTCTCTACTAACATTAGTTTTATACCAGTAGTGCTGATTTGCACCATATATAACAGAAGACACATGTGCACTCATGTACCAAGCTCTAGGAATGGCACAAGTATTAAAAAAGACTGACAGAAGAGAAGACCCCCTGCAGCAACTGTGATAGTAAACATTAAATCTTGAATGAGTTTTATCATCTTTTAACTGATCAGTCAGGAGCCATTCCTTCGTAACTAAGTAGACAGAATTATGCCCACCAGCTGCACCCTCTATCAGTGAAGCCATATGACAAGCTGAAACAAAATCAGAGTCACTGTGCCTTGATGCAAGTAGACATGGCCTGTTTCAATCTGTCCACTGACGGAGGAGGCAGGTGGCAAGACAATCTGGAGCCCATGTCACAGAATTACTCTCACACCTCTGGAGGAGGAAAAACAACATACCAAGCAAGGAAGAGGTTCAGTCAGGCAATAACAGCAGCAAGGTCACAACAGGAGACCAAAAAAATGTCCAACATGTTAATTGTAAGCTTTATAAATTCATGAATTGTATTACCAAATCTCATTTTAAGAAATAGACAGCACAAGTCATTATACTACGTCCAAGATAATGGATCATGCAGAAATAGGGTTGCCAGCTTTCTAATTTCTGAAAACTAGACAACCCCTGCCCCTGAGATCCTGCCATCTGCTCCACCCACTCCCCAAAGGTTATGCCTCCTCCCACCCCACTCACCTAGTCCGGGGACTGCCGCATTCTCCCCATCCCACCAGTTACCTGTGGGGAGTTGGGGGAGGCTCTCTCCATAAGCCACTCACACAAGTCACTCAATAAGTATGTGGCAGAGCGGGGAATAGAACTCAAGAGTCCTGCCTTACAGCTGCTTTGCTCTAACTCATTAACCCTCACTCCCCTCCCAGAGATAAGACCCAGGGATGGAACCCAGGAGTTCTGGTTCCTAGGCCCACCCTGCTCCAATCACAAAACACCATTCTCCTCTCTTAGCCAGGAATAGAGCTCTGGAGCTCTTAGTTCCAGCCCCGATGCTCTAACCTATTAGGCCCCACTCCTCTCCCAGAGCCAGGGAGAGAACTCAGAAGTCCTGACTCCCAGAGACCTCCAGTACCAAGGCAAGGGACAGTCCCAAACGTGCTCAGGCATCCCCAGCCCATCTGGGTCTGTGGAGCTGGGAACAGAGGGCTGCTCGCTTCCATCTTGGGAACTTGCTGTTGTTTGTAGCCACAACCCACTCTCCCTGGCCAGCTCCAGAAAACTTACATGGAAATACTGGTTCCAGGGTCTCTCCACTCCTGATTCCCCCACACCACACAACGAGGGGGCACTTGGGGCCCAGGCTATTGAGGCCCCAGCTACTGGGCTACGTCGACTCCAACTAGGGTGGGTGAGCTGGCCAACTTCAGCCACCTGGAGCAAGTGGGCTACCGAGTTCCCAGGGAGTGGTGCCCAGGGGCAGCCGGGCTTCTACTGGTGTGGTGATTGCGCCATGCATGGAGCTGGGATTCAAAACCCAGCCCTTCAGGGGAAGCAGCCCCATACGGAGCCCAGGCCCTTCTGTGACCAGTGCGGGGAAAGCAGAGCGTAGAGTTGCCCACCCTCCCGGATTATCCTAGATTCTCTAGAAATTAAAGATTAATCTTTAATTAAATATTATGTCATGTAATAAAACGTCTAGGGATATGTCCAACCAAAATTTGCAATTAGTGTCCAGTCAGCAATGTGACCACGTCCCCTTTTCAACTGGACTTTTTGGTCAAAAACCAGACACTTGTCAAGCCTAAGAATTGGTTAAAAAAATACACTTGGATTACTACAAATTACAGATTTCAGAGGTCAGACTATTAGCATAAAATATGAGGATAGAATTTCCGATCTATCCACCAGATTGAGCAGGCTTATGAAACAAAAAAACAAAAACCAAAAAAGCCACCCAAAACCAAAACCTGGCACACATAGCTAAAGCAAAAAGATGGTTAGTCAGCAGAACACCAGCCATGAGAAAGAAAGCTACCTACCACCTGGATTCAGAGAAATAAGAAAGGCACAGATTATTTATTTAGACTTTCTGATACACAATAGCTTCCCCTTGAAAGGAACATCAAATCATTTTAAAATCCAGCACTGTTAACTATCCTCAGTGATTATTCATGCAGAGGAACCTGCTGACACATACAGCATGTTTTAGCATAATGGACCTAGCATGCTGTTTTTCATCCCAAAGAAAAATATTTCTTGCTTGTTTATTGATAGGAGATGCTAGGCATAAAGTGAGACATAAGCACTTGGGTTTCTGTTTATTCGGAATAATTTCCACAGGTGTTGCACATATACAAACAAGACCCTGCTATCTCAGTCATGCCGTTTTCCAAAATGGCTACCTTCTTGTGTTTCTATGAGTTAAACTATCATGGTTTAAAAAAAGTTATTAGCTGATAGCTCAGTCCACAACCTGGATGCTTGTGGACTACTTTCCACTGTTCCCTATCCTTTGATTTGTCCAGCTTGCATAGCTCTACCAAGAGCTAAAACTCCCATTGACATAGCTTGCAGAATCATTGGATTTATGTTTAGTAAAATATATATTTTAAAGAAACACCCTCTTTAACTTGGATCAAGCTGGAGGCAGATTTTTAAATCCTTACAACAAGCTATAATGGTAAAAATACTTTCACTTTCCTACACCAAATCACTGCCTTTTCAGTCAGTTTCATGGACTAAAGCTGCCTATATGCAAAAGGCAAAAGCAACCATAGAATTAAAATGGTGTTCCCCATGGAAAGTTTTGATTTTCAGGTGAAATTAGAATACCAGTTTTTTTAACTGGAATATATTAAAATTGGAAATGTTGCTGCTGTGCTTCATGGGAGTTGCAGTTTTGGGGACTCAATCTCCCATTCTCCTCCATAGGCTGGGCTCTCTGGTTGGACTACATGTCCAGTGATCTGCCAGAGTCTCCTTGTGGAGAGAAGAGGCAGTTCATCATGGGAGCCCTGACCATGATTGAAAATGGGGACACGAGGCAATTGAACTACAACTCCTATGAGGGAGTATAGCTGTATTTCAAAACATGCTTAGAATTAAAGATCCCATGCAGTCTCAAAAGCTGTAATGTTTCTGTTTAAAATGTAAACATAAATGCATCAGGGGAAAACATTTTAACAATCTCATGATCAGAAATTGGATGCCATATAGTTATATTTTGGTCAGTTACATGATGAAACAAGCTATTTACCAGTGTTATATATGTCCCAAGATATCTTCACTGCTCAAAGCCCTCAACTGCCAAAAAGATTGCTTCGCTTGCTGAAAAAATTGTTATTGCCTGAAACTGTATCACTTCCAGCTATGATCATGTCAAGAACTCACAAATTAAACAAGGCCAAACTGAGTTAATATTTTGGTGGGAAAGTTAGTGCTGTTAAATTGCTGTTGGCAGTTCAGTAAGTGGTGCTCTTCCTTCTAACCTACCTGAGATAACACTCCAAATCAGTGTTACAAGGGTACTGGGCTTGCTAGAGTAGCCTCCTTTCAGATGAGATTTCATACTCTGGGCTTGACCAGTTGTGGTGTGAAAGATCCCATGGTACCCTTTGTGTGAGATATAGGGCATTAGCCTCAATGCCTTGGCCAAATTCCAATTTGAGTTATCACATTCTACCTACCTAAATTCCTTCTATAATCTCCACTGTGCTACAGTATTCTTCACTTTAAGTCAGACTGCCTTGAGGAGTAGTTATGCGCTTTTAAACCCAAGAGATTACTGTATTTCTTTGACGGAGGATGTGACCCTTGTAGTTATACAAAACATAGGCTTGTCATTGGCTGGAAAGATCTATAGAGGAGAATGGTTGGTAGATCCACTGATCTCATTTCCATCTTGTCTCTCTGTTCCTCCCCCACAATATGGCTGCATGATTAGGGACAGAACATCCCCAAAGCTGTGTTCCCCAAGAGTCAGACTCCCCATTTCTTGCACATATCCAGAGTTGCACTGGTTCCACTTAATCAAGAGCCCTGCACACTCCCCGATGTGGAGCAGGACTTTCCCCATAGAAGTATGTAGGAAAGAATATTCAGATGCAGCAAGTAACTTGTTTTGAGGTACAGCATCTTTCACAAGTATTCCCCAGTGGCAGCTGCAAGTCAGTTACAGCACAGCAAAAACCTCCCAAACAAACCAACAAAGTACTTAAAAAAATTAAATACAATTAAAGAATAAACATAGATCATAAAAATGCAAACATATAGACTTTTACAAGTTCTAAAATTTGTCTTTACGTTAGTACTTTTAATGGTATGTATTATTGATTAGATAGACTTTAATGGCTACTCGGGAGCTATTAGAGATTATTGTTTAATACACATTTATGGAGATTTGGAACTGTTCCCATCTACCATATAAATCCCTATTTTAAAAAAAGATGCATATCAGTAGATGTTCATCTCATTAAAAGCCATTACAGTCTATTGTGGAAACTTACAGTTAAACAATCAGTCCGGACTGGAATGCAGAATGAAAAGGACTGTAAAATACAAAATATTCTGCATGAAGAACACCCACATTATAATAACTAGTCTCTTACCCATTTATATTTTTCTCCACACCCAGGCCCCAAAATATCCTACAAGGATTAGACTATTTTATTATTTGTACTGCAGTAGCATCTAGACACCCCAATCAGGATTCAGGTCCCATTACACTATGCACTGTAAATACTCATTTAATGAAATGAGTCTCTCTGATCCAGACGACGTTACCATCCAAGTATACAATAACAATAACGTGTATATGAGATAAGAAAAATACAAATTAACAGCCAATCATCATTAATAGAATAAGCAGTGACCACTGCGCACCAGCTGCCTAACCAGTGTTCAGAGTCTCGCAGGCATCTTGACAGAGGTGTTAAGGAGACATTACAAGGAGGATAATGGGGACGCTTTGCAATTTTTTTAAACAGGGCGATCCTCCCAAACAAGAGGAATTATGGAGGTAAAGTTTAAAGATGCTTGTTGCAAAACCTAAAAAAAATAAAGGCTGGTCTCAATTGGAAGTGGGGAAGACTGAGCAATAGCTAAATCCTTACCCCATTTCTCTTTGTTCTTCATTCATGGCTGTCCTCTCAACAAGGGGCAATGGCTGTCTGGGAGCCCCACTGCAAAAACAAACTCTCTCAGGTGTGTCCAAGGTAGCCTGGTATCTAAGCATGGAGACCTCCCCAAGATGTGTTTCATTTACAAAATTAAATGAATTAGTTGGATTAAAATATAGGCCAGAGCGTGGTGTGTAGAATCGCTGAAATTTTATTTTTATCTTCAATTTGTGAAGTAAGGAAAAAGGCGGAGAAAGAAAGAGGGACAAAGAGCAGAAGGAAAAGGAGCTATATGCATGGAGCAAGTTGGCCCAGAACTTACTGCATTCAAGGATATATGATCACAGAAATGCTGAGGGATGAAAGGATATTTTCTGTTCCTAGCAATATTTTCTTAGTGCTATCCAAAGCGGTAAGTTATTTAAATTTCACGGTTTCAGATACTGAACTCTTAAATTTCATGTGTTGTAACAAAGCATGAACATGTATTTAACAATGGCAAAATATCAACATGTAAAGGCTCAAGTAGTTGTTTCTCAGACTGGTGGTCCTGACTCAAAAATGGGTTGCTAGGTTATTGTACGGGGGTTGTCGTATTGCCACCCTTACGTCTGCACTGCCTTCAGAGTTAGGAAGTCGGAGAGTGGTAGCTGCTGTCTGGGCGCCCAGCTCTGAGGTCAGCGCCACCGCCAGCAGCAGCACAGAAGTAAGGATGGCATGGTATGTTTTTTTTGCTGCCTTCACAGCTGCTCCATTAGATCTGGTGTGGAGACTACCTGGGCCAATGTCCAAGCACTTCTTTCCTGGGCCAAACTTCAGTGGCACTGCAACCCTGCACAAACCACTGTCTCAAATTTGGACACGGTGGGGAGAGGCGGCAGGCGGGAGCAGTAAAATCTATGTTCCCCTACCCACTCTAAAGAGTGCTCTGCAGTTCACTAGTTCCCATTTCCACGTATATTGTATGAAGACGTAGATCATTCTAACATGTAGATTGAATGGGGTACAAACATACAGGTAACAGTTATGTTGCAATGAGACTTCCTACATCCCTGTCATCTTTTCCTTCTTTAAATGGTACAGAGTGCTGAAAAAAATCTCAGTTTTAATTAAAAATGTAATTCCTGTATTGGCCTTCCTGTTTCATGATTTAATGAAATATTGAGACTGACTGGTGAAGGCTCACCATGGCAACTGTTAACATCATTGGAAATTGTGGGGGATTACAAAAAAATTGAAGAGCTGTTGATAATTGACAATATTTCCACTATTCTTCATCAACATAACTAAGAGGCTACTCAATGCTACCTAGGCACAAAGTTAGTTAACCAAGATGGAATAGAAAGTGAAATGCCTTTAATACGGTTTCTTGATGGTTTTAATAATCAATTTAGTCACGAGGAACAAATTGTTCATAGCTGTAACTCCCTTACCATTCAAAATCACTGAGAAAAAACAGGAGAGAATCATTTCTGTATCTGTCTGATAGATAGTAGTATGTCTGTGGGTGTCACTTAGAAAAAACAAACATATGGCAAGTCTCTCAAAAGATACAGTACCTAAGTTAGTCTCACAAAATTCAGCGAATAGAAACAACTTTGAGGTTTTATCCATCACATTTAGATGTCCAGAGAAAGGAGATATAAGTTTCTAGCTCGGACAGCTATGCAAATAAGGCACAAACATTTCATTTTTTTCCCACTCACGTCTCGTCATTCTTTTTAGACTAGATACCGTTCTGTGTGCTATGGATACAAATATAAAAGCAAACACCTCTTTCCGCTGCTTAAGTGCATGTGCGTAGCTGGGTGTTTGTGTTTGGAGGATATTACTACAATAACCATAAAGCAGTTAAGCGTTACTGGCTCCATCTTCCTATAGGATACTCAGTAACAAACATTCAGAGCTGAATAGCCCCATACAAAGCCAGTAAGTCTGGTGAAAAAAATAAATACGTAGCTCTTATATAGCACTTTTCATCAGTTGATCTCAAAGCACTTTACAAAGGATGTTACTATCATTAACCCATTTTATAGATGGGAAAACTAAGGCAGAGAGGCAAATTGACTTGCCCAAAGTCACCAAGCAGGCCAGTGGCAGATCCAGGAGTAAAACCAAGACCTTTTGAGTCCCGGTTGTCTATCCATTAAAGTGTCAGAAAACAAACCACCACCACAGAAAACACAAACAAACAAAATTTCCTGTGTATTCTGCTACCTTTTCTAGCCAGGCACACGAACAATACACTGAAGGCACTGTGAGGAGAGGTGGTGTGCACACACAAATGCTCTCGCACAACCTCTGATGGACACTAATAATGAATATTAGAAGGTTCACAAGCCTTTACTATTATAGTAGGAAGTACCTGGCTGAAGGAAACAGAAACAGAAGTGTTAATAGAAACATCTTCTCCACTTGCTTATCTATGACAGTCACAGCAGTGTGCCCAGCCCCAGGTAGAATTCCTCAGTCACCAGTGGAGTTCCACAAAGCCAGAGACAACAGACTGCACCATTCAGTTATCCAATGCTGCCGTCACCTCTGGGACATCAGAATTTGCTGCACAAAAGCAACAGGTTGTCAAGCCTGTAACTGAGGACATTTGCAGGAGGGGAAGCAAGAACAAGACCATACAATGGTAACATGATTCCTCAAAAAGAATAACTGGGTAGGAGAAGAAAGTGTATATGAGGGTAGTGACAGTCCAATTATTTTGGCTTCATTTCTACCACTTACAATAAGAGCACACATGGCCTGAGCTGTTCCCATGTGTCATCAAATGGATTCTATTTTAATTGACTTTCCATACTGGTTTCTTCAGAGGCCTGAGTGTCACCATCATTTGATCCTGCATTGATTTTCTCTGAAGTTTCCTCTTTCTATGGCTACCGTGATCAATTAATGTGCTATAAATAGGTTGGTCAGTTTCCCTTCAGTGTTTTCATTATATTGCACCCACACACTGCCTGAGGTTCCTTGTTGTGAGCAATAGGGTGGAGTATATTAATAGCAAAGGTATGAAGATACCCTCGGTTTTTCCAATGCAAATGTGGGAGTTTTAATCAATAGTCCAATATTCCCAAACAAAAAGCTTCAAGAAAGAATCAAGACTGGAAGTGGGCCTCAGAGTTCAGCTCATGTCCCAAATCAACAATAAATGGTTTAAAAAAATACCTACCTTTTAAAAAGCCCAAATATTAAGGAATCTGGAAGTGAACAGTTAAGGGATTCAGACAGTTCCTCATTGCCAGATAGTTCTCCACTCCACTCCCATCAGCCACTGTCACTTAAGAATATAAGAACATAAAAATGGCCATACTGCATCAGACCAAAGGTCCATCCAGCCCAGTATCCTGTCTTCCCACAGTGGCCAATGCCAGGTGCCCCAGAGTGAGTGAACCTAATAAGTAATAATCAACTGATCACTCTCCTGCCATCCATCACCCGCCTCTGACAGAGGCCAGGGACACCATTCCTTACCCATCCTGGCTAATAGCCATTAATGGACTTAACCTCCATGAATTTATCCAGTTCTCTTTTAAACCCTGTTATAGTCCTAGCCTTCACAGCGTCCTCAGGCAGGGAGTTCCACAGGTTGACTGTGTGCTATGTGAAGAAGAACTTCCTTTTATTTGTTTTAAACCTGCTGCCCATTCATTTCATTTGGTGGCCCCAAGTTCTTATGTTATGGGAACAACTAAATAATTTTTCTTTATTCCCTTTCTCCACACCACTCGTGATTTTATATACCTCTATCATATCCTCCCTTAAGTCTCCTTTTTCCCACTCTGAAAAGTCTTAGCCTCTTTAATCGCTCCTCATATGGGATCCATTCCAAACCCCTAATCATTTTAGTTGCCCTTCTCTGAACCTTTTCTAATGCCAGTATACCCTTTTTGAGATGATGAGACCACATCTGTATGCAGTATTCAAGATGTGGGCGCATCAGGGATTTATATAAGTGTAATAAGATATTCTCTGTCTTATTCTCTATCCCTTTTTAATGATTCCTAACAGCCTGTTTGCGTGGACGTCTTTAGAGAACTATCCATGATGACTCTAAGAACTTTGTTTCTGTTCTGTAATGGAAATATGTTGTTGATACACACAGTTGGTTTCATATCATGCTCACATGTGCAATAAAGTGTCTAAAAGGACTCGAATCCCAAGGTCATTAGTTCTATAAGACAGGGGATCTCACCTTTTTCTTTCTGAACCCACCCGCCCACCCCGACAATATGCTATAAAAACTCCACGGTATTACAATAACTGGTTTTCTGCATATAAAAGCCAGGGCTGGCATGAGGGGAAGAGCAAGCAAGGCAATTGCCTCTAGCCCCATGCCAAAAGGGATGAAGCTACATTGTTCAGGCTTTGGCTTCAACCCCAGGTGGTGGGGATCAGGGCCCTGGGCTTCAGCCCCATACGGTGGGGGTTTGGCTTTCTACCCTGGGCCCCAGAGAGTGCTGGCCCTGCTCGGTGCCCCCCCAAAAAAACCTGCTTGTGCCCCCTAGGCTCTTGCAAGAGCCACAGTGTGATGCACTGGTGGAAGAGAAAAATATTTTTATGAATAAAACTGGAGTAGATTGATGGTATGCAATGGGCTGATTCAGTCATATTGCCAGTATATGTAAGTGTATAGTTTCACAAGACTGGGTCTTGATTTTTGTATCTACTCATTCCAAAAACCAGAAAGGTACATCAGTAATGTTGTAGTACAATGCATGTGATTATATACTGGCAATAGATTATTTGATTATGAAGTGAAATTGTACAAGCATTTATAATTTAACTGGCTAGATAGGACACTTGTTTCCGCATCCCCCAGCCCTTCAAGCCTCCACTGTACCTCATTTCCATGTCCTGCAATCCCCCTGCTCATGTCCATCCACTCTGCTTTGGTTCCCTGCACTCTCTTCTTCCCTTTCATGTCCCACCAGGCTCCTTCCCCCTCTATCATATCCCTAAGGATATGTCTACACCACAGCCAGGAGCACGCTTTCCAGCACAGACAGACACATGCATTAGCTTTGTTTGACCTAGCACACTAAAAATACCAGTGTACACAGAGTGAGAGGGGGTAGCCACAGCAGCCAGGGCCATAAACAGAGCAGGGCAAGTGGAGAAGCCACCCAGCTCACAAAGCTGTGGAGGCAGAAAAATGGGGCCAGAGGCAACTCATGGGGGGGGGGGGGGTATCTGGGGTCATGTGCCCCTCACCCCAGATTTTTTGATTACACCTTACAAGCCAGCAGGGCCAGCTCCAGGCACCAGCACTCCAAGCCGTGGGACGGGGCAGCCTGACGTTCACCGTCAGGGCAGCAGTCAGGCTGTCTTTGGCGGCATTTCAGCAGCGAGGACAACGAGGTTGCGGGACCTGTGGACCTCCCGCAGAAACGCTGCCGAATCCGCGGCGGCCACGGACCTCCTACAGGCATGCCATGGAACTTCCTCGCTTGGGGCGGCAATAACCTTAGAGCTGCCCCTGCAAACCAGACAGGCTGGTTGACCCATTAAGGTGAGTCAGAAGGTGGAGGTGACACTCCCTTTCAGAGCCTCCCCAGAGGCATGTCCCAGTCCGACCTTGCCCCTGTTAGGGGCACACCCCACAGTTTGAAAACCTGTGTGGGGTGGTCCCCCAAAACCTTTAAATTGTGCCCCCGTATTATGAACAGTTATGTGTCGCCTCTGAATGAGGTGGAAAAATGACAAAAAACAATAGGGGGTGCAAATATACTTTCTCTCCTGGGTGTTAAAATGCCTAGTTACAGTTCTGCAGGCAGCATCTTGGGTTAGCTGCTGAGTATAAACCTACCCAGACTCCCCAGCTACATACTTCAGTAGCTGCCCACAACACCACCAGTGCATCCCCCAGCTAGGCTGCTATTTTTAGCACACTAGCTCAATTAGAGCTAGCATGTGTCAATCCACCCATGCTAGGAAGCAGGCTGCAGTGCAGATACACCCTCAGAGCCCCCTTTCAAGGCTGAGGAGCATAGCACACTTTTCAGTGAGTTTCAACAAGGTGGCAAATTTGAAACATTAGTATCAAGTTAGCATCTGATGAAGTGGGTATTAGCCCACAAAAGCTTATGCTTTAATACTTTTAGTTAGTCTTTAAGGTGCCACAGGACTCTGTCACTTCTAGTATCAAGTTGTCAGCTACAGGTGCCCCAAAATGACTCCAGCTTTTTTAAAGAGGCTCACTTTTAAATCATTTTAACTTGGCAAAGTAATTGTTTACCTGAAAATCCTGTCACGGGTGATGTCGTAAATTTGATGAAGGCATACTGAATTATTCCCACAAAACAAAGAGGTTGAATCCCTGCTTTAGAAGCATCCCCTTCTGTGGAGGCACTCCTGCAGGAAAGCTAGCTCCGACATATGCCACAATGAAGTGACTAGTTCTACTCCATCACTGGAGTGCCAGAAGTGTTCTGAGTGAGATGCTGGAATGTCATATTGTTCTCAGTTCCAGATGATGGAGAGTCATTCAATTTTATCGATTGAAGTACACTTAAAATTCTACCCTTGGATTTACATGCACAGATCTCACTGACTTCACTGGAAGGCACATCCAGGTGTCTGAAGGGCAGATTTTGGCAATGTCATAGCTCTGTTTAATCCTCAGTTCCATGTCAGAGGTGCCCTTTTGGAGTGTTGCTTGATATTTGGAGATTGGATACTATCTCATGCACCATGGTGTGGCTTCAAGTGCAGACTCATTTGATATATGTACACACATGCTTGTAACATCTGGGCTAGGACTAACTCAAGCTAATACTACAAAGCAATCTCCATTAGTTTGCAGCCTGTTTTCACATGCTCCTTGCTTTCCAAAACATTCAACTTTGGGACTGAAACATGTAAGGTGGGAAATATGGGCAAAGCCTCATTGACCTTTAAGTTATGGGAGATATGAAAAAAAATTTAAAAGGTACTTTTCCTACCTTGCATAGCAGCGATATTCATAGTGAGTCACAGCTGTTTGTTAATTAAATATTTTGACCTAGGCAGGCAGTGAGGGGAAATTGGTGTCCAGACATTCAGGTGGTGTATTACATCACAAGACAAAGTGGGAACATTTTAGGAAGAGACCATATTTCCCACAACAATAGGGACTCTACAGTTTACATTACATGTTGCAAATGTGAGGCTTGCAATTCTCTTTTAAAGATTATGCTCCAGTTCCTCAACTGCTGTAAGGCACTACGGATCCATTAACCGGGGTGACTGCTGCCAGAATGCCGTGTTCAGTTGCGGTGCCAACAGTTCAAGAAGGATGATAAATTGGAGAGGGTTCAGAGAAAAGCCATGAGAAAACACAAAGGATTAGGAAACCTGCCTTACAGTGATAAGCTAAATAGATTGAGCTCATTGAGTCTAACAAAAAGAGGGTTAAAGGATGACTTGATTACAGTCTAAGTATATACATGGGGCAAATATTTAATAATGGGCTCTTCAATCAAGCAGAGAAAGTTATAACATGATTCAATGTCTGGAAGTTGCAGCTAGACAAATTCAGACAGGAAACAAGGTGTACATTTTTGCCAGTGAGGTTAATTAACCACTGGAACAATTTACCAAGGGTCATGGTGGATTCGCCATCACTGACAATTTTA
This sequence comes from Dermatemys mawii, assembly GCA_007922305.1. Lineage (NCBI taxonomy): Eukaryota > Metazoa > Chordata > Testudines > Dermatemydidae > Dermatemys > Dermatemys mawii. The sequence goes on along the minus strand of ML677333.1, from coordinate 64,949,745 downwards.
AAATCAAGATTGGATTTTTTTCTCAAAGCTCTGCTCTGGGAATTATTTTGGGGAAGTTCTATGGCCTGTAATGTGATCTTCTGTAGAACACATGATCATAACAGTTCCTTCTAGCCTTGTAATCCAGGACTTCAATGAGGCTACACCAATTACAGCAGCTGAGTACTGAATCCCCTATATTCTTCCAAAGATAGTTTCTCATCTGTCAAGGTAATATCTCCAGACAAACAATAAAATCTTGTGCTTGTATAATGCTTTCCATCAGAGGACCCCAAATGCACTTAGCAAACATTAGTTAAATGACATTGCAGTATTTACTGTATGGTAGTAGCTCATAGCCAATTTATATTTGGCTAAGACAGGATCGCTCAAGTGAGCTGACTACTTGCTAAGAGACTGTAAACAAGGAGTGAAGACAAACAGTAGTGATTTTGGGGTGGGGGGAATGTGCAGCAGGGTACTAGAAGCATGCATATGCAAAGACAGCGTGTTACAGAAAAGGGTAATAAATGTCCACCTCTCATATGTTCACAGTTGGATGGTGGGCATTACAGTACCAGAAAGATTAATAAACTAACTGAGTTTCAGAGAAGAGCCTCAGAAAGTGATCAGACAGCTGTACTTGTATGAGAAAAGATTTAAAGAGCTAACAATATAGCTTGCAGATAATAAGGGGTGGGGGGGGAGATGTTTCATAACAGTTTAGAAATATCTAAAAGATGTTAAACACCACAGAACACCATTTAGATGGTTCTCAGATTCATGGCTAGTGTCAAAACGGACCATGATGATCATCTATTCTAATCTCCTGCATAACACAGCCCATAGAAATTCACCCAGCAAATCCTGCACTGAGCCCTATCACTTGTGATGCAAGATGAAAATATTTTTTCATTGGAAAAATGTCAATGTGTCAGAACCAGAGTATATAATGAGAATATGCCAGTTTTAACAAAACCGGTGTTTGGTATTTTCTCAGGTCCAGGGTGGAATTTCTCACCAGGGAGAAAGCAAGTCCCCAGAATTGCCAACAGCTCAGTGGTTGGGACACTCACCTTAGACAAGGAAGGTCCATGTTAAATCTTCAGAATCAGAAAGAGCAGTAGCTTGACTCTGGTTCTCCCACATCCTAGGGGAGTTCCCAAAACACTAGTCTATTGGCTATTCTGGAGACATTTTCCCATCCCCCTCCCCCTCCCTACCCCCTGCACCAGCTCTACTTGGGCCTTCTAAAAGCAAGACACTAGAAACTATAATGCAGGAAATAATTCTGTACTGGCGGGAAGGTTAACTGGATGATCTAGAACATTGTTTTGATCTCTGTGAGACAGCAATACCCTAATTCAGACAGCCCTTGATATGTTTAAATGCTTTGCCAAAAGCGGATAGACAGAAGCTCACACTAAAGTATTTTGTTGAATTGGTAGAGATTACCTGGGAACTCAGTGGCACAGCCAGGAATATATCCACTGCTCTTTTTTCCCAGCTCTGAGCCTGAACCATAAGGACGACTTCTTCCAATACCAGCAGCACCCCATCTACCTCAATGAAATGTGAACTTGATGGCCTTATCAGGGCCATTTGTTTGCTACCATTAGTGTAGGAAATCTCTGCTTGAATTTGTTCAACCAGAGAGAACAGAGAGAAGTGAAACATGGTTAGAGCTTAACATTGGCTAATGTAGAGGTAGTTTTCAAGTGCAAGAAGTATGAAATGTTTCCAGTATTGGTATTGTTTGAAAAATGGGCATTGTTCTCTGGCAGTACAGCTGATGAAGAGCCATGGCACAGAACAGTTTCACTGGCTTCCAACAAGCCGGGACTACTTTTCAAAAATAAAAAGGAAACTTTGGGTAAAATGCTGCTTCCTCTTGAATTCCCCTCACCCTACCTCCCAAGTGCCACCAGAGCAGGGGTGGGCAAACTTTGTGGCCCGAGGGCCATACTGGGCTTCAAAATTATGCAGAGGGCCGCGTAGGGAAGCTCCCGCCCCCTATCCAACCCTCAGCCACTTCCCGCCCCCTGACTACACCCCCCTCAGAACTCCTACCCGTCCAACCCCCCACTTCTCCCCTGATCGCCCCTTCCAGAGACTCCCCACTCTAACTGCCCCCCAGGACCCCACCCCCATTCTAGCCCCCCATCTGTTCCCTGACCGCCCTCCTGAGACCTCCCCCAACCTAACTCCCGGGCCCCCACCACTTAACCCCCCCGCCAAAAAAACTGGCTTACCTGATCAGCCGGGCGCGGGGCCCTGCGGCTCTCAACACTCCACCAGGGCGCGCATCTTCCCACGCTCCACCGGGGCGCGCATCTTCCCACGCTCCGCCCAGCACCCTGGGCCGGAAGCGCAGGGCCCCGTGGCTTGCCACACTGGGCCCTGGGCCGAGAGGGCAGGACCCCGCGCTTGCTGCGGTCGGCCCAGCCCCTCAGCCGGGAGCCTGGGGTCGCGCGGCTTGCCAAAGCTCACCGGATAAAAATGGCCTGCAGGCCACATGTGGCCCACGGGCTGTAGTTTGCCCACATCTGCACCAGAGCCTAAAGGGAAGTGTGCTTGAGTATGTTTTCTGGACAGTGCAGTGAAGGAACTGGCAGTAGATAAGCTGTGACAAGTTACTTAGGAAACTTGGCTCCAAGCTGGTATTGCAGACTCAGCTTATTGCCTCTCATACAAATTGGTTCAAGTGCCTGCACTTCATTAGGCCAGCTGTAACAATGTTCACCCACCTTTGCCAAGTACTTTGAGAGCTACAGATGGAAAAGTGTTATTAGCTACTACAGTTTTAGATGTTGTAGTCAAGGATCAGAAACGTTCAAGAGCTTGCTGGTGAGGTCCTGTGGGTTCCACATTAGTTAGCTGCACAGTCAGTGTGTGTTCTAGCCTTGGCTCTGATCCTTAATTTACTAGGCTATTTTATTGATGGTTAGAATGAACGTAAGGTGGCACTGTGCATACCCACTTTTTGGTGAAGGTTCAAGAGGGTGGGGAGTAGCTACATAGTGAACATGCCCATCATGTACCGATGTGCTCTGACCAAGATAAGGGTTGTTCCTGAGGAACCCTATCATAGTTATCGCAGCTCACCCCTTTATCAAATCAGACACATTCCATTCTATTTCCTCAGGTTTTGTTGGGGTTCTTTAAGAGAAAAAAGTGAAAGTTATTAAAAAAAATCTGGGAAATTAAGAAGCCAAAACCTTCATTTGACAAAAACATTAAGGTTGCTGAGTGACATCATCCATAAAACCCTAGCACTTAAAAGCAAGGAAATGAACAGTTCAGATAATCATAAATCTTATATTGCCTATATAACACATTATCAAACCTTTAAATATGCTTATTTCATCACATGCTTGTTGCTGAACTTATTCTGATGATGATGATCATCAGAAGTAAGCTCCCCACACACCAGGACACACCAAGTCAAAGCAGCACCAGACCCTGCCTGAACAACAGAAACAAAACCTGCAGATGTATCTCCACTGCTACAATGATGAACACTTTTCAAGATTCATGGATCCTACACATGCCTATCACAACATGTGTTGTCCCTCATCCAGTGCACTGAATGAACCAATAATTACGTGGGTGAAACCAGACAATCTCAAGTGAAAACACAGGAAAAGGATAAAAGGCAAACATCCTATTATATATTTAAGGATGATCCATCACTCTCACAGATCTTGGGAGACAGGCCAATCCTCGCTTACAGACAGCATCCCAACCTGAAGCAAATGCTCACCAGCAACCACACAACAAAAACATTAACCAGGAACCTATCCTTGCAACAAAGCTCGGGGCCAACTCTGTCCACATACCTATTCCAGGGATACCATCATAGGACCTAATGACATCAGCCATACCATCAGGGGCTCGTTCATCTGCTCATATACCAGTCTGATATATGCCAGCATGTGCCAGCAATGCCCCGCTGTCATGTGCATTGGCCAAACTGGACAGTCTCTATGCAAAAGAATAAATGGACACAAATCTGACATCAAGAATTTAACATTCAAAACCCAGTCAGGAAACACTTCAAGCTTCCTGGACTCTCAATTACAGACCTAAAAGTCGCAATTCTTCATCAATAAAAAAACCTTCAAAAACAGACTCCAGTGAGAAACTGCAGAACTGGAATTAATTGGCAAACTGGACATCATTAAATTAGGCTTGAATAAAGAGTGGAAGTTTTACACAAACTAAAAACTATTTCCCTATGCTAATTTTCCCCCTACTGTTACTCACACATTCTTGTCAACTTTTGAAATGGGCCACCCTGATTATCACCACAAAAAAAAAAAATTCTCTCCTACTGATAATAGCCCACCTTAATTGATTAGTCTTTTGAAAGTTGATATGGCAACACCCATCTTTTCGTGTTCTTTGTATATATATTTATCTTCCTACTGTATTTTCCACTCCATGCATCTGATGAAGTGTGTTATAATCCACGAAAGCGTATGCCCAAATAAATTTGTTAGTCTCTAAGGTGTCACAAGGAGTCCTCATTCTTTTTGCTGGTACAGATTAACACGGCTACTACTCTGAAACCAAATTCCATTTCTGATCTCTCAGACCTAGCTCTCAAAGGAAACCCACAAAACATTTTCAAAAGATGAGCCTCGGAGCTTAAATTCATAACTTTGCTAAACACTAAAAATCATGGTCTTAATAAAAACACTGGATTTACAGCTTAGTACAACAATCTTACCTTAAACAGTCCCTTACAATTTGTGCTAACTACTTATGCTAAACTGTTTGATCTTGTATTTAGCTAGGACACTTAGTACCTTTCCCAGACCTGACGAAGAGCTCTGTGTTGCTTGAAATCATCTCTCTCACCAACACAAGCTGGTTTAACAAGAAATATTACCTCACCCACCTTGTCTCTAAAAAGAATGATGGCACTCTGAACGCTTCTCAGAAATCTGTAGCATTAGTAATAGGCCAGAGGAATGAGTTGCTGGACAGAGGGTAGGTCACGTGGTGAAAAGGTGGTGACAAGTGCAACTTAATAGCTAGGTATCACCACCAAACTGGTGGCATAGCTGCTTCATTTGCTGTTAGAGACCTGGTACACTAAAGCTGGCCTATTTTTGTAACACAGACTTCCTAGATTTCATTGAATCAGAGGGGTAGCCGTGTTAGTCTGGAATTGCAGAAGTGACAAAGAGTCCTGTGGCACCTTAAAGACTAACTGAAATTTTTTCAGAGCATGAGCTTTCGTGGGCTAATACCCACTAATACCCAC
>ML677333.1:64860409-64939494 GCA_007922305.1 Dermatemys mawii | reverse complement strand
GGGGGCAGGACACTCCTTTCTAAATAAGGGGCAGCAGACGCTCACTCAGTGTGACCTTCTACTCTAGAGGGAGCTGTGTAGTATCTTTGTTAGTACCAGCTCCCGTGCTTCAAAGAGCAACTAGTACACCTCCACCTTTGTCCTTCTCCCTATAGGTAGTTCTGGAGTGGGGAGGAGGAGCCTAGCTATGGAAGGGGAAATGGGAACTGATCACAGAGGCCTTGATAGGTGGAAGCTGAGGTCCAAAATAAATGGTGGGCCTACAGCTAGCAATCTGTTCATTCTCCCTGCATACACAATACGTACAGAGTTTGAGCATATTTTAAAGGGAAAAACTGGAATAATATTGCTGGGAGGAGGGACTATGACGTGATTTGTTGGGAGGTAAGGGGGAGGGGACAGCAAGAAGTGAAAGGGAACCCTCTCCCATCCCTTTCCCCTTAGAATGAAAAACTAGGACACTTTACAGGACAAAATAGGGTGGGAATAAACTGTATTCCTCCCTCTGTGACCCCTTTGCTATTCTCTCCCAGTCCCACCTCTCCAATCATGCTCTTACACAGTCTCCCTCAACCATACACACCACCAATTAACCACCAACCTCATTCACCAATTAACTCCATTCCCCCTGCACTCCACAGTCAACCCAACCCAACCTATCTGATTCCCCCTCAGCTCAGAACCTCCCCCACCTCCTCTGCTCCACACCCTCTGACACTCACCAGCATAGATACACAGCCATGACTGAGAGCCCCTCCTCTTCCTACTTCCCACAGCTGGGAACCTCTCCATTTGTGCAAACTCTCCCACCTGCCTCCCCAAGCTCAGAACCACATATACATATACACACATACAACCCTCCAGGTTCGGAAAACGCATCCTCAGACTCAGAACCTTACCCCGCCTATCTGATACCCAACCACAAGTCCCCCTAACAACAGCTAAACTTGTTCTTGGGTCTGGAGAGCAGGAACAAGTTGGCAGGAAGCACATGCACAGAATCTAAATAGCCATAGAAATTTGTATTCTCTGATCTTTGTTTTCCCTATGTGCAGAGGCCAGAAGTTGTACGGTGCTTGTGCAAACACTCCTACACTCTACTGCTATAGAGCTAGCCCCATAGATGCCTTTATTCACTGTCCTGTGCCTCCCTCTGCGGCCTGCAAACTATGGGCTGGTCTACACAGTGTAGTAATGAGCTCCAGTGCAGTGTGCATTCTAAAGAGCACCAATGCGTTGAGCACTAACTGTATAGAAACAGCTGGCATGCCCTAAATGTTTCCTATTGCATGTTAACGTAATACTGTTAATGCCTACTAGGGAACGTTTAACGCAAGCCAACAGGGTCTACACAAGCAAGCTAGTGCACAAAACATTGCAAGAGCCCTCAAGTCTTCTCCTTAGCAGAGCATTGTGCTTGCCTCCCATTTGAACTCAGCCTTGTTAGCATGACCTCCCCAGTGCAATACTGGATTCAAGAGTACATCTGTTTCCCACAGTCATTGGAGTAGGAACTTTAGATCAAAATCTAACCTAGCACTACACAATTCCTGCAAAGCTAGCAATATCCAGGTGAGTAAAATGTGAAGATAAGGTTGTTCTTTTGGTTTATATAAGTAATGAAAAAGTTTAAATAATTAAAATCAGGGGGAGGGGGGAGAAAAGGAATATATGGCCTTAGAAAAGCAAAGCACACTGCCACAAGTGCGAGTCATAGGTATTTTTCCATAAAGATTCCTGCTTACGTTCAAGTGAGCAATTATTTCACAGATTACAGTTTTTCATTTTAACAATCATTAAAGCCCAAAGAAAACAGCTGGCAGCTGTTTAGTATCCTTCAGAATGTCCCCGGACCAAGTGCAACACTCTAAAATTATCAGCAACTGTAGCAACTGTAAATTACAGTAAATATATAGGGTCTCAATCCTCCAACACACCGAGCACTTTGGATCCTGATCCAGAAAATATTTAAGCACCTGCTTAACTTTAAGCCAGGGCACAATCCCAGTGAAGTCAGATGTGGAACCAAAGCACCCTGCACCTTGCAGGAACAAATACTAGGGCATAACTCTACTGCCATTGAAGTCAATGACAAAACTCCTGTTGTGAGAACCAGGGCAGGCCCATAGTTTATTAGACCCATCCAAAATGATGAGGCAACAACTCGATTATCTTAAAAGGTGAAAAAGTCCCTATTGTAAACAAATGTGCCTCTTTTGTTTGTTTTGAATATTCAGGTTTTCAACCTGGAGCCAAGGAAATAAAGTAAGGAGTGAAAAGGGAGACCTTACCTGAAGGCCCTCTATGGCTAGTCTCAGCATGCTTGGTGTGAGTTTGGAGGCCTGCTTGAAGGTGAAGTTGCTCCAGTCTATAATCAAAACAAATCCATTCACTTGAAGTTCAGGATCTTCAATCATGGCTTCTAAAGAAAGAAGTATGGCACGCAAAATATCCACGAGTGTGTACCTGTCAATAATAGAGGTGAACTGGGTTAGGCTAACCAGAAGGGAATGATGAGGGTATGCAAAAATATGAGTTAAAAAACTTCTAATCATTTCCTCTCATGTTATTTATCAAACACGTAAACCAAAGGATGGATTTTGATTTTATATTTACCATATAGGTATGCTCGGATAGAATTAGTTATCAAATATAAGCAGCAAAAATATAAACTGCCAAAGCAAATGTAAATTTGCCCACAGAAAGTGACAACCTTCTGAGCTGCCTAATTATTTTCCCATTTATCAAATGTATATACACTAAGATCTGTGCAACTTCTATTGTTTTAAGATCATGGATGCATGAAAGATAATTACAGTCGACACTACAAACATGCACCCAAAGTTCCCTGGCATATCTTTCCAAAGGTAGAGATTACAATTCCTCAGCCTTCAATTGCTAACAAAAGGGAATTTCAATACCTCTCTCTCTCTCTCTCATTATTGTTTACTTTCAAATCCATAAATTACACTGTTGAATTTTCAAAGCACAACAAAAGTCTCTTCATGAAAACAAAAAGAGAAACACACAACTGCTTTGGAACATCTCTGGTTAAAGACAATGTCAGCCTATTAAGATTTAATTAATTGCCTTCGGAGTACTTTTTACCCCCTAGCAAGACAGTTTCAATACTCAGTTTAGAATCTTATGATCATTTTCTTTGGCTACATTCCATATTAAATTTTAGTACAGAGAGACTGCATAATGTGTGCAAGCTGCATATAGAAACAGAAATAGTATATATTGATGTATTTTACACACACATAAAGATTCCTATATAAATAAACATGTAATAGAACTTAGAATTAATTCTAAGTGGTCTCATTACCTAAATTTGGTGTCTCTGAGTAATAGCCTAGTATGGTCTACAAAAACTGGACTTTCCAGAGTAGGCTGCTAGGAGGTTCTTCCTTATTCCAAGGAGGTTCTTCCTTTGTAATTATTCTGCCAGCTGAACAATACTGGTAAAGGCCCCAGGTCTGCAAAGAGATCTGCTAGCAAACCAAAAAACCATCTGGGACAATGGTAACCATGAAAATTTTTGAAAGAAATTAAATATTTTTCATTTAATTCAATTATTTTCCTGGATTTTTTTATTTTGAAAAATTTCATTTTGAAATCTTTTATGTTGTTTTATTGAGATAAATCCCACTCTCTAATATATGTTAAAACTTCCCCCCCCTTTTTTCCCCACTGGTAAAAAGTGGGCATGGTAGTAAGAATAATTTGGGGAAAGAACCCAATTTCTCTCTCTCTCACACTTTATTACTTTCTCCTTCTTTACTTTCACTGGAAATTTTAAAAAGGGAAAAAGTGAAATTGCCTTATAATTTCCAAATGAAAGATTGCAAAAGGGTGAAATTTTTCAATTTTTGTCAATTTTTTTAATTTATTTTATGAAAAGTTTCCACAAAATGAAATTTTCCATTAAAAAAGTCAGTCTTTGAAACTCCATTTTTTTTAATGCAAAATGGTCAAAAACATTTTAACCAGCTGTTCACGGACTCTTACACCCCTGTATGTCCTATTGGACTCAGTGGGGCTCTGCATGAGCATAGGAGCTAACTACAGCAGATCCCTTTGCAGGACTGAGTCTTTCAGCAGTCCCATAACTGGCCGCCTTCCAGAAGCTGAGTGATAGACTCCACCCGGCCTAACTGCCATATATGACATTCAGTCAAAGAGGAAACATTTAAAAATAAAAAGGAACCTGAGCTTTCAGCTCTATCCCAGAGCTCAACTGGAAGGGAAAAGAAGACTCATTAGCTGGAAGAGGTCTCTCCCATGTAAGGTGTGTGTACACCAGGAAACTTTGTGAGCATTCTTCAGCTCCAGGATAAACCTAAGAGTAGACCAAGCACCAAGGTTTTATCACAATGTCATCAAATGCTGTGAGACAGATAGACAGACAGGCAGCTCTATGTATATGTTAATCTGAGACATCATACTTCCTCCTATGTAGTTCTCTCCTAAACCGCCCCTGGAAAGGGGTGCAGGATATCCAATCAAAGCAGTCTTGAAAACACCCAGTACAGTCTATATTGCACTGTTGATAGCACAAGCACTAAAAACCACCCCACTTTTTTTCTCCTGTAGAAGCAGCTGCAGCTCCCTTGTTTGGGAGCACGTGAGCTCCATCACTTTGACAGAATGTCCTGCACACCTTTCCAGTGGTGGGGAATGGAAGAGGCACAAGCATACTCTTCCACAGGCACACTAACTTGTATTAGAGATCATCCGAAAAGTCAAAATCTTGATGAAAAGGAGAAAATATTCCATGAAAATGTTCACCAAAAACATTATCTGACCAGCTGTAGTGCATACAGTATTTAAAGATGGCTAAGGCCTCTCTCTCCTCCACTTGAGCCATGCACTGGGATTATGCCATCCTTCAAATGGTAGGCACCCCTCAGGTTTACGCAATCCCAAGTGAATGTGGGGAGCTCATTTACAATAAACGCCAAGATGCTGCCCAAATCCCCAGTGGGCTGAGCTGGGTTAGTGGAGATGTTTTGTTTTCATTCAGGGCGACGGACATTTCTTCTGAACACATTAGTCTGTTACAAAGCGATCCTGTCGGGGATCCAAAAAGCCACATACGTATTGTTTGCTGATCAAACCCTTAAGCTGTCATAACACAGAGAGTGAAATCCTATCCTGCTGAAGTCAATGACGAAATTCCCATTGACTTTAAAGGAACCAGGGTTTCACCCATAGTGTTGAAGGAGCTGTGATTCCACAGGGCTAGATTCTGATACACTTACTCACATTCTATACTATCTTATTCCACAAAAACTCCCATTAAAGTGGTACTCAATGGGAGTATGGGTCTCAGAGTTTGGCCTATAAAACGTATAATTTCATGGTTCTCAGCTGAAAAGGGCAACGATTTCTCCCTTCAAAGAAGGCGGCAAAAAGAACAATGATTGAACTACCAGAAAATGCTTTCATTTGCTATCAGGAAAAGACACCCAATTTGTCCAAGGAATAAAATAAATCAAGTCAGAACCATTCAGGGACCAGTCCATGTAAAAAAGAAAAACACCTTGAAAGGAAATTGGCTGAAAATAGAAGATAATCAAAATGCTAGGGTCAGATCGCTTATCTATCTATACTGGGCTCTCTTTTCTTGATTTTGCTATATTACCTAAGTCAGCTACATTGCTGAAAACCACAAAAGAAAGGAAAATCCATTTAGGCAGTGCTTAATTTTTGCCAAGGCTGAACCTTGGCACTTCTGGGCTTGGCTGTTCATAGCCCCAGCACCCCCTGGGCTATCAGCCAGCAGCTGCCACTCTCTGGCCTCCCAGCTCTGAAGGCAGCACCACTGCCAGCAGCAGTGCAGAAGTAAGGGTGGCAATACACCATACCATGCCATACTTCTGTGCTGCTGCTAATGGTGGTACTGCCTACAGAGCTGGGTGCCCAGCCAGTGGCCACTGCTCTCTAGCCAGCCAGCTTGAGCTCTGGCACCTCTTTCATTACAAATTAAGAACCAATTATAAGCCATTTAACGCAGCTATTACTCTGAGCAAATGCTGAGGCTACCCAGAAACTTAAATCCAGCATGATACAGGAAATCTTAGGTGCTGCAAATTGCAAGTTGTGTATTAAAGTAAAAGCAGAAATGCTCTAGAAAATGAAACACAAAGAAAGGAGCTATATTATAGTTGTTAGTGCAGTTATTTGCATAAAGGTTCATCTCTAGTCTACTCTACACAATACATGGGACCTATGTAAACTGAAGTGCCTTCGCAGGCTTGTGACAGACTTGTCCTGCATGAATCATAACACATGCTCCATTCTTATCCCGACTTGAAGTCCATATGAGTATGGTGAGTAGGAAATTACTCGCCACTGAGACAGGCAATTAAAAAAAACTGGAGACCACTTCCTTGCAGGTTAATCTATAATAATGCAGTTACATACCCAGCAGCTAACAACAAACTAATTCAAGTCCCATGCAACAACATTCTGTCTTTATATATTTCCTAATGCAGTGGACCCAGGGACTTACTAGGAAATGTGACTGAAGGTAGAGCTGGATAAATATTTTGTTGTTGTTAGTCAAATCATTTCATGAGTAACCTTCTCCTCTGCTCCAGTTTTCAACCACCTCAATAGCGTGTCAAATACTTCTTTTTCCATACATCCTTCAATCCATAATGGCAATATTTGTTGAATAGTTTACCTGGGCAGCTCTAGAAGTTGTATTACAGAGTAACCATTAGCAGCTCCATAGTTAAGACTGTAACATTGTTTCTGTTCAAAAAAGAATTTTGAATCCTCTCTAAATCTGAACAGGTTGAAAACTATTATGCCAGTTCAGGGGCCGGAGCAGAGTTTGTGGTGCACCTCAGAGGCCATTTGATCAAGCAGTTCTTGAGACAGAGCCCTCCAAAATGACCTGTTTAAGTATTGCTAATCTCAAATGTGTGTTTCTCATTGGATTACATTTCTTTTGACCTTCTTTTTCTCTAATTTCTTCATTTACCCTCTTTTTTTCCTCTCTCCTTATTCTGATCATTCTTCAGTCTCCTCTTTTCATGGCAGATTGATAAATACACAGACATGTTCATTCTTTATAGCCCCACCCCTTTCCTGTTTTATGTTTTCCCATTATTAGTTGTCTTTTTCATGATCCCTCCTTTTCTTCCTTGATTCTCTCTTCTTCTTTCGCCCTTTCCTCCCTATTGCTTGCCTACTCTTTCCTTTTCTTGTCATTGCCCAAACCAATGCTCCCTCCAACCCAGATCCTGTGAAAAAACCCAATTTGCATTGTTCAAAAACAGGTGCACTAGTCTAAATTGATTAGGCTCTATTTATATAAAAATTTGACATCAAAAGTGTTTTATAAAGAGATGCAAAAGGGAAGCTAACTAATGGGAATTTTGAGACTTGGCTTATATTTTAGTGTTCTGCAGACACTCAATTTTACTAATTTTTATATACAATTTCTTTGATTCCTTGGATTTATAAAAGCCTCATTAGGTGCCCATTATACTTCTGAGATCCATGTGCAGTGTTCAGATAACTTTCAGTTTAACTAGAGAAATGTCACAAAGCAAAAATGAAAAGTAGCATTAACTGCAAGCAACAGCACAACATATAAGCAGAATGAGATTAGATTTGTTGCAATTGCTGGTTTTTAACTACTGCCCCTGTACAGCATGAAAGAAAGAAGCCATCATTTTATTCCATCAAGCTGTACTAAGTTACAGCCATTGGCCAAAAGAACATAAGAAAGGCCGTACTGGGTCAGACCAAAGGTCCATCTAGCTCAGTATCCTGTCTACCGACTGTGGCCAATGCTAGGTGCCCCACAGTGAGTGAACCTAACAGGTAATGGTTAAGTGATCTCTCTCCTGCCATCCATCACCCCCCTCTGACAAACAGAGGCTAGGGACACCATTCCTTACTCAGCCTGGCTAATAGCCATTAATGGACTTAACTTCCATAAATTTATCCAGTTCTCTTTTAAACCCTCTGATAGTCCTAGCCTTCACAGCCTCCTCAGGCAAGGAGTTCCACAGGTTGACTGTGTGCTGTGGGAAGAAGAACTTCCTTTTATTTGTTTTAAACCTGCTGCCCACTAATTTCAATGGGTGGCCCCTAGTTCTGCTATTATGGGAACAAGTAAATAACTTTTCCTTATTCACTTTCTCCACGCCACTCATAATTTTATATACCTCTATCATATCCCCCCTTAGTCTCCTCTTTTCCAAGCTAAAAAGTCCTAGCCTCTTTAATCTCTCCTCATATGGGACCCGTTCCAATCCCCTAATCATTTTAGTTTCCCTTCTCTGAACCTTTTCTAATGCCAGTATATCCTTTTTGAGATGAGGAGACCACATTTGTACACAGTATTCAAGATGTGGGCGCACCATGGATTTGTATAAGGGCAATAAGATACTTTCCATCTTATTCTCTATCCCTTTTTTAATGATTCCTAATATCCTGTTTGCTTTTTTGACTGCTGCTGCACACTGCATGGACATCTTCAGAGAATTATCCACGATGACTCCAAGATCTTTTTCCTGATTAGTTGTAGCTAAATTAGCCCCCATCATGTTGTATGTATAGTTGGGGTTATTTTTTCCAAAGTGCATTTATCCATATTAAATTTCATTTGCCATTTTGTTGCCCAATCATTTAGTTTCATGAGATCTTTTTGAAGTTCTTCACAGTCTGCTTGGGTCTTAACTATTTTGAACAGTTTAGTATCATCTGCAAACTTTGCCACCTCACCGTTTACCCCTTCCTCCAAATCATTGATGAATAAATTGAATAGGATTAGTCCTAGGACTGACCCTTGGGGAACACCACTAGTTACCCCTCTCCATTCTGAAAACTTACCATTTATTCCAACCCTTTGTTCCCTGTCTTTTAACCAGTTCTCAATCCATGAAAGGATCTTCCCTCTTATCCCATGGCAACTTAATTTACGTAAGAGCCTTTGGTGACAGACCTTGTCAAAGGCTTTTTGGAAATCTAAGTACACTACATCCACTGGATCCCCTTGTCCACGTTTGTTGACCCCTTCAAAGAACTCTAATAGATTAGTAAGACATGATTTCCCTTTACAGAAACTATGCTGTCTTTTGCCTAACAATTTATGTTCTTCTATGTGCCTGACAATTTTATTCTTTACTATTGTTTCAACTAATTTGCCCGGTACGGACGTTAGACTTTCTAGTCTGTAATTGCCGGGATCACCTCTAGAGCCCTTTTTAAATATTGGCGTTACATTAGCTATCTTCCAGTCATTGGGTACAGAAGCTGATTTAAAGGACAGGTTACAAACCCTAGTTAATAGTTCCGCAATTTCACATTTGAGTTCTTTCAGAACTCTTGGGTGAATGTCATCTGGTCCTGATGACTTGTTACAGTTAAGTTTATCAATTAGTTCCCAAACCTCCTCTAGTGACACTTCAATCTGTGACAATTCCTCAGATTTGTCACCTACAAAAGATGGCTCAGGTTTGGGAATCTCCCTAATGTCCTCAGCCATGAAGACTGAAGCAAAGAATTAATCTAGTTTCTTCACAATGACTTTATCATCTTTAAGTGCTCCTTTTGTATCTCTATCATCCAGGGGCCCCACTGGTTGTTTAGCAGGCTTCCTGCTTCTGACATATTTAAAAAACATTTTATTACCACCTTTTGAGTTTCTGGCTAGCTGTTCTTCAAATTCCATTTTGGCTTTTCTTATTACATTTTTACACTTAATTTGGCAGTGTTTATGCTCCTCTCTAGTTACCTCAGTAGGATTTGACTTCTACTTTTTAAAAGATGCCTTTTTATCTCTCACTGCTTCTTTTACATGGTTTTTAAGCCACGGTGGCTCTTTTTTAGTTCTTTGACTTTGTTTTTTAATTTGGGGTATACATTTAAGTTGGGCCTCTATTATGGTGTCTTTGAAAAGTGTCCATGCAGCTTGCAGGGATTTCACTTTAGTCATTTTACCTATTAATTTCTGTTTAACTAACTCCCTCATTTTTTCATAGTTCCCCTTCCTGAAATTAAATGCCATAGTGTTGGGCTGCTGAGGTTTTGTTCCCAGCACGGGAATGTTAAATGTTATTATATTATGATCACTATTCCCAAGCGGTCCTGTTATAGTTACCTCTTGGACCAGCTCTTGCGCTCCACTCAGGACTAAATCAAGAGTTGCCTCTCCCTTTGTGGGTTCATGTACCAGCTGCTCCAAGAAGCAGTCATTTAAAGTATCAAGGAATTTGGTCTCTGCATTTCGTCCTGAGGTGATATGTACCCAGTCAATATGGGGATAATTGAAATCCCCCATTATTATTGAGTTATTTATTTTGACAGCCTCTCTAATCTCCCTTAGCATTTCATTGTCACTATCACTGTCCTGATCAGGTGGTCAATAATAGATCCCTATTGTTATATTCTTATTAGAGCATGGAATTACTATCCATTGAGATTCTATGGAGCATGTGGATTCATTTAAGATTTTTAATTCATTTGATTCTACATTTTCTTTCACATATAGTATCACTCCCCCACCCCCACGACCTGTTCTGTCCTTCCGCTATATTTTATTTCCGGAATGATTGTGTCCCATTGATTGTCCTCACTCCACCATGCTTCTGTGATGCCTATTATGTCAATATTCTCTTTTAACACTAGGCACTCTAGTTCACTCATCTTATTATTTAGACTTCTAGCATTAGTGTACAAGCACTTTAAAAACTGGTCACTGTTTATTTGTCTGCCCTTTTCTGATGTGTCACATTCTTTATGTGAACGTTTGTCATCTGATGTGGCCTCTCCTTTATTCTTTACCATCCTCTCCGCCTGACTAAAACCTAGAGAATCTCTATCAGTAGACCCTCCTGTAAGAGAAGTCTATATCCGATCCACGTGCTTCTCTGCAGCAATCGGCTTTCCCCCATCTCTTAGTTTAAAAACTGCTCTGCAACCTTTTTAATGTTGGCCAGCTCAGTGCTAAGTAGCATGTGCCATTCTTCACAGCAAGACCCAAAGACTCCAGCAGTTTAAGTCATTTTGACCTCCAGGTCTTTGAGTTTTCAGGGTGTTTGTTTACTGGGGGGACACTGAGTGCTTTATTTTCCTCTTACCCCAGTTTTCAAATGATTGCTACAGTGATTTCAGGTGAGCGATGTGCATTGTGTCTGATTTGCTATAATGTATGGCTTCACAGTAACCTAGATGTGGCCTGTACCCCACTGCTGGAGAAATAAATCCTGTTTTATTAATGGCTGACTTCAATCACACATTCTCATATAGCCACTCACATGACATATGGTAGCTAGCAGGGTGTAACTAATTATTTTAATTCATCTAGAATTCATTATTAACTGCATTTGATGCCTCCTATCTATACAACTGTTTATACAATATTTTTAGCCTAGAAAAACATCAGTAACAAAGCTGGAAAGAGGCGCTCAGGTAATGAATGAACACTGTGGGCTAGGCTCACGAAAAGCATCACAATGTCCAATTTTTAGGCACCTAGGAAATCACTGGGATACACAAGGCATGAGTTAGGCACCCAGGCTTTCTATGCAAAGAATGGAGACAGATGCCTAAGAATGTGATTCAAAAGAAAACAATCAAGCTGGTAGGCAGCTCCTTGCCTAAACTAGCCAATGGGAGATGCTGAAGAGAGGGGTGTGTCTGAAGCTCCACCACCTCACAGAATTCAGCACCTAAATTTAGGCTGGAAGGGAGCTCTTTTGGCTTGGGATTCTCAGATGTGAAACCTTGCTTAGAATTAAGTGCACCTGGCATTTTTTGCAAGAAGCTGGGGGTGGGGTGGACAGGAGGAAGAAAGAGAAGCAAGCATCCTGGGCCCTGGCTTCATCCTCACACAACAACTGAATCTAGAGAGAAGACAGCTAGATCACTGGTGGCAGAAATTTTGTGTCAAGTCAGATCACCTGTGTTAGATGTTTTTAACATCTTATGCCATAGTTACGTGGGAAGCAAAGTAGAGTTTCTTTGCCTTTACCATAACATCTGTTAAATCTTGCATCAGCTAATTCCCATTTGTTTTGAACAGTAGACAGTCTGGTTCCTCTAAAATGTCATATTAGCTCTATGGCTGACATGAGTTCCTACCATTATGAAGACATTTTGTGTGGATTTAGTCTGCTTCTGTGGATGCAAAGTGGTATCTGGGTCTCCACTTAAGTTTAGGTCAGTGTTGCTTCCTGAGGTGCTAGACATATTGGGAATATATCATACCACAACATTTTAGAACCATGTCCATCCTGACTGGTGAAAAGTTCTATTAAAGAAACTGTTGTATGGTCACTGCTCAAAAAAAAAAAATCACTTCATTCTGGCAGTCTCTAGCATTCAGTATCTAATCTACATTCTTAGTTAACATTGTTAGAAGGTTTGACAAGGTAACTCAACTACAAGAGATGC
The DNA here is from genome assembly GCA_007922305.1 of Dermatemys mawii. Taxonomy (NCBI): domain Eukaryota; kingdom Metazoa; phylum Chordata; order Testudines; family Dermatemydidae; genus Dermatemys; species Dermatemys mawii. The sequence continues at coordinate 64,927,074 of ML677333.1, read as the reverse complement.
CTCAGACCTCCTTGACTCGTCAATCCTGGTACAGTTGTGGGTACTGACAAAAGAGGAGAGCTCATAAAAATCAGCTAAAGGTAAAAATCTTTTGGTTTATGTCTATTGTGTTAGCACCAGCTGCCTCAATCAGCATCAAAAGGCTACTGTGTTAGATGTTGTACAAAGCATAAGGAAGTATAGCATTTGCCCCAAAGATCTTGTAGCTTTGATCATTTGGATTTGCCATTAATATCCAGAGTAACAAACTTCTATTATAATGTTTTCATTAATTATAATTCTTATTTGAAAAAATATTATTTCATCTACATACTGAACTTAATATCCAAGTAGTGTTACTATTTATTTGCATCATTATTTTGACATCTTGTTCAACTCATGGCTTGAAAAGTCTACTTGCCAACTCATCTGGTGACTAGAGAGTTGCAGAGTGGGTTGAGCCCTTAATATTTGCAGAATTTAAGCTGTCATTTAAAAAAGTTTCAAACCCATATCGTTGTGAAAACAACGTTTTGAATGTGAAGCAGTGCAGTGTCTTGTTCCTGAGTCTGAAACAGACAGTGCCGGTGCCTTTGACTCTGCTTATAGATTCCCCATGCCACAGCAGATGTAGTCAATTTCATTGCTGATATTCAGTACCCTGCAGACAGCTGTGAAACTGACAGGAAACATGCCAATTTTATTCTGTCCTTCTTGGGAAAGCTCTGAGAGGTACTTGAAGCAAACATTAGTGGTAATTATCTACAAAGATATCCCAAAACGCCCACAAAGGGCACCCATTGCAACAGCCAGAAAATTGATTGGAAGAGGTAAGGTAAGAGAGATCCTTGCCCCCAGAAGTCAAAAGTCTATGCCCAGGGACTGGGGAAGGAGAAGACAATCTCCCTTCCAGCAACCAGTTGGAGGCATAAGAAAGGTAAATTATATACCTACTATCCAAATGTAATCATATACCTCCAAATCAGAAGTTAATATGAAAGATTGAACCCATGTACAATCCAGGCCCAGCCCCTGGTAGGAATCTCATCACCTTTTCCCTACCCAACTGCTGAGAGAGGTGTTGGACTGCTCACTGAGAACAGCAGACAGTCTGGTTCCTCTGAGATGTCATATTAGCTCTATGGCTGACATAAGTGCCTACCATTATGAGGAAATTTTGTGTGGATTCAGTCTGCTTCTGTAGATGCAAAGTGGTATCTGGGTCTCCACTTAAGTGCACGTCACTGTTGCTTCCTGAGGTGCTAGATGTCATTCCCCTTAGCCCTTACATTAGAACCACCCCATCTTCTTCCCCACAGCTTTTTATAAGCTTCTGGTTTAGTCTTTCAGACTTTGGTACAGTTTTCAGGCCCTGCTTTAATTTAGTGAATGTAATGTCTTGTTTGATACAAGGGCTTGTTTTTTCATAGGAATTTTTTGTTTCGTCCTTTTCCTATTCCTATGTTCTTTAATTGGTCTGATGGTAATTGGAACTATATAAATGATAGACTGTTGATGCTATAGAAATCTTCTGGGCTGTGGGTGTTGTTCATTTTAAAAAAAACAACTGTCGCTTTTTAGTTGGAATTGTTAGTATGTCAGTTATAACAAATTGTACACCTATGATAAATTATCTTTATTGGCTTGAAGCGCAGTGTCAGCTTAGTCAAGAAAGTATGCAAAGAATTCACTGATTGAACAGAAGCTTCTGTTCAGTTTTGTTATAAGTAAAAAGCACATTGGTTTGTGTACTGTTAAAGAAATAAGGGCTTAATCAATGTGAGAGATGGGTGTATAGCATCCCCCAGGATCAGGCATTAACTGAATATCAGGTCAGCTGCATTTGTGGGGAGATAGTGTGGTCCCTTGGATGGGATATTCACCTGGTAGTCAGGAGATCTAAGTTTTATTCACAGACCTGCCACTGATTGGCTGAGTGCCCTTCAGCAAGTCAATTCCCCTTTCTGTAGCTTTGTTCTCCTCCCTTTGTCTGTCTTGTCCCTGTGAACAAACAACTCTCTCTTTGTGGCAAGGACAGTGGGATTCCAGTCTCGGTTGGGGTACCTAGGTACTTGGAGTACCTCAGTCACACTACAACTATAGTATAAATAATAATGTGTTCAGTTAAACTTCCATAACATTGTAATAATGTTTTGTCTTTTTAATATTCTCCCAGCTGATCTCATGTAATTTAAATCAAATAAGAACACCACCTCTCACTAGTAATACAGGTGAATGAGCTCATTCTTGCCACATAAAGTGCTATTTTTGTACTTTGGCTAAGAACTAGTGCTCTGCATATTTTCACATAACTTGTTTCACCATAGTGCAGTTATGAAGAAGAAAGTTAATCATACTTGAGACAGACCAGACTAGATTTGTGAAAGAAGTTCATCATAGCCTAAGTGCAACTTTAAGAAGATGTCTAACATCACGTTCTTGCAGTTATTCATGTCATTTTGCTCTCTCTTTTAGGATATTACCACCTTATTTATTTAAGAAAAGGCTTGGGTTTGTCTTCACAGAGTAAGGAGCTATCATGATGTAATCATTAATTATTATTATTATTTTTTGTGGCAGTGCCTAATCCTGCAACCTTTGCACACATCAATGGTACTTGCTCTCTTGAGTAACCTTAGTGGTTTTAATGAGATTACTTGCATGCCTAGAGTTTGCGTGAGTGGGCTGTAAATAGTTCGCACCTAATGGATCCATGAATAGATCTGTACTGAAAGTTAAACAATGTTTAAACTGCCTGTAATTTGAAGGCTACAGGTGATTTCCCACCTGCCCCCCACCCATAACAGAAGGAAATTATGTACAGCATCCCCAGTGATGCATTTTTAAACCATTTTTCCCCCCACAGATAGGGTGACCAGATGACCCAATTCTATAGGGACAGTCCTGATTTTGGGGTCTTTTTCTTTTACAGGCTCCTATTACCCCCACCCCCATCCTGATTTATCACATTTGCTGTCTGGTCACCCTACACAGAACAGGTTGCCTGTTGCTCACATACCAGGCCTTGATAATAATGCATAGCACATGCATGAGCTCACTAAGCCATCCTCACACTAGAACAGACCGCAGTCAGCTTTAGGGCCCTTATAGCCTCATTCAGTTTTGAAACCTTGCTGCAAAAAAACTTGTACAAAGATCCCTCCAGCCTTACTGATAATTTCACCAAGGAGACTGTCACCAGTGATGCCGAGTAGGAGAGGTGAAGAGAAGAGGTGTTTAACATCAACCTGACACATGCATAATTAGATGGTTCAGTAACTAATCTTGCCTTCTCTGGCTGAGGAAAAGTACCCAAAGCCTGAGCTTCATGTGCACCCAGACTTTTCAGTTCCTCTTCAGAAATGGGAATTATCCCTGAGTTGGAACAGCATTGTGGGTATTACTGATATGCAAATGAGCACTACCAAGCAGCCCTCTCTTCCATTGCTTCAGATGTATTGTGTGCTTAAGCAAAAGGAGCTGAGACAAGATGTAATAAATATCTGTCAGGCCAGTTGGACAAATTATCTGTTTTGCCTCTTTTAAATGCATCATTATTTCTGCTGGGAAAAAGGCAGAGGAATGTAAATCAAGGAGTATGTCCTTTGCCCAATCCATCAATAAGGGAAAAAGGAGTCCCTATCCCCTACCCTGAATATAGGGCCTTAGACAGAGCTTTCCCGAGAAGGGCAAAATAAAATTGGCGGTCCAGTCCTGCTGTGTGTAAAGCAGGGTGTGCGCTATTGCCCTCCCCATCATCTTGTAACCTACTGGATTTCATCAGTGATAGGGGGAGGGTTCAATCATAGAGTCAAAGTTTAAGGCCAGAAGGGACCACCAGATCATCTCAACCTTCTGTATATCAGAAGGCCACCACCAAGATGCAGCACCTACATGCTAAACTCAACAACTGAAATCAGACCAAAAGTATTACAGCCCAAAGGAGACTAGACTGTTCTATACCACAAGGGGGACTTGGGTGCACCAGTGCCCACGGCACCTGCAATGGCAGGGAAATGATTAAGGAAGATACACCCAGATGATCCTGACAAATGATCTACACCCACACGCTGCAGAAGATGAAAGCCCGCCAATGTCACTACCAATCCGACCTGAGGGAAAATTCCTTCCAGATCCCACACGTGGTGGTCAGTTAGATTCTGAGCACACGAGCAAGAACCAGCCAATCAAGCACCTGAGACAGAGAGAATGCTCGGTGCCACCTCCCAGCCCTGGCCCACCCTTTCCAAAGTCTCATCTCTAGCCATGGCCTCTCCAGATGCTTCAGAGGAAGGAGATACCACAACCACCACCCCAAAAAAACCCAGAATACACTAGGAGAAAGAGTCCCTTCCTGACCCTGACAGGCGGCTGACTGAAACCCTGAAGCATGAGGATTTAGAACCATAAGACACGCAGTCCAATGGGGTTGGGTGAGTTAATGAATGAATGGGTCTCAGCCAGGTGAGAACAGGCATGTGTTTGAGTCTAGGCTCAGTATTTACCTGCTCTGATCCCAGTTGGCAGCAAACAGGACCAGGATCTTCCTTCCATAGTGGTCAAGGTTGGCCAGCCCGCCAGGGAAGCCATCCTTTAGTGCCTGCTTGATGCCAGGGTCAGTGGCCTTGAAGCTCTTGAACATGTCCAGGTTCTGCTGCCGGTACTCAAAATACTGGGCCAGCAGGCGGAATGCCTCAAAGTGCTGGAATTTCCTGGCTCTCAGGAAGCGCAGAATGAAGGCATCATCTGTGCGGAGGAAGCCAATGTCCGGCCGAGTGATCACCATGTCCCGCACCTCTTGGATGTCCTGGTGCAGGGTATCTGGGTTCTCATTCAGCTCCAGCCGGGCTTTCTCCAGCGTCTCCGGGGACAGACCTGCCTGCAAATGAGTCATAGTGCTGCTCCCTCCTCTATCACTGCTAACTGTGCTCCTCTCCCTTATGTGAGGCACCCCCACACAACCCCAAAAGCCTGATGCAGTTGTTCCTCACCTTTAGAGCATATACCCCCCTCCCCAAATCTCCCCACAACCTGCTGCTCCTCTTCCTTGTAGAATGTATCCCCTAGCCCCAACAACCTGCTGCTCCTGTCCCTTATATGAGATCCCTCTTCCACCCCCAATAACCTTTCCCCCAGAACCCCAATAGCTTGATGCTGCAGTCACTGTAGAGAGAAAAGCCAGTGTAACAATAAGACACCACAAACGAACACCCTATTGCAAATCACTGCAAATCACTATGAAAAGAAGCCCAGCAACAGCTAGTAATAATAATTCATCAAGTGGATCCCCAGCAGAGTTTCCAGGGAGGGGGGAGGTTCTTTCCCCCAGAAGACCCAAGTTTGTCCCTTTGGCTAAGTAGGCATTTTATCGGTGTAATAAAAAGCCGCGGTTGTAGTGGTTTTTGACGAGCCACATGATCACAGAGAGCGAGTCTAAAAAGCAGGACGAAGGACTAACTACCTTTGGATCTGGGAGGAGGTTTTTAGCCCTCCCCCATGCAAGCAGTGATCTCACCCCGATGCTGCAGTCAATAGAGAAAGGATGAGAATAAGAAATACAGAAGGTGGCTCCTCAGAGGAAGAGTTCCCGCTAGAGGCTGCTTTCCAACCAAAGGGCCATTGATTTAAGACCACCGTTTGCCATGATTAAGAGGCATTTTTCATTTCTTGGCTGGTATAAGGATCCTCTTGAGCGCAGACGATGACTCCAGAAAACACAACAGCCTATGGCCTGGGGTGGGTTTTTTCCTTCTCTCCACCCCCACACACACTGATCTCAGCTGGTGCCGGCAGGATCTGGTGCTGGGGGTTGTATTTCCCCCGCCCGCCCCGCTAGTTTGTTTTGTTGAATCTCAGCCGGTCTTCCCGCACCCCGCACCCCGCCGTGGAGGGACCGGTCCCCAGCCCATCCTCCTCCCGGCCGGCCAAATTCAATCGCTTCGCAAAACGCCCAGCCCTGAGCAGCCAGAAGAAAGGGCTGGACGGGCAGCTCGCCGGGCAGACAAAAACCTAGGCAATGCGGCACCTCCCGGCATCCATCAGCAACAGCAGCTCCTCTTGGTGATAAGCCCGGAGCTAGGCAGCTGGGAAGGGGGGCAGAGTCGCCAAGCCAGGCGCCCAGGACCTGCCCGGGGGAAGCAGCGGGCTCGGATCCCCCCCGCCCCCGAGGCGCGGGCTGCCCGCAGCCCGGCTGCCGTCAGGCCGGCCGGGGGCGATGCTGGTGCTGATCCTGCTCGCCTTGCCGCCGCGGTGTTGTTCTGGCGCAAGCGGGTGGCTCGGCGGCTCTGCCTTGTGTTCAGTGCGCGGCTGCTGGCGGCTTTGCGTCAATCAGGGCTCCCCAGGCGGCAGCTGCCGCCGGTGACTCCAGATCAGCTCAGCCCCTCTCTCACTCCCGTTGTTGCCCAGCCCGGCCCTTCCCCCTGCTTTCTGTCCGCAGGAGAAAGACAAAAACCCACACAGCCGCCCCCGCCGGCCCTTCCCCCGGTTCCACCCTGCACCTGCTTCCCCGCCCCTCCTTGGACCACCGGCAGGCCTCTTGCAATTGAATATTTAGATTCCGGCAGCTGAGAAACGCCCCCTGGCCTCCCTTTCCCCCAGCCCACCTATTCCTTCCCACCCTTTTGTGTGCAAAGAGCCAAACTGCAGTGGAATTAGCAGCTATTGTTGATTTCGGTTCATATAGACACTCGTTAGTCATCCCTCTTCTAAAGGCATTTGAGATACTAAAAAGAAACGCACACCTCGGTGGCTTTGGCTTATTAAAAACGCCATTTGTTGCAGAAAAGTTTAGAAGAGAAATCCAGGAGAACATACTTGGTGCTGTGCATGGGCTGGGGAAAGGGGGTTCAGCTATAGTAAATACAGCAGCCCCTGTGACCCTATCATTGTAAATCCTTTCATTCAGACATCCAGAACTGCTAGGTAAATAATTGACCCTTTGTGGAAAACGATTCTTGCTTTTTCTCAGCCTAAAAATGATTTTTGATGTGTTTGGAAAGTTTAGTAAAATTCAAATGGGCCGATTTTGACGAATTTGAACATGGTTTTCTGCTAAGATATTTTTTAGACGATGACTTGCACTCTGACAACTCACACACTGCTTCTTTAGAGGCTGGTTTTCTGAGTATAGAAATACACAGAAAAACCACAATCCCATGTTAGGCCTCAATCCTGAAAATGCAAATCTCTTTGAATCCATTCAGATCACTGACATTTATGCAATTAAACACACACATATATCTTTGTTGGATTCAGTCCCGGTTGCAGTGCCAGAATTTTGTTTTTCTTCATCTGGCTGTTTCTATTGGTTTTATACTCCAGTTATACTCACTCCTTTTTGGTTGAGTTTCCTGAAAACAAATGTGAAGGGGGAAAAGCCTCCATTTAAATAAAATAAAGTCCCAATTTTCCTTGTGCTACCGGCCATTCCGCTTTGAATTCATTATATTAGAAAGGAATACTTTGCTTCTTAAAATTGGATTTAGTCTTTAGTGAAGATTAGTATCTTTCCCTGGCGTCTTTCACCCTGAGCCTGCACTTCCTACTCAGGCTAAATTCCCAGATCCAGCTCCTCAGCATCGTGACACCTCACTTTAAGCACCCTTCCAGCTAACAGTCTCCAGCCCTGCATTAGGTGCTGTGGGTCCCTACAATATGCACAAGGAGGTTAGGTGTCTAAGAATGGGATCCACAAAAGCCAGCAGGATGAGTAGGGATTTGCCTAAATTAGTCAATAGAAAATGCTAAGGAGAAGGGTGTGGCCTAAGGCCTGTCCCTCAAAGGAAGTTAGATGCATAAATCAGGGTTGGAAGAAAGTTCCTACCTCTGCCTGGAGTACACAGCCATGAACCTTCTCCTGGAGTTAGTTACCAAAACACTTTTTCCCAACAAAACAAAACCACAAAAAACAAACAAATAAACAAAAAAAACCCAAAGAAGTAGATGAACCCTTCTAACCTTTAGCCTAGCGGTCAGAGCACTCCCCTGGGTATTAGGAGACAAATTCAAATCCCTGTTCCAATGATTACTTACACAAAGTGGAACAGTTTCTGAGAGAACATTGCCCAGCAGTTTGTGCACTTAGCTAACAGGAGGAACTATGGGTTCAAATCCAGACTCCACATCTGGCAGAGCTAAGAATTGAACTGGAGTCTCCCACATGCTGGGTGACTATACTATCCCTTAAACTACAACTTATAAAGAGGTACTAGTACTTCCTATTCCATTTTGTGCAAGGTTTGATATGTTTTTGGGCCCCACAGTTGAAACAGATAAGGAATGCCTAGTCTGAAGGTCCCACCAGTGTTTAGGAGTGAGCTAGTTGTCCAGAAATCAGGACTGAGGTGCCTATGTGCATGCCCAGCTGCAGATGTTTAGATACTTAAGGGACTTTATTGGCAGAAACTTAGGCACCTAAGGACTTTAGGCACCTACATGGTTAAGTAGCAGCTACGCCAAGGTTTTGATTAGCTAAATTTTGGACTTGGGTGCCTAAATCCCTTTGTGAATCAAGCCTCCCACTGAAGGTAATGTGAGCTTTGCTTGAGAAAGTAGTGTATGGCCTGGCCCTTAGTAAGCAAATAAAGTTTATTAAACTTTAAAAATCATTGACTGTGCATGAAAGACTACAACATGTACACAGTTCTTCTACCCAGTCCAATTTACACTGTTTTCTTTGCAAGATTATCCAGTTAAAAACCCAAAACTTAAACAGGTGCAAAGGCAGAAGAGGAAAAGCAATGGAAAGGATGGAAAGGGTAAGGAGAGAGGCCCACATCTATGAAAGACATTTACGCAGCAAACTTCTACTGAAATCAAAGGAAAGTAGGAGTCTTAATAGCTGTGTGGTTCTGGCCAGAATTCCCTGCACAGCTGAGCTAGTGAAAAGTGTGATCTAAATTACCCACCAAAATTCACCCAAAATTCTAAATTTAATCAAATAATTTCCCCAGATTTGTTAACCAAATCCTCTGTCCATTGAACACATAGCACTCAGATACTCAGAACATACTCATTATTGTGTAAAGAAACAGGTAAACTTAGAAGTATATACAGTGAACAGCACTGATAACACCTTTCTCAGTAAACCAACACAGGAGTACAGGAATGTGATGAGTGCCCCAAACTTCCATCCAAGTCAACAAGATGAAATCACTCAGCACTTTGTAGCATCAGACCCATTATGCACGCTAGTTGTGACCTACAATAAGAAAACAACACATTTATAACATATGTATTTTTTGCAATGGCAAACATCAGTGTTCCCTGCTATCCTGGTTTTCATCATTCTAGTATCTAGATACCAGCGTAGAGCTGATTGAAAAAACAGAAAAAGTTGCTACAAGTTTTGAACATTTTGAAACATTTCAATTTTTTTTTTTTAAAAAAAGAACTGATTTACAAATTTTTTGCAAAATTTTTTCCTAAGAATTTTCAATAATTTGGAGCTTTTCTGTTTCTTTCCTCACTTTTTTCTCTCTCTGTCCATACCTCCTTATCCTTTTTTTCTATTTTATCACTGAAAAAGAGGCCGGAAGGATAGTAAGGGGGGGCAGAGAAAACAAAAACAGTTTGGTTTTTGTTCAAAAAAAATTTGCAGAACAAAAATGCTGTGTGAACATTTCATTTTCAGCAAAGGCCCCTTTTCTATTTAACAAGTTGTCATTCAAAAATTTTCAACCACTGTATACCACATTAAAGTGCAATTCACAAGCTTCCTGTTATGAGCATTTTGATAATCTGTAAATTGTACAGACAAAGACTGAAATGTCCTCAAAATAACTGAAACAGATGGCCATTCCTGGACTGAATGGATTCAGAACAGGGACATTAAGACAGATGCACATAGCTGGGCAGCCTGAAACCAGAGGATGCTTAAGAAATAAAGCCTTGGCCATGTTCTCCTTGAGCCAGATGGGCCACAGCGGGGGCGCCCGGTGATAATGCTTTTGTATTATTTTCAATTCTTGTATATAAAAATGTGAAAGGTTTGTTCTAAAATAAATGAGTCGCTAGAAGCAATAAGGGATTTTACTGTCATCTGAAAACAGATTTACCAACCCATTTAAAATAGTGTAATGAAGAAGCATGTGTTTTCCAACATGTCACCCAACCTAAACGGTAAGAAAAACAGAGCCAGCAGTATAGTTAAATGTAGCATATTGATGGCATGATGTAATTTATTTATTATGCGTCCTTACTTTTTCCCTCTGTAAAATGGTACGGGTGAATAAATCCATTATGTAAATCTAAGCCTATTTCCTGTTGCGCTTATAAACTATTATTTTTCCTGGATGCTTTTATAGTCACTTTAGCCCAAGCTTCATACAATTAAAAATCAGGATCCAAACAGTTCTACAAGTACTACAAATCAGTTACCAGATTTGAAACAAAAATAATAGTCAATTAAGCAGAGGTTCTTACTGAATATGTCTTCAGAGATGCTAATTCTCATTTAGAATGAAATTGTTTAATGAAATTAATATACAGAGGAGTGTAGGAGCTATAACAATAATGTAAGAATGTGCAACTAGATAAAAGAAATAATGGATGGGCTTATAAGGAAGTAATTACACCAGGGGTTCCTTGGTGCCTTTTCCCTCTGTGGAAAGGGATCAAGGTTTTCTGGGCCATTCTAACTACTGCAAGTAAATAACTCAAGTTTTAGCAGCAGCAGCATTTCTGCTCCTGATTTTACCATAGTGCAGCTAAACATATAAGGCCAGATTTTCAAAAGAGCTCATATGTCAGTTAGGCACCAAGAAAGCCCTGATTCAGCAATGCAGGTAAGTCTGTGCTTAATTTCTATCAAGTGAGTAAGTAAAGTCCATTTATTCATGTCTGAACACTGGTGACATCATAGCTGAATTTCAGATGCCTTCACACACTCAGCAGCTGATCTCCTAGAGATCTGCTGTACACTGTCTATCCATCTCATTGCTGGTATTTCCCTTCTGACTCACCACCATTCCTTCCGTGAGAACTTTCTCAAAGTTATTTCCATCTGATGTGACCAAAGTATATAAGTTTGTGCCTGTTCATTTCCAAGAGCAGAGTTTGCTTCTCTCCAATAATATTTCTAACGTTTGGTTCTTTTCCATCCAAGACATATGCAAGAGTTTTCAACAGCGTCACATCTCAAAGTCATCTATTTTCCTCTTGTCAGCAGTATTAGTTTCCCAAAATTCACATCTATAAGTCACTATGGAAAAAAATTATGCTTTTGACATGTCAAACCTTTGTAGATTTAAAGATGCCACAGGTTTTCCAAACTTCCATAAGGGAGGCCATGACTCAGCGAGACATCCCTAGTCTTCTAATTTCTTAGGTCCAGCCTATTTGGTTGGATATGTATGATCCCAGATAATTAAATTCATCTACTGAATCTACAGCTTGGCCATTAATTGTGATGTTTGCTTGCATCCTGTTATCACTGGGCTTGTCAATATATCTGTATTTAATTTTCACCACATTCAGATAGCCCATTTCACACACACGCTTTAATCTATGCTTATTCAGCTAAGCACTTGAATTTGTGCTTACAGTTTACCACATGCCCCTTGTGCTCTGATCAGGGACTAACAGTAACATTTTCAAAAGTGCCTAAGTGACTTTGGAATCTAAACCCCATTTTCAGAAACAGCTTAGGAACTTAGGAGTCCAAGTTTCCTGAAGGTCAATGAGGGCCGGGCTCTGGAGAGCCCAAAACATTTTTGAAAAGGTCTCAGGTTCTGAAGTCACTCAGATGCATTTTGAAAAAATTACCCTAAGTGGCCAGATTTTCAAAACTACGCAGCACACTCCCAGAGTCTTACAGGGTCCAAGGGCTGGCACCAGACCTAGACTTTACCAGTGAAATAAACATTCCACTATGCCAGGCACAACAGAAACAGAAAATCTTCCTGAGGTGAATTCTAGGTAGGAACAATTAATTGGTCATATATAAAAAAAATCATTCTCCTTCAGAAGCAGAAGCTGGGCCTCATAGAAGCATTAGGCAGAAGTCTGACCCAGCACTACAAGTTGTCTTAGTAACATGGGTATTGACTATGAAAGAAATTGCTCAAGGATTTGCTAGAGTCCTTATCAAGCAAGTTCAAATATTATTTTTCTGCAGGGAGAAAGGATGTTGGCAAACACAATATAATTCTGTTACATTTGTACGGTACACAGCTGGGAGCAATTTCTGATTTTAAAAAAAACATTCTGACCTATACCTTTGGTGCTATAGAAACGTTTAAAGCAGCAACTTGAACAGAATGGACTCTTAGGCGAGTCAACACCTTGAGCTTCACCTGTATTTGTAGTACAGAAACAACATGATGATGTGACATCTGGGCATGACTGAATCCAGGGGCAGTCTGTCAAGCAGAGATCACTGGAGCTCAGCGCATTTTGCTCTTACCCCATCCCAAACTCAGTAAGTTCCCTGCACTGGATGTGAGTGTGGAAGCTGGCTTTGAAAAATCCAGACCTTCTGATGACTCCTTCACATGGGGGAAATGCTCAGCTGGAGAGTTGCAGCTACTTTCCACTTTATGTAGCCTGAGCGGCACAACGGGGGTAGAACTGGGGACTGAGATTTGGCTCAGTGTTTTGAAATTAAGAGCAAAATTTGGCCCAATATATGACTCATGTGAACCTAACTTTTACACTTGTTTGAGGAGGTGCATGTCTGCCAGACTGATGTAGTATTGGAAGAGAAACTTAAATCAGGGTCAGATTTAGGGGCAGGCCACCTCGGTGACCTCCTGGGTTTTGGGGCTTGGGCCCGCCAGTCTTGGGTTGCTGATTTTGTTGCTAGTGGCAAAAGAGAAAATAGAATGTTTGAAATAAAATGTTTCAGGTATTGTGTGTGTGGATTCATTTTTCACTAACCGTCTAGAATGTTCTGGACCTTTGTAGAATCGCATGTAACCTTCCAGACTTTCTGAGAACTATATTTTCCTTGAACCTCCTAGAAGATTGTCAGCCATATCCTCACAAGTATATAAGGTGCAGGGTGTTGCTAGTCAGTCTATGAGATATAAGAATGAAATGAAGTGAAGTGAGAGCCCAGCTGCGATATTGTGAAACTTGGGTAGTTGTGCAAGTGTACTTGTGTTTCAAGACTTGAAGAGTGAAAGTAGCGACTCATAAAGGACATATGTAATGAAACATCAGCAATATCTATCAAATCCCTTTCTATGCAACAGTACAAAAGAAATAATGTTACTTCTTTTGCCATTCTTAACAAGTACTGTTTGATGATTTTCTAAGACTGGGGAAAATAGACCTTTGCTCTCCCTAATACCACCTGTTTTCCCCACAGAGAAAATAAAAGATGCCCCTGAAGAAGACTTCAAGAGCTCATTATAGCGAAAAGCTCAATTGCAATCTAGTTTGCAACAGGGGGCAAATTTGATAGGGAAAATATCTGAAACAGAACAACATAGACCACGCTTCAGGCAGTAGCAATCTTCCCAGCGCAGAAGAAATTGAGGAACAAAGCGTAAATTATGAAAGCCCTATTGCTGAGGAATGTTGGTGCACAGTTCAATTTCCTGATGTTAGTACATTCCAGTTATTCTTAAAATTTAAACATTTCTATAAGCTTAAAGGAAATGAATTTTTTTCATTTGCTTATATATGGCATGAATAAATACAGATTTACAAATCTTAATGTGCAAATTTATCGTCTTATATGCCAGGGATAAATCATGCAGACGAATTGTGCATCAAAGTCATAAAATGGGCTACAGATGCAATAAAAATAAGAGATAAAAAAAAAATTAACAAATGGGGGGAGGGGTGATGAAGATGCTTCTTGTCTGAGGCACCATTTGGTCTAGGGCCAGCCCTGGCTAAAATAAAACCCTTTGACACCTATTTATATTTTTTTAAAGTACATACATCCCCTTAATACACTCTCAGCTTGTTTCAGAGATCAGTGAATTATCTTACTGAAATGATATAACCAGACCTAGATGAATAGGAAAGTTTTGCTATTGACTTCACTGGGGCTAGGACTGCACCCCAGGTTCCTAAATTTAGAGAAATAGGGAAGAATAATTCCCTCTACTGTCAGAATTACTGACTAAAATTCTATGGTCATTGGCCATTATAGGAGCTTAGATCAAATAATTATAGTGTTCCTTTCTAGAGCTCTATAAATTATAATGTTAATGAAAAGGTTACACACTATGACCCACTTCACTGTTAACGGTAGAATAAAATTATGTAATGACATACTACAGTGCTGACTGACAAAAATTCAGCCAGGGAAACTGTGAAATGCATAACTGGACACAACCCAATTCAATGGATGAAATAAACTAGTTCTTGAGGCTCTGGATATTTTATGAGAAATCCATAAAAGATGGTGAAACAACAGCTGTTTGTCCACAAATAAGGAAGAGCAAGAATAAATAAGACTTCTGGAATCTTAAAATTCCTTCTATCCTGTGGGGCTCTTCTGCCTTTCATCGTGAATGCTATTAAATAACATTGAGTTCCTATTTTTTTTAAAAAAGGCCTTCCTTTCCTGTTAGACAAGTGAATTTTAATGCTCTAGCACTGAAGCAAAGTTAACCAAATCATTGAGAAGTTCAAATCAGAGCATCATCATGCTGTTTCAACCTTCCAGTTCCAAAACTTCATAGACAATACTTCCAGAATGACTTCTGAGTCTGTTTTAGGACAACATTAAGAAGTAAATTTTCAAAGCATATTTTTGCATTAGCACTTCCTCCAATTTTAATCATGTGGCTGAATCTCTACACAGTGGCTCAATAGTCCAAGGCATAGTCCAAGTGCGCCATGAAAGGGTTTAGACACTCAACTGCCATAAACATTAATGGGAGTCTTTTGGCTAAATCTCTCTCCATTAAGTTGAAGATTTGCCTCTCAAGCTCAGATACATCTAGTGGCATTTGGAAACATTAAAGTATATTTCCAAAAAACTACTTTGCCACAGCAAAATCTAGCTGTTGAGGTTGTAAATCTTACCAAGCATACTAAGATTTGTACCACTGAGTACTGCAGTAGCTATGAAAAATACACAATCCAGACAGATTCTGTACATATCCTGGAGATAACTACAGACTGGATGTGACTTCACTATTTGCTGTAAAGTTGCAAATATTAGTGTGGTAGTAGATTATTTGAGTTATTCTAGATCTGTACTTCTGGGGTGTTTTTTGGAGGGAATACTCAGGGATATCCATTTTGACCCCTTCGCTTAACTTCACCTCACTCAAAGGTTCTCTCTGTGGCTAAAAAATTGCATGAGTGTATCTTCATCTGGAGGTTACCAGTACCACCCTGAGCCTCATAGGAGTTTACTCCACAAGGTTCACCAACTAGTCTGTTATGATGAATGAGTGTTCCCTAGAGCTCACTGCCACTAGTCTACCAAGCCAGTTCTGAGGAATATTTAAAAAATATATTCTACAAGTGCAAGTGAAAAATTCAGGGACAGACACACACAGGTACAGAGTTAATACTAGAGGTGCTGCAGTGGCTAACAGCTTCCGCCTCTCACAGCTTTTGTACAAAACTAACCACCAGCACTGTCAGGTTTCTGAGGTTACAAAAAATGGTTTCCTTAAAGGGATCCATCAAAACACATAACAACTGTATTGTATGACCAGCTCTTAGAAAGTGAACACATTCTCTGAAGAAGTAAGAGGTGTATAATTGGATTTCCTTCTGCTTTAGTTGTCAGGAACTCAACACAGGAAATTGAATGTACCCACTGGAGAAGATGTGACTAGTAAGTCATGGTAGTTTGTCTAAGATAACCTAAAAGGAAGCTTGCCTCAAATGTCTGCAAACAACAGATATCAATTTATGAATGCTCTTGACTATGTTAGCAATGCCTAACAAAACAAAAGATGTAACAGAAACGTACTTCAGACATTTAGGGCTGATACATAGAGACTGATTCTGATTTTATTCATACCGGGTTTACACAGTTATAACTCTATTGACAAATTAGAGTTTTTGCTGAGTCACCCTTCATACTACGTTCATATCTTTCCTTCATACTACCTTCCCTGAGCAAGCAAAGTTAGACTCAGATCCCATCTGATTCAGGAGGTCTGTTTCACACTTCATTATTGGTCTTATCACAGTGCTTAGGACCAGGAGTCCATTATGCTAGGCAAATAGAAACAAAGAACAAAAAGACAGCCCCTGTCCAAAGTCTAAGCCCTGGTCTACACTTAAAATTTAGGTTGACATAGCTGCATCACTCAGGGATGTGAAAAATTCACACTCCTGAGAGCCATAGTTATTCTGACCTCACCCTCGGTATAGCTGCAACTAGGTCAATGTTGTTGTTAACTTACCAACCACCGCTTAGGGAGATGGATTTCCTACAGCAACAGTAAACCCCTGTCCATCCTTGTAGGATGCATCGACTTTATGGTGCTACAACAGTACAGCTACAGCATCAGCATCAAAGCTGTGCTGATATAGTGCCCATAAAGTAGATCCAATATAAAGATAAGGTAAGAGATAGATGGATACACACAGATGGGGAAGCACAAGGAAACAATGAGACAATATTGGTCAGCATAGAAGAGAAAAGCAGCAGTATGCCAACAGGCTAAATGTTGTCAAGGAAAAAGCATTATGTCCTATTTGGCTGTTAATAACTATTATGAATGAAGACCAGCATGAAAATATCCTAAAAGCTTATACTGAATGATGGACAATACTGAAAATCAAAATTCTATTAACCCATTGAACAGAGAAAGCACAGGCAGAGTAAACCCAATTCATTTCTACCAAGGTGCTTGGGCCTTGTTCTAGAGTGACAAGATCTTTGTACTAAACTTCAGCTGTCTAATCAAATCTCCAGGCATGATAGGTGTATTCATTCTCCATTAAAGCTGATCTAGCATTGAGATGGGGGAAATTTGAGAACAAATTCACAATGTTGACATCATTTTCATGCTGAAGGTTTCATTTTTATCATGTTTTGATTTTTAAATTTTTCATTTATTCATTTTTCCTTTTCACAATCTTTTTGCTTTTCCTCATTTCTTTTTTATTCTCCTGCATTTTTTCTCCCTTTTTAGTTTATCTTGCTATTCTTTTCTTTTTCTATTTTGTCTATCAGCTTTTGTTCTTGTCCTCCCTTTTGTACTTTTATATTTTGCTACTAAACAAAGGAGGGTGGGTGGGGAGAAAAAAACCAAGAAAATAAAAATGAAACATGAAAAATGCTATTTTTAATTTTCTCACTGTGTTAAAATGAGCATTTCTGTGAACATTTATGAGTAAGGAAGAAAGGTCTTTTTTGATTAAAGTCAATTTTGTTCAAAAAATGGTGACCAGCCCTAATCTCCCTCCCCATTTAAACTTGGCTTCTTTGCTAAGATTGTCAGTAGGACTGCCATGTTGTAGCCCTTGTAATGGTGATTATTGTGATGAAGTCATGTTAGTAGGAACTTGAATGAGATCAAAATATATAAACCACTGAAGAGCCATATCATAGTAACAACTTTTCAGTATTAGAACCTGGAAATCACGCAAGCACTAGCCATGTGGTGAATGACTGTACATTCTATTACCAATCATCTGAGCCTCTCAAACTCTAATTTATAATGCTGGAGTTCAATTTTAAACCATGAGCTGAATATCCAGGATAATTTAAAATATAGGTACATTGAGATTTAAAGCCTACGTTTTCAAAAGTGACAACCAAAACCATCAGTCACTTTTTGAAAATGTAGGTCAAACCTATCCTACATTATTATGGTTCACTTTAATTATGCTAGCACACAGTTCTAGTCTGAAGACAACCTTTTACAATCAGAACCTTTCCTAATGTTCTTGAGTTTCACTTTGAATGGAACACTCATCTGCTATTTGCATTTAGAAATGACTGCACATAATGAGAGAACCTCTAATTATGTGATTTCCAGTTATTCCTTAGGAGCTGATGCAAGCACCCTGAGTCTTCTGTCCCACCTTGTGTTTATCTGTTCCTTATAAACTGATTGGTGTGAATAACCACATAATTAAACAATTCCACTACAAAGGCAAACCTACTTGCAATCACTTCACCTGAGAGTTGCTACAAGGCTGCTATATGAAGAATGTAACCCTAAAGGAGCCACTTAAGCTAGCCAATGAGAGATGTCGACCAGAGGGGGGTGCGCTAAGCCCTCCCCCTCTGTCAGAGACAGGTGCCTATCTGTGCTTGTAATCCACAAACCAGGGGAAAACAGGTGGCCAAATGCCTAAGTCATGGGCTGAGCCTGAAACAGCTGGGGGTGGATAGGAGGAGGTGCCTGAGCTGTTTCAGAAGTTGTAGCCCAGTAGCTAGGCTACTCAAACGGAATGGGGAGGCCTGCCAGTTTAAGTCTCCTGATGGGGAGAAGGAGGCATCTAGCACCTCTCAGGTGAATACCACTGGGCTATAAATAGTCTGATAATGGTCTCTCTCTCAATCTCCCCTCCCCCTCACTCTATTTAAATAATTAAATATTCATTGGCCCCAAAAATACTTGAATGGGTCTATAGCCCAATGGTTAAGGCATTCACTTGCAACAAAGTAGAGCACTGTTCAAATCTCTTCTTCCCATGAGGATGGGGAACTTGAACCAGGGGTCATTCACATCCTAGGTGAGTACCCTGAGCTAATGGCTATAGGAGAAGTCTGCCTCTGTTTTGTATGGAGTTTGTCAACCTCTGAGGGCACCTGCTGGATTGGCCCCCACCTGTGACTTTGGTGGCCAAACGCATATCTTCCTAGGTTTGTGAATTGCTCTGGTACTTAGGTGAGAGATCAGTGAGCAGCTGCCTAGAGAGAGGCAGCAGTGCTTGTGCTTAGGCAGGAGATAGAATCCTGGGGGCCTTGAGTAAGGCCCAGAGGCAAAAGTTTAGGCCTGAGTAAGTTTAGTGCCTACAAGGTTAGGCAGCTGCTGAGCAGGAGTCTTGTGGATTGCAGTGGTGTCTGAAAATGGGACTCAGGTTTCTAAGTGCCTTTGTGAATCTCATCCCCAGCTGTCCAGTTTGTTCAGGCTGGTGCAGTTTTCAGGGGCTGCTTGAAGCCATTTTGAAAGTTAGCCTTAACCTTTCTGATCCTAATCCTTATGGATCCACAACACTTCACACTGTGACTGCTTACATTCATGAGCCCTATACACTGATACTCCTTGCCATTTTCTATTGTATCAGCAATTAATTTGATACAGTGGTTGCCCTTAAAAAGTCAGTATTTATTAGTAGTTACCAGACTGTTGTTTCAGTTACTTTCTGTTGAATAAGGAAAATTGTGCACTCTCACATATTCCTGGCAACTGGTGGTTCATAAATAGTAAATGTCAATCAGGAGTCAAGGAGCCACTTTCCCACCATTGCAAATGAACATTTGTGTTTGCATTTTAAACTAATTTTAGGTAAAAAAAACCCCCAGTCATCTCCTCAATTGTGACATCTTATTATTTTTTCTTTATCTTCATAGATTTATGTCTGAAAACCTCCAGCTGACATATAGGTGTGTACAGAAAACCAAACAGAAAGAAAACGCACAATGAAAAGTGAAAGGTGATTCCAAGAGATGACAGAGTCCTGTTAGTTCTGTCAAAATAATTTGTTCTTTTGGTATTTATTCCACTGTTCCTGTCACTTTCAGGTTGGTGGCTTGGGCTTTTTACAGAAGTCCTTGTCAGGATAATAGAAACAAAATTATAGAAAAGGAAACAAGGGAGACAATACTAAAAGTGTCTCAAGTTTAGTTGTAAAACTGCATGTATGTATTGGTTTGGTTTGTTTTTTTCCATCAGTCTGAAACTGACACCTTGATGTTTGGAGATTACCACAGCAGAGGTAACAGAAAAAGATAGGTAAAGTCTTGTGAAGAGATTTTTCAAAGGCACAGAGAGGAATTAAATGTTCAATGCGAGTCGGGTGCCTCACTGCCATTTTGCCTTTGAAACTTTCCCCTGAAATCATAGGTTAGTGGCGGGTTTGTGATGCTGCTCTATACCTATTAGTGACCACACATACCACCGCTACTCCTGCGCAAACTATCTCCCCTCTTACTTTCAGTTGCATAATGTCCACCTGCTAGCTACAGCAACTGGTTATATGGAAAAGTGATATTAGGAAAACATAAGGACTTTTAGGCATCTTTTAATGTATTTAACAGTGGAATCAAGAAGGAGAGCCAGCAACAAGAGATCATCCACAAACATTCTGTCAATCACCCATGGTCCAGGGATGATAACTTGAGAATCACTAGGTTACATGGTCCAATTCCTTTTGGATTTCTTTGGTTCAAGAGAGTACAGGACTGTTTTGGCAGTGAATATGCCTTATTTAATACATGAGTTAGAGGTAACCACATAACTCAAGAGCGGAAGAGCCATGAGCAAGTAGTGCTTGGATATCTATGATACATGGAATGAAAGGATATATTATTACCACAGCCATACACTAAGTACTCTTTTATATGACACTGATTGGGTGTTCACCCCACACAAGGCCTTAAGGGCTAAATTAGGCCAATTAACTGACAGGTTGCACCTGTAGGAAAAGCAGGGAATGCTAAAGCCTAATTTCTGACTAAATCCAGCTGTGGTTCGTAAAGAGAGGAAGTTATCAGTAGATGGGGGCTGTAGTGAGGAAGCCTGCAATAACACTCTCTGATTCAAGGGAGGGAGTAGGAGCCCAAGAAAGGAAGAGTAAGAAGCTGTCAAGGGAAGGAGCAATAAGGTCTTAGAGGGATAGACCTAAACTGCTGGTTTGAGGGTCACTGGACTAGAATCCAAAGCAGAGGGCAGTCAATCCAAAGTGGGGCAGTCTGCACAGAGGAGATGGTGACTGCCTGAAACTTTGAGGAAGGAGACTCTGATAATACCCTAGAAGGGGAGGATGATGATGATTTGGCCAGAGGGATAAGCCATGAAGTAGAGACATTTCAGCTCCTGATGAGTGAGAGAGGGTCTGCAGTGTGAGTGACTGAGGCAATAGGCTGAACAACAACTGGGACAGGGCTCAGACAGAGGTGAGGATTCCCCAGTTGAACCACAAAGAGATGCTGCCGAGCAAGGAGTAGCATAAGCCCTTACAACCACACAACACAATCATTTTTAACTTGGTTATATTGTCCTCTTCTCTTTTAGTTGTAAATTTCCTTGCAGCAGTGATAGTCACAAATGGGGAAAGACTAAGATTTCCACTGATGAGTTACTTAGAAAGAGGTCACTTAAAATATTAGCAAGAAGAAAAAGATCTCTTTTAGGTGAGAAAAAGTGTCCTCAAGTTGGACTTTTGTATTGCAAGCACATAGATACATCAGATGTTCTTAGCAGCTCTCATAGACCGTTAACCATTTTTCACCTTTGCATCCCAGTACAGATAATTGTTACACAAGTGTTAATGGGTTCCACCAGGCAGACTGTGCAGGTTTAATGCAAGCTCCAAAACATTTGGAGATTTGGCGGAGAGCAAGAGAGGAATTTATTATTTTGAAAACAATACTGTTTTCAATTTGTATAGGATTCTTGGGATTTTCTCAGCAAACACTACTGCAGAAAGGAGAACCAGGAGGCTGACACATTTTGTAATGAAAGATTTTTAATCTTGAGTCAAGATGGTGAAAATGGAACTACAAAAGTCCCCTGTAGCTAATGGAAGATGAATGGACAATAGGAATAGAGTGGTTGTACCAGTACCACCCCATCAAATAGTTTTTCTAAACATATTCCCAGCCAAATCAATGTTGTCTCCATTCAGAAACCACAGTGAGTAGTTTACAGTTTGTATCATTTTGATCAATCCAGGGCAGGTTTATCTTTTCTTGTATGTAACACATTTTCTAAGCATTTACTGACACAAGGAAGAGAAGAGTAAGTGTACATTGCTGTGCAAGAACACATATAGGGTACATTGTATTGGTAAAAAAGGAGACATTAGTAGCGATTAGCCTGGAATTAAATCATTGAAGGTGGTGGAGGCCGGAGAAGATGCTAAATTTCGTGCTAGTGATATTGACATCTCAGCAACCCTGTTGAAGGACACAAAGAAGAAATTATTGAACTTGCAGTTGTTGGAAGTGATATAGAAAACTATGAATTTGTCAATATTCCCATTTGTAATTGCTTTGAATTACTAGTAAGGAAAGTGTAATTAAGTCATCTGCTTGTATCTTCCTTGCATCTTCATTGTAAATGAAAGTAAAGGACACAGTACTGTACGTTACACATAATTGTATGGAAAAATACTTGTATGGAAATGCATGTGGGAGCTAGGTTGTCAATCAAAAGAGAGTTGAATTTACACTGATGTAGATTATGCTATATGGGTTGTACTTGGCTGGATGGAGTGGTCAGCATGTCCTAGGAGCTCTGGAGGTTGGATGGTTTCAATGCAATGTTATTGTTCTTTCAGAAAATAGTTTAGTATTCACTGATTATGGATATCAAAAGTGTATTTATATAGGTAGGAAGAAATTAGATAGCTGGGGAAAAGCTTCCTTTCTGAGTAGTATTACTTAAAAAATCACCCTGGACAATAAAAGATATTGCATATCCTCTGTTCTTTGAGAGATTGTTATTTGAGTCTAGTAAGCTACATCATCTTTATTGCAGAACATGCATAATCTTAAACACTGGGAATAGAGTAGAAAGTTTGCACGATATTGTGGATGGAAGAAAATGTGGAGAAGAAAAGTTTAGGAGTCAGTGGACTTAAGAGTAAACAGATATGGGTGAACAGCTGGATATTCAGAATGAGTGAAGTGGCAAGGAGACTTAGATATTACATAGCTCATAATGATGAGCTGAAAAAGGTCCCCAGGAAGAGCTGAGTTCTCATGAGCAGGAGGCAGTTTCAGCAATGAAGTATCTGAAGAGCTGAAGTAAGAGCCCCTTGAAGAACTCTTCATTGACACAAGCAGCCAGCAAAGAGGTTCACATGAGTTGTAACAGCTTATCTGAAAAGCATTTATATAACTATATATTGCATCTCTGTAACATCCTTAGGGACAATTTGCTGCATGGCACCAAACCTATAGTTTCTGCTATAAATTATTCATTCCTACTTGGATGCTTAAGAAATTAGATATCTTGTCACCGTGTCACACAAGCAGTTACACCTAGAGACAGAACTTGAATTTTTCTTCTATACCATTTGAAAGCTGCAGCTAATTTTAACTTCTCATTTATGAAAATAATGGAAGTGGGAAGTGCTTCCCTCTTGTTCAGCCTTGCCAGGAATTTGCCCAGCTTATGAAAGAAAATTGCTGGGAAAATACTATGCTCACTTCAGCTGTCCACATGGCAATCAAGGAGGAGAGGCTCTAATTTTAGTACATTCGACTTTTCCAGAGATTTCGTGTCCTTTTTGCCACAACACATTTTCTGATTACTATAATGGTTTGTAATCTAGTTTGATTTGTAATTATGATCTCTTTCCTATGAACTTCAAAAACTATTAAAACACACATCTTTATATCTATATTTAGCCGCCTTTTCAACAGTAACAGTTATTGTCAAAAGTTATTTCTTCTTGACATAAACTTCAGTGTGATCATTCAATGACAGCTTTACCTCTGCATCTTTCAGAAGGAAGTTAATGAAATGTCTACTCTCTGGTGGTGGTGCCTCCTTCTGGCTGTACTATCAAAGGCTATGTCTATGCTAGAGACCTTACAGGGCACAGCTATACCGATGCAGTTGTGCTGCTGTAAGATCACTTGTGTAGTCATTCTATGCCGATGGGAGAGAGCCCTTCCTTTGAGCTAATTAAACCACTTTCAATGACCAGCGGTAACTATGTTAGTGGGAGAAGCTCTCCTGCCAACATAGCACTGTGCATACTGCCACTTATGCCTGTGAAGCTTATGTCACTCAAGGGGGTGTTTTTTCACACCTGTAAGTGACCCGAGTTTTGCCAACATAAGTAGTAATGTAGACATGGCCTAAGTCTTCCACATTGTCCCAGGCAGTCCTTAAGTCCACTGCCCTGACTAAGCTACTCCCTCAATGGCTAGAATGAATGGACCTGGACCATCTTCAAGTTCACTGCCCAGATTGTGCCACACATTCATTGGCTGGTAGGGGAACCAGCTGAGTTCCAGCACAGGGACCAACTAACGTCTGTAATATCATAAACCCTCCTGCCACTCACCGGGACTACTTCCTACCTGGCCTATCCTAGGCTCATATTCTCCTCCCTTTTAGTTAAACCCCAGTCTGATAGATAAACCCTTCTGATTGGGTCCAAATCCCTTTCTCTCCCTAGTCCCAGGACAGTGACTGCAGCCCCTTTCTTCTACCTGCTACCTGGCTTTACAGAAGCCCCACCTGTTCCTACACAGGTGAGCTTCCCTTCCTTAGGTCTTTCTTCTCAGCCTAAATGTCCCCTGGCTTGCAGCTTAATAGGTTAATTGGTCCATCTGGCCTATGTTAACACCTTCAGGAGCAGACCCCTATCATAAAGACACAAAAAATGTGCAATTAATTTAGATGATTTTAACAACTATTAATAGTCTAATGAAATAAAGGTATTACCCAACCAGTCAGACAGACACAGCTGAAAACCACATATTGTGCTCTCTCAGACACAACTGATATGTATGTTATCCACAGGACTTCAGAGGGGCACTCAAATTTCTATCTGTGATAACACTCACATCGCTCAGAGACATTATTTTAGCTATGATAATATTGTAGAAATTCTTTGCATACTACTGAGAGCTCAAACTTTCATTAGTTCAGTCTTAGTTCCCTCCAGGATGCCCTCAATCTATATCCATTGCTCTACAATGTGAGATTTAACATTCCAACTTTGCAACTATGTCTGGAATTATATGAAGACAACCCCATGCTCTTGTAATAATCTGTTTAGTCCTTTTTCATATCATCATGTTCCCTTGAAATCAAATTTGTCTCTAGAGGAAATGAAATATGAACATTACCTTTCTCAAAGGCAGGTGCATTTTTTTTCCAGTTGCAAAGGGTGGCTTACTAGATATATGTTCCAGGGATGTAATGAATATGCATCTCTGTGAGTCTCAACTAGCAGTTCAAAATGAAACCCAAAACAGAGTCTTCATTTGGACAGCCCCCCAAAACATCTGTTTACCCCACAGTCTTCATACTCTGGGGTGGGGGAGAAGATGCAGGGGAAAATGTTCAACTACTTTTAAGTCAATAAGATTTAGGCTCCTGGGTCACTTAGATGCTTTTGAAAATTTTTGAGAGCTGGGAGCCAGGGCCTCCTATGTTATAATCCCATTCATTCATTGTTCCCTGCCCACATTTCCCTATCTGTATAATGCATGTAATACTATTTAATTGCCTCACAGAGGCCTTGTGAAGATTAATAAGTTATTTGCACAGTGCTTTCGAAATATAAAGTCTGTTGAAGTGGCAAGTAGTATTATCTGGGTGTTTTTATGGTACAGAACACACTTCCACATACAAAGCAGAAAATATTAATTTAATTGCTAACATTTTGAGCAATACATAAAACAAGTGACATTGCAAATATCACTATACATGAGAGCAAAAAGAAACACCTTTAGAAGACCTCTTTCAAAGGGAGAACACCTCGGGCCGTCTACTAAATTCAATTGGACTAGCTACCTGAAATGACTCAAAACCTAAAAAAGACACAAAGCTAATAGTATTATGAGTCACACTGTCAAATTGCCTGGCCTCAATTTGTGCATGTGCAACCTTGTATATGGAAGAACATGCATACTACTATTTGCATTCATGCTGAATGTGCAAATGAAGTATATAAGGGTAAATATCATCAGCTGTCTATACAAGTGACAGTTTGCAAAAGAAAATGTGCACAGATGCACTCATACAAAAGTGCAACATTTTAAAAACTTGGTCCTAAATCTACATACAGTGTTCCAGAGCTATGGAAAATTGCAGATGGAACTAAATCCAAATATACAAACTTAACCATATCACTCTCTGCTACTCGGACAATAAATCTTAGGGGATGTGTAAGAATTCAAAATCTGTTAAACAGTTTAATAATCCTTGAATCTCAATCTCTGAGCTCTTAAATTTTGTATATATTTTGGCTCTTAGTAATCTATGCGACTGATAGCACTGAAATGACCCTGACTCTGAACAGACAATATGCAAGTTTCCACACAAAGTCCGCCATCTTAATCTTGATCTATGACGATTTCAATATTCTAGTCCTGGTAGGGATCTGTGTAAAACTGTGTGATGGATTTTTGAGGTGAACATAAATCTAAAAGGAGGACACCAGATCCATTTCCTTTGTACCAAAGATGAACAGCCTAATGTTCTATCTTACTCATTCTCCAAAGATGAAAGGCTAGTGCACTGTCTTCAGTGCCAATGTATCCTTAGTCTTTTTATTTTGTATATGTACCATATCTATCATTGATATTTTAATGTGTCCATCACTGTAGTTTTAAAGCACTGTTAGCTTAATCTTGCAATACAAAAGTTTTTCCACTGATGGGAATGACTACAGGATCAAGCCCTACATACACAAATTAAAAGTATTTGCTCATTCTATAAGGACTCTACTTGTCCTTTATCCTCTGTTTACTCTGCTTTCTTCAGATGAATGTTCTTGCTTCACCTCCATGAAAGATTCTACTGCCGTGACATTCTGGAGGGAAGGCTTAGCTGAAGAGATGCATCTTGTATTGCATTCTGAAGGTAGCACGATTTGAGCTAAACTTGTTTTCCTGTGGTAGAGAATTCCCTTTGTGTATAGACTTCCACAGATAAGAACTGCCTCTGAGATCTTGGCAACTAACCAAAAATAAAAACTTCTCTTTGCATTATTTAGCCCATTTGTGGATGGCTTCTTACAAGTGTCTCATCTTAAGGCTAAGATTTCCAAGGTTCTATAAGAGGGATAGGACCCAGGTCCTCACTGCTATTTAGGTGACTCACTTCCATTTATTTCAATGGGAGTTAGGATCTTAAATATGCTTGAAGATCTACACCCAAGTGTCTAACTCCCATTGACTTCCAGGAGATGCTGGGTACCTACCTCCCCAGGTATCTGAAAATTCCAGCCTTAAGCCATATTCTCCAAGGAAATATAGTTG
The DNA here is from genome assembly GCA_007922305.1 of Dermatemys mawii. NCBI lineage: Eukaryota > Metazoa > Chordata > Testudines > Dermatemydidae > Dermatemys > Dermatemys mawii. The sequence goes on along the minus strand of ML677333.1, from coordinate 64,900,040 downwards.
ACTTTTTTCTACCGGTTTTGCCTTGTCCACCACTTAAGCACTTCAGGTGAAATTTTTGAAAGCTCTACATGATTTTCAATTTTCATGCCCTTAAAATCAGTTAAGCATGTTTGAAAATCCCTTCCTTCTTATTTTTCTGTTTTCCAATAGCATTAATGGCATAAAGCAAGGAAGCAATGGCCACCCTAGCACTAGCTTAATCCATTATATATGCTCTTACATACATGTACTTAGACCAACTACCATGATGATAAGGAATAAAAGTGAAATCCTGACCAACCAAAGTCAAGGGCAAAACTCCAACCGATATCAGTAGTACCTAGATCTCACCCTGAGAGAGGATTACATCTCTTTTGAAACAGTTGTTTTTGGTTTAAAAAAGAAAAAGGACAAGGAAAAAAAGAACTAGAATGCAAGAATGTTTTGTACCCTTTATATTGCCTGCAAAATGACAGAAGACGTTCAAAGTCTTTGCAGTTATTATAGAAGGGAACTGGAAATAAAAGAAACATATTTTGCCTCAGAAAGAAAAATATGGATTTCCCTTACCTTTTCATATGAGCCTTCTGAATTCTTTGGCACCAGTCAACATAACATGCTTTGTTTTGAAAGCTGCACGATTTTATTTTGCCTTTTAAACTTTGCTCTGCCAGAAAACATATTCTGTAAAAACAAGAAAACAGGTAAAATAGTTAACATGAAATGTTACTTTTTTATTCTCTTCCATTTTATTTTCAGGGCAAAAGAATACATTTTAAATATTAACAACGGTACATCAGAAACAGATGATACAAGATTATATTTAGCACGCATATCCAGAAAGCACAACCCTATTTCCAGAAATGTATTCTGTTGTTTATATACATGGAAGGATACCTTTTCTAAGAGTCTTAAACCTTTCTCAAGGTGAGCAGTCATTACACATGACTAGAACTACTTACATAAATAGAACTACAGTAGAAGACTCTCGATTATCCAGGATTGGGTTAACCAGGATGTGGATTAACCAGGATGTCAAAAAAAAATACGTGTAACTCACAGGGCCGGCTCTAGCTTTGTTGCCGCCACAAGCACACAACCCCCACCCCACCACCAAAATGCAGGGCAGCCAGTGAACCAACACTCTTTTCCCCCGGTGCAGGGTGGCTGGTGAACCAACCCCCCTCCCCATATTTCCTATGAATGGTGATTATCCGGGATTTTATTAACCAGAATTAATTTTTTCCCTATCATCCTGGATAATTGAGAGTCTACTGTACTTGCATAAATAAGGATTCCTCCTAGGTGTGATCCAAAGGCCTTCAAAGCCAACAGAAAGACTCCAACTGACTTCAATCATCTCTGAATCAGGTCTGTCCTGAGCAAGTTGCTGCAGAACTGAGGGCTTGATTCAAACAGGAGTGTGTCAAAACACACTAGTGAACTTGTAGTGTGCAGCTGCAGGGTCCAGAAAGCTAGTTCCAGCTGGCAGTTTAGTGAACTGTAGATTTACACCCCAGCTTGCTATGCAGTAATTCTCCATATGGACAAACATGAACACCTATATTTGGTGAATTCATTCCAGCTTATTATGTACTTTCCATTTTTCAAGCATCAGTTACTATCAAAACTGCTATCAAAATTTTATTGCCGTTTACTAATATTAGATACATTATCTATGTTCTGTAGTAAAACAAAAATATCCTAAAATCCAAATCATGCTAATTCTTTCAGGGAGTAGTAATCATGATTACTTTTCCTTTCAGCAGCTGTTTCCTTCATTACTACAAGAAAGTGTATGATACATGTAAATAAAGCAACACATGGAAATGTCTCCTTGTCCTTTCAGATTTGATGGCACAGATGCTTATGTTTTAAACAATTAACCCAGAAACAGCTGGAACACAACCATAAGAATTGCAAACATTTATTTTATTTGGAGAAAATCTGCTCATCTTTACCTGGAAAGAGAGGAGCCTTACAGAGTCTGTCTGAGGATCACCCATGTTGCATTAACCACAGAAAAGCCGGTTACCGTTTCACTGAACAGAAGCCTAAACCAGCACAAGATAAATCAAAGTGTGTCTGTCTGTTCTTGTGTTGAAGCTGTACCCTGGAAAACTGTGCCCACTCTTTAAGCATTACTTGAAAGAAGCCTTGAAAGAATGAATCTCTTTCCTGGCACTTGCCATATACATGCCTTTTGTCATTGCTAGCACTTTTTAGTCCTGAAAGCTATTTAACCAGACTATCACAGCTCTAGGGTGACTCCAAGCAGCCAGCCTCAAGGTCAATGTGCTATTTTCAGTTTCCCAGATTTCCACTGAAAACTTAACACTTCAGACAGCCTGGCTTCGAAAAAGTGCCCCAGGATCCTTGCCTTGGGCGCCTTCCATTTGATCCACTATATTAGCAACAATTTTATGTATCTTTTACTGTTAGAGAAAGAGAACAAACATGCATTTTGATTTTCTATTTGCATGCTTTGCCCCATCCAGAAACTCCAAAGAACATTTCTTGGTTTCTTGCATGGACTCAACATCCAAATACTATTTTTTTATCCATTGGTTCTACAGAAGGTTCACATTTTGAATTCTCACCTTGCCAAAGCCCAAATATAGTACACAGTGTAGTACAGAGCCAAAATGAAGGGCATAAAAATACTGCAGAGAAAATTCATGTATTAATTTCTCTAACCTAAGAAGAAATCAGTTTGGATCAGCTTCATACTCCACCATTTCTCATCTAAATCACAATAATAAAAACTCCAGATCCAAGTTGGTAAATTTAGGCCTAATAAAAAAGACTGCAGACTTGCAGACTAGGTTCTTGCCAGTCTCTGCCAAAACCCACATAGATGGTTGATGCTTTGCTTTCATATCTCTGTGATAACTGGTTAGTCTCTAAGGTGCCACAATTTACACTAACTGAATGCATTTCCCTAGTTAAGTTCCCTTCAAAGGTTCTTATCACCTGTCAGACACAGATCCACTACAAAAGGTTTTTTCTCCTGCTGATAATGGCCCATCCAAATTAAACCGCCTCTTAGAATTGGTATGGTAATTGGAGAGGGACGACGCTGGGCTCGTCCGTCCGTGAGGCAGTGGGGCACCACACAGCCTCGCTCCTCACCAGCAGCTGGGTTGGGGAATACCTAGCCTGCGGTCCAGTGCTCAGATCAGGCTGAGCAAAAACAGTTCAGTAAGCCCGAGCCCTGAGGCAGGCTGGGGCAATATATGAGCAGTCTGAGCTCAGACCCTCAGGCAGGGGCTGAGCAAAAGCAGTTCAACTGGGCAGGGCAGGCAGCAGACAAACACAAAGAGTCAGGGCTCAGGCCCTTAGGCAGGGGCTGAGCAGCAGTAGTTCAATAAGCCCAGGCCCTGAGGCAGGGCGGGGCAACAAACAAACACAAGAGAGAGTCAGGGCTCAGACCCTTAGGCAGGGGTTGAGCAAAACCAGACAGGTAGCACTGGTGTCTGGTTGAGGGGGAGACTGCCACCCACAAGTAAGAGTGGCAGGGGGGACGCAGGCCCACCCACTCCATTGTGTCCCAGCCTGGGGCCTTAGCAGCAGGCAAAGCTTCACTGCAGTCAGTGGGGATCCTGACCACAACACACTGACATTGGTTCTGAGTCTCACCCTGGACTGCTTCCAGACTCCCCCTCCACTGGTACCTGGTTTAGGGCCGTGTCCTCAGAGGGCTCCAGGACCATGGGCTCCTTGGGGTCGCTGTCAAGGGGCAGGTCCGGCAGCTCCTCTGGATACCTGGCAAGCAGTAAGCACGGCTCTTCCTCTGGGTAGCTGGCTTGGGGTGGGCCGAGCGGCTCCTCAGAGTAGCGGGTGTGGGGCAAGCTCGGCCAGTGCTCCTCCGGGTAGCGGGCGCAGGGTAGGGTCAGCCAGTTTGTGGGCTCAGGCTGGGTTGCGGAGGCTTCCCGGTTAGGAGCTCCAGCGGTAGCGTCTAGCTCCTCCGGTGGCTGCCTCCTAAGTGAGCTCTGGGCCCAGGCTTTTATACTTCCGGACCTGCACCGTGACCTCTGCGGGGCGGGCGCAGGCCTCTCTAGCTCCGCCCTCTGTGGTGTCTGGAGAGGCTCATCCATCCGCGGGGCGGTGGGGCACCACATCACCTCGCTACACCCCCTCCCCCACCAACACTGGCTCTTGGTCATCGGAACCATTTCCGTCCATCCCTCCTAGACAAGACAGAAAGTCCGCATTCACATGGTCCTTACCTGCCCTATGGAGAACTGTATAGGCATAGGGGTGGAGTGCCAGGTACCAGCACGTTAGCTTCATATTATTATTTTTCATCTTGGCCAACCACTGGAGTGCACCATGGTCGGTAACCAGCATGAACGGGGCGCCGAGGATGTAGTACCACAGGGCGTCACAGGCCCATTTCACCGCCAGAGCCTCCTTCTCTATCACCGCGTAATTCTTTTCCTGTGGGAACAACTTCCGGCTGATATATAGGACTGGGTGTTCCTCCCCGTCTACCTCCTGGGACAGGACGGCCCCAAGTCCTACCTCTGAGGCATCCATCTGGAGGATGAACTCCAGGCTAAATTCCGAGCTGTACAAAATGGGTTCACGGCAGAGACTGTCCTTGAGGGCCTGGAAGGCATCTTTGCACTCTGGGGTCCATACTATCTGCCGGGGGCTATTCTTGGTCAACAGTCCAGTTAAAGGGGCCGCAATCGAGGCAAAGTTGGGAATAAACCACCAGTAATAGCCTGCAAGACCCAGAAACTGCCATACTTGACGCTTCATGGTGGGAGGCGGGCAGGCTGCCAGGGCCTGAACTTTGCCAACAAGGGGCTTTACCTGTCCCTTCCTGATCGTGTACCCCAGGTAGGTGGTCTCCTGCCATCCAATGTGGCACTTCTTTGGATTGGCCGTCAAGCCCACGGCCCGCAGGGACCTCAGGACTGCAGCTACCCATTCTAGGTGACCTTGCCAATGGGTGCTGTAAATGACCACATCGTCGAGGTATGCGGCCGCATATTCTCGGTGGGGTTGCAGGATGCAGTCCATCAGTCGCTGAAACATTGCCGGGGCCCCATGAAGCCCGAAGGGCATTTGGGTGAATTGGTACAGACCCGAGGTGGTGGCAAATGCAGTCCTTTCCTGGGAGGCAGGGTCAAGGGGGATCTGCTAATACCCCTTACTCACATCAAGGGTGGTGAGAAACCGAGCCTCTCCCAAACGGCCCAGCAACTCGTCCACCCGAGGCATGGAGTATGCGTCGAATTTTGAGATGGCATTGATGCGTCTGAAGTCTATACAAAATTGTTGCATGCCATCCGGTTTGGGTACCAGGACGACCGGGCTGTGCCGTGATGGTTCAATGACTCCCAAGTCCAACATAACTTGGACTTCGTGCTCGATCACCTGTCACATGTGGTATGGCAATGGTCTGTTTACCTCCCGGACCACCACTCCGGGCTCTGTCTGAATGGCATGGTGAACAAGGGTGGTGTAGCCCAGTTGGGCCGTGAACATCCTCGGGAATGCATCCAAAAGGCACCGGGTCTGTTTGCATTGTTCCTCAGTCAATGTTTCCCCAAGCTGGGGTCCTGCGAAGTCCTCAGACTGGGGTACCTACGGGCCCAACTCCAGCTCTGGTGGACAGGGGTTGATTAACAGGTCCTCTCACTCTCGCCAGGGCTTCAGGAGGTTGATGTGGTACTGTTGGACCTTCTTGCGCCGGTCAGGCTGGCAGATCTCATAGGTGACCGGCCCGACCTTCCGGATCACCTCATATGGCCCCTGCCAATGGGCTAGTAATTGTGACTCTCTGGAGGGTAGGAGGAGCAAAACCCAGTCGCCAAGTTGGAACTCACGGACGCAAGCATCCCGGCTGTACGTTTGGGCCTATGCCTCCTGAGCAGTCTTCAGGTTCTCCCGAGCCAAGGTTCCGGCATGGGCGAGACACTCCTGAAGCTGGAAGACATACTTTAGAAGGCCCTGGGCTGGCGATGGGGCTTCCTCCCATGTCTCACGCATGAGGTCTAGCAGCCCCCATGGGCGATGTCCATATAACAACTGAAAATGGGAAAATTTTGTGGAGGCCTGAGGCACCTCCCGGATGGCCAACAATAAGGGTGGAAGTAGCTGGTCCCATTGTCGTAGTTCCTCCGGGGGAAACTCGCGCAGCATGCTTTTTAGCGTCCGGTTGAAGCGCTCCACTAAGCCATCAGTTTGAGGATGGTAAATGGAGGTGCCCAGCTGTTTGACCTCCAGAAGATTGCACACTTGCCGCAGTAGTCGGGATGTAAAATTCGTGCCCTGGTCCGTGAGAAGTTCCCATGGCAGGCCCACACGGGCAAAGAGCTTCACAAGCTCATCGGCGATGGTCCTGGCTGTGATGCTCTGGAGTGGAACAGCTTCGGGAAAGCGGGTGGCATAGTCCACAATGACCAATATATACTGAAACCTAGCGAGGCTTTTTGGCAGGGGTCCCACTAAGTCCATGGCCACCTGCTCAAAAGCCATTTCTATGATGGGCATGGGAATCAGTGGGGCATTCACTGTCCATGGGGGAGCCACGAGCTGACATTCAGGACAGGAACCGCAGTAGGCCCTCACCTCCTGGTGCACCCCCGGCCAGAAGAATCACACTAATACTCGGGCAAGGGTTTTTTCGTGGCCCAAGTGCCCTGAGGCAGGAATGTCATGTGCAAGTTTCAGGACGGCTCGTCGGTGACACCGTGGCACCAACACTTGGGTCCGAGATTCCCCGGTCCGGGGATCTCGCTCCATCCAGTAGAGGCGGTCGTTGCGTAGCTCGAAGTGGGGCCATTCCTTCGCCTGACCCGGATCGGTCAGGGTACCATCCACGACGGCTATCCGGTCATACTCCCGGCTCAGGGTGGGGTCTTCCCGCTGGTCCCGGCAAAAGTCGGTACTGATGCGGAGGTCATCAGCAGGCACCAGTGAGGGGACCTGGGACCTCTCTTGCCATCCTTTGGGGCCTGGTTCCTCCTGTTCCGCAGCGGGATCGTCTGGGTTGTCCCCTTCCAGTATGGGGATGGTTTTGGGGCTCTCTCCAGCATTTTCCCAGAGGACCCCTGCAAATTCTGTCCAATCCCAACCCAAAATTACGGGATAGGCTAACCGGGGAGCCAGGCCCACCACCATTGACCCTGTGACCCCCTCCACAGTTAGTTGGACCCGGGCGATGGCATAGGGCTGTATATCCCCATGGATGCATTGGAGATGGATTGTTCCTAGGTTTGGGTCAGCCCTAGGCCATAAGCTTAGGCGAATTAGGGTCTGGCCGCAGCCTGAGTCAATCAGGGCCACTGTTGGGTGATCCATGATACTGGGGCAATGATTTTGCTGGCCTGCGGTCTTCGGGCGCGGTTCTCACCCGTGCACACATGTCCAAAGCTGCAGTCCCTCTCCGGATATTCTCTTTGCAAGTGTCCAGACTTCCCGCAGGTGAAGCAGGGCCTGAGCTTGGGTTGTCCAGGCCAGGTGGGGCCTCCCACTTTGCGCCTAGGGCCCCCTCGGTGGGTCCTTGGTACGCTTGTCTCTGGGCCCACAGGAGTGGGTCAGCCAGACATCCCAGGGTGTCTTGCCCGGGGTTCCGTGGGGCGTGCAGAGTGTTGTGCTTCGCCTCGGGTGCTCCCCTTCTTTTCTGAGTTTGGATGCTCGGACCCTGAAGGGGGCGCCCGGATCCCTGGTGCCACTGGGGCCTCAGCTGCCAGGAAGTCTTCCATGAGCGCGACAGCCGCCGCTAGGGTTGTCGGCCGATGGCAAAGGACACAGGCCCTTCCTCGGGGTGGAAGGATGTGAACAAATTGTTCCAAGACGACTTGCTCTGTGAGTTTGGCTGGGGTTCATTCTCGGGCTGTAGCCACCATTTACATGCCTCGCTTACTTCCTGGGCCACCAGCCGGGGCCGGGCACCTGTGGGGTAGGCCAGGGTCCAGAAGCATTGCTGGAAGGTCTCTGGGCTTACATCTAAGGCGCCCAAGATTGCCACCTTTACTTGGTCATAGTCCCGGGCGGCCTCGGTGGCTAGGCCCTGGTAAACCTTTTGAGCAGTCCCAGTTAAATATGGGGCAAGGAGGGTGGCCCACTGGTCCCGGGCCCACCCTTTGACCATCGCCACCCATTCAAAGGTGACCAGAAAGGCTTCTGGATGATCGTCTGGTCCCATCTTTGACAACCGCACTGGGGCTGCACTACGGGGTGACCCACTCGCCTCATCTGGTCGGGATTCTGTGGGTCGGGGTAGTGCCATCGAGAGCTGCTGCAGGCATTGTCGCTGGAGCTCCTGATTCTGAGCCCCATGGTCCCAAACCAGCTGTTGCTGTTGGAGCCCCAGCTGCTGCAACAGCTGCTGCTGCAGCTGGGCAGCTTGCTGCCGCTCCTGGCTCTCCACCAGGAGCTGGAAAAGTTTCAAGAGGTACATGGCTCTGTTGGGGGGACCGTTCCCTCACAGACCCCTTCTCACAGGAGTCAGGGGATCGATGCCCACATTCTCCACGAGGTGTAGAGGGACAGCACCGGGCTCGTCCGTCCATGAGGCGGTGGGGCACCACACAGCCTCGCTCCTCACCGGCATTTGGGTTGGGGAATATCCAGCCTGTGGTCCGGTGCTCAGATCAGGCTGAGCAAAAACAGTTCAGTAAGCCAGAGCCCTGAGGCAGGCTGGGGCAATATATGAGCAGTCTGAGCTCAGACCCTCAGGCAGGGGCTGAGCAAAAGCAGTTCAACCAGCCCAGGCCCTGGGCAGGGCAGGCAGCAGACAAACACAAAGAGTCAGGGCTCAGACCCTTAGGCAGGGGTTGAGCAAAACCAGACAGGTAGCACTGGTGTCTGGTTGAGGGGGAGACTGCCACCCACAAGTAAGGGTGGCAGGGGGGACGCAGGCCCACCCACTCCACTGCGTCCCAGCCTGGGGCCCTAGCAGCGGGCAAAGCTCCGCTGCAGTAAGTGGGGATCCTGACCACAACACACTGACATTGGTTCTGAGTCTCCTCCAGGCTGCTTCCAGGTTCCCCCTTCACTGGTACCTGGTTTAGGGCCGTGTCCTCAGAGGGCTCCAGGACCATGGGCTCCTTGGGATCGCTGTTGAGGGGCAGGTCCGGCAGCTCCTCTGGATACCTGGCAAGCAGTAAGCATGGCTCTTCCTCTGGGTAGCTGGCTTGGGGTGCACCGGGCAGCACGGGGCAAGCTCGGCCAGTCCTCCTCCGGGTAGCAGGCACAGGGTAGGCTCGGCCAGTTCGCAGGCTCAGGCTAGGTCGCGGAGGCTTCCCGGTTAGGAGCTCCAGCGGTAGCGTCTAGCTCCTCCGGTGGCTGCCTCCTAAGTGAGCTCTGGACCCAGGCTTTTATACTTTTGGGCCTGCACCGTGACCTCTGGGGGGTGGGCGCAGGCCTCTCTAGCTCCGCCCTCTGTGGTGTCTGGAGAGGCTCGTCCGTCCGCGGAGCGGTGGGGCACCACACCACCTCGCTACAGTAATGTACAACTTTTTTTGCTTTCGGTGTATATAAATGCATCTTACTTCTGTGTGTTCCATTCTATGCATCCAATGAATTGGGCGATAGCCTATGAAAGCTTATGCTGAAATAAACTGGTTAGTCTCTAAGGTGCCACAAGTCTTCCTCGTTTTATTTATGGATACAGACTAACATGGCTGCTAATCTTAAATCTTTGATAATAAATATTTTATTCTAATGAATGTCTTCCATCACATTAATGTTTTTGCTTGACTCTACAGGGTTAAAACTAGCCTATCTGTATTTCTCCAAAAGTATTAGATGGTTGGTTTCCAGTGCAAAATCTGCAAGAGAGAAAGCAGACTTCCCTCAGATGATTTCAAAAGAAGCTATCCTCCCAGTCTTTCTTACAGTCAACATCAAAGTATAGTGTATAATGTCACTGGACTTGGTTTAAGCTGATCCTTGGCATAGGGGCCAAATAGTGAAGACCAGCTAAAATATATGGGCATCCTGTTAAACCTCTGTCACCCTTTCAACTTTGTCAGCAAAAGCCATCTATAATAGGATATGTACGGTGTCAATAGATGTATGTGCACAAACAAGCTATGCCATGGTTCTGTTTCTTTCATTCTTCCTGTTGTTGTGACCATTCACTGGTGGATGATGATAATGCCCACCCCTCTGTTTCCAGAACCACAAAGAGGCCAGCAACTTACTTAGAGACCAGCAACTTACTTTTCAATTTCCTCCAACATACTAGCCTCTGTGGGCCCAATCCTCAGTTAGTGTCAATCAATGTTGCTCCACTGAAGTAACTGATTTACACTAGCTGAGGATCTGGCCCATATCTTTAGTCAACATTCCTAAAATACAAACATATTCTTAAAGAAAATCATATCAGTGCTGTAGTCAGACACTGCTTACATTTTTGCTTTGGCAGCCAAGCTTTGGTGGTATGCCAAGATCCAGTTAGTAACAATCTTGTCTGTGCTGCAAGTCTATAAATCACATCCGTACATTCATTGCTTTCCAGTTGCTGTAACAAAGACAGCAAAGCCTACTCACATAGGCAGGATGAGAAGATTGGAACAAAGCTATAGGAAGTACTGAGAGGTCATACTGAGACACCCCGAGGTGTGTGCTCTTCCCAGAGGATTCTCTGTTCTTACAATATAGTTTTCTAAAATTATTTCTCTGTCTCCTTTACATCAGAGCACTCTCTTTCACTGTTACAATACCCAGAGATATGAGAAATGAGTTCTGTGCTTTCATTTGTTGCGGGTTAACTGTCCTGACTTCCGTCATTGCCAGGTCCCACCATATAAGTCATCTTTTGCTCCAAGGGAGAAAGATTCATCTTGTGTTTCACTTATGGTATAATAGTGGGAATGGCTGGAATGAATATAACGCTTGTGAATCTCCTAAACATCAGTAATATTTGACCATCTACATTCAGCCAAATAATTTCCAGCTACATTCAGATGGGCAAATATTTATTCTCTCATTACAACTGCTGCTGAAAGCACCAGCCCTGTGCTAGGAGAGAGTTAGAAAGACCTTACCTATTCTTTCAAACACACGAGGAAAGGAGGAGAGAAGAATATATACATTTCAGGCAATTTGCCCTGTGGAGAAAGGAAAGAAAAGACCTCTTCCCCCAGCAGCCACCAGACTCTGGTGGCGAGAGGAGAAAAGAAACTCTTTTCTTTATATCTTATGGAAAACTAAAAGAAGAACTACCACTCCCAAGCTTAATGGGGAGAGGTAGGAGAACTCCCTACTCTTTACAGACCGTAACTGGAAAGGTGCTGCTGCTATGACTTCTTTAAATGCAAAGCAGCATGTAAAATGGCTATGTGAGTCCCCCTTAACCCTAATGGTTATAGTGGCATGCAGAACACTCAAAATGAGCCACCACAGGCAAGACCATGCTTAGAGGATCTTTCTGTCTCCTTTCTCTGAAGGCCCTAGACTTCCTTGCCTAACATTGTTCTGCAGGCTATTATGTTCCTATCTGCCTTAGTGATCACATCGCCAAGCTAGTCACAGCTTATTATCTCAAATAGTTATCCAGACACTTTAATGTAAACACACTGGATTAGATAAATCAGTAAAACAAATTTATTAATTACAAAGAGATTTTAAGTGAGTACAAGTAATGAGGCATAAGTCAGAAGTGGTTACAAAAAACTAAAGATAAGAAGTTTACTAGTGTCTAATTTAAATTACTAATTCCATCAAAGTTTCTCACCACATGCTCCAGCAGATTTCTGACCAAATTCTGAGGTCAGGACTCCTCCCTCCAGAGTCCAATGCCTACTTCCTTTACCTCTTCAGGTGCAGTGAATACGACAGGCCAGAGGAAGGGGGCCATCCCTTGGGGTGTTTCTTTTCTTTTTATAGTTTCAGCTCCCCTCTTGGAAAACATTTCCAGCTGGGCACTAGAAGACAGAGAGTCTATGTGGAAGGATGTTCCCTGCTGGTATTTTTTTAAGCTTTCTTTGTTTCCATTCCTGCTTGATGACTCTGTTTACTGCTTAAATGCAAACTAAGCAGAGCACACATTCACTTGTTTAGGACAGATCTGTTTGCTAACTTCTGTTTGAGCAGGGCTGTGGAGTTGGGAACATGTATTAATAACACTATACAGGGGAATCTTTTAACTTAACACACAATGTTGCCACACATATTTTGCCAGGACAATACTGACCAGCAAATTATAAGTTTTCAAATGGTGCCTTACAAGGCATACTTGGCACAAAGATTATTACAAAAGTGTATGGGGGTGAATATAGGGGTGTATTCTGTCACAATAACAGCAAATTTTGTAAGAACATCAGAAGCAGGAAGCCTGCCAACGAATCAGTGCAGCCACTGGACAATCAAGGTGCTAAAGCAGCACTCAAAGAAGATGATGTTTTGGAACAAATTGATATATTTCACAGAAATAAGTAGCCAGAACCAGATGATATTTACCGAAGTGTTCTTGGGGGAAAAAAAAAAAGACTCACACCATACCCAGGTGTGGCAGGGCAGGACTAATAGAACATATCAGGCTTCAAAGGTGAGAGTAGCCCTGCCGCAGGACCCAAGTAGGACTAAAGAAGAGAGAGAAACTTGGGAAGCTAATTAAGAAGCAACTAAGATAAAGTAGGGGAACTATGAACACTTTTCAAAGAGACTATGAAGATATTTGGGTGAGCTCCAAAGCTGTGTATGATACAAAATATGTAAGAGAATCCACCCACACCCTGCAGATATTCCTAATAAAGAGGATACCCCTCCCCAATGGTATAGGATGAAGGATATGTTTTCAAAGCCGGGAAAATGTACTTACACTAACAAACAGGAATTTGACAATTATGCTATCATTTGGAGATTTACTGTCCTCTATTATCTATGCAGGGAAAGCTCAGCTCTCCAGATTGCAAACCATGACTGAAAAAATCCTTCTTCGTTTTTCGGTGACACTGATCAGTGACTTGTTATTATAAATCCTGTGCATTGTTGTTCCTCCTTCTTTATGGACCTTGGATGAATATATCTATAGCACAATCATGTATTAGTTTGTTATTTATGTCTGAAAAAGTAAAAATGAATTTAAACAAAAAATACTGCTCTAGACTGAAATTTAGTCTACAGCCCATAAGTGATTTTCTTTGTAAATGTTCAGAAATAACCATTTAGCTATTTTTACAATACAACAATGTAAAAAACAAGTATTCTTACTAGCCTTAAATGGATTAGGACTTTGTGTATACTGTGACAGAGTCAGACCAGAAGGGTATAAGAGAGTGCTGGAAGGCAGGTATATCAGCCTCAGGATGTGCAGGTCCCTGTTCCCCGGATAGCCAAACAAAGGCTACTCCAGGCCAATCAGGAAGCTTCTATAAAGCAGCAGAAATAGCTAGCCTGATTGGGACACCTGAAGCCAATCAGGGGATGGCTGAAACCAGTTAAAAATCTCCCAGTTAGTCAGATGGGGGAAAGCCAAGGTGAAAGGAGCTGGAGGAGAGGAAGTTTTGCAATACCCTGAGGTAAGGGAGAAGTATGAGAGCTGTGGGGAAGTAGCCCAGGGAAAAGTAGCAACTCTGTCAGTTAAAGGTTGGCTGCCAATAGCTACTACCATTAGGGTCCCTGGGCTGGAACCCGGAGTAGAGGCCAGCCTGCTACTACTGAAACACCTCCTGGAAGGGGAAGGCAGGCCCCTATCAGGACAGGAGGTTATACTGTCCTGACATAAGCCCAAAGGGACAACAGAGACTGTGGGAGTTCTCTCACCAACAGCTTTGCTGGCTGATGATGAAAAGGGCTCAGTAGACTGTAACCCTGGCCTAGAGAGAGAAGGGCTACGTGGAGGGTCGTAGTGAGCCTCTGAGGCTAGCACAAACCGCCTGGAAGTGCAGGACCCACAGGGACAATGCCAGAGCTTTGCCACAATACATACAATTATTTAAAATCCCATCACATTTTATGTGCTACATTGAAACACTAATAGCCAAATTCATTCCTGCACCTGGGGGAAGCTGGACATTACACCTGCCCTTCTGCCTCTTTGAAGTAGTGTAAAATATATTTTTTTCTGAGGTCACAGGACAACAACAATTCTGGCTCTGGAATACACTGTATCCTACACAAATTTTGACCTTGTTCATCCAATTTTAATATCTTAGCTAAGCAGGTAATTTTCCCAACATATCTTGAGGGCCAATAGATGTCATATACTTCCCCAGTACATATGTGGGGAACTGAGCTTCATAGTGCAGGCTACTGAGAATGCAATAGCACATTTCCAAGATATATAAATGTAGGAATTGTAAGCTTGTGCACCCAAGCTGATCTCATCTGCTATGGCATAAGACAAGGAAAGAGACAATCTTTCAGATACACAGGACTCATCTTATAACAAGCTTTGTAGGTTAAAACCAACTACTTCTATTAAACCCATTGGACGCAATGTAACCTAAGAAGTCACCCTACAGAGAGGGTAACAACACAATTTCTAAATATTATCTATTTTTTTAAAAAATGTACATCTACAAAATAGTGTGAAGAAGAAATGGGCTTTGATAAGAGACTTGAATGAGGAAAGGAATAGAAGTGGTAGAGGGGGTCAAGAAGGGAGTTTCAGGAAAGAAGCCAAGGTGGTAGAATCAGGAAAAGAACATAGAGAGGACATCCAGGCAAGCAGATCTAGTTAAGAATGGGGAGATAAGAGAGGGAGTAGAAGAATCTAACAACAACAAGATACAAAGGAGATAAATTATAAAGGGTCTTGAAAATGAGGATGAGGAACCTGAATCTAATTTGGGAAGTAAACGGACACTAATGAAAGAATTTTAAGACGGGCCAAATTAAATTATTTCTGCAGCAGCTAGATAATTTTTTTTAGCAAAGTCTGGTATAGGTTGGAGGGGAACAAGGGGACAAGGGTATAGAGAAGGAAGCTGTAATAATCAATGGACGTGAGATTTTCCACTGAGAATGGAAAGGAACAGGTGGATTTTTGAGATATTGTAGAGATACAACAGGAAAATGTAGAGATGGTATCTATCGAAGATGAAAGAGGAGCTGACATAAACATGACAGTAACCCTTTGCTACAGAAGAGGTAAGGGACTCTGAAAGAAAAGAGGAGGATTTCGGTTTATGAAATGTTGAGCTTGAACAGGAAGGAAGGCATACAGGAAGAATAAGAAGTGTTAGAGAGGACATCAAAGATATGACTTTTCTGTGCAGTACATGGGAAATTCACAATAAGAAACACTCCATTGTATCTCAGTTGGCATTCACCAGACTATCTGCTGTTGCAGAACTGCAACAGTGCTGCTGATTGAAATACAGCACATGTTTTGGTGGAGAAGAAATCTTTAATGCCATAATATTGATGTGATCATTTTTACTTGAAGAACAATCAAAACAAGGATGGCTGAGGCATTGACATTTAAAAATCTATTGACTGACTGACTGGGCATGCACTGTAACTACTATTCCTGAGACTCTCACTAGGCATTCAGTATTATGAATCTGTAAAATAACATTACATTCTATTCCAATATGTAATAACATTATATATTACAGATCCATACTATTCCAAGGCATACTATTCCTCTCAAAAATATAGTGTAAGAATAATGCATACAGTTCAGCCAAATCTCAATGATTAGCTGATACATTACTGATTTTAGGGTGCTCTGTTGCAGTGACTTCCTGAACTGGGTACAACTGGATGTTTTAGGAAGTTGAATTATAATCCCACAAACATCAAGGTTATATCTCATAATCTACATTATTTGAACATAATGTTGTTGCAGTTTAATTGTATACTAATTACTATCTTTGTCCACAGTTATGTGTATTTGACTAAATCAGGGGTAAACTTTTCTACCCCACCCTCCTATCTCATAATCTTATCTATTCTGGCATGATACATCAATAGAGGCTGCTTCTCTCTGTGATGCTTTTATTACATTAAGCATAAATATCACAAATCCTTTCTTGATGGCTTTTGATTTGCTAAATATTTGGCCAAGCCAATGAACAGATTAAGCTCACTATATATTACCAGATGGCCTTATGGGTTTGTGTCCCCTTCTGGGCAAGTTCTGCTGTCATCTCTGAGCAACTGCACTTTTTATTCATTCAGCTGGGGCTGAATATTAATATTCAGAGGTAGAAGAGGTGTCAGACCAGAGAAGTGGTGCTGCCTCATGTTAACACACTGACATGTCAGTCATTAACCCTAGAGGCTACCAGGACCCATTCAGAACAAGAGTAACTACTGGACTGAATGCATCGCTAATAGGATGAGATTTCTTTGTTTCAACCAACCATTCATGGTATAGTAACATAATTAGAATCTTACTCATCAGCACTATTATATGAAGCTGAGCAGGATCTACTTTCAGAAACAAATCTCAGTCAAGTTCAAATTATTCAACTGCAATTACAGAGTGTTCTCAGAATCAAACTGTATTTCAAATGTCTTTATTAAGAAAGCAGTAAAATGCAGCTACACAGTAGTTCTAGATTTGCTGGGATTTCTTAATGACATCTTGATCAAACAAAAGAGTAATTTTTTTAATTAAATACAGTTATCTTGGGGGAAAAATAGCAACAGAGTAATCTCTGGAGTGTTTGATCTCAGTGCAATTTCCCATTAACCACACACTTGTGATGGCCTCTGAGTGCACCCTACTGGACTCCCTAAAGAATGCTTCCTGCTCTCATGGAGCAGCTTTGATGGGAAATGCACGGCAAACTTCATATGAGTTGAAGATCTCACACTAGAAAAATAAATTGTAACTATAATAATCCCCCAAATCCTCTGGCATCATGAATTTCCAACTGTTCAACAAATCTTAGTAACAACAATTATAGTATCTTCTGTTGAATTAGGATAAGAGAAATGTGGGGCTGGAAAGGACCTTATTACATCCAGTCCACTGTGCTGTGGTAGGACCAATTAAACTTAGACCAGCCCTTACAGGTTATGAATATTGGCTATGTACTTGCACCTCAATGTGTTTGATTCTAAGTAGCATCAGTGAAGCATTTGGTCAGCTTCTTGAGAAAGGACTATCCTCAGTAAGTGCCCAGCCAAGAAACACTTAACTGACAATGGACTTTAGGAGACACCAATCCACCCCTGAGCTTTCCTGGGAACATAAACAATGACATCGGCCTGTAAAAAGATGAATCATCCATGGACATGTGACTTACCCTGTCCTAAAAACCGGCATACCTGTTTCCTTGAGAAGAGCATTGGACATGTCTGGGAGGGCCTGGACCTTATTCCCCAAGGGTCGCACTGTGCCAAGGTAGTCTCATCCTTGCCCAGGTGACACTTCATGGGGTTTCCCATCAGGCCAGCTCTTCTCAGGGACTGAAATATGACAGTTACACATTTCAGGGTTTTTTTTCTAGTTTTTAGAATAAATTATGATATGGTTCAGGTATGCAGTGATGTAGTTGGGGTGGAGACCCTCATCCATCAGATCTTGGAACATGACTGGGGCCCGGCATAGTCCAGAATTGAAAGAGAGGAAATGGCAGGTTTTTTTCACAAGATGCAGGTACAAGTGGGAATCTGCCAATAACCCTTGGTAAGATCCAGGGTGGTAATGTACTCCATGTTGCCTAGTTGCCTCAATGTGTTCAATGTGTGGCATAGGATACCCAATAAATTTCAATATGGCATTGATTTTCCTGAAATCCATGCAATAATGGGTGGTCCCATCGGGCCTAGGAAGTAGGCTTCTTCAGTTGCTAAACAACTCTTGCTAGACATCTAGTAATGCTAGACATTATTCCCAGCTCTAAACACTGATTGGTGCTATTGCCTCAGTTTCCCTCAATTTCTGGGGAGAAGACCATTGTTTTCTGATTCTATGTCCAGGTTTGGTCTGGATATCATGGGCAATTACATATGTTTGCCCAGATTGGGTAGAGAATGGAGAAGGCAGCCATCAACTGCTGGGCCTGGGCCCTTTATTCTGGAATTAGGTTGCTCCTGATTTTTGATCATCCCCAGCTTCAATGCTCTGGTGACCTGCTGGCCTAATTCAGGTTTTGGCAGGTAGGAGGCTATAAACAGGCTATTTTGACCTTTTGTGGCTTTAAAAGAGTCACAAGGTAGATTTGCTGGAGTTTGCCTGGTTGTTGGATTTCATAATTCACTGACCCCATATAGTCTATCATTTAATATGGCCCTTGCCAGCCAGCTAGCAGCTTTGATTCTGAACTGGGCAATAGTAAGAGAACTCAGTCTATGATTGAAACACTCACTGGCAGGCGTTTTTATTATAGACTGCTTCTTGGATCCTCTGGGCATGTAAGAGGTTTTCTCTGGCAAATGAGCCTCCAGGTTCTCTCTCAAGTTAAGGATATGTACCACATTATTGGCATGAGGTGACTTCCCACATTTCTCAAATGAGGTCTAAACTCCCTCATGGTTCTCTCCCATATAACAGCTTGAATGGCAAGAAGCTAGTGGAAGACTGCAGTATCTCTTGTACAGTGAACAGGAGGGGAAGGAACAATTGTTTCCAGTGTCAGGTATCAGTAGTGATTAACCTCCTTAGCATTGTCTTTAGTATTTTCTTGAATCATTCCATGAGACTGTTCATTTAGGGATGGTGAACAGACACTCAGAGGATCCTTATTTTCAGCAACTGACATTGTCTGGGACATAAAAGACCAGGGAACAAATTTTACAATCTCACATGGTACCCCAACCCAGGCAAATATCTTTATAAATTCTGCAGCAACCACTTTGGCATTCATGGAGCACAGTAGAGTAGTCTCAGGATATCTGGTCGCATAGTCCATCACTACTAAAATGAACTGGTAACCTACAGTGCTCTTTATGAGGGGGCCAACTATGTCTGTCTATTCCATTTGCTCAAAGGATATGCTTACCAGAGGGAGAGGGGAACCAAGGGAATTCTCTATGTTGGCCAAGAGACCATGAGCTGGCATTCTTGGCATGAGGCACAAAAATTCAAAATGTTGTTAGACTCCAGGCCAAAAACAAAGTCTAAAATTTGAGCCAGTGGTTTCTCCTTCCCAAGGTGCCCCCTCAAAGGGTATAACAGGTGCCCCTTGTTGGAGGCCTCATGGCCCTGCCTCATCCAGTTCCAGAAAAGAGCAGAAGAGAAGTCCTCCAGGAAGCCTAGAGTGGCTACTTTCCTGAAGAGGGGCTTACAGGAGTGATCAATCAGGAGCCAGAAAGTGCCATATAAAAAGGAAGCAGTAGAGCAGGCCTGCACAACATGTGGCCCGGGGGCCACATGCGGCCCGCATGGGCTCACTGTGCGGCCTGCGGGGGGTGAGTAGGGGTGGGGCAAGGCAAGCGGTAGGGTGGGGGGAAGCAGATGGGGGCGGGGTGAGGGTGGGGCTTTTTGACCCGCAGCTGGTTTTTTTGCAGTAATATGGCCCTCGCTGCTTTCCGAGTTGTGCAGGCCTGCAGTAGAGGCAGAGTAGTCAGTTGCTGTGTGGAGCTCAAAGACTGGGTGACTGGCTGGCTGGAAGAACAGCAGGACCATGGACAGCTCACTGTAGGTAGAATTGAGCCCAAGGAAGGCTGCAGAAGATGGGGTATTGGCTGGCAGGAAGAGCAGCAGGACTATGAACTGGTTTTTGCAGGCTGACTGAGCCCAAAACCTAACCAGACCAGTTGAGGGTACCATGATGGGCCCTGCTGGTCTGGTTCAAGACTGAGTCCAGGCAAGGGTTACCAAAAGGACATCGACGGAGGGTACTGAGATGGGTCCTGGTGGGCTGTTAGAGAAGGCAATGCCACCAGGGAGGAAGCCTGGGTGCTATTGCCCCATCCCAGGGCCGATTTTATAGGGACAATCCCAATTTTTGGGTCTTTTTCTTATATAGGCTCCTATTACCTTCCACCCCATCCCGATTTTTCACACCCTAAATAAAATCCATGTTCCCCATGCTATTTGAATAAGAAGGGGTATATTGTATTTATAAAGGATGTATCAAATTTTGAAGAAGAAAAAACTTTCTAATATCTTCACCTAGCAGAGTAGTTTATTTTCCCTTCACCTGTTTGTGTGTGATTTGTTTTTTACTGAAATTTATACAATGCAATGGGTCCCTTCAGTAATTCATTTGAATAGGTTGCATTTTCATAATTCATTTTATGAACTGGGACAAATAGTTTTAGAAGGCTGTCTGCTTTCATTTACATTATTCTCTATATGCTCTATGCACTCAAGTACATTATGTCTAACAGATGCTAAATAATAACCCAAAGAGCGAATTATCTTTCACTTTAAAGTGGGACTAGAAATCTGTTTATTATGAAACATTCTATCTGCTACCAGATGAGAGTGTTGTACATACACAAGGCAGGGTGATGAATATGCAATACTGTTCACTTGAGTTTTCCCCAGATAACAAATTGCATGAATAAAAGAGAAATACCAGCATAACCCAGAAAGCAGTAGTTTTCAAGTCATACTTTAAACAGGACATTATATAAGTACACCCGGTCAAAGTTTTGATGTAGGCATGTAGTGTCCAAATGGCCTAAAAGGTGAGTCTAAAGTTAATGCACAATTACAAATCAGCACAGATTTCTGATTATACCCAGGCTTCTGTGAACAAAGAAAATAGGAAATAAAGTCAATACAGTTTGAGAGAATGTTAAAACACAGTGCGGTACCTACAGTGCAGGCATTGTTGATACAGATCAAAATCAAATATTTTAATATTAAAATGCATTTTAAATGGCTCGCTATTAGAAATAGATGTAAAAATGTGGCCTTTTCCAGTTGAGGTTTATAACAAAGTTGTGCCCTTAACTGTAGGCTGATAACTTGGTCAGTCATCCACAGCTTCATGATGTCTAATCCGCTTCTTACTGCACTTCAGAAAGAGAATGCTGAGTTAAAAAACCCTTCAGCTGGCTCAAAACATTGTCGCCTGCCCCCTATAAACACTCTGGCCACTAAGAGCTTAGCACCCCAATGCTCTTCTCACTACACAGTAAATTCCATCTTTGTGGGTGTCCTCCCTCTTTCAATGTATTCTGTGCAGAACCTTACTTTCATTTGTTCCAGATTGTTGCCAGAATAATAAGTCACCACAGCAGATAGACACAGTTGTGTTTAAATCAGCTCTCCTTATCTCCTTCTCTGCTGGGTCCAGCTATAACAATGAAAATGAAGATCTTCTATCCCATGAGTGTCCAGTGTTCTCACTGCCTGAACAAGAACAAAAGAAGGTAAGTTCACCTAGAAATAAAGTGTCAGACTGATGCTTTTGCTGAAGGAGTATAATGGGCTAGCCAGCAAGGGGGGCAGAGGCGGGGAAGTAGGCAACAAAACATAAAAACCAAGGAGGAAGTAGTTGCAATTTTGGAAGTGCTGCAGACAAAGCAGTGACCTCTGAGGGGGAAGCAGCCATGTTGGCATCATACAAGCACAAAGTCAGTTGTAGCCTGCACTGACCATGTACAGTCAGTGGCAGCTGAAGTATGGCCAAAGGAGGAATTCTGCATGTTATATTTGGACTCAGAAGAGAAGGAGATAGAAACAGTTGTGTGCTGTATTCATTTTATTGTTCTAGAGGCAAAACTGAAACTAACACAAAAGTGAGGCTTTGCACAGGGGAGAGGAAAGTGCTCAAACATTTAAAAAAGACAGGGCATCACATTCTTCCAACTCTACTTATAAAAACTTTCCAAACACATATACCTTATAGTAGGGATTGGCAACATTTGGCCAGGCTGGTTTGTTCACCTGCTGCATCTACACGGGTTGGCCAATTGCAGCTCTCATTGGCCACGGTTCTCTGCTCCAGACCAATGGGGGCTATGGGAAGCTGCATGGGCTGAGGGATGTGTTGGCTGCCACTTCCTGCAGCCCCCATTGGCCTGGAATGGCAAACCATGGCCAGTGAGAGCCGCAATCGGACAACCCTGTGAATGCAGAAGGTAAACAAACCAGCCTGGCCCACCATGGGGCTTACCCTGGTGGACTGCGTGCCAAAGGTTGCCGATCCCTGCCTTATTGGTTACATAGTTAAACACTAAGCACTGTATAACCTAACTAAAAGTTGCAGGTGGACTACCAGAGACTTTTAAATTGCAAGGATTTGTCTGCGCTGGAACAGCAACTCACTAACTAAAAACCTATAAATACAGGCACACAAATGGTTCTCTCTTGGGATGGTGGTGTGACAGTGTCCTGAACAGGAACAGTTGGTGGTAAGGAATCAGTTGGATCTGATATTAAAATTTCTCCTACTAGGCCATCAAAATTATGAGTTGTAATGGAAGGAGGTTCAATTGGAGGAATAGAAAGTCGTACTGTAACATCCCTGGACTCTGGTACTTG
Organism: Dermatemys mawii; assembly: GCA_007922305.1. Classification (NCBI taxonomy): domain Eukaryota; kingdom Metazoa; phylum Chordata; order Testudines; family Dermatemydidae; genus Dermatemys; species Dermatemys mawii. Next base: position 64,877,752 of record ML677333.1, on the reverse strand, counting down.
TCAAGGCTGCAATTGGGCCAAATGTCATTTCCATAAAACACCATAAGATAGTTTTACCATGAATGAAACAGGTCCCATGAATTTTACAAGTTTTCCAGGTACTTTTTTCATTCCAGACCTATAACTGCAAGTCCACACTAAGTCTCCCACTTGAAGAATGATGAGCCTCACATCAATGTGCATATTTTGGGATTTTGCCCCAAGCAAGGCAATATTAGGATGATGCAGATCCCAACAGGTATGCAACAATTGTTTCAAGAAAAGAATTTCAGGACACTCCACGGTAATAGCATATGTTGTGTTCCTGTAGACAAGCAAGAAGTGGTCCAGTTTCTGCCAATGACTCAAAATAGACTTGCTAGGTCTTAAGGCAACTGACTTGAATGTTTTTACAAAGAGTTCTTCTAGTATGTTCATATCAGGAGGGTAAGGAGCAGAGCATTGGTGCTGAATTCCATTTGAAACTAGGAACCTCTGAAATTCTTCAGAAGAGAACTGCGGTACGTCACTCTCCAACTGTAATGGTAAACCAGATTGGCTAAATAAGGTACAAGGATGTCCAATTGTCAATGTAGCAGAAATCATTTTTTAAACTGGCCATTTTGAATGGGTGTTGACTATGACTAAAAACAATCTTCTGAAGATCCAGCAAAGTCCATGTGAAAACATGTCCAAGGACACTGAGATCACACCCCAGGGTATAGATGTGCTGAGCCAGAATCATGCTGCATTTACCAACAGGTAGTGCAGAACTTCACCTTTCTCTCAATATCTTTGCTGATCTGTGGCCACCAGACCTAACTCCAGGCTATGGCCTTCATCCTTGCAATGCCGAAATGGCTATTGTGAAGAGCTTCCAAAACCCGAGACTGAAGTGATTTCAGAATGATTTCTTGATTTTCCCACAAGATTGCAACATGAATTATCTGTGTATCATGATTGCATGACATGAATTGTGTGAACTGGGAATTTCTTATGATTCAGCACTGTCTTTGTAATACCGTTCCCTTCACAAAAGAAAGCACATCATCCTTAGTGGGTTCTTTGTGGATGTCTGAGCTAGCAATATATAACCTACCCATCAAATTAATATAAAACAAAATGTTCAAATTTTTTGGGTGACAGCCCATCAGCACTGCTGGGCCGAGTCCCTTTAACAAATTGAACAGTATAGGAATGATCTCAAAGTAGCCATCCCCATCATTGCATATGAGCAGCAGCTAATAATGGAATGGAATTCCATGTTTCAGTCCAAAAATTGAAAGTAAAAGGTGATGATCTATCAGCAAAGTAAAAAGGTCTACCTTATGGATAGGTATGAACTTTCCAATTTCAAAGATAATGCTGACAGTTTCTCATGCTATGTGTACATAGTTATTCTCAGGGGCAGTGAGTGTTCATGAGGCAAAGGCAATGGGTTTCTCAATGCCACAAGGGAAAGAGTGGAAAAGAACTGCATCCACTCCATATAGTGAAGCATCACAAGACAATTGCAATGGTAGCAAGGCATCAAAATGTGTAAGAGCTTCAGCTGATATCAGCTTCTTTTGAGTCCTTAAATACATACTTACAGGCAAAGAAAAAATGGAAATGGACTAAAGGATGTAATAGTTCATGTAAAGATGCCAAATTAGGTAGAAATTTACTGTAGTAGTAAAGCAGGCCTAAGAACGTGACACATTCTCTGGAAGGGGCACTCCAGGAACTGCCTTCTCTTTCTCTAGCAATTTCCTTAAGCCCATAGCATCAATTACATGTCTAAGTATTCAACTGAATATTTGAAAAACCTCAAATTTGCATCAATGTACTCTCATTCCACGGTCTTCCAAATGTTGTATGATAGCATTCAAATTTCAAAGATGATCCTCTTGATCCTTTTCTGTAATAAAGATGCGATCCAAATAGCTGCAACCTTCATTCAGTCCCTTCAAATCTCATCCATGGCTTTCTGGAAAACAGCAGGTGCAAATGTGCTACCCAAAAGCCTCCTGTTGTACCAAAATAAGCATTTTTTGCATGTTGATTGTGAGATAATTGCAAGATGCTGAATCACTCTTTCTTTGTAAGTATGAATTGAGCTAATCCAATTTATTGAAACACTGTCCACCACTGAGAGAAGCAAACAAATCTTCAATATGAGAGAATGGATACTGGTCTGGATATAAAATGGATTCTGTGTCACTTTGATATCTCCACAAATTTGGTCTGGGCCATCCTTCTTGATCGCTCATTCGATGGATGTAGCACACTCATTGTGTGAAACTGGTGACAACGCTCTGGTGTTCATTAAATTGTCCAAATCATTTTGCTCCAGAGGCTTTAGAGCGTAAGTTACAGTTCTGGGCTTGCAATATTTTGCCTACCTGTCAGACTTAATAGTGAGCTTCACTGATACATGCTTATCTGTCCCAAGTTCTTTTTCAAATACTGGATGTGTCCATCCAGTATTTTTTGAAAGTTTCAAAGTGCTTTTTTGATCACCTTGATCTCTGTTCACCTTAGCTTAAGCCAAAATCTGCCAAATAATGGTTGATACTTTTCTTCAGATCATACAAGGATAAAACATCTTATTGCCCACTGAATTGAACTTTCACTTGGAGAATACCTTAGAAAAGTTAGTCCAAGACATAAGTCTTCACAACTAGAGATTTCTGTCAGCGGAACTTGTGACAATGTGTAAAAATAGGTAGATACAGAAATCAGTGAGATGGCAACTCCAGTATCAAGCCCCATTCTGGAAGGAACTCTTGATCAAGGGTATCACACAGATTCCATTTCTGACTCCTGATAACACATGCAGTACTAGGTCTTGGTCAGTGGCACTAGAGCTCACTAGAGCTCTGTCTTCACATTATGAATTCCTGACTTCAGTCCTTTCCTAGGTTCAGTCTTATAGGTGTTTTCTTGGATGCATGGTTACTCTGTGCTGGCGGTCACTGAACTGTGCAACAGGTCACAGTGATGCATCCCTTCTTCAGGCACTTTTTGCAGATGACCTGGTGTGCCCTACAATCCTTCTCAGAATGTGTAGTTTATGCACAATGGCCACATGGAAATTCTTTTCATTCCATGATCTTCTCACCCACCTGTTCAGAAGGTGTTCTCACTTCACACTAAATTTCAGAGAATCCAACTCAGCCTTTTTGAATGTAAGCACCGATACTGGTCATTGCATAATCCAGAGACAAATTTGTCATGCAGTGCATCACTTAGTGTTTGTTCAAGCTGTCACTGCTCTGAAAGCTTCCTTTGAGTAGCCATGAACTATGCTACTGACTCTCCACTTGCCTGGTGTTGCTGATGTACCCAATATCATTCTGCTGTGATCAATGAGCTAGGGGAGAGATGTTCCTGCATTGTTTCCGTAATTGATGCATACCTGGCATCTCTGGGCATAGTTGGAGAAAATGAGTTATGCAGGAGCCGTATGCCTTCAGGCCCATCGCCGTTAGCAAGGTTGGGCAGGTGCTACTGTGTGGGGGAAGCTGTGTGTGCTGGTTTTGCAAGTGTTGGGGCTGTGTGATGGGTTGGCAAGTGGTATGGGGGGAAGTGTGTGTGTGTGTGGTGGGCTGAGGGGGATGAGTGTGGTGGGCTGGGGGGGGGCTGTGGGTGGGGGGCTGTGTGGGGGTTGTGTGTGATGGGCTGAGTGGACGCTGTGGGTGGTGGGCTGTGTGGGGGCTGTGGGTCGGCGGCTGTGTGGGGGCGGGGGGTGGTGGGCTGAGGCGGGTGCTGTGGGGCGGGGGGCTGAGGCGGCTGCTGTGGGGCGGGGGGCTGTGGGCTGAGGCGGGTGCCGTGGGGCTGTGGGCTGAGGCGGGCGCTGTGCGGGGAGCGGTGTGGGCCGAGGCGGGTGCGGGACTAAACGCCGCTGGCCCATTGTGACGGCGCGCGGCGGTCACTGGGCTGACGCGGCGCGGGGCAGGAGCCGGGCCATGCAGCAGCCGCGGCGGCGGCGGGGGCCGGGGCGGTGTCTCGGGGCCGAGAGCGGCTGGCGCTTCCCCGCGGGCGTCTCCCGGAGCGACCGAGCCTCCAGCAGAGGCAGCAGGAAGCCGCCCGCGCCCCGCAGCTTCCCCCGCGCTGAGCCCGGCTGCCCCGCGCCCCGCTCGGAGATGGCGCGGCCAGACTCGGGCCGCTTCTCGCCGCCGCACTACCTGGACCCGTACGGCTCGGAGCCGGACACGGCGGGCGGGGAAGGGGGCTACAGCCTGGCCCCGACGTACCAGAAAGCGGGGCTGAGGAAGGGGCAGAAGAGCCGCGTCCCCCACCAGTCCCGCCGCTCCTCCTCCTGGCAGCGGCATGTGCCCCTGGCGGGGGAAGGGTACGCGACCCCCCTGAACCCCTCCTGCACCAGCCTCTTCCGGGGGGACTGCCCGGGGCACCCCGAGAGCAGCCCTTTGGGCAGGGGCAGCCGGCTGGAGGAGGGGTTCAGGGAGGACCAGTGGGCCAGCCCTGTGCAGAGGACCCGGGACTACGGCCCAGATTTCATCTCTGAAGCCAACAAGCCCCTCTCCGCCTGCGCCTCCTCTTCCTCCTGCCAGCTGGAGAACGCCCCCAGCAACCCCGGGAAGAAAGAGCTCAAGAGCAGGGGCTGGCAGGAGGCCTGTGAGAGCAGCCCAAGCCTGAGTGACCTGATGCTCTCCTTTGCCGGACAGTATGAAGATGAGGATGAAGAGGAGACACAGGCTGAAAACCATTACCACAACCACAGCGTCAGCCATCCTCCCAGATCAAGAAGGAGAGACCCCCAGGATCTAACTGAGAAGAGATATGAGGATTTAATCCCTGAAAGGGACCGAAAGATTGCAGCTCTGATGCTGGCCAGGCATCAGGGGGAGCAGGATCTGAAAGAGAGGCAGCTGCAGACCTCTGATGCCTGGGATAAGATGAGAGGGAAGGAGAAGAGGATAAAATCAAAACTGGAAAAAGAAAGGCAGCACCATCTTGCAGAAAGCCTGGAGAAGTGGCAAAGTGACAGAGAGCACAGGAAAGCCAGGCTCAGACTAGAAGAGCAACAGCTTTTGAAGGCCAGAGAGAAAGAAATGATGTTGCAGCACAAGAAGTGGGAGAAACTAGCCCAGGAGCAAGAAATGAGGCGGAAGGAAAAACGTGAAAGAACTAAAGTCCAGGCTGAGTACAGGAAACGCTGTCAAGAAAAGCAACTGAGAGAGAAAAGAATGGCTGAGAGGAATGCTAAGCAGTACCACTATAATCTATTAAAGGAAAAAATGGCACAGGCGTTTGAAAAAAGACTGTTGAAAGAAATGGAGGGGAAGAAAGGAAGTCAAGATCTGAACCAATATGAAAAAACCAGAGAGAGGCCCCCGAAAGCGCAAATGGATCACCAAGTCAAAGCTGATGAGCTTTATAAGAGGCTTTCTATAGAACAAAAGCTTCAAAGATCTCAAGAAATCCTTGATCAGCTGATGGAAGAAAGAAACAAAGAATTAAAAGAAAAATCTCTAAGGGATGAAGAACAAAGCCTATTGGCCAAGTTTAGAACAAAAGAGACTGAGGAAGAAAAAAGAAGGCGTAAAAATATGTTGCTTCAGATAGCAGAGATGAAGATCCAGCAAGCCCGAGAAATTATGTCTAAAAATATCCAAGACAAAGCACGACATAGCAAGGAAAATAACTATTTAAAAGAAAGAAACCACCACTTTCGAAAGCAAAAAGTTGAAGATGATGAAAAATGTTACCTACAGGATATTCAGGAAGCCATCAGAAGGAAAGAAGAAAAAGCCAATAGAATTTTAAGAGACAAGGGGGCTGCTGTTGAAGACTCTAGAAAAATAGCTAGAGCATCTTATGACCTAAGAGAAAAAGTGAGAGAACTGATTAACAGCCATTCATTTGACTAGATGGCTTTAGAAGTCCATCAGAGTGCACGTCTCCATAAGCGGGTCTAGTAAGACAAAAAAAAATTGCAATCATTCTTGTGCTAAAAAGATGGTTTGCACTACTATAGTCATTCTGTGGCTTGTCTAGAGTTCTCCATTGTATTACACTAGGGGTCAAACTCAAATGACCACAAGGGCCGCATGAGGACTAGTACATTAGCCCAAGGGCCACATCACTGACACACACCCCTGCTGCTCCCCCAACTCTGTCCCCACTCCTCCCTTTCCATGAGCCCCACCCCGCCCTGTCTTTTCCAACCCCTTCCCTGCCCCCATTCCAACCCCTTACTCCCAAAAGTGTGCTGCACATCCTCCCCTCCCCAGAGTGTAGGGGGCAGTTTCTGGGCATTCGCACTGGCAGAGGGTGCAGCAGCCAGCACTGACAAGACCCACTGTCATTACTACCCCCCCACCCCCACCCCGCTCCCAGGGACCACAGACAACAACCCCCCTCCCTGAAGTGCAGGGTTGAGACAGTGCCCAGGAGCCCACAGGCATTACATTTGCTGGGAGGCTGCTCCCACCATCCCAGGAGAGTGAGGCAGACTCAGAGGTGGAGAAAGCTAGGAGCTCCAAGGTGGTGGTGAGCGCAGCAGGATTAGCGCGGGGAACCCTCTCCCTGCACCAGACCATTTCTCTGCTTGGGGATTCTTTTCGGTCTGCTCCCACCACTTTAGCTGGGGCAGCCGGTAGCATGGCACAGGGCATTCTGGGATTAGTAATACAGCTGGCAGGGCAGGTCCCAGGGCCCCAGTGGAACACAGCAGTGTGCAAACTACAACTCCCAGCACACCCTGGGAGAGGGAGAGCACATGGCCCTGTGTTGCCATGGGTGCTCCTCCAAATACCTCCCCCAAAGCTCCCATTGGCCATGATTCCCAGTTCCTGACCAATGGGAGCTGTGGGAGGTGGTGCTTTGAAGCGGAGAGTACAGAGAGCTATGTGCCACCCCTTCCTCTGGGGGATTTTATTCCTGCGTGCCGGGCTGGAACTGCTCTAGTTAAGTGCAGGGGGAGGTGACGGGGGGGGGGGGGGGAATGACAGGGGAGCATGGCGGCTGCAGATAAGAGCCTTGCGGGCCGCGTGTTTGAGACCCCTGTATTACACTAAAATGGTTTCACCCTTAACCTGGGTGTGTCTCATAAATGCACTGATCATTTTCAATAGGATATTTCAGAATCTTAAACCTTGGGTCAAGTGCTGTAGGTATCTTTAGAAATCTCACATTGGTACCTTCTTTGCACTATGTCAAATCTGCAACGAATGCGTTCTTAAAATAAAAGATGTGCTGAGTCATCGTCTGAGACTACTATAACATGAAATATATGGCAGAATACAGGTAAAACAGAACAGGAGAAACACAATTCTCTGACAAGGCATTCAATCACAAATTAAATAATACATTATTTTTTTAACAAGCGTCATCAGCATGGAAGCATGTCTTCTGGAATGCTGGCTGAAGCATGAAGGGGCATATGAATTACCAAATGTGGCATGTAAATACCTTTCAATGACAGCTAAAAAAAAATCCCATTCAAATGCCTGTTCTCACTTTCTGGTGACATTGTAAATAAGAAGAAGGCAGCATTATTAAATATAAACAAACCAGTTTATCTTAGCAATTGGCTGAACAAGAAGTAGGACTGAGTGGACTTGTAGGCTGTAAAGTTTTATACTGTTTTGTTTTTGAGTGCAGTTAAGTAACAAAAAAATCTACATTTGTAAGTTGCACTTTTAAGATGAAGAGATTGCACTACTGTACTTGTATGAAGTGAATTGAAAAATACTATTTCTTTTGTTTATCACAGGGATCGGCAACCTTGGCATGCAGCCCCTCCAGGGTAAGCACCCTTGGCAGCCCAGCCGGTTTGTTTACCTGCTCCGTCTGCAGTTCGGCCAATTGCAGCTCCCACTGGCTCCGGTTCGCCACTCCGGTCCAATGGGGGCTATGGGAAGCGACGTGGTGCTGGCCGCCGCTTCCTGCAGCCCCCATTGGACCGGAACAATGAACCGCGGCCAGTGGGAGCCGCGATTGGCCAAACCTGCGGACATGGCAGGTAAACAAACCGGCTGGGCCCGCCATGGGTGCTTATGCTGGAGGGCCGTGTGCCAAGGTTGCCGATCCCTGGTTTATCATTTAATATTTGTAATTAAAAAATATAAAGGGAGCACTGTACACTTTGTATTCTGTGTTGTAAGTGAAATCAGTATATTTGAATATGTAGAAAAACGTCCAAAAATATTTTGAGTTAACCATGTGATTTAACTGCAATTAATTTATATAAATATTTTTATATATTTTATATATATATAAAATGAACTGCCAAAGTGTTGATGTTTTCCAGCTCCAGACTATTGACTACTGAATTGAAGGGAGATAAGGATAAAAACATATCTGAGGACAGAGTCAGTGAGCCACAGACAATATTTAGCAAAAACTATTCTGTAGGCTCAGATCTAGATTCCAGTCACTAGTGGGAGATTGTCCACAATGCTATTGAGATGATAGAATTTTCACTTATTTGAAATACATTTTTATATAGTGTCAGTGCTGACGTAGTCTCAGACTGATTATGACAGTGGCATCACCATTCATATGAAACGAAGACAAAACTAAGTGTGTAAAATCAAGTGAGAGTCAGAGAAACTATAAACAAGAAAGTACAGATGAGAGCTGGCCCACTATTTCAAAACAGAACAAGTAGAATGCCGAGAAGTGCCTTTAGACAATGGCAACAGTAACAATATTTTAGTATGTTAGTTTACTTGAGAACAAGAACACTGCCTAAAAGCAGGAACAGTCTCATTTGTTGATGGGCAACCAAATGAAGTATTTTCTACCCATGAACAAGTGATTAGATTTTTTTCCCTTCAGTCTAATCAGTGGATCCTTAGGCATTTTGCTATGTCATTGAAGGCCTCATTGAATGTGCTCTTTATAAGCAAGCTATCTACTATATGAATAGAAGTTTTGTATTTGTTTCCAAACAAATTGTATAACTATGTAAATGTAAGGTTTATGGTCTTGATACTGCTTTCAATCAAGTGAATTCTATATTATTCTATTCTATACACTGTATAGATTTTTACCATTCTTTACAACACCATCCAAGCACCTTCCAGTAGAACATTAAGCACCATGACTGTCACATGTGGTTTGTTCTCTCATCTTCTTCCCTGGGGGTGGACAGTTGCGGGAGTGGAGGGAACTGTGTTTGCAGTAGAGTGTTTTGTTTTGTTAGGTTTCTGTTTTGTTGTTATATACATGTTGTTATGTGTTTAGGTTACAGAAGGCAGGTAGAAGAAGTTTGCCTTGCACTTAGAGCAGAAGGTGGGGAGGTTTGTGATGGTCTGTAGTTCTTAGGGGAGTTCACTGCCCTGTCTCCTGCAGAGATGAGCTTTACTCTTATTGTGGAAAACACCATTGTGCCAGCAGAACAAAGTTGTCAATCACAGTCTCATGCTGGAACTTTAGGTTATTTTTTAGATCTCCTGGCCATTGAGTGCCTTGAAGATAAGCATCAAGAGCTTGAACTTGACTCCATATTCTATGGAAAGCCAGTGTAGAGAGCAGAGGACAGGTCTGATGGCCTCATGGTTACCTATGCTGCAGCATTTTGTACTGGCTGAAATTTCCTAAGGGCTGATGGCTGATGGCTAGTGGTATTGCAGATCTTACTTCTGCGCTGCCTTCAGAGCTGGGTGGCTGGAAAGCAGTGGCTGCTGGCCGGGCACCCAGCTCTGAAGGCAGAGCTGCTGCCAGCAGCAGCGCAGAAGTAAGAGTGGCAATACCCTACCATGCCATCCTTACTTCTGCACTGCTGCTGGCGGTGGTGCTATCTTCGGAGCTGGGCTCCTGGCAAGCAGTCACCACTCTCTGGCTGCCCAGTTCTGAAGGCAGTGCCACCGCCAGCAGCAGAGCAGAATTAAGCGTGGTAATACTGCAATCCCCCTACAATAACCTTGGGACACTCTCCACCCCTTTTGGGTCCAGACCCCTCCAGTTACAACATGGTGAAATTTCAGATTTAAATATCTGAAATCATGAAATTATTTTAAAAAATCCTACAACTGTGAAATTGACGAAACTGGACCATGAATTTAGTTATGTACATAGTGAATTGCTCTTTACTAGAAGGAATCTTTGTTGTATTTAAAGCTGATATTGTTCTCTAGAGGTGAAATCCACTCCACCCCCTGACATGAATCTTCAGTATTGAGGCTCTATGGGATACAGTAGAGATTATGGGGGAGGTGATACCCATTCCTTAACACAGAGCCAATGGGGATGCAGAGTCCCTCTCCCCAGCAAAGCTCCAGGAAAATATGGCCCCCTCAGCCCTTCCCCAATCCTGACTCGCATTGAAGCCTTCTGTATCAGCTTATGTGGGACTGGCATTCAGACTTTCTGCAGCATGCAGCAGTGCTCAGTTATTCTTTCATAGCTGTTCCAGACATGAAACCCTAATGCAGCCCTTGTTCAGGGCTTAAGTGCTGTGGAGATCGTGAACTCACCCTCTATACTGTGAGTGAATTTCACCCTGATACAATTATGACATAAGTCTCCAGGAATCTTCGAACATAGTGGTTCCCAAACTTTTTTCTATGGAGGATCCCTTTGAAATCTGCCTAATTATTCTGAGCCCCTTTTATTTCCAGTACTATGGGAATACCCCTGCCAACATGGGAATGCCCCCACTAGTGTGACCTCTCACACAGGCGGATGTGAGGTCACACTGCATGGAGGATGCCATTTTGTTCTCAAAATCCTCTACACAGCAAAAGTGGTTGAACACCATTCTGGTGTGTTCCAGCCCTGGCTCAACGGACAGAACCCCACAAAAACCCCAGTAGACCCCCCAGGTGTCCAGAGACCTCACTTTGGGAACCACTGCTCTAACAGATCTAGTGGATATTTTTGATCATTCTTCCACCATCCTACCGCTCCACTAAAAAAAAAAAAGTAGTTGCATTCCTCCTTTGTCTGTATTTTGTCTATTTAGGTAACAAGTTTATCAGGGCATGGCTCTGCCCTTTTACCTGTATGTCGGGTGTCATATATATCTGCAGCTATAAAAAATTTAAAAAATCAGATTTATTCAGATTCAGACATACCTGGAGAATAGTGAATTTTAATTGTTATTCTGCTTTTTCATTTGCATCTGTCAAATGTTTTTCTTAAAAGAACTACCGATACTAACACTTCAAAATAAGAAACTGATATCCCTTGAGATCTCAGTGCTATAAGATTTTTCTCTCCAGTTGAATGAATCTTCATTTTCTCCACTTCCAGAAGAATTCTGAGGTTGATGTTTGGATTGAAGAATGTTGATGTTTGAGTACTAGGGAAGCTACTTTATTTTTTAAAAAAGGTGTCTACAATAATATTTGCTTTTTGGGAGCAAAATGATAATTTTATTTCATTAACAACAAGAGTTTAACTTCTTGATAAGTGAAAGTCATTTCCAAACTGGAACAGGGGAGGGCACTAAAGAGTTACACATTGATCCGTAATCTCAGCAAAGCTTCTCCCCAAATGTAAGTTTTGTAGTAAAATTATTATTTCAGATTCATACACTGACATAACATTGACTCTGATTTACATTGTCATATAAAATTGACCTGTTAAAGAGCTCTCAATGAAGCCTATATTAGTTGTTTAAACTAAGATCATAACCTCTGCTTTGGATTTAATTGTATACCTGCCAAGCATAGAAAAATATAATTGTTAAAAGCTAACCAAAGAGATAGAAGAGAGACAAAACAGAAAGAGAGAGAGAGAGAAAGCCAGATGGTAGTCTTTTTATATAATACTGTACTTTCAGGGATTGCTAATTCAGTGGAAGTCATTTATTAACATGTATAAATATATTCATCAAGTCTTGCTCTCATCTGCCTTTAAGACTGCTGGAGGTTGAATGGAAGCTATGAAAGAACTGGAACATTTGGATAATAGCTTACAAACCTCATAGGTCTTCTAAAAATCTATTGCAACTTTACTATACCTGCTTAATTCCAAGAGAAACCAAAACTTGGTTCCTTTTGGGAGACAACAATTCATCTTTGTTGACAAAACTGAACACTGTGCACTCATTACCATAATTATTGACCATTAAGTCCACAATGCAGTTAAAACACTGAGACAATTCCACCCAATTTCTGCCTGACAGAGGTGCACTACACATTCTAGGGAACACTCAGGTCCTTCTTTGTAGAAGCAAATAGCGATGTGGACGCTCTCTTAACTGTAGCTGGATTTTTTTAAAGGGCCAGATAAATTTGTAACCAATAGTAACATTGTAATTATGCCTGCTAAAGTAAAGCTAAACAGATCCATGCATTAGGTAAAAATGGATCTCTCTACTCTCACTTGAAAATTGTATAAGTAAGTAGGTGCTTTACTGGAGAAAGAGGAAGCTAAAATATAAGGTAGTGGCCACTGTTGGAATTATGGTACCAGACTTAGTGAACTGATGTTCTGACAGATATATTCCTGTGGTGACCCTCTTGCAAAATCCTTCACCACATCATTCAACATCTACCAGTGAGGGATATCTTGTTTGATTACATGGAAGATTCAGGTTATTTTCAGCTGAACAGTAAAGAGAGAAAAAATGCTTTCAGGTAAATTACACATGCAGTGGAACTCCATAGGTCTGACAAGTAGTTGTATTTACTAAAAATGTATAAGGTTTAGTTCTGAAATGCCTTTAAATTCTGTATTGTTGTAGCCATGTTGGTCCCAGGATATTATAGATTCAAGGTGGGTGAGATAATACATTTCACTGGGCCAACTCCTGTTGGTGAGAGACACAAGGTTTTGAACTTACAGAGCTCTTCTTCATGTCTGGGAAACGTCCGGGCTTGTCTACGCTTAAAACACTGCAGTGGCACAACTGCAATGGTGCAGCTGTAGTGCTTCATTGAAGATATTGCCTACACCAACAAGAGGGGTTCTCCTGTCGGCATGGATACTCCATCTCTTTCCCAAGAGGTGGTAGCTAGGTCAAATGGAAAATTCTGCCATTGACCTAGCACTGTCTATACTGGTGGTTAGGTTAGTTTAACGTGTCACTCAGGGATATGGACTTTTCATACCCCTTGAGCAACATTGTTATACTGATCTAATTTCCTTGTGTAGACCAGGAATTAGATGGAACACCTGGAGACATATCTCCACTGCTACAGTGATCCGTACCCACCACAACACCCTTTTAAGGATCCATGGGTCCTACACATGCTTATCACAACATGTGTTGTACCTCATTCAATGTACTAAATACTACAACAAGAACTATATGGGTCAAACCAGACAATCACTATCCTCTTAAACGAACTCACACAGGAAAATGATAAACAACAAAAATACCATAACACCTATGGGTGAACACATTTCACAGAACAATCACTCCACATCTGACCTCTTAGTCCTCATACTCAAAAGAACTCTGCACAACACCTTCAGAACATGAGCTAGGATCTTAAATTCATAACTTTGCTAGACACTAAGAATCATAGACTGAGTGCAGAGACACTGGATTTATGGCTTATTACAACAATCTGTAACCCACTAGCCGCCCCATGTTGCCTTCCCCCTCTTCCTTTTCCCTTTTTGAATGGAGGGATGTTAATGAGCCACTTCACCTTAAATGGTCCCTTGAAATATCTGTTAACTACATATGCTAAACAATCTGTTATACCTTGTATTTAATTGTGATACTCTGAGTAGGTTTCCAGACCTGAAGAAGGACTCTGTGTAAGCTCAAAAGCTTGTATCTCTCACCAGTAGTGGTTGGTCCAATGCAAGACATTACCTCATCCACCTCATCTCTTTACATTCTGTGGAATTGCAAGCATGACTCAATTATATCTTTAAATGGCAGTAGCACTAAATGACCACTGTGGAAACGTACATTGCTCGGCAATGCTGAACAAAAGTAGGATTATGTTGATGAACAAAGGAGTCAGAAAGGGTTTTTTCCCAACATATCCCCACCATTTCTATCACTGGTGAAACTCCACTGATAATGGGAACTCTAGTGCAGATGGGGCTCCAGGCAGCCACTCACATTTTAAACAGGATGTTGTCTAATATTTCTGAGGGGAAGTCTGCATAAGATGGTGCTTAAAATTCCAATGACTACCAATGTGTTGTGTGCTCCAACACCCCCACCATGGCTACTAGCAGAGTGGAACTCAACAGGTGGGATATTTTAGAGAAATAATCCTAGCGGACAGGTGTCTGGCAGATCAAGAAGGAATATAGCATGCCACCAGAGTAGGTAAGCTGGGAAAAGAGAGAGGGTATGGAAGAGAGAGGCTTCTAGGAAAAGAATCACACACTCTGAGAAAGCTTTACTTGGTACAAAACAGCCATCCTGCTGCTGAGCAACCCAGGTAGAGTGCCAGATGTCCCAATTTTATAGGGACAGTCCTGATTTTGGGGTCTTTTTCTTATATAGGCTTCTATTACCCACCAACCCATCCCAATTTTTCACACTTGCTGTCTGGTCACCCTAAACACAGGTCACTTTGAGCGCCTCACTCCAATGCTCTGCTCTCTGTGCTGGCTTCATATTGTAGTACATACACAATCCAGTTTGAGGTCTTTGTCCTGAAATTCAAAGCTTTTCACAGGACTGGTTGTAGCTAAGTGAGAAATTGCTTCTTTTTTCATGGCCATGGCTTCCCATGACAACTGTATTGCACTAGAACAATAAACTCGTCAGCCAGTAGGAAGAGGCTCGACATGGGTACCGGAGACAGAACTGTCAAAGGAGCTGGATCTAGACTACGGAACTTACTCCCACAAGAGATAAGAATGGCTACATAGCTCACCACTTTCAGAACTAAATGCAAAACCCTCCTCTTTGATTTAGCTTCCCTTCAATACATTTTCCGCAGTTGAAAGAACCAACAACAAAAGTGCTATAGACACAAGAGAGTTACTTTTATTGTGGATTTCAAGTCTATGCAGGAGAAACTGGGTGTAGCTTTCTTTCAAAGCAACATCAGAAGCCTGCAAAGACAAAAGTGAAGCAGACACTTATTCAGCTTATACTGGGTGGGAAATTGTTATTATTAGTATATTAATGGAGAGCCAGTGCACTATTTTAAAAATATAATCCTGTTTTTATAATCACTGCACACTTATGTACTCAGTACATATAAGCCTTTTCACAAATGAATTGCTAATGTTGCTGCTATGAAAAACAAGTAATCAAAGCAAAGTTTTGGCTGCTTGACATCATAGACAATTTCAATGGGTTCTGCTGATAAATAGTATTTGGAAACTGTGACATAGGTTATTTCCTCACCAATATTCCCTACCCATTTTTGTTTCTTCCTTTTAGTCTACACTCTGCTTTTGTGAGGCTTGAACTACACATTCGTTTTGTTCTCTTCATTACCATGCAGACAATATTCATCGGTTTCCAAGGAAGGTCTGGGGATCTATGCACTTTTCCCAGGCTTTCTTCTTTTCCATTAAAAAAAGAAAAACAAGGAGACTCTTTGGTGCTGTCTGGCTTAGCCATCATCCGATAGTGATGTAAGGTGTAAAACCCACAGTGACTGGCTGCAGCCAAACTGGCCATGTTCTGTCCACACATGGAACAGCAATCAGCTTACAACTAAATCACATCTGAGCCCAAGCTGTCCTCACAAAGGCAGCTAAAAGGAAAGCATTCACAGGCTAACAAAGCAGCAGTGAAGCATGAAACCAAAGGGAATCTTGTGCTCAGTGAAGAGATTGTTTCCAGCTTTTATACTAATTTGCGGATTGTGTGGTAAAAGTAGTCTAGGATTCTTCAGTGGAATATTTGAAGGAGTAGCCTTTTTTAAAAAATCGGGGAGATCAGGGAAGACAGCACATAAGAATATCAGAACTGCCATTCTGGGTCAGACCAAAGGTCCATCTAGCCCAATATCCTGTCTTCCGACAGTGGCCAATGCCAGGTGCCCCAGAGGGAATGAACAGAACAGGTAATCATCAAGTGATCCATCCCCTGTCATTCACTCCCACCTTCTGGCAAGCAGAGGCCAGGGACACCATCCTGACTAATAGCCATTGATGTACCTGTCCTCCCTGAATTTATCGAAATCCAGCAGTTTTTCCAATTGAGGAACATAATGGAGACTTTTGTTGAAAAGCAGCTTTCCCTGCCTGGGAACCAAACTCCAGGCCGCAGCGGTGAGAGTGCTGAAGCCTAAACACTAGATGGTAAGAGAAAAATTGTGATATATTAAAACACACAAGACTAGACCTCTACTGGTGTAAAACACTGTGGTTCCATTGACTTCAGTAGCAGTATGCAGATTTACATCAGCTGAGGCTCTAGCCCAGACTGTCTGGTTGCTGAAGACTGTTGAATTCTCAAAATGTTGATTGGCAATTCTATACACCTAGTAATTTAACTATCTATATACATATGATTTCCAGATTTTTCAAACATCACTTTTTTCTCTCTAAGACTCTGAAAAGTTTTCCATTAGAGGTACAATGCTAGACACAGAAATGAAAAGACACCTAACCATGATCTCCTTATAGCATCCTTATAGGATGTGGGTTAAAAAGTGGTTTATTACTTTCTTCATGACATTTTTTTAAAACATTATTTTTTTCTCTAAACATGTTGTGAAGGAGAACACTCACCAGCAGCGCTGCCTAATGATCAGGCCAGGGTGTGACACCACATCTTCCACCTGAGCATCCCCCTTTCTCACTAGAGCTCTGCCGGATAGGGGAAATCTGTCCTGTTAGCGACTCAGCTGTCCAGTCGGGTCACACATTCAAGTTCATCCTTTTTGGGGTACACATAAGGAGCCCAATACTGTGGACATCTTCAGAAGTCAGCAAAGACTTCAGGGCTTCCCCTTGGACTCTTGCACCTTCAGGCTCTTCCCCAAGTAGGTACTCCACCAACAGGTAGACTGCTGTCATTATCTCATCTTTAGGGGCTGGTAAGGGAGCTTCAGGGCCCATCCTCTCCACCAGGCTCTGATCCAGAGCCAAATGGTAGCAAAGACCTGCAGATAGCAAAGACTATGCAGCTGCTTCTCCAGATTCCCTCCTACCTGTGCTCCTGTCATAAGTATAAAGTAGCCTAGAATTACTGTTTACCTGTAAGGGGTAAAGCAAAGGTAGCAAAGACCTGCAGATAGCAAAGACTATGCAGCTGCTTCTCCAGATTCCCTCCTACCTGTGCTCCTGTCATAAGTATAAAGTAGCTTAGAATTACTGTTTACCTGTAAGGGGTTAAGCTAAAGGTAACCTGAGAGGTGGACAACTGACCAATGAGAAATTCCTCAGGAGACAAAGGATTTTAAGTTTCAGTTTCTCTCTGGGCTCTCTCTGTTCAACTCGGCTATGGGATGAACCACACCTAATTCTTTCACTGTAACTATAGCTTTCTAGCAAGTAAGGTAGTCAGTAAGTTTACCTTCTTTT